>OX451736.1:447092183-447692183 GCA_948472305.1 Vicia faba
CAAGCTTTGGATCACACTTTTGCTTAGTCAATTGAGCAGTTGATCTAAAAATCAGTTGTATTGGGGAAAAAGTCAACTATGGCCAATTTACAGTCAAATATCATAGTTTTTGATCCACATCAACATTCTAAACTCATATGTATCATTTGATCAATTTTGGACCATAATTCCTCAAGAAATTTGATCAAATCTTCAAAAGGGCAAAATGGTCAAAATTAGGGTTTTGACTGGGAAAGAGCAATTTCTGATTTTTGACCTAGCAATTGATCATTTGGTTTAAGGCATGATCTCAAGAGTCTAATTGTATCATTTTTACCTAATGACATGGCTCAAAACATTGTTCAAGTCCAATGGATTGACAGATGAATTTTCAATCAACTGATCAAAAGTCAATTGTATACTAAAAAGTCAAACTTTGACTTTTTGGTCAAAATCAAATGTCAAAGATCGCAATTCATCAAAACATGTCAAAATATGAAACTTATTCATCAAGAAATCAAAATTCAAGATTTCATTTTGAAAAGTTAAAATTTCTAAACTTAGAAATTTTTCTAAGTATTGGAAATTTCTTATTTTTTCACAACTTTGAGCAAAATTTTCACCATGATGCAAGCTGATTCAGAAGAAACTTCCAACATGAAAGTTGTAGATCTCCATGAAATCTATAACTTTTCTTTACACAATTCCTTCCAAAAATGCTTGAATCTCAAGTTATAATTTTAAGAACACATGGTCATGAAACAAAACACTTAGTGAAATTTTTGCCCTAATTTGGTCAGGATTTTGACCTAACTTCATGGCACTTTTTCATATAGTTCCAAGGGGAATTTTAAAAAGTGTTTCAAAGAAGTGTTGTAGAGCACATTACAAGATTTCCAAAATGTCTAAAAAATCCTTGAGATCATTTTTGAGTATGGATAATCGAAGAGATGAAGTTAGGGTTTTCACACTTGAATTACAAGGCATTTTGCGATGAACAAGATTCAAATGCAAACTTAATGCTGCATAACCTCTACTTTGCAGGCCTCAAACTTGTTAGGCACTCCATAATTAATTTCTTTCACAACTTTTAGAGGTCTCATTTCAAGCATTCAATGCAAGGCCATTCTTTATATCCATTTTGGGAAGAAAGTGCACAATGCCATTTTGATAAAGTAGCTTTTTGCATAAAACTTGTTCTTGAGCCTTGCACTTGTTCTCTTCTGATCATACATATCTTATAACTCAAGAGAAACTTGTTAGACACTTACAATCACTCAACCCATGCTTGTACTTCCTCTTGAAACTTGTTTTCGCACTTTTCTTGAAAATCAAGTAACATAGCCATTAGCTTGTAACTTGTACTTCTGACTATCCAAAGCACTCAAACCCCTTTGTTTATACATACACAAGTTATTTGCCACAAATCCCACGCATACTTGAGCCCTGAAAACACCAAGAACACAGAATCACCAAAAACACCTCAAAACATGCCATTTTGAGTTTTGAATCCAATCTCCAAATTTACTCGTGCGTTTCTTGGCCTTTTAATTTCAAAAGCTTCTAAACAACATATACAAACAATCCCAACACCTACAACACCACTGTAACACCTCCATCATCATCCACCATTTTCAAAAACAGCACCTTGCACCTTGACTTCTCCAGAACTCCTAAGGCACTTTCAGCTCAAGCTAAGCATCACATTAGCTTCCTAGGAACTTGAGGACGTTAATCCAATCATTGGAACTCACTGAAAGCTTCTCAAACTCCAAACACGATACCCTCTTGCAAGGTAAGTTTTCTGACTTTTAAACTCTTCATACAGGCATCATTAATGGTTTATTTGTGAATGAAAAATGTAGATAGTATTACCCTAAAGCTAACCATGTTCATAGTTTTCATTTATATTGCTTGAGTTAGAGAATTTTAAGATTGAAGTTTTTGAAATTTTTAGGGTTCAGATTAGGGCCATTAAAATTCATTCTTATCATTGATCTATAATTTTATTTCTTTACATTTCCGAAATCGTGAGGAAATTTGCTACAAGTTTCCTGTTTAGAGTTTTCATTTTTGTTGAGATTTGAATAAGATACAGAGGTTCTGGCTGGGTGTGAGGTTGAAGATGAAGTTGGCCTTAGGAACGTGTTTATCATATATATTTATGGTTTGATTTATATAAACGGATGTATAGCCACCCCAATGGTAGAAGCGCGCGCCTGTGACTATAGGGACATGGGTTCGAGCCCCAGTGGTACCCTTTTGGATTTTTTTTTGCATATTTCTCACATTCTAACTTTTTTGGACAGGCACCTGAGCCTAATAGTCTTGGGCTTTTATTTTTTTTCTTACTGCTGACCCCCTTGCTGACTGTTCACACTCTGGCCCATTTTTATTTTCTTTTTTTATTTATTTGTTTTCTTAAATATTTAACTAATATTAAAAAAAATTAGAAAAAATATAAAAACATTAGATTAATATTTTTTATAAAGTTTATTTATTTTTTACACAAAAAAATATTTGTTTAATCATACTTCATTTATTTTACTAATTGATTTGTAAATTTAATTAGAAACAAGGTTTTTTTTTAATTTTATGATTTTATTTTACACAATTTAAATAGATTATTTTTTAATATAAAAATACCAAAAATATTTTATAATACTATAAATTATTTTTAAGACAAAAATACCAAAAATATTCTTCTTATAAACTTAATTTCTTTTTGATCAATTAATAGATTAGGGTTTTGTTTAATTTCTTTTCCTAGTAAATTTAGGTTCTACTTTTTACTAATTTATTTAATTATTTTTCTTTTGGTTAATTAGGTTAAAACAAAACCCCTTTTTCCTAAAAAATCCAAAAAAAATCCATTTACTTTACATTTTACATTCTTGTATATTCAATCATTTTGTACATTATTTATGTCAATTCTTGTACAAATTCAATATGGTTGTAATAGATAATTAGGATTTATTTTCTTGCAATCCTCATTTATAATTTGTACACCCCCTCCCACAAGTATTGTAATAGCGTAGTAATTTTAAATTCCGTAATTTATCGCTTTATATACAAATGATAATAATTAGGGTTTGTATGGAAATACAAAAATCAATCAATTAGAAAACCCTAATCAAAGACAAAACCAAGCATGAAAAAAAATACACTTGCACACAAGCACCCCTAGGGTAAAATCCACTTGGTTGCCTTACAAAATGAACATATTACGCATGTGAGGTATCTTAGCAAAAATAAGCAAAATATAAGATCATAGTCCCTCGATGATGCTATCTATGTTGCCTTTCAAATGATCTTAGTCCCTAAAATAGAATGATAAGATACCTTGCAACATTTCTAATCATGGTTATACGATGACCCACGCCCGTCCCGTTTACATCCAAAGATAGGGTTACTTACCAAATCAATGGTAAGGTAACAATGTCAAAGGAAAAAGGAAATGAACATGAAAGACTTTTGAGTAGGTAGAATGATCCTAATTACTTGCTCCATTTCAAAACAAAACATCCTTGCTATTTTCAAAACAAACACCTACACTTTCAAAACATCTTACAAACTTGAAAACATTTTCAAAAGATCAACATCTTTGTATACATTCTTACAAACGAGAATCATTACAAAGTTTACCTAAACAATGGCCTCTTTACAAAACAATTTCAAAAACATCTTACAAACTTGAAAATATTTTCAAAAGATCAACATCTTTGTATACATTCTTACGAACGAGAATCATTATAAAGTTTTCCTAAACAATGGCCTCTTTACAAAATACTTCAAAAACCACACAAAGCATAATTTCAAACAAAAGCAAGTGATCTAGCAAGTAACTAAGAGCCCATGGAAAACCATGGATGAAAAGGGTGCTAATACCTTCCATTTTTATAATCTACCCCCCGAACTCAAGAAACAATCTCAAAGGTCTTTCCCTGTGCATTTTCACCTTTCCTTTTGGATAAAAGAAAAGTCGATGGCGACTCTTGCTAACCGCAACATTTGCGATAAAACACAAATCACCCAAGTCAGTTCTCCCACTGTATCACAGAACTGGAGACTCTGCTGGGGATTATTCTAAAAGTGGGGTTACCTTAGGGTTATATCACATTTACTTGCTTTCTTTGTTTGACTTGTATGATTTTCATTTTGGTTCTTTGTTTGGGTTTGAAACCTCTACCCGGATTTGGGATACCTTATAGGTAAGTAGCAATACATTATGGAAATTGTGCGGGGTATATCGACATGGTCTAAGAAATAGCTATATTAGTGCGACATATTTGTGGGTATCAGTAGCCCTTGAGTTAATCAAGGAGAATACGGGGCCGCTGAGGGATGCCATGAAGCACTAATGAACTTTTAGAACCTTTACTTGACCAACTTGGCCTTTAGGACGTAGTGAGATGACCGACTTTGGTGCAGTCCGAAGTTGGTAGATACTCGATACTACACTCATTGAGGTTTAGTTTTTTAGGATATTTCGGTCGCCATTAAAGAGGCTTGTGCTGAAACAATGACCAAGGAAACAAACCAGTGATATTGAGCTCCTTAGAACCCGGTTACTATTACGAGGACAGGTTTGAGCCAACTAAACTTCAAGAGGGTACTTACCTATGAGACTCCATGCAAGCCTAAACCTAAGGACTTATTTGATTTGTTTGTGTATATCTGCTTGTACATAACACATGAACATCATAACATCATACTCATATTCACTAACCATTTCAAGCATCTTGGGATTTATCTTTGTTCTGTTTTGTAGGACATGGATTCTATTCGTAGGAAAACCATTCAAGTTAATCTTGTAAGGATCTCTCCTCAATATAAAGAGCTAGCTTCAAGGATTCCTGAAAATTCTCCATTCACCGAAAGACATGGTCGCCTACTAAACTTGGTCACGTCCAACACTGATGAAGACATGATTAAAGTGCTCTTTCAGTTCTTTGATCCTTTACACCATTGCTTCACATTTCCCGATTATCAACTTGTGCCAACTTTGGAAGAATTCTCCTAACTCTTGAGGATTCCCATTCTCAATCAACTACCTTTCAACGGTACGAAAAGAGATCCAAAGCCAAAAGATCTTGCTCAAGCTCTACACTTACAACCATATGATATCACAACCAATTGGGAAACAAGGAGTGGTGTCAAGGGTTTCCTAGAAAAGTTATTGTTTGAGAAAGCCCAAAAATGTTGGAACTCTTTGGATTTGCAAGCTTTTAAGGAAATTGTGGCTCTCCTCATCTATGGGATGGTCTTGTTTCCAAATCTTGACCAACTCATAGATGTGAACGACGTCAAAATCTTCATGTATCGTAACTCGGTGCCTACTTTGCTAGGGGACATCCTGCATTCCTTTCACACTCGCACTATGAGGAAAAGAGGTATCCTTATGTGTTGTACTCCTCTCTTGGAAAGATGGTTTATTTCTCATCTTCCCCAATCTGTATTGAAGAACAAGCAAGGTTCAAGGTGGTCACATAGGTTGATGACGCTCAAACATTCAGACATTCATTGGTGTTCCCGATCTTTAGAGAATGTTACTATTGTCGACCATTATGGATAATTCCCTAATGTCCCTTTACTTGGCATTAGAGGAGGTACCACCTACAACCCTTGCTTAGCCTTAAGACAATTTGGTTACACCCAAAGGGATGGCCCACATGAGATGCTCATCCAAGGTTTGGTATTTGACTACGAGAACGATGATCAAGGTCATTGCCAGAGATTTATCCGAGCTTGGAGGATGTTGAACAAGGTAGATAGCAAGACATTGGGGCACAATAATTCCAACCCTCTTAAGCCTTACCTCAAATGGGTACGAACTTGTGCTCAGAGTCTTATGATGCCTTATCCCTCCATTCTCCCGGTAATCATTGAGCCTGTTATGGAAGGAGATGTTCCATACACTATCCTGCATCCTGGCATGCCAACCTCTCTTGAAGACTTACAAAGAGATTGGATACAACTCAAGGGGGAGCGAGACACTTTTGAAGCCCAATTTTATGAAGAAGGTTTTGGAACTCACTAAGAAACTTCATGAGGAGCAGACTCTGAATGCCTACATCGCACCAAAGAGGATGCGTACTACCTTTTTATCTTAGAGTTTTTGTATTGTTTTGCCCAAAGAGGCATTGATGTACTCAAGCTTTAATTTATTAATATAACGTGTGTTTCCTTTTTGTCTAAAACAAATTTGAATATTTAAAATCCTTGAAATCGTTGCATATGCATCTACCATTCATCATAACATAAGCAGGTTTCTTGAACCAAGTCTCCTCATCTTTCTACTGTTTATTTCAGTAAGATGGATCTCGAGCAGACGGTGAAGGACCTCCAAGCATAAAATGTTCAGTTTCAACAGATGTTCTTAACTCTAGCCAAAGGACAAGAAGAGTTGAAGACCTTGCTGGTTGAAGAGAAAAAGAAGAAAACGAAGAAAATAACCAGAGTTCTGAATATGGGAAGAAGATTCCAAAGACAAGCAAGAAGGACCTTAGACTTTGCAACGTCATCTAGTGAGAAAGACAATCAAGATGGGAAAGACAAGGAAGTAGTTGTCCATCCAGATTCAAAAGAGGAAGAGGAAGAAGAATATTATTCTGAAGAACAATACCCTCTGCCGACGACAAGTATAAGCATCTGGAAGAACGGTTAAGTGCAATAGAAATTCAAAAAGTGCCTGGATTGGACTTTGAGGAATTGGGTTTAGTGTCTGGGATTGTCATTCCTCCAAAATTTAAGGCACCGGTGTTCTCCAAGTTCGATGGAGTGTCATGTCCCAAAATGCATCTCCGGTCCTATGTGAGGAAAATACAACCTCACACTGCTGACAAGGATTTATGGGTACACTTCTTTCAAGACAGTCTGTCTGGAACCCAACTTGATTGGTTTTATCAGCTAGAAAGAGCCAATGTTCATGATTAGGAAGATCTTGCCGCTGCCTTTTACAAACAATACCAATACAATGCAGACCTTGCTCCCACCCGTACTCAACTCCAGAGTATGGCCATGGTTTCAAGTGAAGGCTTTAAAAACTACACGCAAAAATGGAGGGACTTAGCAGGAAGAGTCCAGCCTCCCCTATCTGAAAGAGAGTTGGTAGACATGTTTTTGGGCACCTTGTCCGGTCCTTTCTTTAATCACTTAATTGGGAGTTCCTCGGCAGGTTTTACCAAATTGATATTGACCGGAGAAAGGGTGGATGCCGGGATAAAGAATGGGAAGATTCAAAAAGACGCATCCCCTGCTGCTGTACAGAAACCCTTTATTGGAAAAAAAGAAGTTATTGTTGTATATCCTCAGAGAAATCAAGATAGGACTGAACACCGTTCAATGGTGGGGGCTGTCATGATTCCTAAACCTGCACCTGCTCAGCAAAGAAGCAACCAGCCAAGAACGGAAAGACCAGTCAGACAGTTCACTCGAATTAATATGACACTATCTCAAGTATTGCCACATTTGTTAAGATCCAATCTAGTGACTTTGAAAGAACCTCCAAAGAATCCTAACAAAACCTCTCCTCATTATCATCCTAATGCCTGTTGTGCATACCATTCTGAGAGTCCCGGTCATGACACTAAAAACTGTTGGGCTCTGAAAAACAAGGTACAAGATCTTCTTGAAGCCAAAGAGATTGAATTCGATGCGCCAAAAATCCCCAATGTCATCACTTCCCCTATGCCTAAGAACAGCCGTGATATCAATGCCGTTGAGGAAGATATGTTTGTTACTTTGGTTGATGAACTTGTGACCCCATTCCCGACTATCAAAAAGAACTTGCTGAATGCCAGTGTATTCCCAGGCTGTGATGAAAGCTGTCATTTCTGTGTATCCTCACCAACCAGCTGTCATTTGTTAAAAGCAGGCATTCAATGCCTAATAAATAACAAGGATATTTTGTTCTAGAAGACTTCTATTCCAACTGTTTCTAATAATGATGTTTCCATAGTGATCATTTCCACCAATTCTTCCAGGGTCTCCACCAAAAGACCCGTTAGAATTACATCAGTTCCCAAGGTAGCTCCGTTGATAATTACAATGCCTGGACCAATCCCATTTTCGTCAGACAAAACCGTCCCATGGAATTATGGAGGTGATGTCTACTATCATGGTATCAAGCAAGATTGGCCAGCTGCTGAAGATTCAAGTTCTGAGAAAGTTGACTCTGATATCAGTAATATCGCAGGGACTAGTAAGATAACCCGAAGTGGAAGGGTATTCTCTTCAGAAATTGCTCCTCCAAAAGCTATTTCTGGACCCATAATCATTCCTGTTGTTGTTGCTCCTCCAAAGGCTATTCCCACTCCTGCAATCATCTCTGCTAGTACTCGTGTTGACAAAACTGTTGCAGTCCCTGTTATCACCCCTACTGACATTCCTACTGCCGATTCAACCGAGACTCGAGGCAAAGGTATCCCGGTTGAGCCTGTCCGGACGAAGGCACAATCAGTAGCTATCCCTGAGACCTCCCAAAAAGAGATGGAGGAAATTCTAAAGATCATAAAAATAAGCGACTACAACGTAGTCGAGCAACTGGGGCAAACTCCATCAAAAATTGCCATGTTGTCTTTATTGTTATGTTCCGAGGCTCATGCAAAGGCCTTGGTAAAGTTCCTTAAAACTGCCCATGTACCCCAAGAAACATCTGCCGATCAGTTCCAAGACTGCGTAGCCAGCTTGACCGCAGATAATGGTTTAGGTTTTTCGGATGCTGATTTAACGCCAAGGGGGAGGAAGCATAACGAGGCATTGCATGTCTAAGTCGAATGCAGGGGCACGACTTTAACTCATGTCTTGGTTGATACCGGTTCGTCTCTGAATGTGTAGCCTAAAAAGGCTCTTGATAGGCTTGACTGTGAAGGATTAACCTTGAAACCTAGCAACATAGTAGTGAGGGCCTTCGACGGCTCAAAAAGGATGGTGCATGGGGAAGTGGACATCCCCATAAAAGTTGGAACCCAAACATTTGATTCAACTTTTTATGTAATGGATATTCGCCCTTCATATTCCTGCTTATTAGGCCGACCGTGGATCCACAATGCTGGTGCCGTTACCTCTACGTTGCACCAAATGCTGAAATATCTGACTCAGAGGAAAATCATCACTGTTCATGGAGAAGAAGAGTATATGGTCAGTCATCTAAATTCCTTCAGATATGTGGAATTAGATGGTGAATTTATTGAAACTCCATTCCAGCACTTTGAAGAAGTCCCGCAAACTGTGGCAGTAACCAAGGCTGTTTCTCAAGTCCCAAATATTACAAGGCCTCCGCTCAAGATGTCGTCTTTGAAAGATGCCAAGGCAGTGCTAGAAGAAGGTGGGTGCACTATTTGGGGCCAACTCCCAGATATCCCATACAAATCTGACAAATTTGGTTTGGGTTTCACTTCAGGAGCCCAGAAAGCTGTACGCCGTGCTCGTGCTGGAGGACCACCCTTGAAGATCAGCAACCGCGAAGTCAACACAGTGGAGGATGATGAAGACAACTATGACCTAGAGGATTGGATTTTCCCAACTGTCAATGGAGGGCTCATCAACTGGGAAGCTAGAGATTTTGTCCTGATCACTTTTATCTAGCAGTAATTTGTCTTTAAATTTTGTCAGATCTATAATATTAAACAATTCAGACTCTTAAAACCTTGTGTCTTACCCGAGGCACAATGGTCCATTTGTAAGGTTTATCATCTCATTTCCATATGACATCAATTTATCATGGATGTTTTTGCATACAAACTTTGTGCTCATTGTTTTTCTTTTTACATTTTCATTTCTTTCAAAGATAGCTATACTTTTACACACACTCACATTCAAAATGCATATCTACATCCATTCGGGATCCCATGGGTAACAATTCTGCTATGGCCTTCTTTGATTCTAAAAATATAATCTACCAAGCCGAAGACGAAGGTGAGGAAGATTGTGAAGTACCAGGGCAACTCGCTAGGTTACTACAACAAGAAGAGAGGACCATACAGCCTCACGAAGAACCAGTGGATACAATTAACCTAGGTACCGAAGAGGACAAGAAAGAAGTCAATATAGGGGCCAATCTGGAACCCAGTGTCAAAGAGTGCCTGATTCAGTTGCTACATGATTATGTTGAGGTCTTTGTGTGGTCGTACGAAGACATGCCAGGACTTGATGCAGATATCGTGGTACATCGTCTACCAATAAAAGAAGATTGACCTCCGGTAAAACAAAAGGTCCGTCGCATGCGACCAGACTTGTCAGAGAATATTAAAGCGGAATTCATGAAACAATTCAATGCCGGATTCTTGGCCGTCACTTTCTATCCACAATGGGTTGCCAATGTTGTTCCCGTGCCTAAAAAGGATGGCAAAGTGCGAATGTGCGTGGACTACAACGATTTGAATAGGGCAAGCCATAAGGATGATTTCCCACTTCCTCACATTGATATTCTAGTTGAAAATACGGCACAACACAAAGTGTTTTTCTTCATGGAAGGTTTCTTAGGCTACAACCAAATCAAAATGGCGCTTGAGGTCATGGAGAAAACAACCTTTGCCACACAGTGGGGCACATTCTTCTACAAGGTTATTTCATTTGGGTTGAAGAACGCTGGGGCAACCTATCAGCGTGCCATGGTAGCTCTATTTCACGACATGATACATCACGAAATAGAGGTCTATATGGACGACATGATAGCTAGATCTCAAACAGAAGAAGAGCATCTTGATCATTTACATAAACTGTTTGAGAGACTAAAGAAATACAAGATGAAGTTGAACCCAAATAAATGCACGTTTGGAGTAAGGTCTGGTAAACTTAGGCTTTGTTGTCGGCAATAAAGGTATCCAAGTGGATCCCGCCAAGGTGAAAGCGATACAAGATATGCCTGCTCCTCGTACCGAGAAGGAAGTCAGAGGATTCTTGGGACGTTTAAACTACATTTCCAGATTCATTTCTCACCTGACAGCTACTTGTGAACCAATCTTCAAATTACTGAAGAAAGATCAAGTAGTTAAATGGAATGATGAGTGTCAAACTGCCTTCAACAAGATCAAAGAGTACTTGCAAGAGCCTCCTGTTTTGATGCCACCAGTCGAGGGAAGACCATTGATCATGTATCTAACTGTTTTGGAAAATTCAATGGGGTGTGTGTTGGGGCAATATGACGAGTCTGGCAAAAAAGAGCATGTTATTTATTACCTGAGCAAAAAGTTTACCGACTGTGAAACCAGATATTTATTGCTCGAGAAAACTTGCTGCGCTCTAGCATGGGCTTCTCGCCGGCTAAGACAGTATATGCTGACCCATACTACCTTATTGATATCTAAAATGGATCCAATAAAATACATCTTCGAGAAACCTGCCCTCTCTGTGAGAATAGCAAGATGGCAGATGATCCTGACAGAATATGACATACAATATACTACCCAAAAAGAAATAAAGGGAAGTGTACTAGCTGATCACCTTGCTCATCAAGCTGTGGATGACTACCAGTTCATGAAGTTCGAATTCCCAGATGAAGACATCATGATGGTAAACAACTGTGAAGAATTCAGGCCATATGACGGACTTGAACAAGGATCCCGATGGACCCTGGTTTTTGATGAGGCATCCAACGCACTCGGCAATGGTATTGGTGTTGTACTCATATCTCCTGAAGGATGTCATACTCCCTTTACTTCAAGACTCTGCTTCAATTGTATAAACAACATGGCAGAATACGAAGCGTGCATTTTTGGTCTCAAAGCTGCCATAGATTTGGGGATCAAATCCTTAAATGTATTCGGAGATTCAACTTTGGTCATTATCCAGATCAAAGGGGAATGGGACACCAAACACCCTAACCTTATCCCCTACAAAGAACATGTACTGACATTGATCCCACATTTTAAGAAGATTACCTTCGAGCATTTCCCGCGAGAAGAAAATCAGCTAGCAGACGCACTAGCCACAATGTCATCCATGTTTAAACTTAAATGGGATAACGAGGCTCCCCAGATCACCATTGAACGAATTATTGAACCAGCTCACTGTCATAAGATTAATACTGAAGAAGTAGTGGACCAGCCTTGGTTTCACAAAGTCAAGAGGTGTCTCGAGGCTCAATAATATCTGGAAGGAGCTTCAGTCAATGATAAGAAGTTCTTAAGGAGATTCTCTGCTAAGTTCTTCCTTAGTAATGGCATTCTCTACAAACGCAACCATGACTCTGTGTTACTCCATTGCATAGACAAGGTTGAGGCAAAAAAGATCATGGATGATCTACATGAAGGCACTTTTGGAACTCATTCCAGTGGGCATACGATGGCAAAGAAAATCCTACGGGCAAGTTATTACTGGTCTACCATGGAAGCAGATTTCTATCAACACTCTCGAACCTGCCACAAGTGTCAGATCTATGCTGACAAGGTGCACGTACCTCTGGTTCCTTTGAATGTCTTGACGACTCCTTGGCCCTTTGTTATGTGGGGCATCAATATGATTGGGGAAATCAAGCCAACAGCCTCTAATGGACACTGTTTCATCTTGGTGGCCATTGACTATTTCACAAAGTGGGTTAAGGCGGCTTCTTTTGCTTCCATTACCAAGAATGTTGTAGCCCGATTCATTAAATAGAATCTCATCTGTCAGTATGGTATCCCGAAGAGGATCATCACAGACAATCATACAAATCTAAACAATACTATGATCACCATCCTGTGTGAGCAATTCAAGATTCAGCATCACAATTCTTCCCCTTACCGGCCAAAGATGAATGGTGTTGTCGAAGCCGCAAATAAGAACATTAAAAAGTTCATACAGAAAATGACAATCACATACAAAGACTGGCATGAGATGCTACCATTCGCTCTCCATGGTTATCGTACCACAGCGCGCATATCAACCGGGGTAACACCCTACTCTCTGGTATACGGCATGGAGGTTGTCTTGCCTATAGAGGTCCAGATCCCCTCTCTGAGAATTATGAAGAATGCAGGGTTGAACGAAGACGATTGGATCCAGACTCGACTTGATTAAATGAACTTAATTGATGAGAAAAGGCTTACTGCTGTCTGTCATGGTCAGATGTATCAAAAACGAATGATCAAGGCTTTCAACAAAAAGTTCAGATGCCAAGTGTATCAAGTCGGGGATTTGGTGATCAAACGTATCATACTGCCGCAAGGTGATCCCAAGGGAAAATGGACTCCTACATACGAAGGACCATTTGTGATCAAAATCATATTCTATGGTGGAGAAATGATCTTAACCACTATGGATGGCGACGACCTGCCGCACCCCGTGAACACGGACATAGTCAAAAGATACTACGCATAAGAGACCCGCTAGGTTGACACACCTAGGAAAAACAAGGGCATCCCGGCGAACCAAAAAGGTTCGGGCAAAAATTAGGGATAAAACAAAAAAATTTGTACACTCGGCAAGCTAAAAACCCGAAAGGGCGGCTTGGGCAAAAAAGGGTATCCTGGTGGATTGAAAACCCGAAAGGGAGGTCCAGGTAAAAGTTAGGTAATTAAAGCGTATGACTATGTCCCGTTGGATCACCTTACCGACAACCTGAAAACTCGACGATTTTGATCAATTCAATCAGCTTCGGACAAGGCAACAAATGGATAAGATGCTGAGAGACACGAAGGCTATAGCAAAATGGGAACCCCATGGGATTATTTCACATAACTATCTTTTCTTTGTATCAAATTTTTTTTACGACGACATTCTCTTACTAGAATGTTTGTCTCATTATACTAAAAAAATACTTACTCAAAGTCAATACAAAGATATCCTTTTGAAATTACAAAGCTATCTGTTTTTCTTTACTCTTATGTTTTGTTTACAAAAACGTCCAATGGTTTATTTTTGAACATATGCATTTGAACGTAACTACCATTTACAAATGAACAAAATAGAAAGACAGTCACTAATGGATTTAAGAAGTAGGGAAATCTCTTTAAGCTATTTCCATAAAATCCCCTGCGGTATGCAGTTTAGTCCTCAGCGGAACAAAACTTCCAGTTATCACTCCCCGGTAAGAGTCGCCCAAATTTCTCAGGATTCCCCAACAGGATTTTACAAGCAGTACACGACGTTTCCCTTACAACAAAGTTTATTTCTCTAAGCAGAAATTCATCAACACTTCAACTTCACAACATGAAGACTTACACTCCGTATCCTCAACAACAGTCAGGGATTTATTTTCCCAATCCAACAAGAAGTGCAACTAATTAGCTCACATACGCATACATCACATCCATATATCATAAAAATCGATAACACGAATGCATGTATCACAATCTCATGCATTTCATACAACATGAATTTGCATATTAGCTAACATTTTACCCTTTTCAGGATAAGGTTAATCAATAGCTACCATTAACAATGTTCAAAGGCTTTTCAGATACAGTTCAGATACGCTCCAAACACGGATGCCATTCTGATACTCATTCAGATTCAACTCTCAGATATGCTTCAGACACAGATTCCATCCTGATACTCATTCAGATTCAGCTTTAAGATACAATTCAGATACGCTCCAGATACGGATGCCATCCTGATACTCATTCAGATTCATCTTCAGATATAGTTCAGATACGCTCCAGACACGGATGCCATCCTGATACTCATTCAGATTCAATCTTCAGATACAGTTCAGATACGCTCTAGATACGGATGCCATCCTGATACTCATTCAGATTCAATATTCTGATACAGTTCAGATACGCTCCAGATACGGATGCCATCCTGATACTCATTCAGATTCAATCTTCATATACATTTCAGATACGCTCCAGACACGGATGTCATCCTGACACTCATTCAAATTCAGCTTTCAGATACAATTTAGATACGCTCCAGACACGGATGCCATCCTGATACTCATTCAGATTTAACTTTCAGATACAACTCAGATATTCTCCTGACACGGACGCCATTCTGATACTCATTCAGATTCAGCTTTCAGATACAGTTCAGATACGCTCCAGACACAGACGCCATTCTGATACTCATTCGAATTCAACTCTCAGATACAGTTCAGATACGCTTCAGATACGGATACCATCCTGATACTCATTCAGATTCAATCTTCAGATACAGTTCAGATACGCTTCAGATACGGATGCCATCCTAATACTCATTCAGATTCAATCTTCAGATACAGTTCAAACACGCTCCAGACACATACGCTATTCTGATATTCATTCAGTTTCAGCTTACAAATATGATTCAACAATCATTTCTGGATGGCATCTACAAGCCCATCTCTAACAACTTTCCATCATTCCTCCAAATGGAATCTTTAAGCCCATTCCCTATACCATTAGCCATCACATCACCGAGTGCAAATTTCTGGGCACTCTAATGTCCAATCATCTTCCACCGTCGAGTCACGAATGGCAAAACCCGCCTATCTAACTCTCCAGGCTTAAGAAGATTGAACAAGGGAAGCTGTTGTACCCCAAAATTTTCCCTCTCACTTATCAATAATTTGCTCACAAGATCTCCTTTGGGTCAAGAATGCACTAGGGTTAATTAGCTCAAGACACCTCCTTAAGCACTGATGACTAAAATTATGGTTTGAGATTGCACAAGGATGTTTGAACTTACAATTACCCATATGAATTTCATCGATCATTATGGACCCTCAAGATTACTCATGTCATGTTTCAATCTTTGGATCACACTTTTGCTCAATCAATTGAGCAGTTGACCTAAAAATCAGTTGTATTGGGAAAAAGTCAACTATGGCCAATTTACAGTCAAACTTCATAGTTTTTGATCCACATCAACATTTTAAACTCATATGTGTCATTTTATCAAGTTTGGACCATAATTCCTCAAGAAATTTGATCAAATCTTCAAAAGGGCAAAATGGTCAAAATTAGGGTTTTGACTGGGAAAGGGCAATTTCTGATTTCTGACCTAGCAATTGATCATTTGGTTTAAGGCATGATCTCAAGAGTCCAATTTCATAATTTTTACCTAATGAAATAGCTCAAAACATTTCTTAAGTCCAATGGATTGACAAATGAATTTTCAGTCAACTGATCAAAAGTCAACTGTATACTAAAAAGTCAAACTTTGACTTTTTGGTCAAAATCAAATGTCAAAGATCACAATTCATCAAAACAAGTCAAAATATGAAACTTATTCATAAAGAAATCAAAAATCAATATTTCATTTTGAAAAGTTAAAATTTCTAAACTTAGAAAATTTTCTAAGTATTGGAAATTTCTTATTTTTTCACAACTTTGAGCAAACTTTTCACCATGATGCAAGCTAATTCAGAAGAAACTTCTAACTTGAAAGTTGTAGATCTCCATGAAGTCTACAACTTTGCTTTACACAACTCCTTCCAAAAATGCTTGGATCTCAAGTTATAATTTTAAGAACACATGGTCATGAAACAAAACACTTAGAAATTTTTGCCCTAATTTGGTCAGGATTTTGACCTAACTTCATGGCACTTTTTCATATAGTTCCAAGGGAATTTTCAAAAGTGATTCAAATAGGGGTTGTAGATCACATTACAAGCTTTCCAAAATGTCCAAAAACTCCTTGATATCTTTTTTGAGTAGGGAGAATCGAAGAGAAGAAGTTAGGGTTTTCACACTTGAATTACAAGGCATTTTGTGATGAACAAGATTCAAATTCAACCTTATGCTGCATAACCTCTACTTTGCAGGCCTCAAAATTGTTAGGCATTCCATATTTAATTGCTTGCACAGCTGTTAGAGGTCTCATTTCAAGCATTCAATGCAAGGCCATGCTTTATATCCATTTTGGGAAGAAAGTGCACAATGCCATTTTGATAAAGTAGCTTTTTGCATAAAACTTGTTCTTGAGCCTTGCACTTGTTCTCTTCTGATCATACAGGTCTTATAACTCAAGAGAAACTTGTTATACACTTACAATCACTCAGCCCATGCTTGTACTTCCTCTTGAAACTTGTTTTCCCACTTTTCTTGAAAATCAAGTAACATAACCATTAGCTTGTAACTTGTACTTCTTACTATCCAAAGCATTCAAACCCTTTTGTTTATACATACACAAGTCATTTACCACAAATCCCACGCATACTTGAGCCCTGAAAACACCAAGAACACATAATCACCAAAAACACCTCAAAACTTGCCATTTTTGAGTTTTGAATCCAATCTCCAAATTTACTCATGCGTTTCTTGGCCTTTTACTTTCAAAAGCTTCTAAACAACATATACAAACAATCCCAACACCTGCAGCACCACTGTAACACCTCCATCATCATCCACCATTTTCTAAAACAGCACCTTGCACCTTGACTTCTCCAAAACTCCTCAGGCACTTTCAGCTCAAGCTAAGCATCACATTAGCTTCCTGGGAACTTGGGGACGTTAATCCAATCATTGGAACTCACTGAAAGCTTCTCAAACTCCAAACATGATACCCTCTTGCAAGGTAAGTTTTCTGACTTTTGAACTCTTCATACATGCATCATTAATGGTTTATTTGTGAATGAAAATTGTAGATATCATTGCCCTAAAGCTAACCATGTTCATAGTTTTCATTTATATTTCTTGAGCTTAGAGAATTTTAAGATTGAAGTTTCTGAAATTTTTAGGGTTCAGATTAAGGCCATTAAAATTCATGCTTATCTTTGAGATTTGAATAAGATACAAAGGTTCTGGCTGGGCGTGAGGAATAAGATACAAAGTTTCCTGTTTACAGTTTTCATTTTTGTTGAGATTTGAATAAGATACAAAGGTTTTGGCTGGGCGTGAGGTTGAAGATGAAGTTGGCCTCAGGAACGTGTTTACCATATATATTTATGGTTTGATTTATATAAATGGATGTATAGCCACTCCAGTGGTAGAAGTGCACGCCTGTGACTATAGGGACATGGGTTCGAGCCCTAGTGGTACCCTTTTGGAATTTTTTTGCATATTTCTCACATTCTAACTTTTTTGGAATAAGCGCCTGGGCCTAACAGTCATGGGCTTTTATTTTTTTTTCTTAGTGTTGACCCCCTTGCTGACTATTCACACCCTGGCCCATTTTTATTTTCTTTTTTTATTTATTTGTTTTCTTAAATATTTTACCTAATATTAAAAAAAAATCAAAAAAAATATAAAAACATTAGATTAATATTTTGATAAAGTTTATTTATTTTTTACACAAAAAAATATTTGTTTAATCATACTTCATTTATTTTACTAATTGATTTGTAAATTTAATTAGAAACTAGCTTTTTTTATTTTATTATTTTCTTTTACACAATTTAAATATATTATTTTTTAATATAAAAAGACCAAAAGCATTTTATAATACTATAAGTTATTTTTAAGACAAAAATATTCTTCTTATAAACTTAATTTCTTTTTAATCAATTAATAGATCAGGGTTTTGTTTAATTTCTTTTCCTAGTAAATTTAGGTTCTACTTTTTAATAATTTATTTAATTATTTTTCTTTTGGTTAATTAGGATAAAAAAAATCCCTTTTTCCTAAAAAATCCAAAAAAAAACATCCATTTACTTTACATTTTACATTCTTGTATATTCAATCATTTTGTACATTATTTATGTCAATTCTTGTACAAATTCAATATGGTTGGAATAGATAATTAGGCTTTATTTTCTTGCAATCCCCATTTATAATTTATACACCCCCCTCCAACAAGTATTCTAATAGTGTAGTAATTTTAAATTCCGAAATTTATCGCTTACAAATGCTAATAATTAGGGTTTGTATGGAAAGACTTAAACCAATCAATTAGAAAACCCTAATCAAAGACAAAACCAAGAATAAAAAACAATACACTTGCACTTAAGCACCCCTAGGGTAAAATCCACTTGGTTGCCTTACAAAATGGCTATATTACGCATGTGAGGTATCTTAGCAAAAACAAGCATAATATAAGATCATAGTCCCTCGATGATGCTATCTATGTTGCCTTTCAAATGATCTTAGTCCCTAAAATAGAATGCTAAGATATCTTTCAACGTTGCTAATCATGGTTATACGATGACCCACGCCCGTCCCGTTTACATCCAAAGATAGGGTTACTTACCAAATCAATGGTAAGGTAACAATGTCAAAGGAAAAAGGAAATGTACATGAAAGACTTTTGAGTAGGTAGAATGATCCTAATTATTTGCTCTATTTCAAAACAAAACATCCTTGCTATTTTCAAAACAAACACCCACACTTTTAAAAACATCTTACAAACTTGAAAACATTTTCAAAAGATCAACATCTTTGTATACATTCTTACGAACGAGAATCATTACAAAGTTTGCCTAAACAATGATCTCTTTATAAAACAATTTCAAAAAAATCTTACAAACTTGAAAACATTTTCAAAAGATCAACATCTTTGTATACATTCTTACGAACGAGAATCATTATAACGTTTTCCTAAACAACGGCCTCTTTACAAAATACTTTCAAAAACCACACAAAGCATAATTTCAAACAAAATCAAGTGATCTAGCAAGTAACTAAGCGCCCATGGAAAACCATGGATGAAAAGGGTGCTAATACCTTCCCTTTTCATAATCTACCCCCGAACTCAAGAAACAATCTCAAAGGTCTTTCCTGTGCTTTTTCACCTTTCCTTTTGGATAAAAGAAAAGTCGATGGCGACTCTTGCTAACCGCAACATTTGCGATAAAACACAAAACACCCAAGTCAGTTCTCCCACTGTATCACAGAACTGGCGACTCTGTTGGGGATTATTCTAAAAGTGGGGTTACCTTAGGGTTAGATCACATTTACTTGCTTTCTTTGTTTGACTTGTATGCTTTACATTATGGTTCTTTGTTTGGGTTTGACCCAGATTTGGGATACCTTATAGGTAAGTAGCAATACATTATGGAAACTGTGTGAGGTATACCGACATGGTCTAAGCAATAGCTACGTTAGTGTGACATATTTGTGGGTACCAGTAGCCCTTGAGTTAATCAAGGAGAATACGGGGCCGCTGAGTGATGCCATGAAGCACTAATGAACTTTTAGAACCTTTACTTGACTAACTTGGCCTTTAGGACGTAGTGAGATGACCAGCTTTGGTGCAGTCCGAAGTTGGTAGATACTCGATATTACACTCATTGAGGTTTGGTTTTTTGGGATATTTCGGTCGCTATTAAAGAGGCTTGTGCTGAAACAATGACCAAGGAAACAAACCAGTGATATTGAGCTCCTTAGAACCTGGTTACTATTACTAGGACAAGTTTGAGCCAACTAAACTTCAAGAGGGTACTTACCTATGAGACTCCATGCAAGCCTAAACCTAAGGACTTGTTTGCTTTGTTTGTGTATATATACTTGTACATAACATCATGAACATCATAACATCATACTCATATTCACTAACCATTTCAAGGATCTTGGGATTTATCTTTGTTCTTTTTTGTAGGACATGGATTCTATTCGTAGGAAAACCATTCAAGTTAATCTTGTAAGGATCTCTCCTCAACTTAAAGAGCTAGCTTCAAGGATTTCTAAAAATTCTCCATTCACCGAAAGACATGGTCGCCTACTAAACTTGGTCACCTCTCTACCACTGGGGTGGCTATACATCTGATATTAGAAGCAAAAACATAAACATATATTATGAAGTAAGTTCTGATGATGAATTTCATCTTCTTCTCCATGCCAGTAAGAGCATCTGCATATTAGCCATTTCTCAACAAAACAGGAAATACAAACATAGCAGTTATGGCAGGTTTCATCATGGTTTCATAAATATAAAGCATTAGAGATGTAAATCAGAAGCAAGCATGAATTTTGCTAATCCTAATTCTGAGTCCTACTTTCCTCAAGAAGTTCTGAACTGAAATTCTCTCTACTTAGGTAAAGATACTTGAAATCTATGAATATGTACAGAATCAGAGTCAGGATGTCTACATTGTATTTTTGAGCATGCAAGCCTATCAATGCTTAAGTAATGAGATAACAGTAAGAAGGAATTTACCTTGCTTCTAAAGATTGTTCTGAATTAGAGTCTGGTTCTGACTGTTGTGGTATTCGGGTCAGCTTTCTCACGTGCTCAGAAGGCTGGAACAATCTTTAACTTAAGGAAAATTACCCTCAGAAGAAAAAGAAAAGCATGGGCCCAGCATAAACTTATACAAAAGTTTGCTTTTCAAGGACAACAATGGTACTTCTATGTCACATGTGGGGAAATCCTTTGGATAAGTACTCAAAAGTGGGTGTGAGAATTAAATGATGATGAGATTTATCAAACCATAAAATCTGTAGTATGAGATTATGTATCATAGCTTAATATGGATCAGAAGTTCAGCATCAGCGTAACTTAGAACAAATATCCAACTTCTGATCTTTGAATATCCTTGCTCCAGCATATTCTGAAGGAGTTCTCAGACTTTTCAGAAAGCTTGTTACATGCTTTATAGACCCTCTTTGAATTACTCTTGCAAACTCTGATTGAACCTTCGTGAAAACTGGCCCAGAAGTTCTAACCAAAATCTGTCTTGGAAATGTCTAGAATTTACTGAATGCTTCAGTTTCATGGACGTGTCTTCAAGGATTTATAACTTAAAATCTCAGCACTTCTAGAAGAAGTTCTGTTCTGCAATGTTTTAGATCTCATTGAGATCTGCAACTCTTGTGTTAGAAGTTCTTCCAGGATCAACTTGCATCATGGTGAAAATCTAGCCAGAAGTTCTGAACTTATTATATTTCCTAAATACTTAGAAAAATTTCTAAGTATTTAGAATTTTGACTTTTCCAAAGTAATTTTGACTTTTGATTTTATTGATGAAACAAACTTCATATTCCAACATGTCTTGATGAAATATGATTCTTGAAACTTGATTTTTGATCCAAAAGTCAAAGTTTGACTTTTCAGTGTGTAATTGACCATTTTGCCCTTGTGCCAACTCCAACCCTAAATTTATGTATTAGTGCTGCAAACTTGAGTCATGGAAGATCTTGTGAGAAAATTTTTGAGAAATGAGAGGGTAAATTTTGGGGTACAACAATTGCCCCTGTTTAATCTTCTTAAACCTGAAGAGTTAGATTGGCGAGTCTGCCATTCGTGACTTGAAGGTGGAAGATGATTGGACACTAGAGTGCCAAGAAATTTGCACTCGATGATGTGTTAGTTGACCGTGTAGGGAATGGGCTTAAAGATTCCATTTGGAGAAATGATGGAGTTGTTGGAGATGGGCTTACAGATGCCATCCAAAGTGACTGTGGAAGGTATCAGGATATGGTTGATTTATACTAAAATAATAGATGTATTTTTGCTTGTCTTTAATCCGGAAGAGATAAATCTAAACAGAAGAGGACTTTGTTCGCCTGTTATTTATGATGAGCCTGTGTAGGGATGCTTCAGGACGAGTCCGTGTAAAACTGTGTTTGGAAATGTAGCAAAGGAACCTGGGTAGGGTTGCTTCATGATGAGTCTGTGTGAGACTTCATCTGGAAATGTATGAGAAGGAACCTGGGTAGGGTTGCCTCGGGATGAGTCTATGTAAAACTTCATCTAGAAAGGAGAAGGAACCTGGGTAGGGTTACTTCAGGATGAGTCTGTGTAAAACTTCATCTGGAAAAGTCTGAGAAGGAATCTGGGTAGGGTTACTTCAGGATGAGTCCATGTAAAATTACATCTAGAAATGTATGAGAAGGAACCTAGGTAGGGTAACTTCAGGATGAGTCCGTGTAAAACTGCATCTGGAAATGTATGAGAAGGAACCTGGGTAGGGTAACTTCAGTTGGTCGTGTAGATAATTGTCCTGTCTTATTTCAGGAATTAATCTTTGACCTGAGAAAGAAAGATAGTTTTCCTGGCTTGTTACGAGTATTAATCTTTAATCTCTTCATGTAGATAGTTTTCCTGGCTTGTTACAGGTATTAATCTACAATCAGTCGTCCACATATAGTTTTCCTGACGTATTACATGTATTAATCTGGAACTTGAAAAGGTTGGTCGTTGAGATAGTTGTCCTGTCTAGTTTCAAGTATTAATCTCTGATCTGAGAAAGAAAGATAGTTTTCCTGGCTTGTTACAAGTGTTAATATTCAATATCTTCATGTAGATAGTTTTCCTGGCTTGTTACAGGTATTAATCTATAATCAGTCGTCCCCATATAGTTTTCCTGGCTTGTTACAGGTATTAATCTGGAACTTGAAAAGGTTTGCTTCATGATTAGTAGGAATCCATGTAAGATTGTATCATGATGAGCCCGTGTAAAGCTGCACCTGGTCACATAGGTAGTTGCTCTGTCTTGCTTCAGAAACTAAACTTGGACCTATTGAAAATTGTTGATGATAGCCATATGTTGATTGACCTTTTCCTGAAAAGGTAAAACATTAGCTGTATGCAATGCCGTGATGTATGAAATGTATGGTGTCCTCAAAATAAATGAGATTATGCCGTATGCATTTATCATGTATGTAAATGTGAAATGTTATTGAAATGTATCTTTGTCTGGGAAAATAAATCCTTGACAAATGCTGGGGAGCCTTGGGAAATGAAATCCCGGACCGCTGTTGTGGATGAAGAGTATGCTCCTCTTCGAACCTGGTTTTAGGATGTTTCCACTAGGGATTTTTGTTTAGTTGATTGAGGAGAAACTCTGTTGGGGAATATCGGCTTTGCTTTGAGAAGGCTCTGTAGAGAGTGTTAATCTTTGTTTTGGGGAAAAAGGGTTCAGGAGTCTCTATTGTTCTACTGGGGAGTTATTTTGGGGAAGATTAAATTAACTTTTATCTGGTCGTATTCCAGGCTTCACATAAAATTTATTGGGAGAGTGAAGTTAAATTGTTATCTGGTTGGTTTCCAGGCTTCGCAGTAACTTTCTGGGGGTTGTAGAGCAGTCCACTGGGGAGAGGAGTTGTGGTCCCTTGATTTGTAGCAATCAGAGAGGAAAACTCAAACTGGGGAATCTGTAGTTTATTAGGGAAATAAACCCTGTCGCCAGTCTGTTAGGGAGGCGTCTTCAGAGATTGAAACCCTGGCTGGGGGTCATCCTATGAACATGATTTTAGGGGAGATCTATCACTGCCCCTAGTAGCAGGTGTTTGTGGTACTGCCAGGAAATGTTTGATTGTATGTAACCCATTATTGGGATTCACATTCAATGCCCTAAGTGATTTAGATGGAGACCTGACCCTGGTATATTCAGCATTTCTTGAGAGATCTTTTGGAATCTTGACTGGACTGCCCCAGATGTGCTAGATAATGATCATGTCGTGCCCCTTACTTATAGGAGATTTGTTATGGGAAGCATCTTCCTACTTGAAGTGATTTTGTTCATTGAGAGGGTTTTGGTGACTGGAAATTCACCGTGCGAATTTCTCTGCTGTCAAACAAATAGCCATATACAAACAGCGATATTCAAATAATGCAAAGTTTATGCTTGTCTTTGAAGTTTTGAAAATGCATTTTAGCAGATAAAGAATTTTTGTAGGAAAATTCAACTCAGGATTTGGAGTAAAGCCTTACAGGAGTCAGGATACCTTTTGTAACAATATGCTTTCGAATTAACCCATGCTTCAATTAGGAATTTTGAAGGGTTGTAACGTGGCTTGGTTCACAGTTTGAGAAACAAAGGATAAAGGCTCAAATTTTATTTGTACCCACCCGTTCTTCGTGATGTTCTTTAGTCTTAAACTCAGTTAATTGTACGTTCAAACTCCAATGACGTTTTGATGAAGGTTCAGACAAGTTTAGTTTATCGGAAGGCAGCCGTTTTTTGCAACATCTTTCATGTTGTTAAGGATTTACAGTGACTTGGTTTATTATCCCTGGTTTTGCCTGACTATTCTTGTTTTGAGATTATAGTCAGCAGGATGTCCCAGTTTTTCTTAAGTCTCCTTCATAGGTTTTGACTTAGCGGGCTTTTCTTTTTGGGAGACAATGACTGCCTATGTGATAGCTAACCATCACCATCTTTTGATTCCAGAGGAATTTTTTTGATGTCATTCGTTGCATTATGAAGTGAAAGTTTGTGATTGAATGCACCTTTGAATTAACTGAGAGACTACCCTATCCCAGGTTTTGATTAAAGGTTTCAATTTGTGTAAAAGGAAACTCCTACTTCTTTGGCTCAAAGGGGTTGACTTGGGATTATCTTCCTTATAACTCCAGTGTTTAGGATTTGAAAGAACGCCTGTACATCATCAGCAAGGTCTATTAAAAAGCATACTGTATGAGATTAAGGCATGGTTTTTGTCATCCTCCCTCTAAAGGCTTGCAACTTTTAAAACAAGAGTTGAATATCATAAAGGGACCAAACAACATAGTTTAATGTAGTGAAAATGAATGGACCAATTCAAGACAAACATATGCAATGCATTAATGAAACAAAGTTTGACATTAATAGATAAATGTTTGAATAAACAAAGAAATTACAACTGAAAATTCAAATGACCAAAAGCCTCTTTGTCTGAACTTGTCACTTCAGGTGGTGAACCTTTGAGGGACGGAAGAAGACTTCAGTCTGATCATCTTGTGTGAACTCCAGCACTCCTTCGTCGATCAAGTCTTGAATCTTATTTTTTCAATGCCTAACAGCTATTCGCATCATGTTCAGGACTATTGGAATGGTATGCACACAATGTATCAAGATGATAGTTAGGAGCGAAGGTATTTGGATTTCGAGGAGGATCCCTCAATGTAATCAACTCCATCTTCAACATGTGTTGCAATAATTGAGCAAATGACATGTTGATGTTAGTAAACTTTATCTTGGGCTTATTTTTCCTTTGCTGATTTTGATGTTGATGTTGATGAGGTCGTTGTTGGGTCCGTAATGTGGCAGCAATTTGAAAAGGTTTGTTCTCCCCTGAACCAGCTTCTTGTCTCATGGGCGGCTGAGTAGTGACTTGATCCCCAATCTTGACCGTTTGTTTCATACAGTAGCAACCGTCTTGATGAAGTTGGTTGACAAGGGCTCTCAGCTCTTCTTGTCCTTGATCCAGGTTTTGGATAAGAGCCATCTGGCCAACCAGTTATCCTGTCATTTGGACCTTCATTATGGCCATCTCTGTTTGTAGCTGCTCCAACTGGTTATCCTTGTCGTCCCCAGAGTTTCCCATGATCATGCCCCTGGTGAGGAGCGTCTTCACCTCTTCTTGTCCCTTAGAAAAGTTCAATAACATCTTTTGAAGTTGAGAGTTTTGAATCTGAATGCTCTTGATGGTCTATTCTAGGGCCATCCTTACTGAAATAAACAGTAAGAAGATAAGGAGACCTGCATGGGAGAAACCTATCATGATATGATGCATGTTATATAGACGCAATGTTTTCAAGGATTTATGAAATTTAAATTTGTCTAGACAAAGAATGAACAAAATTCAATTTCATTAATTATCTCAAAATGATTACATTGTGCCTCTTGGGCTTACAAAATATCTCTAAGACAAAAGGTCGAACGCATCCTCTTTGGCCAAGGTAGGCGTTCAAGCTTTGTTCTTCATGGAGTAGCTTTGTAAGCTCCAAAACCCTTTTCTTGCTAGCGTAGAATTGAGCTTCGAAGTTGTCTCGTTATTCCTTTAACTGAATCCAAGCCTTTTGTAAATCTTCAAGAGAAGTAGGCATGTTAGGATGGAGGACAGTATACGGGACTTCTCCTTCAGCAACAGGCTCCACAATAATAGGTAGGATGGAGGGGTAAGGCATTACCAACTTCTGAGCACGAGCTCGTACCCTCCTAAGGTAAGGCTCAAGGGGAATACAATTCTTATGTCCCAGTGTCTTACTGTCCACTTTGTTTACCATCCTCCAAGCTCGTATGACCTCTGACGGCAGCCTTGATTGTCGCTTCGTAGTCGAACACCACTCCATGGATGAGCATATCATGCGGACCATCTCTTCGGGCATAACAAACTGTCACAAGGCTAAGCAAGGGTTGTAAGTGATACCCCCCCTAATGCCAAGAAAAGGGACATTATGGAATTCCCCACAACAGTCGATGATAATAACATTCTCTAAGGATCGAGAACACCAGTAAATGTCTGAATGTTTGAGTGACATCAGCCTATGGGACCATCTCAAACCTTGCTCGTTCTTCAACACAGATCGGGGGAGATGCGATACAAACCATCTATCCAAAAGAGGAGTGAAACACATGAGGGTCCCTCTTTTCCTCATAGTTTAAGAGTGGAGAGAATGTAGGATATCCCCCAACAAAGTAGGCACTGGATTGCGAGACATGAAGATTTTGACAGCAATTACATCTATAAGTTGGTCAAGGTTTGGAAATAAAACCATCCCATAGATGAGAAGGGCCAATATTTCCTCAAAAGCTTGTAAATCCAGAGTGTTCCAACAATCTTAAGCTTTTTCCAACAAGAACTTGGCTAAGAACCCTCTGACACCACTCCTTGTTTCCCAATGAGCCGTGACGTCGGATTGTTGCAAGTGTAGCACTCGGGAAATCTCTTAAGGGCTTGGATCTCTTTCCGTACCATTGAAAGGTAGTTAATTGAGAATAGGAATCCTCAAGAGTTGAGAGAATTCTTCCATAGTAGGTACAATCTAGTAATCGGGAAAGGTGAAGCAATGGTGCAAAGGGTCGAAGAACTGAAAAAGCACTTTTATCATGTCTTCCTCAATGCTCAAGGTAACCAAGTTTATGAGTCGACCATGTCTCCCGATGAATGAAGAATTATCAGGAACCCTTGATGCTAGCTCTTTGAGTTGAGAAGGAATTCTTACGTGGTTGCCTTGGATAGTATTCATGCGGGTGGAGGCCGTGTCCTACAAAACAGAAAAAAGATAAATCCCAATAATCCTTGAAATGGTTAGTGAGAATGCTTATGATGTTATGATGTTTATGATGTTATGTAAAATTAAATATATACACACAAGGCAAACAAGTCCTTAGGTTTAGGCTTGCATGGAGTTTGATAGGTAAGTACCCTCTTGAAGTTTTAGTTGGCTCAACCTATCCTAGTAATAGTAACCGGGTTCTAGGTGATCTCAATATCACTGATCTTTCTTCATGGGGAATTATTTCAGCACAAGCCTCTTTAATGGCGACCGTAATATCCCAAAAGTCCGATCTCAATGAGTGTAGTATCGAGTATCAACCAACTTCGGACTTCACCAAAGCCGGCTACCTCACTACTTCCTAATGTCCAAGTTGGTCAAGTAAAGGTTCTAAAGTTAGTTAGTGTTTAATGACACCACACAGCGGCCCCGTATTCTCCTTGACTACTCAAGGGCTACCAGTACCAACAAATATGTCACACTAACGTAGCTATTGCTTAGACCATGTCGGTATACCCTGCACAGTTTCCACAACATACTGCTACTTACCTATAAGGTATCCCAGATTCGGGTAGAGGATCAAAACAAGCCCAAACAAGGAACCAAAGTATAAATCAAGCAAGTCAAATAATGAAAGAAAGAAAAGGTGATCTAGCCCTAAGTTAACCCCACTTTTACAGATTCCCCAGCAGAGTCGCTAGTTCTGTAACACGGTGGGAGAACTAACTTGGGATGTTTTGTGTTTTCTCGCAATTGTTTCAGTTAGCAAGAGTCGCCATCGACTTTTCTTTTGTCCAAATAAAGGAAAGGGTGAAAAGAACAGGAAAGACCTTTGAGATTATTTCTTGAGTTAGGGGGGGGGGGGGTAGATTATGAAAAGGGAAGGTATTAGCAACATTTTCATCCATAGTTATCTATAGGATCTTAGTTACTTGCTAGATCACTTGCTTTGTTTGAAAGTGTGCTTTGTGGTGGTCTTTGAAAGTATTTTTGAAAAGGCGCCTTCGTTTAGGAAAACTTTGCAATGGTTCTCGTCTTATAAGAATGTATACAAAGTGTTGGACTTCTTGAAAATATTTCATGTTTTGAAAGTATTTGATGTGTGTTTGAAACGATATTTGTTTTGAAAGTGAGCAAGAAACTAGGAACGTTTTCTACCTACTCAAAAGTGTTTCGTTCATTTCTCTCTTCCTTTAATTTTTCTACCTTACCATTGATTGGTAAGAAACTTTATCTTTGGATGTAAAGGGACGGGTGTGGGTCATCGTATAGTCATGATAGTAATGTTGTGAGATATCTTAGCATTTCTCTTGAGGGACTAAGATCATTTTAAAGGAAACATTTGAAGCATCATCGAGGGACTATGATCTTGTATTTTGATTGTTTTGCTAAGACATCCCACATGTATAACATGACCATTTTTAGGCAACAATTGGAGTTAACCCTAGGGGTGCATGTGTGAATAGTGTGTTTGATTTGCATGCATTTAGTCTTTGATTATGGGTTGTCTACTTGTTGTTTTTATCTTCCCATACAAATCCTACTTTACTAGCATTTATATGAAAGCGATAAATTGCGGAAAGTAAAGTCCTACGCTATTACAATCATTAGGGGATGGGGTGTACAAATTTACAAATGGGGATTACAAGAAATTAAAGTCCTAATTATCTATTACAAGTATATTGAAATAATGTACAAGAAATGTAAAATGGACTTGTTTTGTTTTTGTTAAGAGAAGGAAGTAAATTGGTTTAGAAAATTATTTTTAGTCTTTTTGTTTTAAAAGAAAATAAAACAAAGTGCATGAATATAAAGTATTTTTAGGGTTTTGATTAATGAAAATAAAATGACGATAAAAATAATAAGATGAAAAGGGGTCAGAATCAGCACGTTGCTAAAATAAGAAGCTCTGACTCTGGTGCACTGCAAGTCAGAAGGAAAATGTTAGTAGAAAAGGGGACGGTCAGAATTTCTGGGTCCGGGTACACTAAAGTTCTAGGGTTGCTAGGGACAAGGGGAATCCTAGAAATTCTGATGCAACTGGAAGCCTAGAAGTTCTAATGTTATTAGAAGGTCAGAAGTTCTGGTTATTGAGAGTCTGGAAGTTCTGATTCAGAGTCACTGTTTTGACTACCAAATGGGAGGGGTTTTACCTAGAAGTTCTGATCCAACTAATGGAGTAAAAAATGTCAGGAGATAAACATGAAAAAGGGTGTTTCTGGGGCTACAACTCAGAACCTTTAACACTAATGTTTTATGCATGCGCTCTATACCACTGGGGTGGCTATACATCTGGTATTATAAGCAATAACATAAACATATATTATGAAGTAAGTTCTGATTATGAATTTCATCTCCTTCTCCATGCCAGTCAGAGCATCTGCAACTTAGCCATTTCTCAACAAAATAGCAAATACAAACATAGCAGTTATGGCAGGTTTCATCATGGTTTCAGAAATATAAAGTATCAGAGCTGTAAATCAGAAGCAAGCATGCATTTTAATAATCCTAATTCTGGGTCCTACTTTCCTCAAGAAGTTCTGAACTGAAATTCTCTCTACTTAGGTAAAGATACATGAAATCTATGAATATGTACAGAATCAGAGTCAGGATGTCTACATTGTATTTTTGAGTAAGCAAGCCTATCAATGCCTAAGTAATGAGATAACAGTTAGAAGGAACTTACCTTGCTTCTGAAGATTGTTCTGAATTAGAGTCTGGTTCTGACTGCTATGGTATTCTGGTCAGCTTCCTCAGGTGCTCAGAAGGCTGGAACAATCTTTAACTTGAGCTATGAATGGCTGGAAAATTCTGGAACAGCCAAGAAGCAAAGTTATGATTTTGAAATGGAAGTTGGTGGAGATGGAATTGTAGTCTATAAATAGAAGTTGGGATTGTTTCTAAATGTATGTTAGAAACTGACTAGGTGTGGCCAATAGATGTGCAAGAAAATTAGAGTTTGGGCGTGAAAAGAAGCAGAAGCTTAGCAGGTTTTTGTGTTTATGTTTTCAGTTTCCAATTCTTTGAAATTTATGCAAGGTTTCAAGGCTTTTTCTCAAAATTCTCGACCTCTTTACAGTTGCAAATGAAGTTCAATTTATAGGCAAGGATTTAGTAGCTTGGAGAAGTCAAGGGTACAACCATCATATGCTAGGGTGTTGACTTATTCTTGAAGCAAGTTTAAACAAGTATGGTTCAAGGCACAAAGTAGGACGGTTAGAAGCTTTTAGCCGTGCCTAAGTTGGATTTGTAAGCATGAATTAAGGAAAAGTACCCTCAGAAGCAAAAGAAAAGCATGGGCCCAATATAAACTTGTACAAAAGTTTGCTTTTCAAGGACATCAATGGTACTTCTATGTCACACGTGGGGAAATCCTTTGGATAAGGACTCAAAAGTGGGTGTGAGCATTAAATGATGATAAGATTTATCAAAGTAGAAAACCTGCAGTATGAGATTATGTATCATAGCTTAATCTAGATCAGAAGTTCAGCATCATCGTAACTTAGAATAAATATCCAACTTCTGATCTTTGAATATCCTTGCTCCAGCATATTCTGAAGGAGTTCTTAGACTTTTCAGAAAGCTTGTAACATGCTTTGCAGACCATCTTTGAATTATTCTTGCAAACTCTGATTGGACCTTCTTGAAAACTGGCCCAAAAGTTCTAACCAAAATCTGTCTTGGAAATGTCCAGAATTTACTGAATGCTTCAGTTTCATGGACGTGCCTTCAAGGATTTATAACTTGAAATACCAACACTTCTAGAAGAAGTTCTGTTCTACAATATTTTAGATCTCATTGAGATCTACAACTCTTGTGTTAGAAGTTCTTCCAGAATCAACTTGCATCATGGTGAAAATCTGGCCAGAAGTTCTGAACTTATTATATTTCCTAAATACTTAGAAAAATTTCTAAGTATTTAGAATTTTGACTTTTCCAAAGTAATTTTGACTTTTGATTTTCTTGATGAAACAAACTTCATATTCCAACATGTCTTGATTAAATATGATTCTTGAAACTTGATTTTTATCCAAAATTCAAATTTTGACTTTTCAGTGTGCAATTGACCATTTTGCCCTTGTGCCAACTCCAACCCTAAATTGATGTATTAGTGTTGCAATCTTGAGTCATGGAAGATCTTGTGAGAAAATTATTTAGAAATGAGAGGGAAAATTTTGGGGTACAACACCAGCCTCTACTCGTTCTCCTGTCAAGATCAATTCAGTAAACCCAGCAGAAGAACTTCCAATCAAGTGGTTAAATAATGGCCCGGATAATGTGCCCAAGAACATGTCCACCAGCTCCCTATCAGACAATGGAGGCTCGACTCTTCCCACAAGGTCTCTCCATTTCTGGGCATAATCTTTAAAGCCCTCTCCAGGACCCATAGACATACTCTGAAGTTATGTACGGGTTAGAGTGAGGTCAGCATTATATTGGTACTGCTTGTATAAAGCAACATCCAGATCTTCCTAGTTACGGATGTTGGGTCCCTCCAGCTGATAGAACCACTCTAATTGAGTCCCTGATAGATTGTCTTGAAAGAAATGCACCCACAAATTCCTGTCAATTATGTACTGCTGGATCTTCCTGACATAAGATCTGAGGTGCAGCTTAGGACAAGAGACCCCATCATATTTAGCAAATGCGGGCACTTTGAACTTTTACGGGATAACCACTCCAGAAACCAACCCTAGCCCTTCGAAATCCAAGCCAGGTACCTTCTTGTGATACGGTGGGAGAATTGAATTGAGGTTTTGCATTTGAGTTTGCAAATGTTTCGGTTTAGCAAGAGTCGCCACCGACTTTTTATTTTATCCAAAGGAAAGGTCAAAAAGCACAGGAAAGACCTTTGAGATGTTTTCTTGAGTTCGGGGGGTAGATTATGAAAAGGGATGGTGCTAGCACCCTTTTCATCCATGGTTTTCCATGGGCTCTTAGTTACTTGTTTAGATCACTTGCTTTGCTTTTCCAATTATTTGAAATGGTGCTTTGTATGGTTTTGAAAGTATTTTGAAAAGAGGCCATCGTTTTGGCAATCTTTGTAATGATTCTCGTTCGTAAGAATGTATACAAAGATGTTTGTCTTTTGAAAAATGTTTCAATGTTTGAAAGTTTGTTTGGAAATGTTTTGAAATTGTGTGTGTGTTTATTTAGAAATAGCAAGGATGGTTTGCAAATTGATCAAGTAACTAGGAGCATCTACCTAATCAAAAGTCTTTCTTGTACATTTTTAACCCTTTGATATTGTTGTTTTACCATTGTATTTGGTAAACAACCCTATCTTTGGATGATAAACGGGACGGGCACGGGTCATAGTATGACCATGATAGCAATAATGCCAAGTATCTTAGCAAGCTTTTGGGGACTAAGATCATTTGTTTTTAGGCAACATTTTGATAGCGTCATCGAGGGACTATGATCTTTTTGTTTTGATTGATTTTGCCAAGATACCTAGCATGCATACCATGGCCATCTTAAGGCAACAAAGTGGATGAAACCCTAGGGGTGCTTGTGTGCAAAGTGTTGTCATTTTACATGCATTTTTGTCTTGCATTTAGTCTTGCTATTTGTTTGATTTTGGTATTTGCATACAAACCCTAGTTTTTACTATCATGGTATATGAAAGCAATAAATGCGTAAAGTAAATCTAAACTATTACAACATATTATGGGAAGGGGGGTACAAGTTTGAATAGGGGGTATTTGCACAAAATAAAACCCTAATTTACTATTACAACCCAATTGAATTTATACAATAAATAAATGAAAAATTATTTAAATGTACAATAAAATGTAAATATGAAAGAAATGTTTTTTGTATTTGTTTTATGTATGTAAAAAAATAGATTTATTTATGTCTTAAAAATAAGAAAATAAAATGATTCTTTTTTGAAAGGGGGTGAAAACCCTAATTTTTGTTTAATAAAAAATAATCTTTATATTATTTATTTATTCATTTTTTGTTTAAGAAAAATAATAATAATATATACAAAAATGTTAAAAAAAATTAAATATTGTATGAAAATATTAATTTAAGTGTGTAAATAATAAAAATAAAAATATATAATATTTTTGTATTATTTACAAGTTTTATTTAGAAAAATAAGTTATATTATTAATAAACTATTTTTATGCCCAAAAAAAATGAAAATAATAAAATAAAATGCAAAAAATAATGAAAATATTTGAGATTTTTATTTGTTTAGAAAAAATAAATAAAGTCAGAAAATATTAAAAAAAATGAGAAATATACAAAAATATAGAAAATGGACCAAGGGGGTGCAAAAAGGAAACTGGGGGGTGTGAATAGCCAGAAAAGCCAGGCCCAAGCTCCACTTCGTCCCTGTCCTCTGAACATGCACGCGCGCCCTGGTTCAGTTCAAACCTGTTCTCTCTATTGCTTGCATGAAATCAAAAATTTACAACATGAAAGTTATAGCATTTTCAATCACGATTCCAACCATATCCATTTTGTGACCTACCTCTAAGAAACCAGGGAGAATTTTATCACCCCTAATTTCTGACCTAAAATTTCCAGCATGTTCATCATCCAAATTGTCCTAGCTCAGTTAATATAAATAAGAACTATGCATATGTACAACTCAAGGACATTAAAGACTACATTTTTGCTTCACAAACCTAAGCCTAAGGATGTCTAAATAAGGAGATAGAAAGTTGACAAATACCTTGTTCAGTTGAGTTTGGATATGGCAATGTAGCAACTTTGAGTGAGGCCTGAAATACTTGTGAGCTTGCTTGAACTTCCCTCAACCTTTCCCAATGCTCAGCTTGCTTTAAAATGGCTTGAATCTCCTTGTAGAAGTCAACCTGCAAACTCAGAAATTGAAAATGGCGAAGCTTGAAAATGAGCTCACGGTTACTGAACAATGGCTTGGATAGTTTAGGTGTGATGTATGGAATGTGTCTGAAGTGGTTCCAAGCAAAACGCACGATGGAATATGGAAGTGGCTTGGTGTTTGCAGAAGTTGCCCTGTTTTGGGCAGAAATGGGGTTTTCTGTGTTTAAGGGTGTTTGAGAGCTTAGAAAATCGTGTTTCTGGATTGAGACTATATGTTGAACTTGTTTGAAATTATGCCAAGACTTGGTTTTAACAGATACAAGAGTTATGGACTTTTTGCAAGCTTACTTGCTTTTGAATCAAAAGTGAGTTGACAAAGCTCAAAGCCTGTACAAGCTAGCTTGAGGTCTGAGCATAGTTGGTGTACCTTTACTCAAGTTTGTGGATCTTGTTTGTAGCCAAAGATCAGCTTCAATGCTCAAGGAAAACAAAGTTGCAAAAAAGCAAGCTTTATGGAAATGGTATTGTTACCTTTAAGTCATAAATGGATTAATTCATTGTGCAAAGTTCCATAGCTCAGAACAAAGCCAATATCCATTGTATTTGAATTAAATTAAGGAGTGTGGAAAGGTTTAAGACCTGTAAAACAAGTACAAGCATGCTTAGGACATATTTGCAACTTGTAGCAATGTGCAAAATGCCATGGACAAAAGTGAGAAATTGCCATTTTCATTCCTTCGATTCTCCCTAACCATAAATGATCTTGGAGAGTTCTTGGACATTTTGGAAATCTTGTAACATGCTCTACAATCAATCCTTGAAATGAATTTTGAGATTCCTCTTGGAACTAGGTGAAAAGTTGCCATGAAGTTAGGTCAAAAATCTGCCTAAACTAGGGCAAAATTTCACTAAGTTAAAAGTTTCATGGACCCCTATTTACAAAATCATAACTTGAGATCCAATCATCTTTTTGGAAAACTTTGTGAATCAAAGTTGTATATTTTGTGGAGGAATACAACTTTCATGTTGGAAGTTTTCTTTGAATCCAATTGCATCATGGTGATAAAGTCGGGAAAAGTTGGGAAAAAATAAGAAATTTTCATAACTTAGAAAAATTCTAAGTTATGAAAATTTTCAAACTTAAACCCTAATTTTCAAAATTAGGTTTCTTGGTGAACAAGTTTCATGTTTTGACACATCTTGATGAAAAATGACCCTTGGCACTTGATTTTGACCAAAAAGTCAAAGTTTGACTTTTTAGTGTACAATTGATTTTTGATCAGTTGACTGGAAAATTCATCTGTCAATCCAATGCTTTTGAGATCTTTTGAACCTTGTAATTAGGTCAAGATGACGCCATTGAGTCCTTGAAACCATGCTTGAACCCAATTTTCCATTGGCTAGGTTAAAAATCAAAAATTTCCCTTCTACAGTCAAAACCCTAAAAATGACCATTTTGCCCTTTTGATGATCTGATCAAATTTCTTGAGGAGTTGTGATCCAAACTTGATAAAATGGTTCATATAAGTCTATAATGTTTATGCGGATAAAAAATTATGAGGTTTGACTGTAAATTGGCCACAGTAGACTTTTCCCCCAATACAGTTAATTTTTAGGTCAACTGTCCAATTGACTGGGCAGAAATTTGATTCAAGGCTTGAAACCTGGTATGAGCAATCTTAGAGGTCCAACATGAAGTATGGAAGTCACATGAGTCATTGGAAATCCAAAATTCCTTGTGCACACTCAAACACTAATTTCAGGTCATCAGTGCAAGGAGATGTCTTGAGCTGAGCAAACGCTAATCTGGTCTTGAGTCCAAGAAGTCTTGTGAGGAGAATCTTGATAAAATGAGATGGAAAATTTTTGGGTACAACAACTGCCCCTATTCAATCTTCTTGAACCTGAAGAGTTAGATTGGCGATTTTTGTCGTTCGTGACTCGAAGGTAAAAGATGATTGGACACTAGAGTGCCCGTAAATTTGCACTCGTCAAAATGTAGATGAGGGAATGGGCTTAAAGATGACATTTGGAGATATGATAGAATCTTGTCAGAGATGGGCTTAAAGATGCCATCCAAGAACGTTTGTTGAATTGTATGTTGTAAGTCAGAAGAATGAGTATCAGAATGGTATCCACGTTTGGAACGTATCTGAACTGTATCTGGAGACTGAATTTGTATGAGCAAGGGAATGGCGTCCGTGTATGGAGCGTATCCGAGTTGTAACTACACTTGAATCTGAATGAATAACAGAATGACTTCCGTGTCTGGAGTGTATCTGCATTGTATCTGAGTCTTAAAATCTGAATGGGCGACATAATGGCATCAGTGTCTGGAGCGTCTCTGGGATGGGGAGAAAGTCATAATAAATGACAGAATGGCAACCATGTATGGAGCGTATCTGGACTGTATCTGAGGTTGAGATCTGTATGAGTAGCAGAATGACTTCCGTGTCTGGAGTGTATCTGAACTGTAACTGGGACCTGAATAAGTGACAAAATGACTTTCGTGTCTGGAGTGTATCTGAGCTTGAAATTGATAGTTGATATCTGAATGAGAAATAGAATGGCTTCCGTGTCTGGAGCGTATCTAATTTGTATCTGAGATCTGAGTCTGAATGAGTAATAGAATGACTTCCGTGTTTGGAGTATATCCGTACTGTATCTTGACTTGAAATTCTGAATGAGTAATAGAATGACCTCTGTGTCTGGGGTGTATCCATATTGTATCTGAATAAGAGATCTGAATGAGTAGCAGAATGACTTCTGTGTCTGGAGTGTATTCGTACTGTATCTGAAATCTTTGAATATTTGTTAAAGATGACTGTTAATCTTATCCTGAAAAGGGTAAAATGTTAGCTGATTCACAAAGTTATGTTGCCTGAAATGTATGATGCAATAAATGTGTTTTATCAATGTTTATGATATATGAATGTAATGTATGCGCATGTAAGCTGATTAGCTGTCTTGCTGAGGAAAATAAATCCTTGATGGCTGGGGATAATAAAATCTTTGACTGCTACCGGGGAAAATAAATCCTTGACCGCTGCTGGAGATTAAAAATCCTTGACAACTTCTGTGGGGATGTGAGAATCCTTCACGACTTTCCTGGGGACATAGGGATCCTTTAAGTCTTTTGGAGTTGGAGGATGATTAACATTCTGCTGTAGGAATAATGCCAAGTGTTGCTTGAGAAACCTGCTTGGGGAATCCTGAGAACTTTGATGACTATGGCTGGGGATTACACAATGGGAATCCTTACTCGGATGGGGAATAAGGAAAATTCTGATGATTTCTGCGGGGAACTAAAAATGAGAATCTTCATTCTATTGAGGAGCGATGAAAACTTTGGCAACTTCATGCTGGGGAGTAAAGAAGGCTCTGGCAACTTTACTGGGGAAATGAGAATGAGAATCTTCAATCCGCTAGGGGATGAAACACTATGTGGGAAGTAGCTAATCTGCTGGAGAGTAAGTTCAGGATTCTGGGGGAAAAGCTTATTCCTGTTTGGAAAAAGTTCCGGAGTTTGGGTTGTATGCCATTCTACTGGGGAATTATCTTAGTTTGGGGATAAGACAAAAGTTAACTGTTATCTGGTTGATTCTCAGACTTTTAGGATAACTTGCTGGCGAATTTGGGGAAAACTGGATGGTTCCCGTCGGGGGTTGGTAGTTGAAAATTTTGACTCCGTTGGGGAAGAAGGTTTCGTCTCCGCTGAGGATCTGTAGTTCAAAGTTTTGGCTCCACCAAGGATTGGGATTTTGAAGTTTTAACTCTGATGGGGATTTTTAAATTTAGCTCCGCTGGGGATATGTATTTCAAGGTTTTAGCTCCACTAGGGATCTAGATGATGTACTGCAGAGGATTTCTCTTGGAATAGCCGAAAGACATTTTCCTATCCTTTCAAACTGTCAGTAATTATTCTTTCCCATTTTGTTTATTTCTAAACAGTGATTATATTCAAATGCATATGCTCATTTAATAAATCATTGGACGTTTTCAAATAAAACACAAGTGTAAAAAGGAAAAGACAAATAGTTTTTTGCACTTTGAAGTATCTTTGTATTAACTTTGTGTAAGTATTTTGTACAAAGGAGACACACATCCTAGTAAGAGAACGTTGTCATAAAAAATGAGAAAAATTTATACAAAGAAAGATGGCTATGTGTAACAATTCCATGGGGTTCCCATTCTACTATAGCCTTCGTGTGATCGGTGGATCTGGAACTGACAGTTTAACGCTGGATTGCGAAATGTCGCGGAAGCAAGAGTCGCCACCGTATTTTATTTTCTCCAACAAGGAAAGGACAAAAGCACAGCAAAATTCCTTATGAGATTAGCTCTCGGTTCGGGAGGTAGATTTATAGAAAGGGAAGGTGTTAGCACCCTTTCTATCCATGGTTATCCATGGGCTCTTAGATACTTGCTCATTTGTGTTTTCAAAATGTTTGTTTGCTTTTCAAAGTGTGAGTGAGTTTGAAAAAGTTTCGTTTAAAATTTCAGTTCGACTCTTGTATCAGTCCTCAAGAGTGTTTGAAAAGTTGTTTTGAAAGCTTTTTGCAAAGTATCGGTGTGAAAAGAAGTTTTTTATTCGTTTTGAATTAGAGCAAGTATCTACGAGTCATCTACCTACCCTAAGGAATTATGCTGTGTAAATGTCCTTTAAGTAGTGCCATCCCACCATTGAGAGGTAGGTAGCACCACCGTTGGAGGTGTTCGGGTCAATTCGTGTTTAGGGACAGGGTGGTCACCGGGCAATAGCAAGATACCTTAGAAGCTACCCTTATGCCATTGATCTTTTTATTTCGAGGAAACTATTCCGAGGCAACTTGTTTCGAGGCAACTAGATCAATGGGACATAAGGACTCACTAAGACGTCCTATACTCGACGACCACGTTTCGAGGGGCAAGGCAACAGTGTGGTCACCAGAGCAACAGTAGGACACCTTAGAAGCTACCCTTATGCCATGTTCATGGACATAAGGACTTACTAAGACGTCCTGTACTCGACGACCACGTTTCGAGGGGCAAAGCAACAGTGAGACGTACCCTAGGAGTGGTGTGTGAATTGTGTGTCATTTTCAGTTATATTTGTCTTTGTCATGCATTGGGTGTTCTACGCTTTGATTTTATTTGGGCATTCATTCTTTCATGTGATTATTAACAGTTAAAATGTGCGAGAATTAAAATGCGGAAAATAAAGGTCCTACACTATTACAAGGCGCGGGTCTACATCGCCAAATTAAACCAAGACCCGATTTGAATAAATAAAATGCGGAAAGTAAATATCCTAATTATCTATTACAAGTCTTTGGGGCAAATACATTACATTCATAAAAGAAATAAAAATAAATGCGCGAAGAGAAATTATATTCGAAAGTGCGAGGGCGTTGGACCCTTTACAGGAATTAAATATGAAATTACAAATTAATTAAAGAAAAGAACTTATTTTTTGATGTTTTTGTATTTAAGGGAAATAAAGAAAATTAATTGAAATTATAAATTAAATAAAAACCTAGTTCTAAATTGTTTTTAATTATTAAAGAAAATATTTAAGTTTGAACCTAATTTACTAATTGTTTAATTACAAGAAAATATTTTTTGACCTTTTTTATGTATTTATGAAATAAAATAAAAAAAGAATTAAAAATGTCAAAAGAAAAAGCCTAAGTCTAAATTTGTTTTTATTTATTGTGAAAAAAGGTTAAAATTAACTAATTAAACTAATTAATTTGTTAGTATTTTATTTACAAAAATAATTACTAAAGTGAAATTAATAATAATAATAATAATTACATTTTTTTTGTTTTTTTTCTGAATTTATGAAAATAATTATTTGTGAACTAACTAAATAATAATAATAATTAATAAAAGGAAAGAAAATAAGAAAAGAAATGCTAAACCAAGGAGGTGAAGGCCGGATTTTGGAGGTTTTACTCAAAATCATTCTTAGGTATCAAAAATTCCATCTAAGCCCATGTTTGTGATCGTCCATGTCTCCTGATCACGTCTATGCTTATGGTTTGTCCCAATTTCACCTGTAGACAAAATACCTAAAAACAAAACCAACGAACCCTAGGCACGGGTATTGTTATACGAAGCCTAAAAATGAAATTGAATATAGCAGTTACATTGGAAATTAGGCATGGAGTATGAATATGCTATTATTTTCCAGAAAAAGTGCAAGAATGGAGAAACATGATTTCGTGTACAGGGGTGAGTTTGAGACAACTTACAACGCTTGCTAGTGGACCTTAGAACGCGTTTGTGGTTGCTTTGGCTTCAGGGAGTGGCAAGGAAGAAAGCCACGTGCTTGCTTGGATCTGAAAATGTTTGCAACACCGCTTTAGATCTCTCACTTTTTTGGACAAATTTTGAACTTTTCCTCTGGCCGTTTGTGCACACTCTCCTTTTTTTTCTAGGTTCTGAATGAGGCTTGCAAGGCTTGTATATATAGGCTTGGATGAGAATCAGTCACATTAAGGAGCTTTTAAGCCTTGCAATGAAGTTTTGATTTTCTCCATAATCACCATTGAAATAACTTGCCATATTTGCTCCAAATTTGAATTTTTTTGCTTGAAATATGTCTTGAACGAATTTGGTATATGTTTTATGGTGTATCAAAGCTATTCAAACCACAAAATATCCTCCCATTAAATTTCTTGATTTTTATTTGAATTTTAAAGATTTAAAATGAATTAAATCAAATAAAATTAAACAAAAATAGAAAAATTAATTTTTATTCTTGAAATAAAACATGGGACACGTGGGAGGTATGGCAAAGCTGAATCAAGTGGAAAAAGTGGGCCCCCTTTTGTCAAAAATGAAGTTTCAATGATAATTGACTTTGGCCCTTTCACAAAAATTTCCCAACTTCTCCAATGCATATCTTGCTCAATTTTGAAGCTATGAACATGTTCTTTGACATTTTGGAAAGGTCTTGAAGTCCTCTAATCAATGCCTTTGGTCCCATGTCATTTCTATTTACCAATATCAAGTTATGTTCTTTGACTTAAAGTGCCTTTTTGTTGACTTTTGAAAATAACCTATAATGTTGAAATTGATAACTTTTTGTGAGAGTATTTCTTGGACTTGGAATGTGAAGATGAGTTATAGGAAATGTCTTCCCCTTCAAAATGAGAATTGGATGGGATTTTTCTGATGAACCATGAAAGAGTTATGCCTTGGTCAAGGTACAGTTGACTTTTCAGCTGTCCAAAAATAGAAACTTTTGACACCTTGATGATTTTTGAGCCATGCTTGAGGAATCATGATAAAGATTTGACCAAATGATGATTGTGGATTCAAAATAAGATGTTGACAAATTTTTTTGACTTTTGACTGCCAAATGACCATTTTGCCCCTGCAGTTGATTGTGAAGCAATTAGGGTTTTTGATTGTGCAACTTGACCTTGTGAGCCTTGAAACTTGACATGTAGGTGCTTGACAATGTTTATAGGCATGTGGGACTTGATTGGACCATTGAAAACCTCAACTTCCTTGAAGGAACCAAAACCTTAATTTTGACTGGCTTAGGAGGATGGTTGACTGTGCAATCCTTGGAGTAGCCTTGAACCATTTGAGGTGATGCTTGTCAAAACTTTGAAGATTATGGGAGGGTAAATTTTGGGGTACAACAGTTGCCCCTGTTCAATCTTCTTAGACCTGAGGATGTAGATTGGCTTGTGTGCCTTTCGTGATCCGAGGGTGGAAGATGATTGAACACTAGAGTGCCCAGAAATTTGCACTCACATAGTAGCATGTCAGCAGTGTGATAGCGGGAATGGGCTTAAAGATGCCATTTGGAGAGATGACGGATAGGGGGATGGGCTTATAGATGCCATCTGGAAGTGTGACAGAACCTTGTCGGGAATGGGCTTATAGATGCCATTTGGAGACTGTTGGATAACTGAATCTGAATAAGAAATAGAATAGCTTCCGTGCCTGGAGCATATCTAGCCTATATCTAGTTGTTGACGTCTGAATAAACAGTAGAATGACCGCCGTGTCTGGGGTATATCCATATTGTATCTGTATGAGCGACAGAATGTCATCCGAATCTGGATCGTATCTGGACTGAACAATAGAAGAGCATCCGGGATGGAGCATCTCTAAGTTGTCTTTTAGAAGTTTGAATCTGAATAAGCAATAGAACGACGTCTGGATCTGGAGCATCTCTAGGCTATATCTGAAAGGAAATCTGGAATGAGTATCAGAACGTCGCCATGCCTGGGTCACATCTGAACCATATCTAGAAGGAGTCTTGAATAAGCAAAAGAACAGCATCCATATCTGAAGCATTTCCAAGCTATCTCTGAAAGGAAATCTGGAATGAGTATCAGAACGTCGCCATGCCTGGGTCACATCTGAACTATCTCTAGAAGGAGTCTTGAATAAGCAAGAGAACAGCATCCATATCTGGAGCATTTCCAAGCTATCTCTGAAAGGAAATCTAGAAGAAGTGTCAGAATGTCGCCATGCCTGGGTCACATCTGAACTATCTCTAGAAGGAGTCTTGAATAAGCAAAAGAACATCATCCATATCTGGAGCATTTCCAAGCTATCTCTGAAAGGAAATCTGGAATGAGTATCAGAACGTCGCCATGCCTGGGTCACATCTGAACTATCTCTAGAAGGAGTCTTGAATAAGCAAAAGAGCAGCATCCATATCTGGAGCATTTCCAAGCTATCTCTGAAAGGAAATCTGGAATGAGTATCAGAACTTCGCCATGCCTGGGTCACATCTGAACTATCTCTAGAAGGAGTCTTGAATAAGCAAAAGAATAACATCCATATCTGGAGCATTTCCAAGCTATCTCTGAAAGGAAATCTGGAATGAGTATCAGAACGTCGCCATGCCTGGGTCACATCTGAACTATCTCTAGAAGGAGTCTTGAATAAGCAAAAGAACAGCATCCATATCTGGAGCATTTCCAAGCTATCTCTGAAAGGAAATCTGGAATGAGTATCAGAACGTCGCCATGCCTGGGTCACATCTGAACTATCTCTAGAAGGAGTCTTGAATAAGTAAAAGAACAACATCCATATCTAGAGCATTTCCAAGCTATCTCTGAAAGGAAATCTGGAATGAGTATCAGAACGTCGCCATGCCTGGGTCACATCTGAACTATCTCTAGAAGGAGTCTTGAATAAGCAAAAGAACATCATCCATATCTGGAGCATTTCCAAGCTATCTCTGAAAGGAAATCTGGAATGAGTATCAGAACGTCGCCATGCCTGGGTCACATCTGAACTATCTCTAGAAGGAGTCTTGAATAAGCAAAAGAACAGCATCCATATCTGGAGCATTTCCAAGCTATCTCTGAAAGGAAATCTGGAATGAGTATCAGAACGTCGCCATGCCTGGGTCACATCTGAACTATCTCTAGAAGGAGTCTTGAATAAGCAAAAGAACAGCATCCATATCTGGAGCATTTCCAAGCTATCTCTGAAAGGAAATCTGGAATGAGTATCAGAACGTCGCCATGCCTGGGTCACATCTGAACTATCTCTAGAAGGAGTCTTGAATAAGAAAAAGAACAGCATCCATATCCGGAGCATTTCCAAGCTATCTCTGAAAGGAAATCTGGAATGAGTATCAGAACGTCGCCATGCCTGGGTCACATCTGAACTATCTCTAGAAGGAGTCTTGAATAAGCAAAAGAACAGCATCCATATCCGGAGCATTTCCAAGCTATCTCTGAAAGGAAATCTGGAATGAGTATCAGAACGTCGCCATGTCTGGGTCACATCTGAACTATCTCTAGAAGGAGTCTTGAATAAGCAAAAGAACAGCATCCATATCTGGAGCATTTCCAAGCTATCTCTGAAAGGAAATCTGGAATGAGTATCAGAACGTCGCCATGCCTGGGTCACATCTGAACTATCTCTAGAAGGAGTCTTGAATAAGCAAAAGAACAGCATCCATATCTGGAGCATTTCCAAGCTATCTCTGAAAGGAAATCTGGAATGAGTATCAGAACGTCGCCATGCCTGGGTCACATCTGAACTATCTCTAGAAGGAGTCTTGAATAAGAAAAAGAACAACATCCATATCCGGAGCATTTCCAAGCTATCTCTGAAAGGAAATCTGGAATGAGTATCAGAACGTCGCCATGCCTGGGTCACATCTGAACTATCTCTAGAAGGAGTCTTGAATAAGCAAAAGAACAGCATCCATATCCGGAGCATTTCCAAGCTATCTCTGAAAGGAAATCTGGAATGAGTATCAGAACGTCGCCATGTCTGGGTCACATCTGAACTATCTCTAGAAGGAGTCTTGAATAAGCAAAAGAACAACATCCATATCTGGAGCATTTCCAAGCTATCTCTTTAATCTCTTTAATGTAGATATGCCCTGGCTAGATACATGTATCGAATCTGGAATCGCGACAGTTGATAGTAACCGTATTTGGATTGACCTTTTTCCTGAAAAGGCAAAACATCAGTTGTATGCGATGTCATGATGTATGAAAAGCATGATGTCATGATGTTCTCAAAAATAGATGAGATTGTGTGATATGATGCGTATGTGCATGCATTGTGTATGTAAGCAGAATGTATGAAATGTGATATGTTTATGAATGTATTTTCGTCTAGGAAAATAAATCCTTGACGAATGCCGGGAAGTTGAATCCTAGGCTGATGTTGAAGAACAGAGTTCTTCGTTTCCGCTGGGGATGATGATTACAAGAATAAACCGGTAGGAGAAGATGACTCCGTTGGGGAATAAACTTGTTGGAGTGATTACTCTGCGGGGAATTACTCTGTGGGACGAGATACTTCGCTGAGGTTTTAATGATAACTTCGTTGGGGATACCATTGCTAAGTTATGTTGGGGAATTTGAGGAACTCCGCTGGGGATAGGAAGAACTTCGCTGAGGATGATCTTTCCGTGGTTTTTTAGCTGAGGATAACCCAATTATAAGCTCTGGCGGAAAATGACCTTTGAATAAAGACGGGGAGAGATATGCTCTGCAAAGGATAAGCTTCCAGAATCTACTGGGGATAAGCTTCCTACTGGGGAGATGATTTAACTCTCCTGGGGAGACTTTGGACTGTACTGGGAAGGGCTCCGCTGGATGTCTAGATTCCGCCGAGGAACAATCTTAGATCAAGACTGTCGGGGATGCTTATTGAGGGTGTTTGTAGACTCTGTGGAGGAATGTTGAGATCTGCTGGGGATACTCAACTTCCTTAAGGCTGGCAGTATGTTAACTCTGCTTGGGGAGAGTGTTGCCGACTCGCTGGAGGTATTGTGCCTTCTCTGCTCGGGGGGAGTATGGCTGAACCTTGTCTCATTCTCTGGGGAATTAAGGTATCTTGGTTACATTCTTCAGCCGAACTTACCTTGGTACCTTGATGGCAGAGCAACTAGATCGCTTAGACAACTCATTATTGCCCTTGTTTCTGTGGAGAAGGCACCTGTGGGGGTAATTGACAAATCTTCTGGTAGACAGGTGACGAGATGCCAGGACATAGTCGTACGCTTTGATCCCTAATTTTTGCCTGGACCGCCCTTTCGGGTTTTCAGTCCATCGGGATACCCTTTTTTGCCCAAGCCGCCCTTTCAGGTTTTCGACTTGCCGGGTGTACAGATTTTTTCCATTTCATCCCTTATTTTGCCCGAACCCTTTTGGTTCACCGGGAAGCCCTAATTTTTGCCTAGGTATGTCAACCTAGCGGGTCTTTGATTATGCGTAGTATTTTTCGACTATGTCCATGCTCTCAGAATGTAGGGAATTGCCCCTGTTAGAAGTGTTTTGTCATACCCCCAGAAGATGTTTGATCAGGCAAGATTCGTTGCTGGAATGCCCCAAGTGACTCAGGTGGAGATTTGCCCCAGGCTATTTGGCCTTTGAGAGATTCTCCGAATCTTGACTTAACTGCCCCAGATGGTAGCCCATGATCATGTCTGCCCCTTGATTGGAAGTGCTTTTGTTCGTTAGACATTCGTCGTGCGAACTTCTATACTGTTCAAACAAAAGGTCATACGCAAACAGGGTTATGTCAAAAATGCAAAGCTTATGTCTGTCTTGAAGTTTTTGAAACATGCATTTTTCAGTAAAACCAGCAAATTTTGTAAAATGTGATGTCAACTCAATATTTTATAGCAAGCCTTAAGGAGTCAGGATACCTTTGTAACAATATGCTTTCGAACTAACCCATGCTTCAGCTAGGACTTTTAAGGGTTATAACGTGGCTTGGTTCACGATTCAAGAAACAAAGGATAAAGGTTCAAATTTATTTGTACCCACCCGCTCTTCGTGATGTTCTTCAAACCTAAACTCAGCTGGTCGTGCGTTAGACCTTGTTTGATTCTTTGCTTTGATATACCAATGATGGTTCAGATAATGATGATTTATTCTGAATGGGCAGTCATTTCTTTTTGTTGAGGGTTTGTGTGACCTATTTTTTTGATTTTATTATCCCTATTTTTTTTGCCTGAACTGTTTCTTTTGTGATTACAGTCAGCGGGATGCCCCAGTTTTGTAAGTCTCCTTCATAGGTTTTGACTTAATGGGTTTTTATTTTTTGAGATATAATGACTGCCTATCTGTATGATTGTTCGGAACCATCACTGTCTTTTGTTTTGTAAGGACCTCTTTGGTGCCATTCGTTATGCACTTGGATCAACTGAGAGACTACCCTGCCCCAGGTTATGATTAAGGGTTTTAAATTTCGAAAAGAAAAACTCCTACTTCTTTGGCTCAGAGGGGTTGACGAGGGATTATCTTCCTTATAACTCCAGTGTTTAGGAATTGAAACAATGCCTGTACCTCATCAGCGGGGTCTGTTCAAAAGCATACTGTAAAGATCGTGGTATCTTTTTCGTCATCCTCCCTCAAGAGGCTTAGAATTATTGAGAGTTGACCGTCACAAAAATATGAAAACAGTTTGCATATAGTGAATGCGAATATATTGCTTCAAAACAGACATATGTGATGCATTAATGAACTAACAACGTTTAATCATGAATAAATGTTTGAACAGTCAAAAGAAAGTTACAACTTGAAAATTCTAATAAACACAAGTCTTCTAGTCTCAGGGCTTGTTACTTCGATTGGTGCATCTTGTAGGGATGGCAGGAGCATTCAGCTTGGCCTATCTGGGTGAAATCCACAGCTCTTTCATTAATCAGATCTTGAATCTTATTCTTCAAAGCCCAACAGTCGTCGGTGTCATGTCCTGGACTGTCAGAGTGGTATGCACATCTTTCCTCAGGATTGTACTTTAGGGAGGTTGTGTTGAGATGCTTAGGAGGGTCCCTTAACATCACCAGATTCAACCTCAACAATTGTTGTAAAGCTTGAGACGGTGACACATTGAGTTTGGTGAACTGCCTTTTAGGCTTATCTGGCTTGCTCTGATCAGCCCGTTGTTCTTGGCGAGGTCGTGGTTGGACCTGTGAAGTGATAGCAGCTTGGAGAGGTCTATTCATTGGACCAGACCTTTGTCCTCTTGGAAGCTGTTCAATGACCTGGTCCCTGACTTGGGCTGGTTGCCTTATGTCGTGATGAAGCTGACTGATCATGGCCATCAGCTCTCCTTGCTCCCGAGCTAAACTTTGGATGAGAGCCCTTTGTCCCAGCATCTGGGTTTTCATCGTATCTATCTCAGCTTGCAGACGTTTCAGCTGCTCGTCCTTGTCATCTTCGGGACTTTGCTTGGCCAAATTCCCCATAAGGAGTGTCCTCAACTCTTCCTGTCCCTTGGATAGGCTTAGGAAGATCTCTCTGAACTGAATCTCTTGAGCCTGAAGATCCTGGTTATCTTGTTGGGAAGCCATTGCTGAAATAAACAGCGGAGATGGTAAGTGACCTGTCAAAAGGGTACCTGTTATGCAACGATATGTCTGTATATATATGCAATGTTTTCAAGGATTTCGCGGGGTAAACAAGAAAATCATTAGAGTTGGGATCCGATAGCTTGATTGAAGAAACTGCATGTTGTTGAGAGTCCTTCTTCAAGGGTCAAAGGCTCACCATATCCAGTGGGTCATAGCCCCTGACAACCTTGGCTAGAGGAAAATAAATCCCCTTTGCCCCTTGCTAGACATTTTGGTTCATCATGACCTGCATCACAAGCCCTTGAGATCCTTGAAATGGATTAGTTTTTATGCAGGATGTATGCAATGGTATGATGTTATGCTATGCATGGGGTAATATAGGTAAACCCTGTTATGAGTCCCAATTAGGGACTGTAAACAAACCCTGCAAGAAACTCAAGGGTTAGATAACAAGCATGCAAGTAGTCAAGTTTTAAGGCACACAAGTCACACCACAGCCCTTAGAGTTTAGGCCAGCATGAGGTATAGGTATTACCCTCTTTCAGTTTGTTGGTTAGGACCTGTCCTATCAGAAGTAACCGGGTTCTAGAGGATCCCAATATCACTGACTACCCTCAATCGGTCATAACTCCAGCATCGCAACCTTTTCTTGCGGCCAGAACCATCACGAGAGTTTAGCCTCAATGGGCGTAGCATACTGCTACTGTTCTATTGGCCAAGTTGGGTCATTTAAGGTTCTTAAGGTCAGTTGATGCTTCACGACACCATGCGGAGGCCCCGTACTCTCCTTGACTGAACTCAAGGGTTACCGGTACACACCAAAGTGCCACATCAACGTAGCAGACTACTTCAACCATGTCGGTATACCCCGCACAGTTCCCTCACAGCCTTGTTGCTACTTTCTAAGAAGGTATTCCCCAGATCCGGGTTAGGATCTATAGAACTCCCGAGACAGTACCCACAATAATAAAGCAAACAATTCAGACAATTGAAAACACAAGTGATCTTAGTCCTAAGGTACACCTCACTTTTATAAGTTATTCCCCAGCAGAGTCTCCAGTTCTGTGATCGGTGGATCTGGAACTGACAGTTTAACGCTGGATTGCGAAATGTCATGGAAGCAAGAGTCGCCACCGTCTTTTATTTTCTCCAACAAGGAAAGGACAAAAGCACAGCAAAATTCCTTATGAGATTAACTCTCGGTTCGGGAGGTAGATTTATAGAAAGGGAAGGTGTTAGCACCCTTTCTATCCATGGTTATCCATGGGCTCTTAGATACTTGCTCATTTGTGTTTTCAAAATGTTTGTTTGCTTTTCAAAGTGTGAGTGAGTTTGAAAAAGTTTCGTTTAAAATTTCAGTTCGACTCTTGTATCAGTCCTCAAGAGTGTTTGAAAAGTTGTTTTGAAAGCTTTTTGCAAAGTGTCAGTGTGAAAAGAAGCTTTTCATTCGTTTTGAATTAGAGCAAGTATCTACGAGTCATCTACCTACCCTAAGGAATTATGCTGTGTAAATGTCCTTTAAGTAGTGCCATCCCACCATTGAGAGGTAGGTAGCACCACCGTTGGAGGTGTTCGGGTCAATTCGTGTTTAGGGACAGGGTGGTCACCGGGCAATAGTAAGATACCTTAGAAGCTATCCTTATGCCATTGATCTTTTTATTCCGAGGCAACTATTCCGAGGCAACTTGTTTCGAGACAACTAGATCAATGGGACATAAGGACTCACTAAGACGTCCTATACTCGACGACCACGTTTCGAGGGGCAAGGCAACAGTGTGGTCACCAGAGCAACAGTAGGACACCTTAGAAGCTACCCTTATGCCATGTTCATGGACATAAGGACTTACTAAGACGTCCTGTACTCGACGACCACGTTTCGAGGGGCAAAGCAACAGTGAGGCGTATCCTAGGAGTGGTGTGTGAATTGTGTGTCATTTTCAGTTATATTTGTCTTTGTCATGCATTGGGTGTTCTACGCTTTGATTTTATTTGGGCATTCATTCTTTCATGTGATTATTAACAGTTAAAAGGTGCGAGAATTAAAATGCGGAAAATAAAGGTCCTACACTATTACAAGGCGCGGGTCTACATCGCCAAATTAAACCAAGACCCGATTTGAATAAATAAAATGCGGAAAGTAAATATCCTAATTATCTATTACAAGGCTTTGGGGCAAATACATTACATTCATAAAAGAAATAAAAATAAATGCGTGAAGAGAAATTATATTCGAAAGTGCGAGGGCGTTGGACCTTTTACAGGAATTAAATATGAAATTACAAATTAATTAAAGAAAAGAACTTATATTTTGATGTTTTTGTATTTAAGGGAAATAAAGAAAATTAATTGAAATTATAAATTAAATAAAAACCTAGTTCTAAATTGTTTTTAATTATTAAAGAAAATATTTAAGTTTGAACCTAATTTACTAATTGTTTAATTACAAGAAAATATTTTTTGACCTTTTTTATGTTTTTATGAAATAAAATAAAAAAAGAATTAAAAATGTCAAAAGAAAAAGCCTAAAGTCTAAATTTGTTTTTATTTATTGTGAAAAAAGGTTAAAATTAACTAATTAAACTAATTAATTTGTTAGTATTTTATTTACAAAAATAATTACTAAAGTGAAATTAATAATAATAATAATAATTACATTTTTTTTGTTTTTTTCTGAATTTATGAAAATAATTATTTGTGAACTAACTAAATAATAATAATAATTAATAAAAGGAAAGAAAATAAGAAAAGAAATGCTAAACCAAGGAGGTGAAGGCCGAATTTTGGAGGTTTTACTCAAAATCATCCTTAGGTATCAAAAATTCCATCTAAGCCCATGGTTGTGATCGTCCATGTCTCTTGATCACGTCTATGCTTATGGTTTGTCCCAATTTCACCTGTAGACAAAATACCTAAAAACAAAACCAACGAACCCTAGGCACGGGTATTGTTATACGAAGCCTAAAAATGAAATTGAATATGGCAGTTACATTGGAAATTAGGCATGGAGTATGAATATGCTATTATTTTCCAGAAAAAGTGCAAGAATGGAGAAACATGATTTCGTGTACAGGGGTGAGTTTGAGACAACTTACAGCGCTTGGTAGTGGACCTTAGGACGCGTTTGTGGTTGCTTTGGCTTCAGGGAGTGGCAAGGAAGAAAGCCACGTGCTTGCTTGGATCTGAAAATGTTTGCAACACCGCTTTAGATCTCTCACTTTTTTGGACAAATTTTGAACTTTTCCTCTGGCCGTTTGTGCACACTCTCCTTTTTTTCTAGGTTCTGAATGAGGCTTGAAAGGCTTGTATATATAGGCTTGGATGAGAATCAGTCACATTAAGGAGCTTTTAAGCCTTGCAATGAAGTTTTGATTTTCTCCATAATCACCATTGAAATAACTTGCCATATTTGCTCCAAATTTGAATTTTTTTGCTTGAAATAGGTCTTGAACGAATTTGGTATATGTTTTATGGTGTATCAAAGCTATTCAAACCACAAAATATCCTCCCATTAATTTTCTTGATTTTTATTTGAATTTTAAAGATTTAAAATGAATTAAATCAAATAAAATTAAACAAAAATAGAAAATTTAATTTTTATTCTTGAAATAAAACATGGGACACGTGGGAGGTATGGCAAAGCTGAATCAAGTGGAAAAAGTGGGCCCCCTTTTGTCAAAAATGAAGTTTCAAGGATAATTGACTTTGGCCCTTTCACAAAAATTTCCCAACTTCTCCAATGCATATCTTGCTCAATTTTGAAGCTATGAACATGTTCTTGGACATTTTTGAAAGGTCTTGAAGTCCTCTAACCAATGCCTTTGGTCCCATGTCATTTCGATTTACCAATATCAAGTTATGGTCTTTGACTTAAAGTGCCTTTTTGTTGACTTTTGAAAATGACCTATAATGTTGAAATTGATAACTTTTGTGAGAGTATTTCTTGGACTTGGAATGTGAAGATGAGTTGTAGGAAATGTCTTCCCCTTCAAAATGAGCATTGGATGGGATTTTTCTGATGAACCATGAAAGAGTTATGCCTTGGTCAAGGTACAGTTGACTTTTCAGCTGTCCAAAAATAGAAACTTTTGACACCTTGATGATTTTTGAGCCATGCTTGAGGAATCATGATCAAGATTTGACCAAATGATGATTGTGGCTTCAAAATAAGATGTTGACAAAAAATTTTGACTTTTGACTGCCAAATGACCATTTTGCCCCTGCAGTTGATTGTGAAGCAATTAGGGTTTTTGACTGTGCAACTTGACCTTGTGAGCCTTGAAACTTGACATGTAGGTGCTTGACAATGTTTATAGGCATGTGGGACTTGATTGGACCATTGAAAACCTCAACTTCCTTGAAGGAACCAAAACCTTAATTTTGACTGGCTTAGGAGGATGGTTGACTGTGCAATCCTCGGAGTAGCCTTGAACCATTTGAGGTGATGCTTGTCAAAACTTTGAAGATTATGGGAGGACAAATTTTGGGGTACAACACTTCGTAACTCTGAATTTCTTGTCCATTTGTTGCTTCGTCCGAAGATGATTGAGTTGATCAGAAGCCCGGAGCTTGTTTGTGAAGAGATTGTCCTTAAAGTGATCCGACGAGACATAGTCATACGCTTTAATTCCCTAACTTTTGCCTGGACCGCCCTTTCGGATTTTCGGTCCACCGGGAAACCCTTTTTTGCCCAAGTCGCCCTTTCGGGTTTTCAACTTGCCGGGTGTACAATTTTTTTTATTTATCCCTAACTTTTGCCTGAACCGCCCTTTCGGGTTTTTGATTCACCGGGATGCCCTTTTTTTGCCTAGGTGTGTCAACCTAGCGGGTCATTTATGCGTAGTATATTTTGACTATGTCTGCATTCGCAGGGTGGGCAGGTCATCGCCGTCCATGGTGGCTAATATCATTGCCCCACCAGAAAAGATGTTCTTGATCACAAATGGTCCTTCATAGGTAGGAGTCCATTTGCCCCTGGGATCACTTTGCGGTAAGATGATCTGCTTGATTACAAGATCCCTGACTTGATACACTTGTCATCTGACTTTCTTGTTGAAAGCCTTGATCATCCGTTTTTGATACGTCTGACTATGGAAAACAGCAGTAAGTCGATTTTCATCAATTAAGTTAAGTTGATCAAGTCGGGTCTGAATCCAATCGTATTCACTCAAACCAGCATCTTTCATGATTCTCAAGGAGAGAATCTGAACCTCGATAGGTAAAACATCCTCCATGCCATATACCAAAGAATAGGGTGTTACTCCAGTTGATGTATGCGCCGTGGTACGGTACCCGTGGAGAGAAAACGGTAACATCTCATGCCAATCCTTGTAGGTGACTGTCATCTTTTGTATGATCTTCTTGATATTTTTATTTGCAGCTTCGACAACACCGTTCATCTTTGGCTGATAGGGAAATGAATTGTGATGTTGAATCTGGAACTGCTCGCACAAGGCGGTGATCATAGTGTTGTTAAGGTTTGTACCATTGTCGGTGATGATCCTTTCAGGGATGCCGCACCGGCAAATGAGGTTCTGCTTGATGAAGCGGGCAACAGCATTCTTTGTAACGGATGCGAAGGAAGCTGCTTCGACCCACTTGGTAAAGTAATCAATGGCCACCAGAATGAAGCGGTGTCCATTAGATGTTGTAGGCTTGATCTCCCCAATCATGTTGATTCCCCATATTGCGAATGGACAAGGAGCTGTTAAGACATTGAGAGGAACTAGAGGTATGTGTACCTTGTCCGCATAGATTTGACATTTGTGACAAGTCCTGGAATATTGATGGCAGTCAGTTTCCATGGTAGACCAGTAATAGCCTGCCCTTAGAATCTTCTTAGCCATCGTATGCCCACTAGAATGGGTGCCAAAGGTACCATTGTGCAGTTCATCCATGATCTGTTCAACTTCAATCTTGTCCACACAACGAAGCAGAATTCAATCATGATTGCGCTTGTATAGGATACCGTTGCTCAGGAAGAACTTGGAAGAGAATCTCCTTAAGAACTTTTTGTCGTTGACTGAAGCTCCTTCAGGGTATTCTTGGGCCTCGAGATACCTTTTGACTTCATGAAACCAAGGTCGGTCCACTACTTCTTCGGTATTAATCTCGTGACAATGTGCAGGTTCGTCCATCCGCTTGATGGTGAGTTTGGGAGCCTCATTATCCCAGTTAAGTTTAAACATGGATGACATTGTAGCTAGAGCATCTGCTAGCTGGTTCTCTTCTCGTGGGAAGTGTTCAAAGATAATCTGCTCGAAATGAGGTAGCAATGTCAAGACATGTTCATTGTAAGGGATGAGGTTGGGATGTTTAGTGTCCCACTCTCCTTTGATCTGACTGATGACCAAAACTGAGTCTCCAAACACAACCAAAATTTGATTCCCAGGTCTATTGTAGCCTTGAGACCAAAGATGCAAGCTTCATACTCGGCCATGTTGTTGGTGCAGTTAAATCAAAGTCTGGCGGTGAAAGGTGTATGACAACCTTTTGGAGAGATGAGTACCGCACCGATACCGTTGCCCAGTGCATTAGAGGCACCATCAAAGTACAGGGTCCATCGGGATCCTTGTTCAGGTCCATCATATGGTCTGAAGTCTTCAATGTTGTCCAATGTCATAATGTCTTCGTCAGGGAAGTCAAACTTCATGGATTGGTAATCTTCGACAGCTTGATGAGCCAGATGGTCAGCAAACACACTCCCCTTTATAGCTTTTTGGGTTGTGTACTGTATATCATACTCAGTGAGGATCATCTGCCATCTAGCCATCCTTCTAGACAAAGCAGGCTTTTCGAAGATGTACTTGATTGGATCCATCTTAGATATCAGTAGACTGGTATGAGTCAACATATACCGCCTTAGCCGGCGAGTAGCCCATACCAAAGCACAACAAGTTTTCTCGAGCAGTGAGTATCGGGTCTCACAGTCGGTAAACTTTTTGCTAAGGTAATAAATGGCATGCTCTTTTCGGCCAGACTCGTCATGTTGTCCCAGTACGCACCCCATTGAATTCTCTAGGACGGTAAGATACATGATTAGCGGTCTTCCTTCGACGGGAGGCATCAAGATAGGAGGTTTTAGAAAATACTCCTTGATTTTATCGAAAGTAGCTTGACAGTCATCATTCCATTTAACCACCTGATCTTTCTTCAACAACTTGAAGATTGGCTCACAGGTAGATGTTTGGTGAGAGATGAACCTAGCAATGTAGTTTAGGTGTCCCAAGAAACCTCTGACCTCCTTCTCAGTGCGAGGGGCAAGCATTTCTTGTATAGCTTTGACTTTGGCAGGATCAACCTCGATGCCCTTGTTGCTGACAATGAAACCCAAGAGTTTACCGGATCGAACTCTGAATGTGCACTTGTTAGGGTTTAACCTTAGCTTGTACTCCTTCAACCTGACAAACAACTTTTGCAAGTGGTCGAGGTGTTCTTCTTTCATTTGTGATCGAGCTATCATGTCATCTACGTATACCTCTATCTCATGATGTATCATGTCATGAAACAAAGCTACCATGGCGCGTTGATAGGTTGCCCCGACATTCTTCAGTCCGAATGGCATCACTTTATAGCAGAACGTACCCCACTGTGTAAAAAAAGTAGTTTTCTCCATGTCTTCAGGTGCCATTTTGATCTGGTTGTAACCTGAAAATCCATCCATGAAAGAAAATACCTTGTGCTGGGCTGTATTGTCAACCAAGATGTCAATGTGCGGTAGTGGAAAGTCATCTTTAGGGCTATCTCTGTTTAAGTCTCTATAATCCACGCACATTCTCACTTTGCCGTCCTTCTTAGGCACGGGCACAATGTTAGCAACCCATTGTGGATAGGAAGTAACAACAAGAAACCCAGCATTGAGCTGCTTCATAAATTCTGCTTTGATCTTTTCAGACATGTCGGGCCTCATGCAGCGGACATTCTATTTAACTGGTGGACAGTCTTCTCTTATGGGCAGACGGTGTACCACAATGTCTGTATCGAGTCCCGACATGTCTTCGTAAGACTAGGCGAAGATCTCAACATATTCATGTAAAAGCTGAATTATGCGCTCTTTGACACTTGGATCTAGGTTGGCACCCACTCTGACTTCTTTTCTGTCTTCAACAGTACCCAAGTTGATTGTCTCTAGTAGCTCCTCATGAGGCAGAATAACCCTTTCTTCCTGTTGCAACAGTCTAGCCAATTCTCCCAACACCTCACAATCTTCCTCACCTTCGTATTCGGCGTGGTAGACCAGATCTTCAGAGTCACTGAAGGCCATAGCAGAATTGTTACCCATGGAATCCGGAATGGAAGGGTACCTGCATTTGTGAGTGTGGGTGTGTGTAAGGGATAGCCACCTTTAAACAAATAAAATGTAAAAATAAATACAATGAACACAAAAGTTTATATGTGAAAACGTCCATGATTCATTAAAGTGGCATATGAAGATGAAAAATCAAACCCTTACAAATGGACCTATGTGCCTCGGGTAAGGCACAAGGTTAAAGTGTACGAATTGTTTGAGAATTATTACAAACCAACAGAAATGTTTGAAAGATAAATTACTGCGGTATGAAAGTAATTGGAACAAAGTCTTTTGTTTCCCAGTTACACAACCCTCCGTCAACAGTTGGAAAGATCCAGTCTTCCAGGTTGCTCTCCTCTTCACTATCCTCCAAAGCATTGACTCCATGATGGGTGATCTTCAATGGTGGTCCTCCAGCACGGGAGCAGCGTACAGCCTTTTGAGCAGAAGCAATGATCCCCAAGCCGAATTTATCTGATTTAAAAGGAAAGTCTGACAGCTGACCCCATATTGTGCTTCCTCCTTCTTCAACCACAACCTTTGCATCTTTGAGAGATGACATCCTAGGTGGAGGTCTGGTAATCAAGGGTACTGAAGCCACTGTCTTGGTTGCCGCAATCTCCCGAGCTACCTCTTCAAAATGCTGAAAAGGGGTTTCGATGAATTCACCATCCAATTCAACATAACGGAAAGAATTTAGATGGCTTATCATGTATTCCTCTTCGCCATGAACAGTTATGATTTTCCCCTGGACAGGGTACTTGAGCATTTGATGCAGAGAAGAAGTGACGGCTCCAACATTGTGAATCTAGGGTCTTCCCAACAAGCAATAATAGGAAGGACGGATGTCCATCACATAGAATGTGGAGTTGAAGGTTTCAGTTTCCACCTTAATCGGGATGTACACCTCCCCGTGGACCATCCTTTTATAACCATCAAAGGCTCTGACAATTATATTGCTGGGCTTCAGGGTTAAACCTTCACAGTCCAATCTATCCAAGGCTTTCTTCGGCAAGACATTTAAAGACGACCCAATATCTACCAAAACGTGTTCTAGGGTAGTCCCTCTGCATTCCACCGAGACATGAAAAGCGTCATTATGTTTTCTCCCTTTAGATGTTAAATCATCATCAGAGAATCCTAAACCATTGTCAACTGTTAGGCTAGCTACACATTCCTGGAACTGATCCGCGGAGGTTTCCTGTGGCATGTGGGCCGTCTTTAAAAATCTGATCAGAGCTTTGGCATGAGCTTCGGAACAAAGCAGCAGGGCCAACATAGAGATCTTTGAGGGGGTTTGCCTCAGTTGTTCCACAACATCATAATCACTTTTCTTGATTATTTTCAAAATCTCTTCCATTTCTCTTTGAGAGGTCTCATGGATGACCAATGGCTGAGCCCTCGTCCTGACGGCCACTTCTTGGATCCCTTTCCCTCTATCATCAGCACCAGAGGGGACAACCACATGAGTTACAACTTCTTCAATAACTGGAGTTCTTGCAGATATGTTGACCGGTGCAGGGGTAACCTTAGGAGCGGTTTAGGGTCCAAAGATTGACTTTGGCGGGGCAATCTCTGGAGAGAAAATTCTCCTACTGCGGGTGATTTTGCTCGTTCCAGAAATATTTCCAACGTCGGAAGTCTCTTCATCAGAACTCTCTTCAGTTGATTCAATTTGTTTAATACCGTGGTAGTATATCTCTCCACCATAGTTCCACGATATTGATTTGTTGGACTTGTACAGGATGGGCCCCGACATGGTTATCTTCAAAGGTGCAATGTTCGAATCGGATGTAATCTTAACAGGTCTTTTGGAGACCTTGGAAAGATTGGCGGATATGGTAATTATCGAGACATCATTGACAGGAGTCGGTGTAACAGGAGTCTTTTCAAAAAGGATTTCTTGGTTATCCATTAGGCGTTGGATGCCTAACTTCAACAATGGACAATCGGTTGGTAAGGATGAACAAAGGCATCAATCTTCTTCACAACCTGGGAAAATCCCATCCTACAGTAAATTCAACTTGATTATTGGTAGCGGAGTTATCAAATCATCAACAGTAGCAACAAAAAGATCCTCTTCAACAGCATGGGCATTATGGCCATGCCTTGGCATTGGAGCAGAGATCACATTCGGATTTTCAGGGGCATCGAATTCCACTTCTTTAGCGTCTATAAAATCCTGAATCTTATTCTTCAGGGCCCAACAATTGTTGGTGTCGTGCCCTATACTCCCTGAATGATAAGCACACTTGGCGTTCGAATGGTAGTAAGGAGAAGTTGTATTCGGATTCTTCGGGGCCTCTTTCAGACTGGCAAGGTTTAACTTTAAGAGATGGGGTAAAACCTGAGAAGGAGTCATGTTTATCTGGGTGAATTTCCTTACAGGCCTTTCCACCCTTTGCTGGTTGGTTCTGGGTTGATTGTTTCTGGGCTGATCAGCTGCAGACTTCTGAATCATTACGGCCCCCACCGTTGGCCGGCGCTCAACTCTTCCTTGACCTCTTTGAGAGTAGATAGATGATACTTCCTTCTTTGCTGGAAAAGTATTTTTGATGGCAGCGGAAGCAGATGTATCTTTTTGAATTTTACCACTCTTGATTCCGGCTTCAACTCTCTCACCAGTTAGAATTAACTCGGTGAACCCCACAAACGAACTTCCAATCAAGTGATTAAAGAAAGGCCCTGATAGAGTCCCCAAGAACATGTCTACTAGTTCCCTCTCAGATAGAGGTGGTTGTACTCGTTCCGCCAAGTCTCTCCATTTCTGGGCATACTCTTTGAAACCTTCATTTGAGACCATGCCCATACTCTGTAATTGAGTACGGGTTGGTGCTAAGTCCGCATTGTATTGATACTGCTTGTAGAAGGCAGCAGCCAAATCCTCCCAATTATGCACGCCAGACCTCTCTAGCTAGTAGAACCAATCTAACTGCGTCCCCGACAAACTGTCCTGGAAAAAGTGGACCCACAGGTCTTTGTCAGAAGAATGTGGTTGGATTTTCCTGACGTAAGACCATAGGTGCATCTTGGGACAAGAAAAACCATCGTACTTAGCAAACAGAGGCACCTTAAACTTATGAGGGATTACAATTCCAGATACCAACCCTAACTCTTCAATGTCCAGCCCAGGCACTCTCTAAATCTCCATAGCTGCCAGACGTTCTTCCAAGTTTTTGTATTTGTCGTCTGCAGGAGGGTACTGTTGTTCTGAGTAATCCTCATCTTCCTCTTCTTCAGCTTCAGAATCTGAGGGCACGACAATCTCTTTACCCTTTCTCTCTCCTTCCTCAGAGGTTGATGGAAAATATAGGACCCTTCTGGCTTGACCTTCAAATCTTCTGCCCAAGGTAGCCACACCAACTCTCTTCTTCTTCTTTTTCTCTTTTTCCTTTCCCAGTAGAGTTTTGGAGTTCCTCCCGCCCCTTAGCCAAGGTCACGAGTAGCTGTTGGGATTGTGAATTCTGAGCTTGTAAGTTGATCGGGACTTTATAAGTCTGTCGGGATATTAACTGCAAGTATATAGTTCAGTTGTTCTAGTTTTAAAAGATTATCAAACCCACAGAGACTGTGTATCAATCGCATACGATCTAATGCTACAATTTTGTCTAACTAAGCGATGAATATTCGATATTTGGGGGAGACAGTTTAGTTTTAAAAGTAATAGTACTAATTATACCGGTATGTGATAATCAGACTTAGGGAATTCGATGAATCGCTTGGCCTATAAAGTATTTCGGTAAAAGCTAATTGTTTAAAAACCTGAGACATACACTCTCGTGTTTATGAAATAAGTCATGCTACTAAACCTAGTGGATGCACTTTAAATTTAATAACACTTTTTGAAAACAATTTGAATTTAATTAATTTATTAGAACACTCTCGTGTGTTTAAAAATCAATGCTTCGTTACCACTATCTGGGTTGAACCCCAGCTCTCGCATGCAGGTTCTTGCCTTAATTAATTTCCCACTCTCGTGGCAAAATCGTGTTAATTAACCTCTCACTCTCGTGACAAGGATAGTTAAATTAATATTGGAAATTGGAAACCAGAAATTGTTTTATAAATATTTTTGGCCAAGGTATCATTGAATTCTTTCCGTTCTTACTGTCACATACCGGTAATAATAATTTAGCCAGACATAATTAACTTAACAGCAATAAAGTTTAGAATATAATTCATGTCAATAAACAGCATATTATAGAAACTAAATAAATAATAATTGCAATATAAAAAACCTGGAATTACAGATGCTATAGTAATCTTGAGGGAATACAGTAATCCAAATCTTCGAGCTTGACTTGCAGTAGAAATTCGTGTTAATTCTTGTAAGAAGAATTAACACTTAAAAATAGAAACTAAGGCTTGAATGAAAATTACAAGGAATTGAAAGCAGAATTGCAAAAACAAGCAAGTTGGAAATAACTGTAAAATAAAATAAATGTTTGCTCTAAATAAAATTCTTCGACCCTTGGACTGTGCCTTGGTACTCATATTTATAGCAGGAAAATCAGCAGTTTAATTTTGAATTCTTGATGAAATCTTCGTGGAGAAATTCTAGGAGCAGTAATAGTTGTGGCAATAAAATAGGAGATTCAATGGAAACCGGGAGAAGTAGTCTGCCCTTCACGCCCATGTCTTCAAGCCATGCGTAACGTCCTCCTTTACGCGTGTGACGGTCGTCACAGGTGGGTGACAGTCGTCACACGCTGAAGTGGTGCCTTACGCTCGTCAGGTGCGTGTGACGAGCGTTTGGTTATGTTGTGGGGTGTTACACCCGTCACAGGGGCGTGATGACCGTCACCTATCTAGAAGTCCACACTTTGTATTTTTTTATTCTTTTTCTCTTTTTTTTTTCGTCTAGCTTTCTTCATGTTGTCCTTTTGCATCAGTTTGAGTCGACAAGTGTTATACCTGTAAAAAAGACAAATAATCTCGGAATAATCGAGGGTTAGACGACTTAATGGAATATAAAGTCGGTAAAAATTATGTTAATTATACGATATATTTTCTTGTTATCAAATTCCCCCATACTTAAACCTTTGCTTGTCCTCAAGCAAATAGTCATTCGAAAGGCTGGACAAGTTTTCTGGTAAGCGCATAAGCATGACATACCCTTGGATTTTTAAAGTGGTTTCGGGAAATCCTCGTTGGTTCGGCCAATACTTGAGTAGAACACTAAAGATACGCTAATGACGCAAGCAATAAGCTTACTCGTAGACTTCCACTTTAAACGAGCTATCCAACAATTTCATTATAACTCTGCCCGGAGTTCCTCGTATCTATTTCACCCGGTTTCGTTCTGGCGCAATCACATTAAGCCCTTTGCCTTAGCACGCACGTAGTGGAGTAACCGGTTAGTGACTTTGATCCTTTAGCACGGGGTCTGGTACATGAATGTGGAAACCCTACATATTTTATCCAAATGGGAGGTTGTGGGGGATCGGGCCGTAGCACGCCCTACCGAGTTCAGAACCAGATACCTCTGAACCAACCAACACTGGATTCCTTCATTATTTGCTCAGCTCTTGTATGTGCCCGTATATTTTGGTACACAAGTTTTCTTTTCTTTTAGCAGCGAGATAGGAAGGATATTTTTAGAATCAGGCATCAAACACTTATATTCATCGATTCTCCACGTGGTTTGTGTCAAGACGGTGCTGACTGCTAGTATAAACTACTAGGGGTTACTTCTAGAACTTGAAACTCCAGATATCGGTATAATGGTTATTGAAACGGATCGCGTAAGCAGGAAGTCTACGGTGACAGAACCGTATCGATCTTGTTATGTCGTTTTCGGCTTCCTCAACTGGGATTTCATTAAAGTAGGTATGTCGGGCTAATGTGAAAATAAAAATTTTTCGGTATGGCAAAGTAAAGCGAAGAATTTGAGTCGAGACATATCGCAAGAATTTACTAGTTTATTAACGATTGAAAGGTACCTCTCCCACACAAAATCCGACATTGTCCTCAATGTTGCGATATATATGCGGGGAAGTACAATTACAAAAACAAAAAGGAAAAGAAATGAAACAGAAAAATAACAAATTATAAAGAAATTAAAGAAAGACAAACTACTGGTGACCACGTCCTCTGCTCCTGGTGCGAGAGCGTCTGGTAGGAGTGGCTTCAGCGTCGGTGTCTTAGAAGCCATAGGTGTTCATATCTATTCTCAAGGCGTTAAGCTCTGACAGCGCCTCATCCAACCTCTCATTCATGTTTCGCTGCCCAGTCAAGATCTGAGCGTTTTGGGCGCAAAGAGACTCAAACTGCTTAGCTTGCCTCCTTTCAAGCGCCGCATTCATTTGATTTTGCATGTGGAGGGCGCGGAGGATGTCTTCGAGATTGATAGGAGGAGGTGCAGATGAGGATCCAGGGATGTCGTGGACAGGCGGAGCACTATCCAACTCTTCTTGTATGTCGTCTGCAGCGGCCGCAGCTTGGTCTTCGTGGGCAGGTGCAGGCTCTGCGGGAACTTCAGGGTCGAACAACCAGTTGGCTCGGTTGCTTGGATCGATTCGGTCCCTGTTCGGAAAAATGATATTCTGATAGACAATATTCCTGATTACGGGGTGGAATCTGCCGTCTTCCCGCTCGTAGATGAGGTGTGCGGCTTTGCAGTGATCCAAGGTTAGCAAAGTCGGTGCCATAGAAGGCAAGGTTGCAAGAGCAGCACCGTAATTTAGACCAATGGAAATCGAAGTAACCAGCCCTCCGGAATAGAAAGGTTTTCCACCTCTAGCACAAATAGAGTGGATGTGGGCGAGTAGGAACGGGGCGGCATTTATCTTTTGCCCAGTGAACGCACAATGTAGAAAGAAGAGCTCCTTGGAGTTGAGCTTATGGTTGTTGTCTCGGGCGAAGATGGTGTTACTAAGAATGCGATGGAAGTAGCGGATGGCCGGATTGTGGATATGGGTAGCGTTGAGGTGGTCGTAGGACCCGGAACGGATGTTCGTTAAACTGTGCCATAAGTTGAAAGCCTCCTCATTAAAACTATCCGGTACCCGAAAATGAGCACCTTCGTCCGAACAAAATCCCATAAGCCTCGCGATGTCGGATTGAGGCAATTGGTGCTCAACCCCGAACATGCGAAATTTTGCCACGCCTGATAGTTGGTTTGTGACACCCGGTGGAGTGAGGTAAGCGAACGAACTCAAGAACTCAAGAACTCAAGAGTAAGAGTTTCGTAGATTGGTCTTGGTTCGCGGCAGAGGTTCCACAAATACACGCTTTGTAGTAATCGGCAGACACTGTCGAGTAGTCCCAAACTCCGTAGGCAGTCGATGTCGACATACCTTGTGGGTTGGAGACCTCGACGTTGGAATTTTTGATACTTTGCTCGTTGATTCTCCCCAGGTTCGTCGCTTCTGAAATTGATAACTTGAGCGTTTGGGTTGTTTGCCATGGTGATAATGGATTTGATTTGGGAATGTGAGAATGGGAGATTGTAAGGATGTTAATTTGGTGTTGGGAGTTTAGAAATTGAAAGAAAAATGGAGTGAATAGGTGGTTTTTCGTGTGGTGTGGTGATAATGGAGGAAGGAAAAATGGGTTTATAAGGAAGAAGGTTGGAACGGTTCTCTGTAACAGCCGTTGGTTTCTGTCTGCGTGACGGTCGTCACAGGGGTGTGACGCTCGTCACGAAGTAAAGAGACGCGTTACGCTCGTCACAAGGGTGTGACGGTCGTAACGCAGACAGAGTCATAAATAGGAAGAACGTTACAGGACCGTTGGAGAGTGATGAGTTTATTATTTTACTTGGAAATTGGATTTTTGAAGAATTTATATATTTTTTTGGTTTATTTGAAATGTTTGTTTTAATTAATTATTTTAATTAATTAAATGTAACGAAAATAGACAGCAAATAACAGTAAATAACAACAGTAAATTGAATGAAAATTAAAATAAACTTTAATTGAATGAATGAGTAAATTGTTTCAAAGTAACTAGAAATAAAAATAATAATAATGTTGAAATGACTAAACTAAAAATCCCCTCCCATACTGAAATTTACAGTGTCCTCACTGTACGTAAAAATGCAAGAGAGAAGGAAATGAAATAACGATGGCAATCTAGCCACGGGGAGGTGGAAACAAATGCTGATGCATATAATCCAACTGATCAGTCACCAAGTCCATGAAGGTAATGAAATCCACCTTAAGGGAAGTCAGCTCGCCCCGCATGTCCGTAATGGCCGCATGTAGGGAGTCCAGGGTAACAGCAGGTGGAGGTGGAGTAGTCTCAGGAGCTTAAGGCGCGGTCTCGGCGGAAGTAGCCTCCTGTTCCCAAGGATCAGGGAGATCATGGTAGCCTGGCGGTGTAGCAGGATCTTCTTCAGTATTAGCATTGTTTGGAACCTCATAAATGTCAACTGTAGATGGTGAAGAGGGTGGTGAAGCAGGGTAGTGAAGATCAAACAGCCAGTTATCCCGGTTGTGCACACTGGTTCTTGGGTCAAGCAGCTTAAAATGATGGACGATCTAATGATTAACTAGCAAGTCAAATGAATCTGGTCCAAGGTTTCCAATCATGCTAGTGTTGAAACAAAAAGCAATGTCCATCAGCTTTATGCCATAAAGCGGAGCAGAACCGAGCATAGGCCGCCGGAGTCCGATGGCATTAGACAGCATGGTAACCAACCCACCCAACAAGATAGGTGAATTTGGAGTTCCAATGATCCGCTCCATATTAGCGAGCATATAAGCTGCACCATTCACCAGACGGTTTTGAGATGCACAATACATAATAAACAACTCATCGCGGGATACAGAAGTGACATTTTGCTGTTTACCGAAGATAGTGTGGGCTATGATCTTGTGGAAATACCTGATGGCCGGGTTATGAATGCATTCAGAGTACAGATCCGATGGCTCAGGATGGTTAACACCAGTTATGCTTCCCCAGAAAAAGTCAAGCTCAGATACGGGCAAAAGGTTCTCCTGTGTCATACTGATAACATCGGGTCCAAAAGAGAACCCAAGAAGCTGGCTAAACTCTCGCAGGTTGTAAGTGTAATCCATGTTAAACATTCTAAATGTAATCAACCCACGGTTGAATCCCATTCCATGATTTGGAATGAAACTCAAGGTGCTGAGAAACTCCAGAGTCAGCCTTTTGTAGGTACAGAACCTTCGACGGATAGGAGCGGTGTCCCAACCAATTTGGTGCAGCAGGTACATGACACTCTCGCGAATGCCAAGGGCAGCCATAGCATGATCATCTGCATATATAGTAGGACACATCTCCCGGTCACCCAGATCTGCAAACCTTCTTCTCTGGTGTCGGCTTCGCAATTTGACATTCATGAAGTTAGCACAATCCATAGCGCGAGATGTGAAAGAAAAAGAGTTACCCCCCTGAAAATATTTGAAAAATGTTTGAAAGAAAAGGAAATTAAGTAAGTATTTTCGGGTTAGGAAATTGCCAAAGTTAAATTAAAAAGAAAAAGAAAGATGAAAGGGAGAAATAAAAACAAAAGAAAAATAGAAAGGAGTTAGAAATGCAATAATGAAAATATTTTAAAGATTAAGAAAAAGAAAAGAAAAATAAAAACATATTAAAGCAGAAAAAATAATTAAAGTAAAAAAATGGGTTGCTTCCCACGAAGCGCCTTTATTTTATGTCGACGGCTCGACATTAAATACCTATTCAGTTAGGTAAAGGGGTAGGCGGCTCACTTAACTGAAGATAAGCCGAGAAGTCGATATTTTTGATGTTAAAATAGTGCTTTAAGCGCTGGCCATTAACAATGAATGGTTCGATAGAACTACCTTTAATTTCTATCGCCACACTTGGGAAAACTTTGCTAATTTCGAACGTTCCGGACCATCTGGAACGTAATTTTCCCGGGAAAAGTTTTAGTCTAGAGTTGAATAGGAGTACGATGTCTCCTTCCTTAAAGTCTTTCCGTGAGATACGCTTATCGTGCCATTTTTTTGTTCGTTCTTTATAGATTTTAGCATTTTCATAAGCGTCTAAACACAATTCTTCCAGTTCATGGATATCTAACACTCGTTTCTCGCCAGCACTCTTATAATTTAAGTTAAGGGTTTTTATCACCCAATAAGCTTTATGTTCTAATTCTACTGGCAAATGACAAGATTTTCCATAAACTAACTTGAACGGCGTTGTTCTGATAGGAGTTTTGAAAGCTGTCCGATATGCCCAAAGAGCATCGTTGAGCTTGGAGGACCAGTCCTTTCTGGATAGGGCTACGGTTTTCTCAAGTATTTGTTTGATCTCCCTATTTGATACTTCCACTTGTCCACTTGTTTGAGGATGGTATGGTGTGGCTATGCGATGTTTAACACCGTATTTGGAAAGTAACCTTTCGAAAATTCTGGAGATAAAATGTGAGCCACCATCGCTGATCACTAGTCTTGGTACACCGAATCCTGGGAAGATAATATTCTTGAATAGTTTTAGTACCACACGTGTATCATTCATGGGTGCAGCGATGGCTTCAATCCATTTCGATACATAGTCGACGGCTGCCAAAATATATTTATTTCCAAAAGATGCGGGGAAAGGTCCCATGAAATCAATTCCCCACACATCGAAAACTTCTACTTCGAGAATTCCTTTTAACGGCATTTCGTCATGTCTAGATATATTTCCTGTGCGTTGACATCTATCGTAGTTCATAATTGCTACGTGGACGTCTTTTCATAAGGTAGGCCAAAAGAAGCCAGCTTGAAGTATTTTTGCACAGGTTTTCGATGTACTAGCGTGTCCACCATAAGGGGCGGAATGACAATGGGAAATGACGTCGTTTATTTCATCATTAGGAACGCAGCGACGGTAGATACCATCGGCGCCTCTTTTAAATATTAGTGGTTCATCCCAAAAGTAGTGTTTAAGGTCATGGAAAAATTTCTTCCGTTGTTGGTACGTCAAATCAGGTGGTAAAACACCGGCAGCTAAATAGTTGATGAAGTCAGCGTACCATGGTAATGTGGTATTAGTACAAATGGATTTTACTACCGCAGTTGTGAAAGTTTCATTGCGTGGATCTAAACTGTCGGTAGGGTTTGTCTCTAGCTTGTCAATGAGGCGTTCATAAGGGAAATCTTCGTTTATGGGAACACTCTCGGCTTGGATTCCATCTAATCTCGATAAATGGTCAGCTACCACATTTTCAGTTCCTCTTTTGTCTTTTATCTCTAGGTCAAACTCTTGTAGGAGTAAGATCCATCTGAGTAATCGCGGTTTGGCGTCCTTCTTGCTTAGTAGGTATCGGATCGCAGCGTGATCCGTATAGATAATGATTTTAGCGCCTACTAAGTAGGAACAAAATTTGTCCAATGCGAATACCACAGCTAAGAGTTCCTTCTCCGTAGTGGCGTAATTTATTTGTGCGGGGTCGAGTGTTCTGCTTGCATAGTAGATAGCGTGAAGCTTCTTTTCTTTGCGTTGTCCTAGGACTGCGCCTACGGCATAATCGCTCGCATCGCACATTATCTCAAATGGTAAATTCCAATCAGGAGGTTGCATAATAGGTGTCGATATTAAGGCCTCTTTTAGTGTCTCGAATGCGTTCAAGCATTTATCGTCGAAAATAAACTCAGCCTCTTTCATTAATAACTCAGTTAGTGGCTTGGTGATTTTAGAGAAATCTTTTATGAAACGTCGGTAAAAACCCGCGTGTCCTAGAAAACTTCACATTTCTCTAACTGTTTTGGGTGGTTGAAGGTTTTTGATAATTTCGATCTTTGCTTTGTCAACTTCAATCCCTCTATTTGATACAATGTGACCCAACACAATTCCTTGTCTTACCATGAAGTTACATTTTTCCCAGTTGAGCACTAGGTTGACATTAACACATCGTTTCAGTACTAATTCAAGATTTGTTAAACATCCGTCGAAACTTTCTCCACAGACAGAGAAATTGTCCATAAATACTTCCATGATTCCGTCTAAGAAATCTGCAAAGATCGCCATCATGCATCGTTGGAAGGTTGCAGGTGCATTACATAGTCCAAATGGCATTCTCCGGTATGCAAAGGTACCATAGGGACATGTGAACGTAGTTTTCTCTTGATCGTCAGGATGAATGGGAATTTGAAAGAATCCTGAGTATCCATCAAGATAGCAGAAATGGGAATGTTTGGCTAAACGCTTGAGCATTTGATCAATGAATGGTAATGGGAAATGGTCTTTGCGCGTAGCTTTGTTTAGTTTTCTATAATCGATACACATCCTCCATCCTATTTGCGTACGTTGTGCTACCGATTCGCCTTTTGTATTTGTTATAACTGTAACACCTCCTTTCTTAGGCACCACATGAACTGGACTGACCCAGTTGCTATCTGATATTGGGTATATGATGCCTGCCTCTAGTAGTTTTTGCACTTCCTTCTTAACGACTTCACTTAGGATAGGATTTATTCGTCTTTGATGTTCTCTAGAAGTCTTGCAGTCCTCCTCCAGCATAATGCGGTGCATACAGAGATAAGGGCTTATTCCTTTGAGATCTGAGATATTATAGCCTAACGCGGTTGGATATTTCCTTAACACACTAAGAAGTTTTTTGGTTTCAATCTCTCCTAATTCGGCATTGACTATAACTGGTCGTTCGAGTTCTTTATCTAAGAATTCATACCTAAGATCTTCAGGTAGTGTTTTAAGTTCTATGCCGGGTTTCTTATTAGTTGAGTCAGGATCGGGTGTTAAGGCTAAACATTCGCTTAGGTTGGCATATAAGTGTTCTTGTTTCCAGTCTTCGTTCTTGAGGATAGTCGGTGTCTGAATTTTCAGCATCTCAGAGTAAGTGTCCTCTTGGCATTAAAGTTCTTTGACACATTCATCAATGATATCTAGGAGACAACACGAGTCATCTATAGCAGGGGCTTTAAAGAATTGGGAAAGAATGAATTCTACTTTTTCTTCTCCTACCTCGAAGGTAAGTTTTCCTTTCTTGACGTCAATGATGGCTCCTGCAGTAGCTAAAAATGGTCTTCCTAGTATGATGGGAATGTTTGAATCTTCCTTGATGTCCATTATTATGAAGTCAGTCGGTATGTAAACTTGTCCTATTCGGACAGGAATGTTCTCTAGCATACCTACAAGAAATTTGGCTGATCTATCGGCTAGTTGTAAGGACATCTTGGTAGGTCTCATGTCGCCTAATTTGAGTTTTTCGCAAATAGATAAGGGCATTAGACTGACACTGGCTCCTAAATCGCATAGAGCTTTGTCTATGACAGATTTTCCAATTACACATGGTATGGAGAAACTACCAGGATCTTTTAGCTTCGGAGGCATGTTATTTTGAATTATGGCGCTACACTCGGCAGTTAGCATAACGGTTTCGTTCTCAACGATTTTTTTCTTATTAGCCAATATTTCTTTTAGGAATTTAGCATATGACGGAATTTGGGTTATAGCTTCTGTAAACGGAATAGTGACGTTTAGTTGTTTCAGAAGTTCTACAAATTTCTTGAATTGTCCCTCGTTCTTGGATTTTGCAAGTCTTTGAGGGTATGGAATTGGTGGTTTGTATGGTGGTGGAGGCACATAAGGTTTTTCTGAGGCCTCTCTGTTCTCTTTCGCGTCTTCCTCTACATTTTCAGATTGATCTTTCGACTTCTCTATTTCTTTCTTAGGTTTTTGATACATGGTCGGGTTTTGGAGTCTAGGATCTACCGGTCCATCAAGGGCTGTCCCACTTCGTAATGTAATAGCATTTGCATGTCCTTTAGGATTTGGCTGTGGCTGTCCAGGAAATGTACCAGCAGGAGTGGCAGAACTAGCTTGGTGTTGTACTACTTGGGAGATTTGGGTTTCTAACATTTTGTTATGAGTAGCTAGGGCATCTACCTTGTTCGCTAATAGCTTCAATTGTTCACCGGTGTGAACGTTTTGATTGAGGAATTCTTTGTTTTGTTGGGCTTGATTAGCGATAAAATTTTCCATTAGGATTTTAAGGTTAGATTTCTTAGGAACATTACCAGCGGGTTTTTGATATCCTGGAGGTACAGCAGGTGCTTGGCCAGGTGCATATAAAGCGTTATTGCTCTTGTACGAGAAGTTAGGATGGTTCTTCCAACCAGGATTGTAGGTATTGGCATAGGGATTTCCTTGAGCGTAATTTACCTTATCAGTCGTTATTCCTGCTAAGATTTGACATTCGGTTCCAACATGACCAGGTACTCCACAAACTTCGCAGCTCGGGGTAACTGCAGCTACGGTAGCTGCAGGAGGTAAGGTCAAGCTTTCTATCTTTTGGGTAAGAGCATCTACCTTAGCATTAACTTTATCTAGGCTACTAACCTCGTACATCCCGCCTTTGGCTTGAGTCTTCTCCACAGATGTTCTTTCTCCTTCCCACTGATAGTGGTTTTGAGCCATGTTTTTAATGAGTTAGTTAGCTTCGTCATAAGGCTTGTCCATCAGTGTACCACCTGCGGCGGCATCTATAGATAGTCTTGTGTTGTACAAGAGGCCATTATAAAACGTGTGGATTATCAGCCATTTTTCTAGTCCGTGATGTGGGCACATTCACATCATATCTTTGTAGCGCTCCCATGCATCGAATAGTGATTCAGTATCCTTCTGCCTAAATCCGTTGATTTGGGCTCTTAGTGCAGCGGTCTTGCTTGGGGGAAAGTATCGTGCTAAGAATACGATCTTCAGTCCTTCCCACGTAGTGACGGAATTTGATGGCAAGGATTGCAACCAAGCCCAAGCTCTATCTCTTAGTGAGAAAGGGAAAAGACGTAATCTAATAGCATCTTTACTAACACCATTTGCTATAACTGTGTCGACAAATTGAACGAATTTTGTAAGGTGTTCATTCGGATCCTCGGAAGGATCCCCAGAGAATTGGCGTTGTTGGATAGCTGATATCAATGACGGCTTTAACTCGAAATTGTTTCGGTTTATTGCTGGAGCAGCAATGTTGTTATGGGGATCTTGTTGTGATGGAGCTGCGTACTCCTTCATTGGACGGGTCCTTTGTTCTTCGGCCATGTCTAATTCTGGATTGGTTTCGGTTTCAGAGGAAGAATTAGAATCAGTTTCAGAATCAATCTTGATTTTTGGTTTAGGTAAGGGAATAGCGTGATTTAAACAGTAATCCCTGACTGCACATCTTACGGAAAGAATGCGTTCAGGTTCGTCCGTCGGTTTGTCAAGTGGTTCGCCTTGTGAGCGAGTCCTTGGCATACAAATCGACAAAGGGTGTCTGTTGCTTAGTCTAAACGCTCAACAGAAGAATCGTAATTAATTGACTACCAGTCCCCGGCAACGGCGCCAAAAACTTGATCGGGACTTTATAAGTCTATCGGGATATTAACTGCAAGTATACAGTTCAGTCGTTCTAGTTTTAAAAGATTATCGAACCCACAGAGACTGTGTATCAATCGCATACGATCTAATGCTACAGTTTTGTCTAACTAAGCGATGAATATTCGATATTTGGGGGAGATAGTTTAGTTTTAAAAGTAATAGTACTAATTATACCGGTATGTGATAATCGGACTTAGGGAATTCGATGAATCGCTTGGCCTATAAAGTATTTCGGTAAAAGCTAATTGTTTAAAAACCTGAGACATACACTCTCGTGTTTATGAAATAAGTCATGCTACTAAACCTAGTGGATGCACTTTAAATTTAATAACACTTTTTGAAAACAATTTGAATTTAATTAATTTATTAAAACACTCTCGTGTATTTAAAAATCAATGCTTCGTTACCACTATCTGGGTTGAACCCCAGCTCTCGCATGCAGGTTCTTGCCTTAATTAATTTCCCACTCTCGTGGCAAAATCGTGTTAATTAACCTCTCACTCTCGTGACAAGGATAGTTAAATTAATATTGGAAATTGGAAACCAGAAATTGTTTTATAAATATTTTTGGGCAAGGTATCATTGAATTCTTTCAGTTCTTACGGTCACATACCGATAATAATAATTTAGCCAGACATAATTAACTTAACAACAATAAAGTTTAGAATATAATTCATGTCAATAAACGGCATATTATAGAAACTAAATAAATAATAATTGCAATATAAAAAACCTGGAATTACAGATGCTATAGTAATCTTGAGGGAATACAGTAATCCAAATCTTCGAGCTTGACTTGCAGTAGAAATTCGTGTTAATTCTTGTAAGAAGAATTAACACTTAAAAATAGAAACTAAGGCTTGAATGAAAATTACAAGGAATTGAAAGCAGAATTGCAAAAACAAGCAAGTTGGAAATAACTGTAAAATAAAATAAATGTTTGCTCTAAATAAAATTCTTCGACCCTTGGACTGTGCCTTGGTACTCATATTTATAGCAGGAAAAATCAGCAGTTTAATTTTGAATTCTTGATGAAATCTTCGTGGAGAAATTCTAGGAGCAGTAATAGTTGTGGCAATAAAATAGGAGATTAAGTGGAAACCGGGAGAAGTAGTCTGCCCTTCACACCCACGTCTTCAAGCCATACGTAACGTCCTCCTTTACGCGCGTGACGGTCGTCACAGGTGGGTGACAGTCGTCACACGCTGAAGTGGTGCCTTACGCTCGTCAGGTGCGTGTGACGAGCGTTTGGTTATGTTGTGGGGTGTTACGCCCATCACAGGGGCGTGACGACCGTCACCTATCCAGAAGTCCACACTTTGTATTTTTTTTATTCTTTTTCTCTTTGTTTTTCGTCTAGCTTTCTTCATGTTGTCCTTTTGCATCGGTTTGAGTCGACAAGTATTATACCTGTAAAAAAGACAAATAATCTCGGAATAATCGAGGGTTAGACGACTTAATGGAATATAAAATCGGTAAAAAGTATGTTAATTATACGATATATTTTCTTGTTATCAAATTCCCCCATACTTAAACCTTTGCTTGTCCTCAAGCAAATAGTCATTCGAAAGGCCGGACAAGTTTTCTGGTAAGCGCATAAGCATGACATACCCTTGGATTTTTAAAGTGGTTTCGGGAAATCCTCGTTGGTTCGGCCAATACTTGAGTAGAACACTAAAGATACGCTAATGACGCAAGCAATAAGCTTACTCGTAGACTTCCACTTTAAACGAGCTATCCAACAATTCCGTTATAACTCTGCCCGGAGTTCCTCGTATCTATTTCACCCGGTTTCGTTCTGGCCAATCACATTAAGCCTTTTGCCTTAGCACGCACGTAGTGGAGTAACCGGTTAGTGACTTTGATCCTTTAGCACGGGGTCTGGTACATGAATGTGGCAACCCTACATATTTTATCCAAATTGGAGGTTATGGGGGATCGGGCCGTAGCACGCCCTACCGAGTTCAGAACCAGATACCTCTGAACCAACGAACACTGGATTCCTTCATTATTTGCTCAGCTCTTGTATGTGCCCGTATATTTTGGTACACAAGTTTTCTTTTCTTTTAGCAGCGAGATGGGAAGGATATTTTTAGAATCAGGCATTAAACACTTATATTCATCGATTCTCCACGTGGTTTGTGTCAAGACGGTGCTGACTGCTAGTATAAACTACTAGGGGTTACTTCTAGAACTTGAAACTCCAGATATCGGTATAATGGTTATTGAAACGGATCGCGTAAGCAGGAAGTCTACGGTGACAGAACCGTATCGATATTGTTATGTCGTTTTCGGCTTCCTCAACTGGGATTTCATTAAAGTAGGTATGTCGGGCTAATGCGAAAATAAAAAATTTTCGGTATGGCAAAGTAAAGCGAAGAATTTACTAGTTTTATTAACGATTGAAAGGTACCTCTCCCACACAAAATCCGACATTGTCCTCAATGTTGCGATATATATGCGGGGAAGTACAATTACAAAAACAAAAAGGAAAAGAAATGAAACAGAAAAATAACAAATTATAAAGAAATTAAAGAAAGACAAACTACTGGTGACCACGTCCTCTGCTCCTGGTGCGAGAGCGTCTGGTAGGAGTGGCTTCAGCGTCGGTGTCTTGGAAGCCATAGGTGTTCATATCTATTCTCAAGGCGTTAAGCTCTGACAGCGCCTCATCCAACCTCTCATTCATGTTTCACTGCCCAGTCAAGATCTGAGCGTTTTAGGCGCACAGAGACTCAAACTGATCAGCTTGCCTCCTTTCAAGCGCCGCATTCATTTGATTTTGCATGTGGAGGGCGCGGAGGATGTCTTCGAGATTGATAGGAGGAGGTGCAGATGAGGATCCAGGGATGTCGTGGACAGGCGGAGCACTATCCAACTCTTTTTGTATGTCGTCTGCGGCGGCCGCAGCTTGGTCTTCGTGGGCAGGTGCAGGCTCTGCGGGAACTTCAGGGTCGAACAACCAGTTGGCTCGATTGCTTGGATCGATTCGGTCCCTGTTCGGCAAAATGATATTCTGATAGACAGTATTCCTGATTACGGGGTGGAATCTGCCGTCTTCCCGCTCGTAGATGAGGTATGCGGCTTTGTAGTGATCCAAGGTTAGCAAAGTCGGTGCCATATAAGGCAAGGTTGCAAGAGCAGCACCGTAATTTAGACCAATGGCAATCGAAGTAACCAGCCCTCCGAAATAGAAAGGTTTTCCACCTCTAGCACAAATAGAGTGGATGTGGGCGAGTAGGAACGGGGCGGCATTTATCTTTTGCCCAGTGAACGCACAATGTAGAAAGAAGAGCTCCTTGGAGTTGAGCTTATGGTTGTTGTCTCGGGCGAAGATGGTGTTACTAAGAATGCGATGGAAGTAGCGGATGGCCGGATTGTGGATGTGGGTAGCGTTGAGGTGGTCGTAGGACCCGGCACGGATGTTCGTTAAACTGTGCCACAAGTTGAAAGCCTCCTCATTAAAACTATTCGGTACCCGAAAATGAGCACCTTCGTCCGAACAAAATCCCATAAGCCTCGCGATGTCGGATTGAGGCAATTGGTGCTCAACGCCGAACATGCGAAATTTTGCCACGCCTGATAGTTGGTTTGTGACACCCGGCGGAGTGAGGTAAGCGAACGAACTCAAGAACTCAAGAGTAAGAGTTTTGTAGATTGGTCTTGGTTCGCGGCAGAGGTTCCACAAATCCACGCTTTGTAGTAATCGGCGGACACTGTCGAGTAGTCCCAAACTCCGTAGGCAGCCGATGTCGACGTACCTTGTGGGTTGGAGACCTCGACGTTGGAATTTTTGATACTTTGCTCGTTGATTCTCCCTAGGTTCGCCGATTCTGAAATTGATAACTTGAGCGTTTGGGTTGTTTGCCATGGTGATAATGGATTTGATTTGGGAATGTGAGAATGGGAGATTGTAAGGATGTTAATTTGGTGTTGGGAGTTTAGAAATTGAAAGAAAAATGGAGTGAATAGGTGGTTTTTCGTGTGGTGTGGTGATAATGGAGGAAGGAAAAATGGGTTTATAAGGAAGAAGTTTGGAACGGTTCTCTGTAACAGCCGTTGGTTTCTGTCTGCGTGACGGTCGTCACAGGGGTGTGACGCTCGTCACGAAGTAAAGAGGCGTGTTACGCTCGTCACAAGGGTGTGACGGTCGTAACGCAGACAGAGTCATAAATAGGAAGAACGTTACAGGACCGTTGGAGAGAGATGAGTTTATTATTTTACTTGGAAATTGGATTTTTGAAGAATTTATATATTTTTTTGGTTTATTTGAAATGTTTGTTTTAATTAATTATTTTAATTAATTAAATGTAACGAAAATAGACAGCAAATAACAGTAAATAACAACAGTAAATTGAATGAAAATTAAAATAAACTTTAATTGAATGAATGAGTAAATTGTTTCAAAGTAACTAGAAATAAAAATAATAATAATGTTGAAATGACTAAACTAAAAATCCCCTCCCATACTGAAATTTACAGTGTCCTCACTGTACGTAAAAATGCAAGAGAGAAGGAAATGAAATAACGATGGCAATCTAGCCACGGGGAGGTGGAAACAAATGCTGATACATATAATCCAACTGATCAGTCACCAAGTCCATGAAGGTAATGAAATCCACCCTAAGGGAAGTTAGCTCGCCCCGCATGTCCGTAATGGCCGCATGTAGGGAGTCCAGGGTAACAGCAGGTGGAGGTGGAGTAGTCTCAGGAGCTTGAGGCGCAGTCTCGGCGGAAGTAACCTCCTGTTCCTAAGGATCAGGGAGATCATGGTAGCCTGGCGGTGTAGCAGGATCTTCTTCAGTATTAGCATTGTTTGGAACCTCATAAATGTCAACTGTAGATGGTGAAGAGGGTGGTGAAGCAGGGTAGTGAAGATCAAACAGCCAGCTATCCCGGTTGTGCACACTGGTTCTTGGGTTAGGCAGCTTAAAATGATGGATGATCTGATTATTAACTAGCAAGTCAAATGAATCTGGTCCAAGGTTTCCAATCATTCTAGTGTTGAAACAAAAAGCAATGTCCATCAGCTTTATGCCATAAAGCGGAGCAGAACCGAGCATAGGCCAGCGGAGTCCGATGGCATTAGACAACATGGTAACCAACCCATCCAACAAGATAGGTGCATTTGGAGTTCCAATGATCCGCTCCATATTAGCGAGCATATAAGCTGCACCGTTCACCGGACGGTTTCGAGATGAACAATACATAATAAACAGCTCATCGCGGGATACAGAGGTGACATTTTGCTGTTTGCCGAAGATAGTGTAGGCTATGATCTTGTGGAAATACCTGATGGCCGGTGTGATCGGTGGATCTGGAACTGACTGTTTAACGCTGGTTCGCGAAATGTCGCGGAAGCAAGAGTCGCCACCGTCTTTTATTTTCTCCAAATGGAAAGGACAAAAGCACAGAAAAATTCCTTATAGAGATTGCTCTCGGTTCGGGAGGTAGATTATAGAAAGGGAAGGTGTTAGCACCCTTTCTATCCATGGTTATCCATGGGCTCTTAGATACTTGCTCATTTGTGTTTTCAAAAATGGTTCGTTTGCTTTTCAACTGTGGGTTTTAAAAAGTTTCTTTGAAAATTTCAGTTCGACTCTTGTATCGGTCCTCAAGAGTGTTTGAAAAATTGCTTTCGAAAGCTTTTGAAAAGGTGTCGGTGTGAAAAGTATTTTTTTGATTCGTTTTGAAATTTAGAGCAAGTATCTAGAGTCGTCTACCTACCCTAAGGAATTCGTCTGTGTAGATGTCCTTTAAAGTAGTGCCATCCCACCATTGAGAGGTAGGTAGCACCACCGTCGGAGGTGTTCGAGTCAATTCGAGGTTCGGGACATGGTGATCACCAGAGCAATGGGAAGACACCTTAGAAGCTACCCTCATGCCAGGTTCCCGGATCATGAGGACTTACTAAGACATCCTCTACTCGACGATCACCTTTCGAGGCAAGGCAACAGTGAGGCGTACCCTAGGGGTGGTGTGTGATTTGTGTGTCATGTTCATTTATTTTTGTCTTGTCATGTCAGGGGTGATCTACGCTTTTGTTTTTATTTTAGTCATTCATTCTTGCATGCTATTATTAACAGTTAAAAATTGCGAGAAATGTAAAGGCTCCTAAACTATTACAAAGGCGCGGGTCCACATCGCCAAATTATATCCAGGACCCGATTTGACATAAAAATAAAGAAATAAAGTAAAGTGCAAGAAATTAAATTTACACGGCTTTGGGATAATTACATCAATATTTAAAAGAAGGAATAAATAAAATGCGCGAAGAGAATAAAAAATCGCAAGCGAGGGCGTTGGACCCTTTTTAATGAAATTAAATTATGATTATTAAATTAATGAAATTAAAATGAAAAAGAAATTGTTTTTTGAGGTTTTTGTATTTATGGTTTTTTATGAGATTTAAACGAAATTAAGAAATTAATTAATTAACCCTAATTCTAATTTTATTTATTTATTAAGAAAACATGTTAAAATTAAACCTAAGATTAATCTAATTATTTACATGGTGATTTAATTGCAAAAATAATATTTAATAATTAATTATTGTGAAAGAAAAGAAAAAAAGGATAAAAATACTTAAAAACCCTAATTCTACCAATGTTAAATTTATTAAGAAAAGATATTAAAACTAACCCTAAGTTTAAATCTAATTAATTAGTGAGGTTTATTTACAACATATTAAAATAAAATATATTTTTTATTTTTATGACCTTTCTGATTTTTCTATTGTTTTTATATTTTTATGAAAATAATTAAATTAAAGAAATTAATTAAAAGAGGAAATAATTGAATCAAATAAAAAAATGAAAAAAAAAGAAAGAAATAGCAAACCTTGGGGGGTTCTGTCCCCAAATGGGAGGTAAAGTCCAGTAATCCAGGCCCATTAAGCTATGGCCTCATTTGACTTTGATGCTGGCATGTATGTGCGTTGACTGCAGCCCATGGTACTCTCCAAATCAGGACCCTTGGATCGCCTTCAGTGGCCATGTGGCCTGCTTGAGCGTAAGGAGCGTGGTAGATCATTGAGGGGGCCAAAGTACCTGATCACGTTTTAAAGAAAAATATAAGGAAATATGGGGGGACCTGGGGTTCGAACCCAGGTCCCAGGGATTACCAACGCTATGCCTGACCAGTGGAGCTACCAACGCGTTTTGATTATTCTATGGAAGACAAATAATATAATGAAAAATAAGAGTTAGTGGGATTCTAGCGCGAAAATTCAAACCAACCACTCACAGCTTGCCACAGAGTCATCGTCTTCCTCGTTCCTGAAATAAAAAAAAGGTTAACGGGGGTTTTGAACCCCCCCAAAATACACCATATTTCAAAATAGCGATTAGGCCATGTGATTATATAAATTAAGCGCGAAGGGTGCTTTAGAATCGTCCAAGCATGCTGGTTTCAACCATGGTATTGTGATGTTCTAATTTTACAGCATTTAGAAACGCCCAATTTGAAAGTTTGGTAACCCTAACCTGTATCAATGGTGAAATCTCCAATAGTGCACAAAAACTCAATCAAATTATAGGGTTAGCTTCAGAATCGATCACTCAATGTAAATCAATAAAGAAAACACACAAAAAATGCATGAAATTCATGATTCGATTATGGAATTTTTCGTGAAAAGCTTGACTCGGATATACCACTTCTTGATGTTTCAGGCTATGATATTGATTCAGTCTCCTTCCTTGAAGTCTCAGCAAGCCAATGGAATAATTATTTTGGCTTGAATCGCCCTAGAACCTAGTTTTCAGTGTTGGACTTTTTTGAGAAAATTGCAAGTTTGGCTATGGATTTATGGCGCAGCTGTTTTGTTCTGAGGAGTAGGGTTAGCATGTATATTTATGTGTGAATGATTAGGGTTCAATTTTTTGTCCAAAGAATCCTTGAATTGATGGAGAAGATATTTGATTTTCAAGCCATGAGTTTTCAATCTTTTTCATGCTATTTTGGTTTCAATAATATCCAATCACCATAATTCCTTCCAAATCTGATCATACACGAAATCTTAAGCCTATTCCATGCACAAAAAGATTTAAAAAGTTAGGTTTAGTATTTTTCACCTATTTATTTTAATTAAATGAATTATTAATAATTAAAAATCCAAATAAATAAATAAAAATGATAAAAAACTTCCCTTTGGGCAAAATGGTCGTGCACATGCTTTGGATGATGAATTGTGGAAGAAAAAGAGGCCCATTAGCATTTTTAAGACATTTGAAGCAATGTTGACTTTTCAAAATATCCAAAAATTTCCCAACTTCTACAAGGCATAACTTGCTCAAGTTTTAAGCTTTGCTCATGTTCTTGGACATTTTGGAAAGGTCTTTGAGTCCTCTAACCAATTTCTTTGGTCCCATGTCATTTTGATTTACCAATCTCAAGTTATGGCCTTTGACTTAAAGTCCCTTTTTGTTGACTTTTGAAAATGACCTATAATGTTGAAATTGATAACTTTTTGTGAGAGCATTTCTTGGACTTGAAGTGTGAAGAGGAGTTGTAGAAAATGTCTTCATCTTCAAAATGAGCTTTGGATGGAATTTTTCTGATAATCCATGTGGAAGTTATGCCCTGGTCAAGTTACAGTTGACTTTTTCAACTGTCCAAATATGGAAACTTTTGCATCTTGAGACTTTTTGAGCCAAGCTTTGAGAATCATGATCAAGCATTGATCAAATGATGTTTGTGGCTTCAAAATGAGATGTTGACCAAAAATTTGAACTTTTGACTGTCAAATGACCATTTTGCCCCTGCAGTTGACTGTAGGGCAATTAGGGTTTTTGACTGTGCAATTTTGTACTGTGAGTCTTGAAACTTGGCATGAGGATGCTTGACCATATTTGTAGGCATGTGGGACTTGATTGGACCCTTGGAAACTTCATTTTCTTTGTCAGAACCAAAACCCTAATTTTTTGACTGTTAGGAGGCCCTTGAACTGTGCAACCCTTGGGGAGATTTTGAAGCTTTGACTTGGCAAATTTTGAAGAATATGGGAGGGCAAATTTTGGGGTACAACAGTTGCCCCTGTTCAATCTTCTTAAACCTGAGGATGCAGATTGGCTGGCGTGCCTTTCGTAATCCGAAGGTGGAAGATGATTGAACACTAGAGTGCCCAGAAATTTGCGCTCACATAGTAGTGTGATGATGGGAATGGGCTTATAGATGCCATTTGGAGATTGATGGATAGGATGATGGGCTTATAGATGCCATGCTAAGAGATGATGGAAGGTGGATGGGCTTATAGATTCCATCTGGGTGTTGATCGCGTAAGAGTTTCCTTAGCGAGAACTTGCATACCTGCAAAAAAGAAAAATGATTACCTGACCTGTTACGGGAGCTGGTCTTCAAATTCTTTGTATAGATGTGTCCTGACTGGTTACAGGAGCTGGATCCGGATCTTCAAAAGGTGATGAATGAACCAGGGGTGGTTACTACCTCAACAGGAACGGTGAGAGAACCTTGGACGACTTCAACCTCAACAGTAATCATTGAGAGAATCTTGGGCGACTTCAACCTCAACAGCAATCATTGAGAGAACCTTGGATGACTTCAACCTCAACAGCAATCGTTGAGAGAATCTTGGGATGATTACTACCTCCACAGTATCGGGGAGAGAACCATAGGCGACTACAACCTCAACAGCAATCATTGAGAGAATCTTGGATAACTTCAACCTCAACAGCAATCGTTGAGAGAATCTTGGGATGATTACTACCTCTGCAGTATCGGGGAGAGAACCATAGGCGACTACAACCTCAATAGCAATCATTGAGAGAATCTTGGATAACTTCAACCTCAACAGCAATCGTTGAGAGAATCTGGGGATGATTACTACCTCCGCAGTATCGGGGAGAGAACCATAGGCGACTACAACCTCAATAGCATTCATTGAGAGAATCTTGGATAACTTCTACTGAGTCTTTATCAGGAAAATCTGTTTGGGGTCGATTTAGCTGGACTAGAGAAGGCCTTGGACTGGATAAGAAACAGAAAAATCTTAGGGTCGATTTAACTGAACCGGTCTAGGTCTTTAAATGTAGCTGAGAACTTAACTGGATCTTTCCTGAAAGGTAAAGGTCAGGCATATGCAATGCGTGATATGAATCAGGCAATGATGTTCTCGACATAAATGAGATTTGTAAGATATGATGCGTATATGCATGCTATAATGATGTATGGAAGTGCGATGTTTATGAATGTATGTTTTTTTCGTCTAGGAAAATAAATCCTTGACGGGTGCCGGGAAGTCACTCCTGGGCTGATGTTGAAGAACAATGCTTTGTTGCTTCCGCTGGGATGATAGTTGCAAGAATACCGGTAGGAGAAGATAACTCCGTTGGGGAATAAACTTGGCGAATGGATTACTCTGTGGGGAGAAAAGTACTCTAGCGGTCTTGCTGGGAAGCAATACTCTGTGGGGAGAGAGGTACTTTGTTGAGTTGTTGATAATAACTTGTTGGGGATACCATTGTTGTGTTGGAAGTGTTAATAGACTTCGCTGGGGATAAGAAGACTTCGTCGAGGACGTTCTTTCCGTGGCTTTTGGCTGAGGATAACCCAGTTATATCCTGGTAGGGAAATAACTCTTTGAATAAAGCCGGGAGACGCGTTCGTGCTCTGCGAGGATAAGCTTCTAGAATCTACTGGGGATAAACTTGCTGCTTGGGGAGATGGATTCCAACTTTCCTGGGGACACTGGATTGGACTCTCCTGGGGGAATTTTTGAACTGTATCGGGGAATTGATTCCTTCGAATGTTTAATATACTGCCGGGGAACAATCTTTAGACCAAGATTGTCGGGGATGCTTGTTAAGAATGCGTATATACTGATGGAGGATACTTAACTTTCTTAAGGTTTGATAATATAACTTGGGGAGAGTGTATTGACCTGCTGGCTCACTCTCTGGGGAGTTAAGATATGCTGGTTATGTTCTTCAGCTGAACCTACCTTGATACCTTGATGGACAAAGCAAATAGATCGCTTAGACAACTCTTTATTGCCCCTGTTTCTGAGATGGGAGAGGAAGACCTGTGAGGTGCTGATAGTTGTTGATGGACCAACTTTCTTATGGTAGGCAAGTGACAAGATGACGGGACATAGTCGTACGCTTTAATCCCTAACTTTTTCCTGGACCGCCCTTTTGGGTTTTCAGTCCACCAGGATACCCATTTTTGCCCAAGCCGCCTTTTCAGGTTTTCGACTTGCCGGGTGTACAGATTTTTTCATTTCATCCCTTATTTTGCCCGAACCCTTTTGGTTCGCCGGGAAGCCCTTGTTTTTGCCTAGGTGCGTCAACCTAGCGGGTCTTGGATTACACGTAGTATCTTTTTCGACTATGTCCACGCTCTCAGAATGTAGGGAGTTGCCCCTGTTAGAAGTGTTTTGTCATGCCACCAGAAGGTGTTTGATTAGGCAAGATTCGTTGTTGGAATGCCCTAAGTGACTCAGGCGGAGATTTGCCCCAGGCTATTTGGCCTTTGAGAGATTCTCTGAATCTTGATTGGACTGCCCCAGCTAATAGACCATGATTATATCATGCCCCTTGATTGGAAGTGCTTCTGTTCATTAGGCATTCGTCGTGCAAATTTCCCTGCTGTTCAAACAAATAGTCATATGCAAACAATGTTATATCAAAAATGCAAAGCTTATGTCTGTCTTGAAGATTTTGAAAATGCATTCTTTTCCATAAAACAAATGAATGTTTGTAAAACGTGCTGTCAACTCCATATTTACCGTGAGCCTTAAGGAGTCAGGATACCTTTCGTAACAGTATGCTTTCGAACTAACCCATGCTTCAGCTAGGACTTTTGAGGGTTATAACGTGGCCTGGTTCACGGTTTAAGAAACAAAGGATAAAGGCTCAAATTTTGTTTGTACCCACCCGCTCTTTGAGATGTTCTCCAAACCTAAACTCAGTTGATCATACGTTAGACCTTGTTTGAGTCTTTGCTCTGATTTTCCGGTGATGATTCGGATGTTGATGATTTATTTTGAATAGGCAGTCATTCCTTTTTCGTTGAGGGTTTGTAAGACCTCTTTTTTTGTCTGATTTTTGTTATCCCTTTCTTTTTTTGCCTGAACTGTTTCCTTTTTTGGAATTACAGTCAGCGGGATGCCCCAGTTTTGTAAGTCTCCTTCATAGGTTTTGACTTAATGGGTTTTTATTTTTCGAGATAATGACTGCCTTTCTTTATTGATTATTCGGAATCATCACTGTCTTCCTTTTTTGTAAGGACCTCTTTGGTGCCATTCGTTATGCACTTGGATCAACTGAGAGACTACCCTGCCCCCGGTTATGATTAAGGGTTTTAAATTTCGAAAAGAAAACTCCTACTTCTTTGGCTCAGAGGGGTTGACGAGGGATTATCATCCTTATAACTCCAGTGTTTAGGGATTTGAAACAATGCATGTACCTCATCAGTGGGGTCTGTTCAAAAGCATACTGTAAAGATTGTGGTATCGTTTTCGTCATCCTCCCTCAAGAGGCTTAGAATTATTACTCGAGCGTTGATCATCAGAAAAAATATGAAAATAATTTGCGTATAGTGAATACGAATATATTGCTTCAAAACAGACATATGCGATGCATTAATGAAATAACAGCGTTTAACATGGGTAAATGTTTGAACAAAAGAAAATTACAACTTGAACATTCGAATGAACAAAAGTTTTCTAGTCTCAGGGCTTGTCACTTCAACTGGTGAGCCTTGGAGGGATGGTAGAAAAATTCAGCCTGACCATCTTGTGTGAACTCCAATGCCCCTTCATCAATCAGGTCCTGGATCTTGTTTTTCAGAGCCCAACACTCATTTGTATCATGTCCTGGGCTGGAAGAGTGGTAGGCACACCTCTTATTGGGATCATAAGCAGGATGTGCTGTGTTGGGGTTCTGGGGATGAGCCCTTAATGTGATCAAGTTCAGTCTCAGCAGGCGTTGTAAAGCTTGAAACAGTGACATGTTGAGCGGGGTGAATTGCCTCCTGGACTTGTCTGGCTGAAGCCGGTGAGGTTGATGTTGAATTTGTGGCACTGGAGCCATTTGAGGGGCTCTCCCTTTACCTCCTTGTCTCAAAGATGGTTGAACGACGACTGGCTTTTTACCCTTAGACATTTGCCCCAGTTGGTTACCCTGAAGCAGTTAGTTGACGAGAACCCCGAGCTCATCTTGTCTTTGAGCTACCCTTGAATGGCAGTCACCTGCCCCAGCATCTGGACCTTCAATGCACCCACCTCAGCTTGTAGGTGTTTCAGCCTTTCATCCTCAGCACTGTTCCTGACAAAGGTCCCCATGAGAAGTGTCCTTAGCTCCTCTTGCCCCTTGGATTGATTTAGGAGGATTTCCCCGAACCGAGTCTCTTGAGCCAGAAGGTCCTGGTTATCTTGTTGGGAAGCCATTGCTGAAATAGATAGCGAGAAAGGTAAGTGTCCTGCAACAAGGGTACCTGTAATGCAATGATATGTATGATATGCATGCGATGTTTTCAAGGATCTCGCGGGGTAAACAAGAAAAAATTGTTAGCATTTGGGGACCCAGTAGCTTGATTGAAGGAAACCCATGTTATTGAGAATTCTTCTTCAAGGGTCAAAGGCTCACCATATCCAGTGGGTCATAGCCCCTGACAACTTTGGCTAGAGGAAAATAAATCCTCTTTGCCCCTTGTTGGGATAGGTGATTCACCATGACCTGCATCACAAGCCCTTGAGATCCTTGAAATGGGTTATGATGTATGCAATGGTATGATGTTATGTTATGCATGGGGTAATGTAAGTAACCCTGTTATGATTCCCAATTAAGGACTACAAACCAAAACCTGCAAGAAACTCAAGTAAAACCTGTCATGAGTCCCAATTAAGGACTAAAAACAAAACCTGCCAGAAACTCGATAAACCTTGTTATGAGTCCTAATTAAGGACTAAAACAAAACCTGCAAGTAGTTCCTGTGTCAGATAAAGCATGCAAGTAGTCAAGTACGAAGGCACACAAGTCACACAAGAGAAAGCCCTTAGAGTTCAGGCCAGCATGGGGTTTGGGTATTACCCTCTTTCAGTTTGTTGGTTCATACCTGTCCTATCAAAAGTAACCGGGTTCTTAGAGGATCCCAATATCATTGACTACCCTCAATCGGTCATAACTCCAGCATCGCAATCTTTTCTTGCGGCCAGAACCATCACGAGAGTTTAGCCTCAATGGGCGTAGCATACTGCTACTGTTCTAATGGCCAAGTTGTGTCAATTAAGGTTCTAAGGTTGTTGGTGCTTAATGACTCCTTAGAAGACCCATATTCTCCTCGTTGCAACACAAGGGATATCGGTACAGACCAAGGTGCCACACCAACGTAGCCACTGTTTCACCCGTGTCGGTCTACGCCGGACAGGTCCCTCACAGCTTATGCTACCTAAACAGGGTATCCCCAGATCCGGGTTAGGATCTTATGTAACTCCCGAGACAGGCCCACAATATTAAAGCAAACAATTCAGACAATTGAAAACACAAGTGATCTTAGTCCTAAGGTACACCTCACTTTATAAATTATTCCCCAGCAGAGTCGCCAGTTCTGTGATCGGTGGATCTGGAATTGACTGTTTAACCCTGGTTCGCGAAATGTCGCGGAAGCAAGAGTCGCCACCGTCTTTTATTTTCTCCAAATGGAAAGGACAAAAGCACAGAAAAATTCCTTATAGAGATTGCTCTCGGTTCGGGAGGTAAATTATAGAAAGGGAAGGTGTTAACACCCTTTCTATCCATGGTTATCCATGGGCTCTTAGATACTTGCTCATTTGTGTTTTCAAAAATGGTTCGTTTGCTTTTCAACTGTGGGTTTTAAAAAGTGTCTTTGAAAATTTCAGTTCGACTCTTGTATCGGTCCTCAAGAGTGTTTGAAAAATTGCTTTCGAAAGCTTTTGAAAAGGTGTCAGTGTGAAAAGAATTTTTTTTGATTCGTTTTGATATTTAGAGCAAGTATCTAGAGTCGTCTACCTACCCTAAGGAATTCGTCTGTGTAGATGTCCTTTAAAGTAGTGTCATCCCACCATTGAGAGGTAGGTAGCACCACCGTCGGAGGTGTTCGGGTCAATTCGAGGTTCGGGACATGGTGATCACCAGAGCAATGGGAAGACACCTTAGAAGCTACCCTCATGCCAGGTTCCCGGATCATGAGGACTTACTAAGACATCCTCTACTCGACGATCACCTTTCGAGGCAAGGCAACAGTGAGGCGTACCCTAGGGGTGGTGTGTGATTTGTGTGTCATGTTCATTTATTTTTGTCTTGTCATGTCAGGGGTGATCTACGCTTTTGTTTTTATTTTAATCATTCATTCTTGCATGCTATTATTAACAGTTAAAAATTGCGAGAAATGTAAAGGTTCCTAAACTATTACAAAGGCGCGGGTCCACATCGCCAAATTATATCCAGGACCCGATTTGACATAAAAATAAAGAAATAAAGTAAAGTGCGAGAAATTAAATTTACACGGCTTTGGGAGAATTACATCAATATTTAAAAGAAGGAATAAATAAAATGCGCGAAGAGAATAAAAAATCGCAAGCGAGGGCGTTGGACCCTTTTTAATGAAATTAAATTATGATTATTAAATTAATGAAATTAAAATGAAAAAGAAATTGTTTTTTGAGGTTTTTGTATTTATGGTTTTTTATGAGATTTAAACGAAATTAAGAAATTAATTAATTAACCTTAATTCTAATTTTTTTTATTTATTAAGAAAACATGTTAAAATTAAACCTAAGATTAATCTAATTATTTACATGGTGATTTAATTGCAAAAATAATATTTAATAATTAATTATTGTGCAGGAAAAGAAAAAAGGATAAAAATACTTAAAAACCCTAATTCTACCAATGTTAAATTTATTAAGAAAAGATATTAAAACTAACCCTAAGTTTAAATCTAATTAATTAGTGAGGTTTATTTACAACATATTAAAATAAAATATATTTTTTATTTTTATGACTTTTCTGATTTTTCTATTGTTTTTATATTTTTTTGAAAATAATTAAATTCAAGAAATTAATTAAAAGAGGAAATAATTGAATCAAATAAAAAAATGAAAAAAAATGAAAGAAATAGCAAACCTTGGGGGATTCTGTCCCCAAATGGGAGGTAAAGTCCAGTAATCCAGGCCCATTAAGCTATGGCCTCATTTGACTTTGATGCTGGCATGTATGTGCGTTGACTGCAGCCCATGGTACTCTCCAAATCAGGACCCTTGGATCGCCTTCAGTGGCCATGTGGCCTGCTTGAGCGTAAGGAGCGTGGTAGATCATTGAGGGGGCCAAAGTACCTGATCACGTTTCAAAGAAAAATATAAGGAAATATGGGGGGACCTGGGGTTCGAACCCAGGTCCCAGGGATTACCAACGCTATGCCTGACCAGTGGAGCTACCAACGCGTTTTGATTATTCTATGGAAGACAAATAATATAATGGAAAATAAGAGTTAGTGGGATTCTAGCGCGAAAATTCAAACCAACCACTCACAGCTTGCCACAGAGTCATCGTCTTCCTCGTTCCTGAAATAAAAAAAAAGGTTAACGGGGGTTTTGAACCCCCCCAAAATACACCATATTTCAAAATAGCGATTAGGCCATGTGATTATATAAATTAAGCGCGAAGGGTGCTTTAGAATCGTCCAAGCATGCTGGTTTCAACCATGGTATTGTGATGTTCTAATTTTAAAGCATTTAGAAACGCCCAATTTGAAAGTTTGGTAACCCTAACCTGTAGCAATGGTGAAATCTCCAATAGTGCACAAAAACTCAATCAAATTATAGGGTTAGCTTCATAATCGATCACTCAATGTAAATCAATAAAGAAAACACACAAAAAATGCATGAAATTCATGATTCGATTATGGAATTTTTCGTGAAAAGCTTGACTCGGATATACCACTTCTTGATGTTTCAGGCTATGATATTGATTCAGTCTCCTTCCTTGAAGTCTCAGCAAGCCAATGGAATAATTATTTTGGCTTGAATCGCCCTAGAACCTAGTTTTCAGTGTTGGACTTTTTTGAGAAAATTGCAAGTTTGGCTATGGATTTATGGCGCAGCTGTTTTGTTCTGAGGAGTAGGGTTAGCATGTATATTTATATGTGTGAATGATTAGGGTTCAATTTTTTGTCCAAAGAATCCTTGAATTGATGGAGAAGATATTTGATTTTCAAGCCATGAGTTTTCAATCTTTTTCATGCTATTTTGGTTTCAATCATATCCAATCACCATAATTCCTTTCAAATCTGATCATACACGAAATCTTAAGCCTATTCCATGCACAAAAAGATTTAAAAAGTTAGGTTTAGTATTTTTCACCTATTTATTTTAATTAAATGAATTATTAATAATTAAAAATCCAAATAAATAAATAAAAATGATAAAAAACTTCCCTTTGGGCCAAATGGTCGTGCACATGCTTTGGATGATGAATTGTGGAAGAAAAAGAGGCCCATTAGCATTTTTAAGACATTTGAAGCAATGTTGACTTTTCAAAATATCCAAAAATTTCCCAACTTCTACAAGGCATAACTTGCTCAAGTTTTAAGCTTTGCTCATGTTCTTGGACATTTTGGAAAGGTCTTTGAGTCCTCTAACCAATTTCTTTGGTCCCATGTCATTTTGATTTACCAATCTCAAGTTATGGCCTTTGACTTAAAGTCCCTTTTTGTTGACTTTTGAAAATGACCTATAATGTTGAAATTGATAACTTTTTGTGAGAGCATTTCTTGGACTTGAAGTGTGAAGAGGAGTTGTAGAAAATGTCTTCATCTTCAAAATGAGCTTTGGATGGAATTTTTCTGATAATCCATGTGGAAGTTATGCCCTGGTCAAGTTACAGTTGACTTTTTCAACTGTCCAAATATGGAAACTTTTGCATCTTGAGACTTTTTGAGCCAAGCTTTGAGAATCATGATCAAGCATTGATCAAATGATGTTTGTGGCTTCAAAATGAGATGTTGACCAAAAATTTGAACTTTTGACTGTCAAATGACCATTTTGCCCCTGCAGTTGACTGTAGGGCAATTAGGGTTTTTGACTGTGCAATTTTGTGCTGTGAGTCTTGAAACTTGGCATGAGGATGCTTGACCATATTTGTAGGCATGTGGGACTTGATTGGACCCTTGGAAACTTCATTTTCTTTGTCAGAACCAAAACCCTAATTTTTTGACTGTTAGGAGGCCCTTGAACTGTGCAACCCTTGGGGAGATTTTGAAGCTTTGACTTGGCAAATTTTGAAGAATATGGGAGGGAAAATTTTGGGGTACAACAGCCGGGTTATGAATGCATTCAGAGTACAAATCCGACGGCTCAGGATGGTTAACACCAGCTATGCTTCCCCAGAAAAAGTCAAGCTCAGATACGGGCAAAAGGTTCTCCTGTGTCATACTGATAACATCGGGTCCAAAAGGGAACCCAAGAAGCTGGCTAAACTCTCGCAGGTTGTAAGTGTAATCCATGTTAAACATTCTAAATGTAATCAACCCACGGTTGAATCCCATTCCATGATTTGGAATGAAACTCAAGGTGCTGAGAAACTCCAGAGTCAGCCTTTTGTAGGTACAGAACCTTCGACGGATAGGAGCGGTGTCCCAACCAATTTGGTGCAGCAGGTACATGACACTCTCGCGAATGCCAAGGGCAGCCATAGCATGATCATCTGCATATATAGTAGGACACATCTCCCGGTCACCCAGATCTGCAAACCTTCTTCTCTGGTGTCGGCTTTGCAATTTGACATTCATGAAGTTAGCACAATCCATAGCGCGAGATGTGAAAGAAAAAGAGTTACCCCCCTGAAAATATTTGAAAAATGTTTGAAAGAAAAGGAAATTAAGTAAGTATTTTCGGGTTAGGAAATTGCCAAAGTTAAATTAAAAAGAAAAAGAAAGATGAAAGGGAGAAATAAAAACAGAAGAAAAATAGAAAGGAGTTAGAAATGCAATAATGAAAATATTTTAAAGATTAAGAAAAAGAAAAGAAAAATAAAAACATATTAAAGCAGAAAAAATAATTAAAGTAAAAAAATGGGTTGCCTCCCACGAAGCGCCTTTATTTTATGTCGACGGCTCGACATTAAATACCTATTCAGTTAAGTAAAGGGGTAGGCGGATCACTTAACTGAAGATAAGCCGAGAAGTCGATATTTTCGACGTTAAAATAGTGCTTTAAGCGCTGGCCATTAACAATGAATGGTTCGATAGAACTACCTTTAATTTCTATCGCCCCACTTTGGAAAACTTTGCTAATTTCGAACGGTCCGGACCATCTGGAACGTAATTTTCCCGGGAAAAGTTTTAGTCTAGAGTTGAATAGGAGTACGATGTCTCCTTCCTTAAAGTCTTTCCGTGAGATACGCTTATCGTGCCATTTTTTTGTTCGTTCTTTATAGATTTTAGCATTTTCATAAGCGTCTAAACGCAATTCTTCCAGTTCATGGATATCTAAAACTCATTTCTCGCCAGCACTCTTATAATTTAAGTTAAGGGTTTTTATCGCCCAATAAGCTTTATGTTCTAATTCTACTGGCAAATGACAAGATTTTCCATAAACTAACTTGAACGGCGTTGTTCCGATAGGAGTTTTGAAAGCTGTCCGATATGCCCAAAGAGCATCGTTGAGCTTGGAGGACCAGTCCTTTCTGGATAGGGCTACGGTTTTCTCAAGTATTTGTTTGATCTCCCTATTTTATACTTCCACTTGTCCACTTGTTTGAGGATGGTATGGTGTGGCTATGCGATGTTTAACACCGTATTTGGAATGTAACCTTTCGAAAATTCTGGAGATAAAATGTGAGCCACCATCGCTGATCACTAGTCTTGGTACACCGAATCGTGGGAAGATAATATTCTTGAATAGTTTTAGTACCACACGTGTATCGTTCGTGGGTGCAGCGATGGCTTCAATCCATTTCGATACATAGTCGACGGCTGCCAAAATATATTTATTTCCAAAAGATGCGGGGAAAGGTCCCATGAAATCAATTCCCCACACATCGAAAACTTCTACTTCGAGGATTCCTTTTAACGGCATTTCGTCACGTCTAGATATATTTCCTGTGCGTTGACATCTATCACAGTTCATAATTGCTACGTGGACGTCTTTTCATAAGGTAGGCCAAAAGAAGCCAGCTTGAAGTATTTTTGCACAAGTTTTCGATGTACTAGCGTGTCCACCATAAGGGGCGGAATGACAATGGGAAATGACATCGTTTATTTCATCATTAGGAACGCAGCGACGGTAGATACCATCGGCGCCTCTTTTAAATAGTAGTGGTTCATCCCAAAAGTAGTGTTTAAGGTCATGGAAAAATTTCTTCCGCTGTTGGTACGTCAAATCAGGTGGTAAAACACCGGCAGCTAAATAGTTGATGAAGTCAGCGTACCATGGTAATGTGGTATTAGTACAAATGGATTTTACTACCGCAGTTGTGAAAGTTTCATTGCGTGGATCTAAACTGTCGGTAGGGTTTGTCTCTAGCTTGTCAATGAGGCGTTCATAAGGGAAATCTTCGTTTGTGGGAACACTCTCGGCTTGGATTCCATCTAATCTCGATAAATGGTCAGCTACCACGTTTTCACTTCCTCTTTTGTCTTTTATCTCTAGGTCAAACTCTTGTAGGAGTAAGATCCATCTGAGTAATCGCGGTTTGGCGTCCTTCTTGCTTAGTAGGTATCGGATCGCAGCGTGATCCGTATAGATAATGATTTTAGCGCCTACTAAGTAGGAACAAAATTTGTCCAATGCGAATACCACAGCTAAGAGTTCCTTCTCCGTAGTGGCGTAATTTATTTGTGCGGGGTCGAGTGTTCTGCTTGCGTAGTAGATAGCGTGAAGCTTCTTTTCTTTGCGTTGTCCTAGGACTGCGCCTACGGCATAATCGCTCGCATCGCACATTATCTCAAATGGTAAATTCCAATCAGGAGGTTGCATAATAGGTGTCGATATTAAGGCCTCTTTTAGTGTCTCGAATGCGTTCAAGCATTTATCGTCGAAAATAAACTCAGCCTCTTTCATTAATAACTCAGTTAGTGGCTTGGTGATTTTAGAGAAATCTTTTATGAAACGTCGGTAAAAACCCGCGTGTCCTAGAAAACTTCGTATTTCTCTAACTGTTTTGGGTGGTTGAAGGTTTTTGATATTTTCGATCTTTGCTTTGTCAACTTCAATCCCTCTATTTGATACAATGTGACCCAACACAATTCCTTGTCTTACCATGAAGTGACATTTTTCCCAGTTGAGCACTAGGTTGACATTAACACAGCGTTTCAGTACTAATTCAAGATTTGTTAAACATGCGTCGAAACTTTCTCCACAGACAGAGAAATCGTCCATAAATACTTCCATGATTCCGTCTAAGAAATGTGCAAAGATCGCCATCATGCATCGTTGGAAGGTTGCAGGTGCATTACATAGTCCAAATGGCATTCTCCGGTATGCAAAGGTACCATAGGGACATGTGAACATAGTTTTCTCTTGATCGTCAGGATGAATGGGAATTTGAAAGAATCCTGAGTATCCATTAAGATAGCAGAAATGGGAATGTTTGGCTAAACGCTCGAGCATTTGATCAATGAATGGTAATGGGAAATGGTCTTTGCGCGTAGCTTTGTTTAGTTTTCTATAATCGATATACATCCTCCATCCTGTTTGCGTACGTTGTGCTACCGATTCGCCTTTTGTATTTGTTATAACTGTAACACCTCCTTTCTTAGGCACCACATGAACTGGACTGACCCAGTTGCTATCTGATATTGGGTATATGATTCCTGCCTCTGGTAGTTTTTGCACTTCCTTCTTAACGACTTCACTTAGGATAGGATTTATTCGTCTTTGATGTTCTCTAGAAGTCTTGCAGTCCTCCTCCAGCATAATGCGGTGCATACAGAGAGAATGGCTTATTCCTTTGAGATCTGAGATATTATAGCCTAACACGGTTGGACATTTCCTTAACACACTAAGAAGTTTTTCGGTTTCGATCTCTCCTAATAGGAACTTTGCCAAGAAACCCTTGACACCACTTCTAGTTTCCCAATGGCCTATGATATCAGATGGTTGCAAGTGTAGGGCTTGAGCAACATCTTCAGGCTTTGGATCTCTTTCCATACCGTCGAAAGGTAGTTGATGGAGAATAAGAATCCTCAGGAGTTGAGAAAATTCCTCCAAAGTAGGTACTAGCTGGTAGTCAGGAAATGTGAAGCAGTGGTGTAGGGGGTCAAAGAACTGGAAGAGAACTTTCACCATGTCTTCCTCTGTATTGGAGTTGACCAAGTTGAAAAGTCGACCATGTCTCTCAGTGAATGGAGAACACTTTGGAATCTTGGAAGCAAGCTCCTTGAGTTGAGGAGGAATTCTCACAAGGTTGACTTGGATTGTTTTCCTGTGAAGTGAATCCATAACCTACAAAACAGGAACAAAGATGAAAATCCAAAATCCTTGAAATGGTTAGTGGATGCATATGATGCTTCATGATGTCCATGATGTTATGCACAAGTATATGTACAAGCAAGTCACACAAGTTCCTAGTTTAGGCTTGCATGGGGTTTCATAGGTAAGTAGCCTCTTGAAGTTTAGTTGGCTTAACCTGTCCTATAAATAGTAACCGGGTTCTAAGGAGCTCAATATCACTGGACTATTTTTTGTGTTCATTGTTTCAGTTTAGCCACTTTACTGGCGACCGAAATATTCCAAGAAAACAACCCTCAATGAGTGTAGTATCGAGTATCTACCAACTTCGGACTGCACCAAAGCCGATCATCTCACTACATCCTAAAAGGCCAAGATGGTCAAGTAAAGGTTCTAAAAGTCCATTAGTGCTTCATGACATCACTCAGCGGCCCCGTATTCTCTTTGATTGACTCAAAGGCTACCGGTACCCACAAATATGTCGCACTAACATAGCTATTTCTTAGACCGTGTCGGTATACCCCGCACAATTTCCATAACGTATTGCTATTTACCTATGAATGTTTCCCAAATCCGTGTAGAGGATTCAAACCAAAACAATAGAACCGAAGTGTAAAGCATACAAGTCAAACAAGATAAGCATGTAAAGGTGATCTAAAACCCTAAGGTAACCCCACTTTTAAGTCCTCCCCAACAGAGTCGCCAGTTCTGTGATACGGTGGGAGAACTGACTTGAGGTTTTGCGTTTGTATTCGCAAATGTTTCGGTTTAGCAAGAGTCGCCACTGATTTTTTATGTTATCCAAAGGAAAGGTCAAAAAGCACAGGAAATACCTTTGAGATGTTTTCTTGAGTTCAGGGGGTAGATTATGAAAAGGGAAGGTGCTAGCACCCTTTTCATCCATGGTTTTCCATGGGCTCTTAGTTACTTGTTTAGATCAATTGCTTTGCTTTTCCAATTGTTTGAAATGGTGCTTTGTGTGGTTTTGAAAGTATTTTGAAAAGAGGCCATCATTTTGGCAATCTTTGTAATGATTCTCGTTCGTAAGAATGTATACAAAGATGTTTGTCTTTTGAAAAATGTTTCAATGTTTGAAAGTTTGTTTGGAAATGTTTTGGAATTGTGTGTATGTTTGTTTGAACATAGCAAGGATGGTTTACAAATTGATCAAGTAAGTAGGAGCATCTACTTAATCAAAAGTCTTTCTTGTACATTTTTAACCCTTTGATATTGTTGTTTTACCATTGTATTTGGTAAACAACCCTATCTTTGGATGTTAAACAGGACGGGCGCGGGTCATCGTATGACCATTATAGCAATAGTTCCAAGTATCTTAGCAAGTTTTAGGGACTAAGATCATTTGTTTTTAGGCAACATTTTGATAGCGTCATCGAGGGACTATGATCTTTTTGTTTTGATTGATTTTGCCAAGATACCTAGCATGCATACCATGGCCATTTTAAGGCAACAAAGTGGATGAAACCCTAGGGGTGCTTGTGTGCAAAGTGTTATCATTTTACATGCATTTTTGTCTTGCATTTAGTCATGCTATTTGTTTGATTTTGGTCTTTGCATACAAACCCTAGTTTTTACTATCATGGTATATGAAAGCAATAAATGCGTAAAGTAAATCTAAACTATTACAACATATTATGGGAAGGGGGTACAAGTTTGAATAGGGGGTATTTGCACAAAATAAAACCCTAATTTACTATTACAACCCAATTGAATTTATACAATAAATAAATGAACAATTATTTAAATGTACAATAAAATGTAAATAAGAAAGAAATTTTTTTTGTATTTGTTTTATGTATGTAAAAAATAGATTTATTTATGTCTTAAAAATAAGAAAATAAAATGATTATTTTTTGAAAGGGGTGAAAACCCTAATTTTTGTTTAATAAAAAATAAGCTTTATATTATTTATTTATTCATTTTTTGTTTAAGAAAAATAATAATAATATATACAAAAATGTTAAAAAATTAAATATTGTATGAAAATATTAATTTAAGTGTGTAAATAATAAAAATAAAAATATATAACATTTTTGTATTATTTACAAGTTTTATTTAGAAAAATAAGTTATATTATTATTAATAAACTATTTTTATGCCCAAAAAAATGAAAATAATAAAATAAAATGCAAAAAATAATGAAAATATTTTTGAGATTTTTATTTGTTTAGAAAAAATAAATAAAGTTAGAAAATATAAAAGAAATGAGAAATATACAAAAATATAGAAAATGGGCCAAGGGGGTGCAAAAAGGAAACTGGGGGTGTGAATAGCCAGAAAAGCCAGGCCCAGGCCCAAGCTTCACTTCGTCCCTGTCCTCTGAACACGCACGCCCTGGTTCAGTTCAAACTTGTTCTCTCTATTGCTTGCATGAAATCAAAAATTTACAACATGAAAGTTATAGCATTTTCAATCACGATTCCAACCATATCCATTTTGTGACCTAACTCTAAGAAACCAGGGAGAATTTTATCACCCCTAATTTCTGACCTAAAATTTCCAGCTTGTTCATCAACCAAATTCTCCTAGCTCAGTTAATATAAAAAAGAACTATGCATATGTACAGCTCAAGGACATTAAAGACTACATTTTTGCTTCACAAACCTAAGCCTAAGGATATCTAAATAAGGAGATAGAAAGTTGACAAATACCTTGTTCAGTTGAGTTTGGATATGGCAATGTAGCAACTTTGAGTGAGGCCTGAAGTACTTGTGAGCTTGCTTGAACTTCCCTCAACCTTTCCCAATGCTCAACTTGCTTTGAAATGGCTTGAATCTCCTTGTAGAAGTCAATCTACAAACTCAGAAATTGAAAATGGTGAAGCTTGAAAATGAGCTCACAGTTACTGAACAATGGCTTGGATAGTTTAGGTGTGATGTATGGAATGTGTCTGAAGTGGTTCCAAGCAAAACGCACGAGGGAATATGGAAGTGGCTTGGTGTTTGCAAAAGTTGCCCTATTTTGGGCAGAAATGGGGTTTTCTGTGTTTAAGAGTGTTTGAGAGCTTAGAAAATCGTGTTTCTGGCTTGAGAGAATTTGTTGAACTTGTTTGAAATGATGCCAAGACTTGGTTTTAACAGATACAAGAGTTATGGACTTTTTGCAAGCTTACTTGCTTTTGAAGCAAAAGTGAGTTGACAAAGCTCAAAGCCTGTACATGCTAGCTTGAGGCCTGAGCATAGTTGGTGTACCTTTCCTCAATTTTGTGGATCTTGTTTGTATCCAAAGATCAGGTTCAATGCTCAAGGAAAACAAAGTTGCAAAAAAGCAAGCTTTATGGAAATGGTATTGTTACCTTTATGACATAAATGGATTAATTCATTGTGCAAAGTTCCATAGCTCAGAACAAAGCCAATATCCATTGTATTTGCATTAAATTAAGGAGTGTGGAAAGGTTTAAGACCTGTAAAACAAGTACAAGCATGCTTAGGACAGATTTGCAACTTGTAGCAATGTGCAAAATGCCATGGACAAAAGTGAGAAATTTCCATTTTCATTCCTTCGATTCTCCCTAACCATAAATGATCTTGGAGATTTATTGGACATTTTGGAAAGCTTTTAACATTCTCTACAATCCATATTTGAAATGAATTTTGATATTCCTATTGGAACTAGGTGAAAAGTTGCCATGAAGTTAGGTCAAAAATCTGCCTAAACTAGGGCAAAATTTCACTAACTTAAAAGTTTCATGGACCCCTATTCACAAAATCATAACTTGAGATCCATTCATCTTTTGGGAAAACTTTGTGAATCAAAGTTGTAGATTTTGTGGAATACTCCAGCTTTCATGTTGGAAGTTTTCTTTGAATCCAAATTCATCATGGTGAAAAAGTTAGGAAAAGTTGGGAAAAAATAAGAAATTTTCATAACTTAGAAAAATTCTAAGTTATGAAAATTTTCAAACTTAAACCCTAATTTTCAAAATTAGGTTTCTTGGTGAACAAGTTTCATGTTTTGACACATCTTGATGAAAAATGACCCTTGGCACTTGATTTTGACCAAAAAGTCAAAGTTTGACTTTTCAGTGTACAGTTGATTTTTGATCAGTTGACTGGAAAATTCATCTGTCAATCCAATGCTTTTGAGATCTTTTGAACCTTGTAATTAGGTCAAGATGATGCCATTGAGTCCTTGAAACCATGATTGAACCCAATTTTCCATTTGCTAGGTTAAAAATCAGAAATTGCCCTTCTATAGTCAAAACCCTAAAAATGACCATTTTGCCCTTTTGATGATCTGATCAAATTTCTTAAGGAGTTGTGATCCAAACATGAGCAAATGGTTCATATAAGTCTATAATGTTGATGTGAATAAAAAATTATGAGGTTTGACTGTAAATTGGCCACAATAGACTTTTTCCCCAATACAACTGATTTTTAGGCCAACTGTCGAATTGACTGGGCAAAAATTAGATTCAAGGCTTGAAACTTGGTATGAGAAATATTAGAGGTCAAACATGAAGTATGGAAGTCACATGAGGCATTGGAAATTCAAAATTCCTTGTGCAAACTCAAACCCTAATTTTAGGTCATCAGTGCAACGAGATGTCTTGAGCTAAGCAAACCCTAATCTGGTCTTGAGTCCAAGAAGTCTTGTGGGGAGAATCTTGATAAAATGAGAGGGAAAATTTTGGGGTACAACACTTCTGAACTTCCATGGCCTTGAGACGGTCCTCTAGTTGTTTGTACTTATCATCAACAGGAGCGTATTGTTCCTCGGTGTAATCAGCTTCGTCTTCTTCAGACTCCCTTATACTGTGGTCTTCTTCTCTTGGCTCTCCTTCCTGATTATCTTTCTCTCTCTCTTTCTTGACGGAGTTGCGAGCTCCTAAAATTTCCTCACTGGTCCTTTGAACCTTCTTCCAAAATTTAAAATACCCACTGGCCTCTTTTTCTTCTTCTTGTCCTTGAGAATCAGAGCTTTCAAATCTTCTTGTCCCTTAGCCAGATTTAGGAACATTTCTTGGAATTGAGCATTATGTGCCTGAATCTCCTTAACTGTTTGTTCAAGAGCCATTGCTGAAATAAACAGCGAGGAAGATAAGAAGCCTGTCCTGAAACTTGTTTATGCAATGATATGTATGATATATGTATGCAATGTTTTCAAGGATTTCTAAGACTTAAATTTGCTTAGCCAAAGGGAAAACAAACGTTAATTGCATTAAGAAGTTTAAGCGGTTACAATGATGCCTCTTGGGCTTACAAAGGAAGTAACAAAGAAAAAGTGAACTCTCAAAGCAAAAAGGGACTCAAGCTTCCCACCGACGCATCCTCTTTGGTTCAATGTAGGCATTTATACTCATCTCTTCGTGAAGTATCCTGGTGAGCTCTAAAACTTTCTTCTCGCTGGCGTAGAATTGGGTTTCAAAGGTATCCCGTTCCTCTTTGAGTTGAATCCAGGATTTTTGTAACTCCTCGAAATTAGTCGGCATGTCAGGATGAAGAACAATGTAAGGAGTGTCTCCCTCAGCAACTGGATCCATGATGATGGGTAGAATGGCCTCATAAGGTATCCTGAGACTTTAAGCACGGGCTCATAGCCACTTAAGATAAGGCTCCAAAGGAATGGAGTTCTTATGCCCCCAATGTTTTGCTATCAACTTTGTTCACCATGCCCCAAGCTCTTATGAACCTTTGGCGATAACCCTTAACATCATTCTCATAGTCGAATATGATTCCTTGCACAAGTGTATCATGAGGACCATCCCTCATAGCATAGCAAAACTATCGCAACGCCAAACAAGGATTATAAGTGATTCCTCCCTTAATGCCTAGGAGAGGGACATTAGGGAATTCTCCATAACAGTCAATGATGGTAACATTCTCCAAGGATCGAGGACACCAATGAATGTCGGAATGTGTGAGGGACATCAACCTATTAGACCATCTCATGCCCTGCTCATTCTTTAACATGGATCGAGGCAGGTGGGAAATAAACCACCTAGCCAACAGAGGAGTGCAACGCAGAAGGGTCCCTCTTCTCTTTACATTGTGGGTATACAGAGAGTGTAGGATGTCTCCAAGTAAAGTAGGCACCGGATTATGAGACAAAAAAACTTTGACCGTATTCACATCTATGAGTTGGTCCGGATTAGATAAGAGTACCATCCCATAGATGAGAAGGGCCAACACTTCTTCAAAAGCTTGTAAATCCAGGGTATCCCAAAAATGGTGAGCTTTCTCAAATAGAAACTTATCTATAAACCCTTTGACGCCTCTTTTTTTTCCAATTTGCCACTACATCGGGCCGTTGTAAAGACAGAGCATGAGCAATCTCTTTCGGTTTTGGGTCTCTTTCCATACCATTGAAGGGTAACTGATCAAGAATGGGAACCCCCAATAACTGGGAAAATTCCTCCATGGTAGGCACCAATTGGTAATCGGGAAAGGTGAAGCAGTGATGTAAAGGGTCGAAGAACTGAAAGAGGACCTTCAACATTTCTTCATTAGGGCTTGAGGTGACCATATTGAGAAGTTGACCATGTCTTCAGTGAACAGAGAGCTCTCAGGAACCTTTGATGATAATTCCTTGAGTTGAGGAGGTACCCTTATGAGGTTGACTTGGATAGTATTCTTGTGAGTGGATGCCATGTTGTTGTACCCCAAAATTTGCCCTCCCATATTCTTCAAGGGTTGTCAAGAATCATCTTCAAATGGTTCAAGACCACTCAAGGGTTGCACAGTCCAAATGCCTCCTAAGCCAGTCAAAATTAGGGTTTTGGTTCCTTCAAGGAATTTGAGGTTTTTGATGGTCCAATCAAGTCCCATAGGCCTATATACATTGTCAAGCACCTACATGTCAAGTTTCAAGACTCACAGTGCCAAATTTTACAGTCAACAGCTCCATTTGCTTCACAATCAACTATAGGGGTAAAATGGTAATTTCACAGTCAAAAGTCATAATTTTTGGCCAACATATTATTTTGAGCTCACAATCATCATTTTATCAAGTCTTGATCATGATTCCTCAAGAGTGGCTCAAAAATCATCAAGATGCAAAAAGTTACTATTTTTGGACAATAGAAAAGTCAACTGTATCTTGATCAGGGCATAACTTTTTCATGGTTCATCAGAAAAATCCCATCAAATGCTCATTTTGAAGGGGATGACATTTCCTACAACTCATCTTCACATTCCAAGTCCAAGAAATGCTCTCACAAAAAGTTATCAATTTCTACGTTATAGGTCAATTTCAAAAGTCAACAAAAATGCACTTTAAGTCAAAGACCATAACTTGAGATTGGTAAATCCAAATGACATGGGACCAAAGGCATTGGTTAGAGGACTTCAATACCTTTCCAAAATGTCCAAAAACATGTTCATATGATCAAAATTAAGCAAGATATGCATTGGAGAAGTTGGGAAATTTTTGTGAATTTGCAAAAGTCAACTTTGCCCAAAACACCTTGTTTTTGCTAATGGGCCTCAAATTCCTTCTTGAAACTTTATCCAAAGCTTATGCACGACCCATTGAGATTATTTGAATTTATTTTCTTATTTTTTATTAATTAATTGGATTCTTAATTGATTTTAATTCATTTAATTAATTTAAAATGTAGGAAATTCAAAGATGTGGTTTTCTCAATCTTTTTATGAAGCAAACAAGCTCAATATATGCTAGCAATTTCGTGCATCAATCAAAGAGACAAGAATCTCCAAGTTTGGCAAGTTTTTCCAATCAAAAAGATTGAAAAATATTTGATTTTCAATCAAATATTGAAACATCAATTTCATGGATTTCCTTGCAAGATTGTAACCTAAACTCAGTCTCCTATATATACACAAATCAACCCTAATGCCATAGACGTGAATTTGCTGCAGAAAAACCATAATCATATTCAAGAAAAATCCAAGAAAACTCATAACTGTTTTCTGTGTTCTAGGGCGAATTAAGGACCTTTGTTGATTTCAATCCATTGCAGGAGGTCCCCAGGACGATTTGCAATCAATTTCCAGTTTCATAGCTCCAAGAATCACTAGTTTCAGAACCACGGTTTGCTTCTCATGTCCATAATCGTAACTCATATTTTATGCATAATTATCATGATTTAATCATTGTTTGGTGTTGCTTGAATTCATATAAAGCTTTTGGCATAGGTTAATTGCATTATAACACGCAGAATCATAAGTTACCATTGAAGGATTTTAGGGTTCTTGAGGTCTCAAATTGGGGCTTTACAGCCCAGGAAAAATTAAGCTTCATGATGCCCATGGTTGAAACCGTTGCATCCAGATGAACCTAACGCCATACTCGCGAAACATTTATATAAATCACACTGCTATTCGCTATTTTTCGTCCTTGCTGGTTGTGGGGGTTAAAAACCCCCGCTATCTATTTGTTCTTTTTACAGGCAAACGAGGAAGATGACTGCGTGTTGGTTCGTGATTGGAGCATTCAAAAAGCGCGCGCGTGATTTTATGTTTCCAGCATAATTGATATATTTTATATATTATATTCATTAGTCATTATATTAACAAAGGCGTGCAGATGGCTCAGTGGATGGTGTGCTGGCTGTGTATCATTGGGACCTGGGTTCGATTCCCAGGTCCACCCAAAAGCTTATAATATTTTTCATAACGTGATTGTATGCAGGCTTCATAAATGATGTCCACCATATTCTTTCAAATCCCAGGCGCCAAGTGGCCATAAGCTGGGATCTGATGGTCATGATTGGAAGACCATGGTACTCCTGGTCAATGCATGTGCAGCTGATCTCCAAAGTCAAACGTGGCTTGATTGTTAATGGGCTTGAAAATTGTAATCAACACCTCCTTGCTGGCCCAACACCCCCCTGGTTCTTTCATAATTTTTCTTTTTATTTTCTTTTACTAATTATTATTATTAATTACTATTATTATTATTTAATTAACTTAATTAATATTTTTCATAATAAATTCAGACCATTAAAAAATGTAAATATTTTTATTATTATTATTATTTAGTACTTTCACTATTAACTATTTTTGTAAATAAATTCTAACAAATTAATTAGTTAATTAGGTTAAATTTAACTTTTATTCACAATAAATAAAATTAATATAGTAAATTAGGGTTTTTACTAACTTGTGACTTTTTATTTTATTTTATTTTCATTGAGACCAACAAAAAAACTAAAAAATACTTTTTTCTTGTAATTATTTAATTAATTAGTAAATTAGGTTTAATATTAATTAATTGCAAAAAGGACCACAATTCCAATCTTTTCTCAAAAAGGGTCAAAACCCTAAGACTTTTCCCGATTCAATTTTTCTCGCACATATTTATTTTTAATTCATTATTTTGATCATATTTATGTATCTGCTCTGAGAATGTAATAGATAATTAGGACTTTTATCGCTTTCTTTAATTTCTCGCATTTATTTTTCAAGGGTTATGTTTTCGGCGATGTAAATACCCGACGCCTTGTAATAACGTAGATTTACTTTCCGCAATTTACTTTCCGCACAATTATTAACTGTTAACTATGCATGACAAGACTTGCCTGAAAAATAAAATCAACTCGTAGCTCACCATGATAAATGTGCAAAGATAACTTAAACATGAAACCTGACACACATGCACATGCCACTCCTAGGGTACGCCTCACTTGGTTGCCTCGAGGTGGTCATTAAGTATAGGGTGTTTTAGAGGTCTCCCTCCTGTCTAAAGATCCAGTTGCCTCGAAACGGTTGCCTCGGATAAAAAAGGATCTAGGACATTAGGGTTATCGCTAAGGCATCCTACTATTGCTTTGGTGACCACACATGTCCCTATAATCGAATTGACCCGAATAACTCCAACGGCGGTGCTACCTACTTCTCAATAGTGGGATAGTACTGTCTAAAGGACTCTTACACAGCTTAATCCCTTAGAGTAGGTAGATTTCTCCTGGGTACTTGCTCTTTCAAAAAAAAACAACTTTTCGCACCTACACTTTCAAAAAGTTTTCAAACAAATACTTCATACACTCTTGAGGACTGATACAAGAGTTACCTAGAAGTTTTCAAAACGAAACTTTTTCAAAACCCATAAACACAAGAAAAGAAAACTCTTTTGAAAACATAGTGAGCAAGTACCTAAGAGCCTGTGGATAATCACGGATAGAAAGGGTGCTAACACCTTCCCTTTCTATAATCTACCTCCCGAACCGAGAAACATCTCGAAAAGGAATTTTGCTGTGCTTTTGTCCTTTCCTTGTTGGAGAACATAAAAGACGGTGGCGACTCTTGCTTACCGCGACATTTCGCGAACCAGCATTTCAAAATAGTCAGTTCTATTTCCACCGATCACAGAACTGGTGACTCTGCTGGGGACGTCTTATAAGTGAGGTATACCTTAGGATTAGATCATTCTATGTTTTCAATTGTATGTCTTGATTGCTTTTATATTTGTGGGCTTGCATCAGAGTTTCATAGATCCTAACCCGGATCTGGGGAATACCCTTTAGGTAGCAAAAAGCTGTGAGGGACCTGTCCGGCGTAGACTGACACGGATGAAGCAGTAGCTACGTTGGTGTGACACCTTAGTCTGTACCGATATCCCTTGTGTTGGAACGAGGAGAATATGGGTCTTCTGAGGAGTCATTAAGCACCAGCTGACCTTAGAACCCTAAATTGACCCAACTTGGCCATAGAACAGTAGCAGTATGCTACACTCATTGAGGCTAAACTCTCGCGATGGTTCTGGCTGCAAGAAAAGATTGCGACGCTGGAGTTATGACCGATTGAGGGTAGTCAGTGATATTGAGATCCTCTAGAACCCGGTTACTATTTTCTAGGACAGGTCTTAACCAACTGAACTGAAAGAGGGTAGTACCTAAACTTCATGCTGGCCTAAACTCTAAGGGTTGTCTTGTGTGACTTGTGTGCCTTATCATGTTTGCCTTTGTGAATACTTGTGGTGTGCTCTTATCATAACATCATACCATCATAACATTGCATGCATCCTGCATAAGGACTGACTCATTTCAAAGACAAGAGGGTTTCATCTTTGCTCTGTTTTGTAGGACATCATGATGCCTGTGCGAAGGAATACTATCTGGCTCAACTTTGTTCACCCACCTGATTTGCTTAAAGAGTTGGTTGACAGAATTCCAAATACTACTTCCTTCATCCAGAGGCATGGTTCTCTTCTCGGTTTAGTCACTTGAAAGTGGGACCAACAGCTGATGAGTGTCCTGACCCAGTTTTATGATCCCCTATACCATTGCTTCACCTTTCAAGACTTCCAGCTGGTCCCTACCCTGGAAGAATTCTCTGATTTGCTTGGTATCCCTGTTTCGGAACATACTCCATTCACTGGTTGGGAAAAGACTCTTAGGCTTGAGGAGATTGTTGCAGCCCTTCCCTTGACCAACAAAGAGGTAATGGATAACTGGGTGACTAGAAGCGGAGTTAAGGGCTTTTTGGCTAAGTTTCTGATTGGTAAAGCTAACAGTTTCTGGAATGACTTAGACTTCAGGGTGTACAAAGACATTCTGGCTCTCTTAATCTATGGTCTAGTATTGTTTCCAAATCCCGATACCTTTGTTACTGTCAATTCCATAAGGATCTTCATCTCTCGGAATCCTGTACCCATTCTCTTGGGTGATATCCTGCAACAGCTCTATGCTCGTACTGCTCAAAGATGGGAAACTTTATGGTGTTGTGCTCCTTTGTTAGTGAGGTGGTTTATTTCGCACCTCCCTAAGTTCATGCTGAAGAACAAAGAAGGAAGGGGCTGGGCTCATGGGTTAATGTCTCTCACTGATAATGACATCATTTAGACTCTCAGAGGTTTGGATGAGGTAACTGTTATTGATCGTTGCGGAGAGTATCCTAATGTTCCATTGATCGATACCCAGGGAGGAATCTCTTATAATCCATGTTTAGCTCTCCGTCAGTTTGGAAGAGCCAGAAGAGCAGGACCTCATGAGATGTTGGTACGTCACATCAGTTTTGAGTTTCAGGTAGATAGTGACGAGCTGCGTCGTAGATTCATCCGGGCTTGGGATAGAATTCACAAAGCTGACCCACATGAGTTGGGACCGAAGACTTCTCTGCCTATGGAATCCTACTACAGATGGGTCCGCATCCATGCTCAGAAGTTAGGTATGCCATACGAAGCTGTCAGGCCTATCATTCTTGAGTTTCCTGATAGAGACGGGGTTCCTCCAACTGTACTCCCTCCTCAGATACCCACTGATGTTGATACACTAAAGAGGTCTTGGGCGCAACTGCAGGAAGAACGGGATTCTTATCGGGAAAGGTTCAATGAACAAGAACAGAAGATCCTGAAGCTGACCAAGCAACTGGAGAACGAGCGAATCTTGAATGACTATATCCACACCGAGAAGAGGAGGCCATGGGAGCACTGATGGGCTTTGGATGTTTCCTTTACAGCTTTTATTTCCTTTTCAGTATTTTCATTCTTGTAACGCCTAAGGGCAATTTGTTGAACCATTTGAATTCTAAAAGTTGAATCTAATAAAGTTTGTTTCCCTTTTTGTCTACAAAGTTGAATCCCGATTGTCTTTGAAAACATAAATCATATGCATTCCATTCATCATATGCATAACAGGTACCCTTTTTACAGGTCACTTATCTTCTTCGCTGTTTATTTCAGCAATCATCATGTCTTCTGAACCTACTACTGAACAAGCTATCAAGGCCCTCCAGGCCCAGAACGCCCAGTTCCAAGAGCTGGTCATGAGCTTAGCCCAGGGACAACAGGAATTGAAGACTCTGATTCTGAAGAAGAAGAAGAAGAAGAGGACTGTGTTGTTCAACACTGGACGAAGATTTGGGAATGCACTACAAAATGAGGCTGATCTGGCTACTTCCTCTGTAGGGAAAGACAGTCCCCAAGAGAGAAGGGTTCCTAGTCCCGTGGTCTCCGACAACGAGACAGATTATAATGATGAACAATAACCTCCTGCTGAGGATAGGTACAAACAGCTGGAGGACCGCTTAAGTGCTATGGAGATCCAACATGTGCCCGGGTTGGACTTTGGAGACCTAGGCTTATCTTCTGGGGTGGTGATCCCTCACAAGTTCAAGGCACCTGCTTTTGCAAAGTACGACGGGGCTTCTTGTCCTAAGCTGCATCTCAGATCATATGTAAGGAAGATCCAACCTTACACTGCTGACAAGAATCTATGGATCCATTTCTTCCAGGATAGTCTTTCAGGGACTCAGCTCGAATGGTTCTATCAGCTGGATGGAGCCAGTATTCGAAACTAGGAGGACTTGGCTACTGAATTTTATAAGCAGTATCAGTATAATTCCGACCTCGCTCCTACGCGTACCCAACTCCAGGGTATGTCACTAGGGACGGGTGAAGGATTCAAGGAGTATGCGCAAAAGTGGAGAGACCTGGCTAGAAGTGTGCAGACACCTTTGACCGACCGTGAGCTCGTTGATATGTTCCTGGGGACCCTGTCTGGTCCTTTCTTCAACCATCTGATTGGGAATTCTTCTGCTGGGTTTACAGATCTGATCTTGACTGGTGAGAGGATAGAAGCTGGTATCAAGTCTGGGAAGATACAGAAGGGTGCCTCCTCGAGTACTGAAAAGAAGCCCTTCAAGAAGGAATCTAGTGTTGTTTATGGGTCAAGAAGACAGAATAAACCGGAACGCCGCCAAGCTGTCAACGCGGTGGTAATTTCAAAGCATGCTGCTGCTCCTCAGCAATATAACCAACCAAGGGGTGAGAGACCCAAAAGGCAGTACACTCGGCTCAGTATGACCCTGTCTCAGATATTGCCACAACTACTGTCAACCAATCTGGTAACTGTCAAAGAAGCTCCGAAGATTGTGAACACAACCTCTCCAAAGTACAATCCCAACGCCTGCTGCGCTTATCACTCTGACAGCCCGGGACATACTACGGATGATTGTTGGTCTCTGAGGAATAAGGTTCAGGAACTTATTGATGCTAAAGAGATAGAGTTCGAGGCGCCAGAAAGGCCCAATGTTGTGACTGCTCCCATGCCCAAGCATGGAGTGAATGCTGTTGAGGAAGACCTGTATGTAGCCTTTGTGGATGATATTGTTACTCCGTTATGACTGTCAAAAGGAACCTGTTGCTAGCCGGTTTATTTCCGGGATATGGTAAAGGTTGCCTTCTATGTTCTGTTTCACCTGCTAGTTGTCCTTTGTTGAAATCAGGTATCCAAAGCCTGATGGATAATAAAGAGATCTTGTTCGAGAAGATTGCTGTTCCTGCTATCCCTGCTGAAGAAGTGTCCATTGTTACTATTTTCAACAACTCTCCTAAGGCTCCCTCAAAGAAGCCTATCAAAATCATGTCTGCTCAGAAGATTGCTCCTATAATCATTACTGTTCCGGGGCCCATCCCCTATACATCTGACAAAGCTGTCCCATGGCACTATGGGGCAGATGTTTATGTGCTTGGAGTAAAACAAGAGTTTGATACTAGTACCGGCGTCAGCAACATCACCGGGCCTGCTAAAGTCACTCGCAGTGGCAGGCTCTTCTCACTAGAAATTGCACCTCCAGCTATCCAGAGACCTATTGTCATCACATCTGCAAGTGTGCCTACTTCCCTTCCTGATCAAGTTCCTATTTCTACCCCTGCTGTCGAGTCATCTGACACTCGGGGCAAAGGGATCGCTACTGATATGCCTGCCCAAACGGAGGCACCGAAGACAACCACTGTTGAAGCTTCCAAACAAGAGATGGAAGAGATTCTTAAGATTATCAAAAAGAGTGATTTTAATGTAGTTGAGCAGCTGGGGTACACCCCATCTAAAATTTCCATGCTATCACTGTTGTTGTGTTCAGAGGCCCATGCCAAGGCCTTGATTACCTTCCTGAAGACTGCCCATGTGCCACAAGAGACATCAGCTGATCAATTTACCGATTGTGTGGCCAACTTAACTGCTGATAATGGCTTGGGTTTCTCCGACACTGATCTGACTGCTAAAGGGAAGAACCATAACGATGCCCTGCATGTCTCCATTGAATGCAGGGGCACTACTCTTGCCCATGTGCTGGTTGACACAGGTTCCTCGTTGAACGTCTTACCCAAGAAAGCTTTAGACAGGTTGGATTGCGAGGGTTTGGAGCTCAAGCCAAGCAACATTGTTGTCCGGGCCTTTGACGGGTCCAAGAGGATGGTACATGGTGAAGTTGATATTCCAATCAGGGTTGGTTCTCAGGTCTTTGATTCAACATTCTACGTTATGGACATCCGACCGTCCTACTCTTGTTTGTTGGCTCATCCTTGGATCCATAAGGCTGGAGTTGTGACCTCCACACTACATCAGAAGCTGAAATACCCGGTCAGAGGGAAGATTGTGACAGTGCAGGGGGAGGAAGAATATATGGTCAGCCACCTCAACTCGTTCCGGTATATAGAGATGGATGGGGAATTCATTGAGACCCCCTTTCAACATTTTGAAGAGGTTCCTCAGACATTGGCGTCAGCAGAGACTGTGACTAAAGAAGACTCTCCTTTGAAGATGGCTTCCTTAAAGGATGCATGGGTTGTTATTGAGAAGGGTGAGTGCGCAAACTGGGGCCGACTTCCTGATTTTACTTCGAAGACTGACAAGTTTGGTTTGGGTTTCACTGCAGAAGCTCAGAGGGTTGTTCGTAAGGAAAGGATCGGAAGACCTCCTGTGTTCATCACCAACCCGGGAGTGAATGCTATTGAAGACGACAGGGAGGAGTCCGAATTCGACAGCTGGATCTACCCCACAACCAACGGTGGACCGAACAACTGGACTGCAAAAGACTTCATACCTATTAATTTTGTCACTCAGTAATGAACTCCTTTGTTTTGAATTTGTAACAAACAATAATTTGAAACTTTATGGCCCGGTGTCTTACCCGGGGCACCGTGGCTTCATTTGTGAGGGCTTTTGTGTGTCATTTTCATATATCATTAATAAAAGCATTGGACGTTTTTTGCATTTCAAATCTTGCGCTCCTTGTCTTTCTTTATTATATATTGCAAAACAGCTATATTTACACACACTCACATATACAGGTTCCAATCCACTCTGGATCTCACTGGTAACGACTCTGCTACTGCCAGTTATGACTTCGAAAATCCGATCAACTTAGCCGAAGACGAAGGTGAAGATGATTGCAAGGTGCCTGGTGAGCTTGCAAGACTGTTACTCCAGGAAGAGAGGGCCATTCAGCTGCATGAAGAGCCAATGGAAACGGTAAATCTGGGTACTGAGACAGACAGAAAGGAAGTCAAGATTGGTGCCAATCTGGAGTCTAGTGTGAAACAACGGTTGATCCAGATGCTGCATGACTATGTGGAAATCTTTGCCTGGTCTTACGAGGACATGCCTGGGTTAGATACCGACATTGTGGTTCATCACTTGCCTACCAAGGAAGAATGCCCTCCGGTAAAACAGAAGGTCCGCCGTATGCATCCAGAGATGTCCGAGAAAATCAAGGCTGAGATTATGAAACAATTTGATGTCGGGTTTCTAGCAGTGACTTCTTACCCTCAGTGGGTTGCCAACGTGGTTCCAGTGCCGAAGAAAGATGGTAAGGTCAGGATGTGTGTTGATTACAGGGATTTGAATAGGGCGAGCCCCAAGGATGATTTCCCTCTACCTCACATCGACGTTCTAGTGGACAACACTGCTCAGCATAAGGTATTCTCCTTCATGGACGGTTTCTCCGGTTATAATCAAATCAAGATGGCTCCTGAGGACATGGAGAAGACCACTTTTGTTACTCAGTGGGGCACCTTTTGCTACAAGGTCATGCCATTTGGGATGAAAAATGCTGGGGCAACCTACCAACGTGCCATGGATGCTCTGTTCCATGATATGATCCATCACGAGATTGAGGTATACGTCGATGATATGATTGCAAGGTCCCAAACCGAGGAGGAACACCTTGACCATCTACAAAAGCTGTTTGACCGTCTGAAGTTGTACAAGCTGAGGTTGAACCCAAATAAGTGCACCTTCGGGGTGAGATCTGGAAAATTGCTAGGCTTCGTCGTGAGCGACAAAGGTATTCAAGTGGACCCTGCCAAAGTGAAAGCCATACAAGAGATGCCAGTTCCCAAGACAGAGAAGGAAGTCAGAGGCTTTCTAGGACGGCTGAACTACATTGCCTGATTCATCTCACATCTAACTGCTACCTGTGAACCAATCTTCAAGCTACTGAAGAAAGATCAAGTAGTACGTTGGAACGATGAATGTCAGGCCGCTTTTGAAAGAATCAAAGAGTATCTCCAAGAGCCACCCATTCTTATGCCGCCGGTTGAAGGGAGACCTCTAATCTTATATTTGACAGTACTTGACAGCTCAATGGGGTGTGTGCTGGGGCAGCATGACGAGTTTGGCCGAAAAGAGAACGCTATTTATTACCTTAGAAAAAAGTTTACCGACTGTGAGACCCGATACTCTTTGCTCGAGAAAACTTGCTGCGCTTTGGTATGGGCTGCTCGCCGGCTAAGACAGTATATGTTAACTCACACTACTCTGTTGATTTCAAAGATGGATCTGATCAAGTACATCTTCGAAAAGCCTGCCTTGTCCGGAAGAATAGCAAGATGGCAGATGATCTTGAATGAATATGACATCCAGTACACGACTCAGAAAGCAATCAAGGGAAGTGTATTGGCAGACCATTTGGCACACCAGGTAGTGGACGACTACCAATCTATGAACTTTGAATTTCCAGACGAGAATATCATGGTCGTGACTGATTATGAAGTACCTGGACCGGATGAAGGACCTGAAGAAGGATCCCGATGGTCTATGCACTTTGACGGAGCCTCAAACGCTTTGGGTAACGACATTGGCGCTGTGATCATATCTCCTAAAGGCACTCATACTCCACTTACCGCCCGACTATGTTTCAACTGCACCAACAACATGGCGGAGTATGAAGCATGCATCATGGGTCTTCGAGCTGCAATTGACCTAAGGATCAAGTTTCTGAGTGTCTTCGGAGATTCCGCTCTCGTGATCAGTTAGATCAAAGGCGAGTGGGATACGAAACACCCAAACCTTATTCCTTACAAGGAGTATGTGTTGACGTTGATTCCCCATTTCGAGGAGATAACTTTTGAACACTTCCCAAGAGAGGAGAATCAGTTGGCGAACGCGCTAGCTACGATGTCTTCCATGTTCAAAGTAAAATGGGACAACGAGGCTCCCCGGATCATCATCTGGAAATTGGATGAACCTGCACATTGCTGTGATCTTGAGACCGAAGAGGTAACATAAAAGCCTTGGTATCATGAAGTGAAGAGGTACCTTGAAGCTCAAGAATACCCTGAAGGCGCATCCGTTAATGACAAGAAGTTTCTGAGAAGGTTCGCGGAAAAGTTCTTCCTCAGCAATGACATTCTGTACAAGCAAAACCATGATTCAACCTTATTGCGTTGTGTGGATAAGACTAAAGCAGAAAGGATCATGGCAGAGCTGCATGAAGGTACCTTCAGAACGCATTCCAGTGGACACACCATGGCAAAGAAAATCCTTCGGGTAGGATATTTCTGGTCCACAATGGAAGCCGACTGTTACCAACATTCTCGGACGTGTCACAAATGCCAGATCTATGCTGATAAGGTTCACATTCCTCCAGTTTCTTTGAACGTCTTGACAGCACCTTGGCCTTTTGCGATGTGGGGCATTGATATGATCGGCGAGATCAGACCTACGACATCCAACGGGCATCGCTTCATCCTGGTAGCAATTGATTACTTTACGAAGTGGGTTGAAGCAGCTTCCTATGCTACCGTAACCAAGAATGTCGTGGCACGGTTCATTCGGCATAACCTGATCTGTAGATACGGTGTACTCGAGAGGATCATTACGGACAATGGTACCAATCTTAACAACAAGATGATCACTGAACTCTGCGAGCAATTCAAGATACAACACCATAACTCTTCTCCCTACCGGTCGAAGATGAATGGGGCTGTAGAAGCAGCAAATAAAAACATTAAGAAGATTGTGCAGAAGATGACAGTGACCTACAAAGATTGGTATGAGATGTTACCGTTTGCTCTTCATGGGTATCGTACCTCAGCACGGACATCAACAGGGGCAACGCCCTTTTCCTTGGTATATGGAATGGAGGCAGTCTTGCCTATTGAAGTCCAGATACCCTCTCTCCGGATAATGAAGGATGCAGGTCTGAGCGAAGATGACTGGATCCAGACTCGGCTTGATCAATTAAACCTAATTGACGAAAAGAGACTCACTGCTATTTGTCATGGTCAGACGTACCAAAAACGAATGATCAAGGCATTTAACAAGAAAGTCAGACGACAAGAGTATCAAGTTGGGGACCTGGTAATCAAGCGCATCATTCTACCTCAAGGTGATCCCAGGGGCAAATGGACCCCTACGTACTAAGGGACATTCGTAGTTAAGAACATCTTCTCAGGAGGAGCGATGATTCTAACTACCATGGATGGTGACGACCTTCCTCACCCCGCCAATGCAGACATAGTAAAAAGATACTACACATGAATTAAAGACCCGCTAGGTTGACACACCTAGGCAAAAATAAGGGCTTACCGGCGAACCAAAAGGGTTCGGGCAAAAACAAGGGATGAAAAATAAAAAATCTGTACACCCGGCAAGTCGAAAACCTGAAAAGGCGGCTTGGGCAAAAATGGGTATCCCGGTGGACTGAAAACCCGAAAGGGCGGTCCAGGCAAAAATTAGGGATAAGCGTAATACTATGTCTCATTGGATCACCCTGCATCCAGACTTAGGCATCAACTATCAGGCTCGGACGGCACCGATCAATTAGCTTCCTCTTCAACTAAGCAGCGAAGTGATGAGACGCTTGAAGACATAAAGGCGATAGCAGAGTTGGAACCCAGTGGGATTATTTTTTCACATAGCTGTTTTGTTTCCTTTTCAAATTGTATAAACTCTATTTTGTTCGGTGGCGTTCTCTTACTGGGACGTCAGCCTCTTGTACATAAACGCCTATTTACAGGAAAATTCTAAAAATCAATACAAGCTCACTTTTCCAGACAAATTGCCAACTGTTTTTCCTTTATCTATTTTGTTTTGCGAAGAACGTCCAATGTCCATTTTTGATATATGCATTTGACATTAATTGCTAATCATAAATATTTGCATGCAAAACAAAGGACTAATTACAGGTGACATCAGAAACAGGGGCAATAATGAGTCGTCTAAGCGATCTAGTTGCTCTGTCCACCAAGGTACCAAGGTAAGTTCGGCTGAAGAATGTAACCAGGATACCTTCACTCACCGCAGAGTAAGACAAGAATCAACAATACTCTCCCCGAGCAGAGTTGGTCTCCCGTCAGCCCTAAAAAGGCACAATATCTCCAATAAGTCAGCAACACTCTCCCCAAGTAGAGTTAGCCTACAGTCAGCCTTAAGGAAGTTGGATATCCCCAGAAGATCTTAATATTCTCCAGCAGAGTATAAAGATATTCCTCAGCAAGCATCCCCGACAGTCTTAATATTCCTCGACAGAAATATAAGATTGTTCCCCGGCGGAATACAGACACCCCAGTGGAGCCACTTCCCCAGTACAGTTCAAAAGTTTCCCCAGGAGAGTTGAACCATCTCCCCAGTAGATTCTGGAAGCTTATCCCCAGTAGATTCTGGAAGCTTATCCCCAGTAGATTCTGGAAGCTTATCCCCAGTAGATTCTGGAAGCTTATCCCCAGTAGATTCTGGAAGCTTATCCCCAGTAGATTCTGGAAGCTTATCCCCAGTAGAGTCTGGAAGCTTATCCCCTGCAAAGCACAAATATCTCTCCCGGCCATATTCAGAGGTTATTCCCCACCAGAGTCTAATTGGGTTATCCTTAGCTAATTACAATGGAAAGATCGTCCTCGGCGAAGTTCTTCCTATCCCCAGCGGAGTTCATCAAATGCCCTCAACAGAGCTTATCAACGGAATCCCCAGTGGAGTTATCGTTAAATTCTCAGCGAAGTATCTCTTCCCACAGAGTAATTCCCCACAGAGTAATCTCTTCACCAGGTTTATTCCCCAATGGAGTCATCTTCTCCTACTGGTTTATTCTTGCAATCATCATCCCCAGCGAAAACGAAGAACTCTACTCTTCAACATCAGCCCAGGATTTAACTTCCCGGCATTCGTCAAGGATTTATTTTCCCAGACGAAAATACATTCATAAACATATCACATCTCATACCTCCTATTCATATACATGATAAAGTGCATACAACCCAATCCCATTTATTCTTGAGAACATCATGACATCATGCATTTCATACATCATGACATTGCATACAACTAAAGTTTTGCCTTTTCAGGAAAAAGTCAATCAAAAGACGATTACCATCAACTTTTAAAGTTCCAGATTCGATACCTGTATCTAGCCAGGGCATATCTGTGAGCGATTGACGCCTCAAATAGAAACTTATCTATAAACCCTTTGACGCCTCTTTTTTTCCCAATTTGCCACTACATTGGGCCGTTGTAAAGACAGAGCATGAGCAATCTCTTTCGGTTTTGGGTGTCTTTCCATACCATTGAAGGGTAACTGATCAAGAATGGGAACCCCCAATAACTGGGAAAATTCCTCCATGGTAGGCACCAATTGGTAATCGGGAAAGGTGAAGCAGTGATGTAAAGGGTCGAAGAACTGAAAGAGGACCTTCAACATTTCTTCATTAGGGCTTGAGGTGACCATATTGAGAAGTTGACCATGTCTTCAGTGAACAGAGAGCTCTCAGGAACCTTTGATGATAATTCCTTGAGTTGAGGAGGTACCCTTATGAGGTTGACTTGGATAGTATTCTTGTGAGTGGATGCCATGTTTTTGTACCCCAAAATTTACCCTCCCATATTCTTCAAGGGTTGTCAAGAATCATCTTCAAATGGTTCAAGACCACTCAAGGGTTGCACAGTCCAAATGCCTCCTAAGCCAGTCAAAATTAGGGTTTTGGTTCCTTCAAGGAATTTGAGGTTTTTGATGGTCCAATCAAGTCCCATAGGCCTATATACATTGTCAAGCACCTACATGTCAAGTTTCAAGACTCACAGTGCCAAATTTTACAGTCAACAGCTCCATTTGCTTCACAATCAACTACAGCGGTAAAATGGTCATTTCACAGTCAAAAGTCAGAATTTTTGACCAACATCTTATTTTGAGCTCACAATCATCATTTGATCAAGTCTTGATCATGATTCCTCAAGAGTGGCTCAAAAATCATCAAGATGCAAAAAGTTACTATTTTTGGACAATAGAAAAGTCAACTGTATCTTGATCAGGGCATAACTTTTTCATGGTTCATCAGAAAAATCCCATCCAATGCTCATTTTGAAGGGGATGACATTTCCTACAACTCATCTTCACATTCCAAGTCCAAGAAATGCTCTCACAAAAAGTTATCAATTTCTACATTATAGGTCAATTTCAAAAGTCAACAAAAATGCACTTTAAGTCAAAGACCATAACTTAAGATTGGTAAATCCAAATGACATGGGACCAAAGACATTGGTTAGAGGACTTCAATACCTTTCCAAAATGTCCAAAAACATGTTCATATGATCAAAATTGAGCAAGATATGCATTGGAGAAGTTGGGAAATTTTTGTGAATTTGCAAAAGTCAACTTTGCCCAAAACACCTTGTTTTTGCTAATGGGCCTCAAATTCCTTCTTGAAACTTTATCCAAAGCTTATGCACGACCCATTGAGATTATTTGAATTTATTTTCTTATTTTTTATTAATTAATTGGATTCTTAATTGATTTTAATTCATTTAATTAATTTAAAATGTAGGAAATTCAAAGATGTGGTTTTCTCAATCTTTTTATGAAGCAAACAAGCTCAATATATGCTGGCAATTTCGTGCATCAATCAAAGAGACAAGAATCTCCAAGTTTGGCAAGTTTTTCCAATAAAAAAGATTGAAAAATATTTGATTTTCAATCAAATATTGAAACATCAATTTCATGGATTTCCTTGCAAGATTGTAACCTAAACTCAGTCTCCTATATATACACAACTCAACCCTAATGCCATAGACGTGAATTTGCTGCAGAAAAACCATAATCATATTCAAGAAAAATCCAAGAAAACTCAAAACTGTTTTCTGTGTTCTAGGGCGAATTAAGGACCTTTGTTGATTTCAATCCATTGTAGGAGGTCCCCAGGACGATTTGCAATCAATTTCAAGTTTCATAGCTCCAAGAATCACTAGTTTCAGAACCACGGATTGCTTCTCATGTCCATAATCGTAACTCATATTTTATGCATAATTATCATGATTTAATCATTGTTTGGTGTTGCTTGAATTCATATAAAGCTTTTGGCATAGGTTAATTGCATTATAACACGCAGAATCATAAGTTACCATTGAAGGATTTTAGGGTTCTTGAGGTCTCAAATTGGGGCTTTACAGCCCAGGAAAAAATAAGCTTCATGATGCCCATGGTTGAAACCGTTGCATCCAGACGAACCTAACGCCATACTCGCGAAACATTTATATAAATCACACTGCTATTCGCTATTTTTCGTCCTTGCAGGTTGTAGGGGTTAAAAACCCCCGCTATCTATTTGTTCTTTTTACAGACAAACGGGGAAGATGACTGCGTGTTGGTTCGTGATTGGAGCATTCAAAAAGCGCACGCGTGATTTTATGTTTCCAGCATAATTGATATATTTTATATATTATATTCATTAGTCATTATATTAACAAAGGCGTGCAGATGGCTCAGTGGATGGTGTGCTGGCTGTGTATCATTGGGACCTGGGTTCGATTCCCAGGTCCACCCAAAAGCTTATAATATTTTTCATAACGTGATTGTATGCAGGCTTCATAAATGATGTCCACCATATTCTTTCAAATCCCAGGCGCCAAGTGGCCACAAGCTGGGATCTGATGGTCATGATTAGAAGACCATGGTACTCCTGGTCAATGCATGTGCAGCTGATCTCCAAAGTCAAACGTGGCTTGATTGTTAATGGGCTTGAAAATTGTAATCAATACCTCCTTGCTGGCCCAACACCCCCCTGGTTCTTTCATAATTTTTCTTTTTATTTTCTTTTAATAATTATTATTATTATTAATTACTATTATTATTATTTAATTAACTTAATTAATATTTTTCATAATAAATTCAGACCATTAAAAAATGTAAATATTTTTATTATTATTATTATTTAGTACTTTCACTATTAATTATTTTTGTAAATAAATTCTAACAAATTAATTAGTTAATTAGGTTAAGTTTAACTTTTTTTCACAATAAATAAAATTAATATAGTAAATTAGGGTTTTTACTAACTTGTGACTTTTTATTTTATTTTATTTTCATTGAGACCAAGAAAAAAACTAAAAAATACTTTTTCTTGTAATTATTTAATTAATTAGTAAATTAGGTTTAATATTAATTAATTGCAAAAAGGACCACAATTCCATTCTTTTCTCAAAAAGGGTCAAAACCCTAAGACTTTTCCCGATTCAATTTTTCTCGCACATATTTATTTTTAATTCATTATTTTGATCATATTTATGTATCTGCTCCGAGAATGTAATAGATAATTAGGACTTTTATCGCTTTCTTTAATTTCTCGCATTTATTTTTCAAGGGTTATGTTTTTGGCGATGTAAATACCCGACGCCTTGTAATAGCGTAGATTTACTTTCCGCAATTTACTTTCCGCACAATTATTAATTGTTAACTATGCATGACAAGACTTGCCTGAAAAATAAAATCAACTCGTAGCTCACCATGATAAATGTGCAAAGATAACTTAAACATGAAACCTGACACACATGCACATGCCACTCCTAGGGTACGCCTCACTTGGTTGCCTCGAGGTGGTCATTAAGTATAGGGTGTTTTAGAGGTCGCCCTCATGTCTAAAGATCCAGTTGCCTCGAAACGGTTGCCTCGGATAAAAAAGGATCTAGGACATTAGGGTTACCGCTAAGGTGTCCTACTATTGCTTTGGTGACCACACATGTCCCTATAATCGAATTGACCCGAATAACTCCAACGGCGGTGCTACCTACTTCTCAATAGTGGGATAGTACTGTCTAAAGGACTCTTACACAGCTTAATTCCTTAGAGTAGGTAGATTTCTCCTAGGTACTTGCTCTTTCAAAACAAAAACAACTTTTTGCACCTACACTTTCAAAACGTTTTCAAACAAATACTTCATACACTCTTGAGGACTGATACAAGAGTTACCTAGAAGTTTTCAAAACGAAACTTTTTCAAAACCCATAAACACAAGAAAAGAAAACTCTTTTAAAAACATAGTGAGCAAGTACCTAAGAGCCCATGGATAACCACGGATAGAAAGGGTGCTAACACCTTCCCTTTCTATAATCTACCTCCCGAACCGAGAAACATCTCGAAAAGGAATTTTGTTGTGCTTTTGTCCTTTCCTTGTTGGAGAACGTAAAAGACGATGGCGACTCTTGCTTACCGCGACATTTCGCGAACCAGCATTTCAAAACAGTCAGTTCTATTTCCACCGATCACACATGTCCTACAAAACAACACAAAGATAAGTCGTAAAAATCCTTGAAATGGTTAGTATGTGTGATACGGTGGGAGAATTGACTAGAGGTTTTGCGTTTTGTGTTCGCAAATGTTTCAGTTTAGCAAGAGTCGCCATCGACTTTTTATTTTATCCAAAGGAAAGGTCAAACAACACATGAAAGACCTTTGAGATGTTTTCTTGGGTTCGGGGGGTAGATTATGAAAAGGGAAGGTGCAAGCACCCTTTTCATCCATGGTTTTCCATGGGCTCTTAGTTACTTGTTTAGATCACTTGCTTTTGCTTTCAATTGTTTGAAATGGTGTTTTGTGTGGTTTTGAAAATATTTTGAAAAGAGGCCTATGTTTAGGCAACCTTTGTAATGATTCTTGTTTGAATATATACAAAGGTGTTTGTCTTTGAAAAATGTTTCAATGTTTGAAAGTTTGTTTTGGGAAATGTTTTGAAATGTGTTGTGTGTTCTGAAATTAGCAAGGATGGTTTGCAAGAGATCAAGTAACTAGGAGTTGTCTAACCTACTCAAAGATCTTTCCTACACATTTTTAATCCTTTGACATTGTTGTTTTACCATTGTATTTGGTAAACAACCTTGTGTTTGGATGTTAAATAGGACAGGCGCGGGTCATCGTATGACCATGATAACAATGTTTCCAAGTATCTTAGAAAGTTTTTTTAGGGACTAAATCATTTTTGTATAGGCAACCAAGATAGCATCATCGAGGGACTATGATCTTTTTGTTTTGTTTTTGTTTTGCCAAGATACCTAGCATGCATACCATGGTCATTTTAAGGCAACAAGGTGGATGAAAGCCTAGGGGTGCTTGTGTGCATTGTGTTGTCATTTTTCATGCATTTTTGTCTTGTATTAGTCATGCTATTTGTTTGGATTTTTGGTTATCATACAAACCCTAATCTTTCTATCATGCATATTTGAAAGCAATAAAATGCATAAAAGTAAATCTACAACTATTACAACATTGATATGGGGAGGGGGATATAAGTTTGAATAGGGGGGATATTGCATAAAATAAAACCCTAAAATTATTACAACCATATTGAATTATTTTGTACAAATAAATGGGCAATTATTTAAATATGTAATTAAATATAAATATGCAAAAATGTTTTTTTTGTATTATTTTTATGTATGTAAAAATAGATTATTTTTTGTCTAAAAATAATAAGAAAATAAATGATTATTTTTGAAAGCGGTAGGAACCCTAATTTTTGTTTAAAGAAAATATTGTTTTCTAATCGTTTTATTTATTTTATTATGTACAAGGAAAATAAATAAAAAATATTCACAAAAATATTTAAAAAATAAAATATGTGAGAAAATATTATTATATGTATAAATAATTAAAAAAAATATTTTTATAACATTTACAAGTTTTTTATTTAAGAAAATAAAAGTATATTATTATAGTAATTATTTCTATGTCCAAAAAATAATAAAAATAATAAAATAAAATGTAAAAATTAAAGAAAATATTTTTAGTGATTTTTTATATTTAGAAAAAAAAAGTCATAAATGAAAATAGAAATGGAAAATATGAAAAAAATAAAATAATGGGCCAAGGGGGTGCAGAAAGCAAGCTAGGGGGTGTCAAAAACAAAGACAAGTCAAGCCCAGCCCATATCCTCTTCATCCCTGTCCTCCAGACTGAAAGACGCGCGCCATGGTTCAAATCTCTATCTCTTGCATACGTGCTCAAAAACAAAAACTAGCAACATGAAAGTTATAGCTCTTGATCACACGATTCTAACCATGTAAAAAACTTAATCTAACTCTCAAAGACCAAAGAGATTTTCTCTGGCCCTAAATCTTGACCTAGTTTTTTCAGAAAGTTCAACTATCAAATACTCCTAGCTCAGTTAACATAAATGAATTCTATGCATATGTACACCTCAAGGGCAATGAGGACTACATTTTTTATTCACAAACCTAAGCCTAATGATTCCTAAATAGAGAGATAGAAGTTTTAAATTTACCTGTTTCAGTCAAGCTCGAGTATGGCAATGTAGGGGTTGTGAGTGAGGCCTGAGATACTTGTGAGCTTGCTTGAAGTTCCTTTGAGCTTTCCCAATGCTTAACCTGCTTTGAAATAGCTTGAATATGCTTGTAGAACTCAACCTGCAAAGTCAAAATTTGAAAATGGTGAAGTGTGTAAATGGAGTTACAGTGACTTGGGAATGGTTGGGATAGCTTAGGTATGTTGTATGGAGTGTGTTGGAAGAGGTTTGGGGCAAAACGCATGAGGCAATGTGAATATGGAAGTGAAACTGCAGAACTTGCCCTGTTTTTGCAAGGACTTGGGTTTTGGTGTTTTGGAGGGTTTGAGGACTTGCTAGCTCGTGTTTCTGGCTTAGTGTAATGTGAGAAACTTGTTTCAAATGTTTGCAAACTTTGGTTTTTAACAGATACAAGAGATGTGGTGTTTTTGCAAGTTGACTTAGTTTTGAAGTAAAAGTGAGAAGTGACCATGGCAAGGCTTGTGCATGTCTGTACTCTAGCTGCACAAAGTTGGTGAACTTTGCCTGATATTAGGGATCTTTGTTTGTAGAAAAAGGCTTGGTGTATGGCTCAAGATAATCAATTTGACATAAAGCATGCTTTATGTAAATGGCATTGTTAACTTTTTGCCAAAAATGGATTAAACCTTTGTGTAATCTTCCATAGATCAGAACAATGCCTCTAACCAATGTGTTTGCATTTAATTTATGAGTGTGGAAGGGTTTAAGGACCTGTAAACCAAGTACAAGCATGGTTGGACAGAATTTGCAAATTGTAGCATGGTGTAAAATGCCTTGGACAAAAGTGATGATTTCCCATTTTCAAACTTTCGATTCTCCCTAACCACAAATTGGACATTTTGGAAAGCTTGTAACATGCTCTACAATCCATATTTGAAATGAATTTTAAGATTCCACTTGTAACTATGTGAAAAATTTCCATGAAGATAGGTCAAAATCCTGCCTAAACTAGGGCAAAATTTCACTAAGTTAAAAGTTTCATGGATCCTTGTTCACAAAATCATAACTTGAGATCCAGGCATCTTCTGGGAAAACTTTGTGAATAAAAGTTGTAGATTTTGTGGAGTACTACAACTTTCATGTTGAAAGTTTTCTTTGAATCCAATTGCATCATGGTGAAAAAGTTGGGAAACATTGGGAAAAAATAAGAAATTTTCATAACTTAGAAAATTTCCAAGTTATGAAAATTTTCCATTTTAAACCCTAATTTTCAAAATTAGGTTTCTTGGTGAACGAGTTTCATGTTTTGACACATCTTGATGAAAAATGACCCTTGGCACTTGATTTTGACCAAAAAGTCAAAGTTTGACTTTTCAGTGTACAATTGATTTTTGATCAGTTGACTGGAAAATTCATCTGTCAATCCAATGCATTTGAGATCTTTTGAACCTTGTGATTAGGTCAAGATGATGCCATTGAGTCCTTGAAATCATGTTTGAACCCAATTTTCCATTGGCTAGGTGAAAATCATAAATTGCCCTTCTGCAGTCAAAACCCTAAAAATGACCATTTTACCCTTTTGATGATCTGATCAAATTTCTTGAGGAGTTTTGGTCCAAACTTGATCAAATGGTTCATATGAGTCTATAATGTTGATGTGGATCAAAAATCATGAGGTTTGACTGTAAATTGGCCACAATTGACTTTTTCCCCGATACAGTTGATTTCTAGGTCAACTATCCAATTAACAGGGCAAAAATTTGATTCAAGGCTTGAAACTTGGTATGAGAAATATTAGGAGTCCAACATGAAGTATGAAAGTCATATGGGGTATTGGAAGTCCAAAATTCCTTGTGCAAACTCAAACCCTAATTTCAGGTCATCAGTGCAAGGAGATGTCTTGAGCAGAGCAAGCCCTAATTCTGTCTTGAGCCCAAAGAGTCTTGTGAGGGGAAATCTTGATAAAATGAGAGGGAAAATTTTGGGGTACAACAGTATGATATGCCATGTTATGATGTTATGATATCATGATTATGCTAAGAAAACACAAATATAGCAAGCACAAGCAAATCATACAAAGACCTTAGGTTTAAGGCTTGCATGGGTTTTAAGGTAAGTACCCTCTTGAATTTAATTGGATCAACTTGTCCTAGAAAGTAACTGGGTTCTAAGGGATCTCAATATCACTGATCTTTCCCACAAGTCTCGTTTCGATCGACAACTGACTTTCCACCAAACAAAAATTGGGAGTCAAATCTCAATGAGTGTAGTATCGAGTATCAACCGACTTTGGGCTACACCAAAGACGGCTATCTCACTACTTCCTAATGGCCAAGTTATTTAATTAAAGGTTCTAAGGCCAGTAGATGCTTCATGACACCACACAGTATCCCCATATTCTCCTTGACTACTCAAGGGCTACTGGTACCAACCAAAGTGTCACATCAATGTAGCCATTGCTTTGACAGTATCGGTATACCCTGCACAGTTTCCACGATCTATTGCTACTTACCTAAAAGGTACCCCAGATCTGGGTGTAGGATCTATAGTAACCCAAACAAAGCCCTCAAAAGTAAAGCAAACAAAGCATACAAGGTAAAGCAATTTACAATGAACTAGACTCTAAGGTAACCCCACTTTTTATTTTCCCCAGCAGAGTCGCCAATTCTGTGATACGGTGGAAGAACCAACTGTTTATACTGGTTTTGCGTTTGTGTTCGCAAATGTCGTGGTAATCAAGAATCACCACCGACTTTTCTTTTATCCAAATTAAGGAAAGGGTGAAAAGAACATAAAAAGACCTTTTCGAGAGTTTTCTGAGTAAAGGGCTAGATTATGGAAAGGGAATGTGTTAGCACCCTTTCCATCTGTAGTTATCTACGGGCTCTTAGATGCTAGCTCATGTTTTGAAAATTTCTTGTGCTTTATGTTTTGAAAATTTGTTTTGAAAATGCCTTAGTTTGGCGATTCTCTTTATGATAACTCTTGTATCAGTCTTCAAGAGTGTTGACAAAGCGAATGTTTTGAAACTGTTTTGAAATGTTTATGTGTAAGTGTGAAAATTTGTTTTGAGCAAGCATCTGATAGCTATCTACTTGTACTCAAAAAGGTAGTTATTTTCCTCTTATCCTTTAGACAGTTCTATCCTACTATTAGTGAGTAGGTAGCCCTATCGTTGGATGTATGAGGGACATTCGAAGGAACGTTACGGTCATGAAGGCAACTTGGCAAGGAATTTTAGTAATTGTCCTAAAGTTATAGGATCACTTTTAACCGAGGCAACATCGAGAGGGTCATCGAGGGACTTGTGATCTTTCAAACTAGAGGACAACCACTAAAACTTCTCACGTTTCGAGAATTGTGACCGTTTTCCGAAGGCAACCGAAGTGGGGTACCCTAAAGGTGTGCATGTACAATTGCATTCAATTCAATTATTTATCTTGCGTTATTAGGTTTGCTAACATTTGATTTCAGTCTTTCCATACAAGCCTAGTTACTAACAGTTATATTGTACAAAAAAATCTAAAGTGCGGGAATTATAAATCCTACGCTATTACAATGCTTTGGTACAGTTACATAAAAAAGATGCAAGAAAGTAAAGTGCAGAATTTAAATCTAGACTATTTCATCCCATAATCAGTTACATGAATATAAAAAATGTGAGAATAAAATAAATGCGCACGAAATAGAGCCAAACGTCTAAAACCCTAAGAAATTTCCAAGTAAACAAGAAAAATCTTTTTTTGGTTTTTGTTTATTTTAAGAAAATAATTAAATTAAAACTATCCTAAACACTATTTAGAAAATAAAATTAATTTAAGAAAATAGTCTAAGCTTTTTTTTATTGCTTTTTTTTTGTTATGAAAAGAAAATAAATTAAGCATAAAATTAAACCTAAGTTCTAGTTCATTTTAAAATTAAAAAAAAGGGTTAAAATTAATTAATTTATTTATTTCATAAATTAATTATTTAATAAAATAAAAAGAAAACTAATCCTATGTTTTTTTGTGATTTCATTATTATTTTACTAATTAGATAGATAATAAAAGAAAACAAAACAAAAAAAAAGTAAAATGGGCCTGGATAACAAAATTAAATGGGGGGTGTTGTTTGGAAATTCGCTGGGCCCAAAGCTGAAGCCTAGATTTGTCTTCAGATCCAGTGAGGAATGCTTTTGGAAGGTGCATGGTGCTCTGCGTATGGGAGGCGTTGGATCTGACCAGGTGCACATCTGGTGGCCATTATTTAGGGCATATGATGGACCTGCATAGCCCTTGCGTATTGGATCTGTATTTCACAAATGTTAGAAAACAAAAATGCTGGACCTGGGATGTGAACCCAGGCCCTCTCCCTTTCACACGCGCTGCCTTGCCAACTGAGCTGTCTTACCATTCGTGTATCCTAGTCAACATACAATATTATATGCAAAGAAAAGCCAGATATATTTTTAAAAATGAAAATGCATGCGCTGAGTCATCATCTTCTTCGTTTTGCACCAGACTTTTACTGACGGACTTTCGGTTGGTAAAAGTTTTAGTGACGGTTTTCCATCGTGGCTACATCCCTGCAACATTCAAAAGTGTAAAATACCAATGATAAATTCCACACAAGGGCATGGTTTGACTGGAAATCTCCTTCTGAACGCCATGATATCATTAATTTTATCCAGTTTTACCTCTAGCTAGGGTTCCCCAAATTGGAGCTTCGGAACCCTAACAATGGCAACTTGTTATATCTGCACTCAAACTTTGATTAAACTATCCAAAAACATTCCCATGATGATCATGAACACAAATATGTTGTCAAATCATATTTACAATGAATGAATGAGTGAAATCAAAATTGAAAAAGACAAGAGCAAACTGTGAGTGTAGGGATCATTTCCTGATGCTTCACGGCTCGAGGGTGATCGTGAAACCTTCAGTGATGTCCAAGGATGGTTGCTGAATTCTTAAAAGCCTCTTAATTGCCCTGGAATTTGAAAATGGTGTTTGACTTTCTCTTGAAAATTTCAAGTTTGGAATATGGTCTCTAGGCTGTTTTTTCGTGTCTTATGCTTGCTAATGTGATGTATATATATAGTAGAAAGAGGGGACAAGAGAGAAATGGTTTAAACAACCTTACTCATGTGTTTTAAAGCCATGAATAAGAATTTGAATATTCGGCCAAAGATGTGGAATCTTGTTTTTTTTCAAACTTGGATGTATCTAGTCACTAATGCACGAATTCATGGGCCTGAAATCAATCCAAACCAATAGCCCAAGTGTCTTGATGCATCATTTACTATGTTATATAATTTATCTTGTATTTATGTGAATAAAAACAAAATAAATATGAATAAAATAGCTAAAAAATGCAAGGCAAGGTAGGAATGAAATTATAGGTCCTCTATAAGCTTAGGAAGATGTTTTAAGTCTACGAAAATAAGCCATTGCCTCAAAAGTTCAAATTTGCTCAATGCATCATTCTTGAAATTTCCAAAATTTTCCAAACTTAGGCAAGCCATAACTTGCTCAATTTTGATCTCATGATGATGATATTGTACTTTTTGGAAATCCTAAGATATATAATTTAATTCCTCTTTTGATCAATTTTGCATTTGAAGATTTTATCTTGATGTAAAAGGTCTTGGCAAAAAGTGACTTTTGTTGACTTTTAGAAAACGACATGTAATGTATGAGCTTGTATCTTTTAAATGGTGCATTTCTTGGACTTGAGGGCTGAAGAGAAGTTGTAGGGAATGATATTCTATTCAATATGAGCTTTGGTTGGGGATAAATGGGTGAAGCATGTGAATGTTATGTCTGGTCAAAGTTTGGTTGACTTTTCCTATAGAAACCCTAATTTAGCAATTCTTGTAATTTGATAAATTGAGAGCATTTCTTGAGGAATCATGAGCAACCCTTGATCAAATGATAGATATCATTTTAAAATGTTGATGTTGACCAAAAATATTGAATTTTGACTGTACATGGGCCATAGTTGACTTTTGACCTAGTACAGTTGATTTCCAAGAATTTGAGCAATTGACTGGGCAAACTTGTAATGTAAGGCGTGGAGCTTGTCATGGACAATATTGAAGGCATATTAGGACAATGGAAAACATTTTAGACCTTTGGAGCTCACACATCTTGATGAGAAGTGAAACCCTAGTTAGAGGTTCATTGCTTAGGATGAGAATTTGTCTGGTCAATTCTTGGTTAACCTTGAGCAATTGAGGATCTCTAGGAGCATGTTTTGAGTAAAAATGGGAGGGAAAATTTTGGGGTACAACAAATAGTTTCACCTAAACCGTGTTTTAATATAAAAAACAAATGCCAATGATTTACTGAATCCCTTAAGTTAATGAAATACATACCGGTGTCCCGTTATTAATTAGACTTTAGTTAATTCCTGATTTAACCCAAACACTACGAATTTATAATTAGCCCTAGCTTTACATAATGACCTTAAGATAACAGTAGTTTTAACCATCAGTCCTTGTGGGTTTGATATCTTTTAAAACTACGTGATAGACTGTGCACTTGCAGTCACTACACCCGATAGACTCATAAAGTTCGCGATCAAGTTTTTGGCACCGTTGTCGGGGACTAGATTAGTCAAATACTGTAAATCCCTTGTTACGCAGTATAGACTAAGGCAACCAATTTTATTTTAATTTTAACTGTTGATTGTATGCCAAGTACTCGCTCTAAAGATGAGGAATTAGAACAACTAATCGACGAAGTCGAGCATTTTGTTAGTATAAGACGCCGAATCAGAGAGTACAAAGCCAAGTACAATCTTCCTGAAACCAATCTTCCTAACTTTTCTCTTCCTGGCCCAAAAATGGCTGAAGGACCCCGAAATCGTCCTCTGAAGGATTATGCTTCCCCACCATAAGAGGAACCCCACAACAGTATTGCTGCTCCCGCTATTGCACGAAACAATTTCGAGTTAAAGCCTTCACTTTTGCAAGCTGTTCAACAAAACCAATTTTCAGGATGTCCTACAGACGATCCAAATCTTCATCTATCTGTGTTTGTGCAGTACGCAGACACAATGAAAGAAAATGGAGTCAGCCCTGAAGCAATAAGACTCCGTCTTTTTCCTTTCTCATTAAGAGATAGAGCTAGAGCATGGCTCCAGTCTCTACTATCCAACTCCGTTACAACATGGAACGAATTGAAGAAAGTTTTCCTAGCACGATATTTTCTGCCAAGTAAAATAGTTAGCTAAGAGCCAATATTAATGGCTTTAAACAAAAGGAAAGCGAATATCTTTTTGAAGCATGGGAAAGATACAAAGACATGTTACGACTTTGTCCGCATCACGGTCTAGAAGAATGGCTGATCATCCACACCTTTTAAAATGGTCTCTTGTACAACACAAGACTAACAATTGATGCAGCTGCTGGCAGTGCACTGATGGATAAACCATACCATGATGCCTATAAAATTATTTAAACTATGGCTCAAAATCATTATCAATGGGGAAGCGATAGAACCATGATGGAGAAATCTCAAATGAAAAGCGATATGCATGAAGTTAGTAGCTTAGACCAAGTTAATGCTAAGGTAGAATCCCTTACCTAAAATATAGAAAGCTTGACCACAACTCTCGCAGCCGCCGTGGCTGCAGTAACTCCAACCTGTGATCTATGCGGACTTCACGCGCATAACATGCCTGAATGTCCACTTTTAACAGGAGTACCGGTTGATCAAGTAAACTATGCTCAAGGAAACCCCTATGGTAATAACTATAACCCTTCTTGGAAGAACCACCCAAACTTTTCATACAAAAGCAATAATGTTTTGTACGCACCAGGGAAAGCTCCTATACACCTCTAGAATTTCAGAAATCCACCCAAAATGTCCCAAATATTCCAAATATCCCTAGGAAGTCCAACATCGAAATCATGATAGAAAACTTTGTAGCCAACCAAGTTCAAACTAAAAAATATTTCATGAATCAAAACATTCACACGAGTGAACAGATTAAGCAATTGACTAATAAGATTGATGCTCTTGCCACACACAATAAAATGTTAGAAACACAAATTTCCCAAGTGGCTCAATAGCAAGCAGCTACAGTTGCTCCATCTAGAACTTTTCATGGACAACCCCGACCAAATCCTAAGGGACACGCTAATGCCACAACACTTTGGAGTGGGACAGAACTAGGCGGACCAACTGAACCTAGAATCGAGAACCCAGCCATGTACCAAAAACATGGAAAGGGAATTGAGAAAGAAGCTAAACTAAAGGAAGTACAAAAATAAGGTGACAAAGAGGCCGTAAAAAAAGAAGAACCTTATGTGCCTCTGCCACCCTATAAACCACCTAGGGAACATCAAAGGAGAATAAACCCCATTATGAGCGATGTAGTCAAAAAGGAAGTAGAAAAGATACTAGAAGCAGGAATCATATACCCAATATCCTACATTAAATGGGTTATCCCAGTACATGTCGTACCTAAGTGTTGCACCCAAACATTTACCATCTTGATTTAGGCTTATGTTTCATTATGAATATCATATTGCATTGCATTTATACATTGTGATGGGATCAAAGTACTTTGGTTATCAAGTTTTCCTAAAGCTTTGAAGGTTGATTGCATTGACAAGTTGCTCAAGTAGAACCTTGTCATCTAAACCTCTAGATCTTTCAAGCTCAAAAGTTATTGCATATCTCAAGATGTTTTATCCATCTCTCTGGATCATCAAAGGATTGAAGCTTGTGTTTGATTATATGAAGAATCACTCTTTTGATTCACCAGTCAAATTAGGGTTTTGCTTGATCAAGGCTATTTATCAATGTACAAGTCTTGATTTGGAAGATAAAACATCTCATTGGCATTTGAAAGGTCTTTGTACAAGAAGTTGGTCAAGATACCTAGAGGATTTGAAGTTTTGGAGATGATTCATCAGTCTCCTAAGGTGTTGACCAAAACTAGGGTTTGGGATTTCATCAAGATTTCTTGAGAATTTTGAAGTGAAACTTTTTACATGGCTTCTATATGTTTTAAAGATCATATGTTTGAAGTTTTGATCATCAATGTTGAAGGGAAGTCGGTCAATTGATTCAGAGGGGCAAAATGGTCATTTTGGTCAAAGTCAAGGTTGACTAAGTGAACTTTTGGCCAACCATCAATTCAAGGATGTACTTTTCATATTTCAAGTCCATTTTGATCATTGGATCAAAGAGATTGAGGTTTGGGTTGAAACTTGTTCATGAGGAAACCCTAAAAGTTTTTAATTTTGGAAAATAAGGACTTAATTTTAAAAATTCACATTTTATTCAGCTTTGATCAAAAAAATGCAAATGAAACATGCTTAGAAAGATAAGAGGATGATATTTTATCTCCTTTTGGTCTCATGTCCAAATTGGCAAGGGATCAAGAATTATGGTCTTTGGAAGTCACACAATTATAGGTCATTTTCCAAAATTAGTGAAGTTCAAGCTCAATTTTGAGAAACTTAATGGATTCAATTGCAAAAACTCAAAACTAAGGGATTGTATATCTTTTCAATACCTTCACAAATTGTATTCATTTGTGTCAAAATTCAAAAATGTGAGCAAGTTACAGGCTTTGGAATTTTGAGGCATTTTATTGAAATTTGACAAGTATGCAAAATAGCCAATTCATGAGAACTCAAGTTTCAGCCATTCTCTTTGTTTCTAATCCAGCCCATGACCTATTTGTGACTTGCTAAGGCCCATAATGCCAGTTATTTCGTGCTCTATGGACCGTGGTGTTTGCTTGTATACAAGATGCTCAAAGTTGCCAAGAAAAGCCAATTCACCAACACTCTCTCATCTCAATGAGTCATAACCTGGAACTTTAAGCATGGGCTCCTGACCTCATTTAGGGGATAAAATGCAAATAAAGGGAGGGAACGCACGAGCAAATAGCTGAGGCCCATGTGCATCCTTTATTTTGCCAAAATTTCCAATCAAGCCCTTGAACAACTTTGAAGACCGTTTTCCTCTTCTAATCTTCTCTACCCACACTATATAGTGCACTGCAAGCCTCATTTCACGAGGAGGACGCCCCCATTATAAGAATTTCAGATCTAAAGTGTTCCACCATTTTTCTGCAAGTTGCTTCGATTCTCTCATCTCCTTCGCGCATTCAACAAATTTCTTGTGAATTCATCATCCTCGAAGTGTGTAGATCGAGATCATGGAGTTTATTTGCTTCTGTAACTAAGGGATCAACATTTCCAATTTCACATTGAAGTAAGCTTCTTGAACTTCATTTTACTATTTCCAGCTTGATTTGTTGAATTACTTCATGTTTATGAGTTCATAGCTAGCCAAACAATAGGTTTGACATATAATCTTGTTTGAAATGGAAGAATATATCGTTGTTTGAACTTCTGAATAATTCATATTCAGTGAGTTTTTGCAATTTTCGCATCCATATTTCTAATTTCCTAGTCAATCTTTTTGAGATCTATAAGTGTCGTGATGTAGATGTTAGATCTGGATTTATTTTTAGTTTGAATCATTGTTTTTGGTGGAGAAATAAGGAAGAGGTATTGATTAGAACATGAGGTATGAAACTGAAAGATCGCGCGTTTAGGGCATTGTCTTGAGGTTGAAGACAATGAGGTGGCGCGCCCTGATTGGATGATTCAAATTTTTAATGCATTTCATTTTATTTAGTTTTATTTGATTTTCTGATTTTATTTTTTGTAATCAAAACATTTTCAAAAATCATAAAAAAATTACCATAGGCCAATAATAATTTCTAGTACTTGTCATATTTTTTTAAAATGTTTTGATTAGTTTAAAAATTCATAAGTTTAAATAATTTTTTATTCAATTTTTATTTTTATTTTAATATTTTCTTTGATCTAAAAATTCCACAAAAATTTTTTTGAACTCATAAAATAATGTAAAAATTGATTCTAATTTTGGCTTAGCAATTTTTTTCTATTTTTGATTAGAAATTTAATTTCAAAGGTTATTTGTAATATTTGTTTGTTTAATTTTTATTTTAATACTTCCATTGATTCAAAAATTCTCAAAAAAATCATGCAAGCTTGTTTTAATCACAGAATCTGAATATATTTTTATTTTGGCCTTTTTGTGATTTTTGGCTAGGGTTTGCATTTTTTTCCCTTAAATATAGGTTTAATTGTTAATTGTTTGTATTTTTTTTATTTTTAATATTTCCTTTAATTCAAAAAATTCCAAAAAAATCAGGGATGTGTGTTTTTAGTTCTAATATTTGAATATAATTTTGGTTGGACATTTTTCTAACTTTTGCTTAGAATTTTATTTTGAGATGAGATTATTGGATTAATTGATTAATTGTTTGGATTTTATTTCATTTTTGACTTTTCCTTAATTCAAAAAAATGTGAAAAATATGTATTCTGACATTTAGGGTTTCTTTGTGATTTTTATGGTCTTGGTTTGATTTGTTTGAATTTTGATCTCTCTCAATCAATATTTAAGATTAAAAGTCAAAAATTAGGGTTTTGTTGCTTTTGGTGCAAGTTTCATTCTCAAAACGACTATGCCCTGGATTTTCAATAGAATTCAAGTCTTGATTAGGGTTCATGAATGTGTTGAGGATCTGAAAACCATTTTTCTTGAATTATTTGACTTGGTTTGACATTTTTCCACAAATTATTTTGAAAACTTGTCTAGTGTGGTAGTTTTGTCAACTAGTCTTGAACTTTGGGCCTCATTGGATCCCCTCCTCAATCATTCATGAACTTAAGGCTTGCTTTCTGACTTCTACACACTTCAAATATTCTAAGAAGTTTTTGGTTTGGTTTATTGATCCTTGTTTCTATTTTTGATGTATTTTTTAAGTGAAGGTACCCAATTAAGGTTGCATGCTTTGTTGCAATTTGTTTGATGGCCAATGAACTTGAGTGAGGCCTATAATTGGGCACCTAATGACCATGTTGCATATGTTTATTCAAAATAAACTTAAGTCATTTCACTTATTGTCCCATGTTTGAGTGCTTGAACCTTTTTGATGCACTGTGTGGAATCCCTCTTCTATTGTGCTTGTGGGCTGTGATAATTTATTTGATAATGGTTGAAATGTGTTTGCTACTGAACTTTATGGTTTTTGATTGTATTCTTCTCAAGATCCCATGATCCTTGATTGATATTCAATTGTCAACTCAATATGGTGAAAGAAAGGAGCAATATTCCTCTGTTTCTTTTAACCAAATTGTGCATATGCTTTTTTCCTTCTGTCTATCAAGACTAATGTTTGTTAATTGTTATCATGTTTTCCTCACTTCATCATGTTTCATCCATCCCTTATGTGAGCCATCATTCACCTTATGGAATATTAACTTGGTTGTTGAATGTGCGAGGTACCTTTAGAAAAGTTTTCTAGTTTTGACTTGGGGCTATTGTGTTTCACTTTATTTGTGGAACACAATTTATTATATTGGCACTATTTTTGTGCTTGGCATGTTTGATGGTTTATGCAGGAGATATATACATATGATTGTGAATGCTATACATTGCCCATGAGATTTTTTCATATCTGATAAATTACTTACATCATGATGGTGTAACTTCTGACTCGATTTGTCTACTGATTCCAGCTTGCTTGAAGTTCTCTGGGTTTCTTTTTATTCTTGCTCAGTTGCTACGGATAGTTATCCGTTTGGTATTGCACTGTTTCCTTTCTTCCATCTTCATTTTGCATAGTGCTTTGATTGCATGATGGGACCTCTGTTGCTGATATATGTCAGGAGGCCCTCTGGTTTTTTGTCTGATACATGTGTTGTGTTTGCTTTTGATTGATGAGTCACTCAATTTAGAAATTGAGATCACAACTTCGCTCTCAGTGCATGTTCCCTATAGAATGTTTATTGTTTTTCTTCTTTAATTGTTGATCGATGAGTCACTCAATTTAGAAATTGAGATCACGACTTCGCTCTCAGTGCATGTTCCCTATAGGATGTTTATTGCTTTTCTTCTTTAATTGTTGATCGATGAGTCACTCAATTTAGAAATTGAGATCACGACTTCGCTCTCATTGCATGTTACCTATAGGATAGTTTTGTTAAGCTTCCTTTAACATGTTAATTAAGGTAGGGTTTTCCTTTATCCTTGACCTTAGGATCAATCATTGTATGATAACACTAGGGATAGTGCTAGGCTAGTTTCCCTTAGTTGTTTTTCCTTCCTTTGCATTTTGCATCTTAAAACTAAAATTTTTTTCTTGGAAAATCATAAGACATTTCTAATAAACTCAAACCCTTCTTCAAGGTAAAAGATACAAACCAATCTTACTTTGTCTGTGTGCCTCTTGGATTTGCTTTTAAACCTGGTTTACCGATGTTTCGCCATCGCACATGTTTGTTATCCTACTTTGATTCTCAATATCATTGTTAGGTGTGATGTTTTCCATCTGATTTATTGATGTTTCACCATCTTTGCCATGATTCCTTACTACCTTTTAGCCGATGTTTCACCATTGCACATTTGTTTGAAGCCGATGTTTCGCCATCGCACATGTTTGTTATCCTACTTTGATGCTTAATATCATTGTTAGGTGTGATGTTTCGTCATCCGAATTATTGATGTTTTTCCATTTTTGCCATGATATCTTGTTATCTTTTAGCCGATGTTTCTCCATCGCACACTTGTTTGAAGCCTATGTTTCGCCATCGCACATGGTTGTTATCCTACTTTGATTCTCAATATCATTGTTAGGTGTGATGTTTTGTCATCTGTTTTATTGATGTTTCACTATCTTTGCCATGATATCTTTGTTACCTTTTAGCCGATGTTTTGCCATCGCACACTTGTTTGAATCCGATGTTTCACCATCACACATGGTTGTTACCCTACTTTGATTCTCAATATCATTGTTAGGTGTGATGTTTTGTCATCTGTTTTATTGATGTTTCGCCATCCTTGCCATGATATCTTGTTATTTTTAGCCGATGTTTCACCATCGCATTCTTGTTTGAAGCCGATGTTTCGCCATCGCGCATGTTGGTTATCCTACTTTGATTCTCAATATCATTGTTAGGCGTAATGTTTTATCATTTTATGTTTTTCCATCTTTGACATGTTACTTTGTTATTATTTAGTCGATGTTTTACCATCTCACTTTCTTGTTGTTTCATTTGATGTTTCACCATCTTAATTGTTTTTGTTGTCTTAACTAAAAAAAACACAAACCAACAAAAATACATGAGCCGAACTACAGCTGCTATGATTCCTTAAAAGGGATACGTAGGCATTGGGGTAGGGCCCGATCGAGCATAACTTTTATTTTCCCTACATTGTTTTCTTTTTTCTTTCGCATGCATTCCCTTTTCAGCTTTTAAGCCATAGACATAGGATTTGACCACACCCATTAGATTAGATAACAAGAGTGGATACCGTAGAGTACTATGGACGTGTGGGGGTGCTAATACCTTCCCCTCGCGTAACAGACTCTCTTACCCGATCTCTCGGTTGAAAGACCGTGATTTCTCCCTTTTCAGGTTTTCTCAATGTTTACCTTTCCCTTTCGGCGGGATAAAATACGTTCGGTGGCGACTTCATTGATGTTTTATTAATATCTAGATGACAGGTTACGGCCGGGTGGTTTCAGCTGGCGACTTCACTGGGGACAGATTGACCTCTTACTGGTCCATCCCGGAGTCGATCCTAGCTCTTGTTTGTTTTCTTTTTGGGTGTTTATTTTACCGCTTTGCATATTTATCTGTTTGCATTGCATCCTATGTGCGCTTTACTTTCTGCATACTGGATTTGGCTGGACTGTTTGGATTCTAGATTTCTTGGTGGGTGGGTTGTTCCATGAGGTAAAAGGCCTCATACCCAGGCTATGAGTGAATTCCATAGGAACTAGGAATAGAGTGGCCATGGCAGCTATGAGGCAGATGCTTTGTAGACCTGACCATGAGACCCATGACTTCAGGGGTAGTTCGGATAGGTGTTATCATATGATGATACCGACATTCGAGCTCTCGTACTCTGATTTGGCTTGTAACCTTACCTTTACCTAGACTACACCCGTAAGAGGGGGGGGGGGACTTTTTCTTACAGGTACAGGTACTGTTGGTGACTTTGTGTTGCAAAGGTGACTCAGGTTCCCATAATAGTTTTGAAGCTTTGGGATTTTCTTTTGATCTTGAGTGGTGTTGTTCTGTAATAGTCCAGCCATGATCTAGTGTGAAATTCTGATCCTGTCATGTTGCATCATAGCATATTTATTTCTAAAAAATGATGTATAAAAGATAACTAGCATGCGCATGTCATTTTCTAGGGACATTCAAGAGTCTTCTTTCCATCAGAAATGGCTGGCCTCCCGTCAGATGAGTTTGATTCAATTCGTGTTAAAGAGCCCACCAGGCACTCATTCGCTTATCAGATTCCTACTATTGATGTGTCTGAATTGAAGAGGTTGAGTTCTTATCTTAAGGGTGATGTTCTGAATAATTTCAACAAAAATTATGGCGATTTGTTACTAATCCTTAACACTCCAGTTGACCCAATGGCTTTGATCACCCTCTTCCAGTTCTATGACAAGGAATTACGGTGTTTTACTTTTCAAGATTATCAACTGGTTCCCACACTATAAGAGTACGCGTACCTACTTAATATCAAGTTGTCCGATGAAGTTCCTTTTGTCCAAGTGTCGGAGAAGCCGAAGTTCGAAGTTATTGCTGAAATTCTTCATTTGAGTTGGAAAGAGGTGAAAGAAAATTGGAAATCAAGTGAGGATACTACATGGTTTTATTTGGATTTTCTAGTGAAGAAAGATGAAGACTGGGCAAATAAAGGGAATTGGAATGACTTCAGCTCTCTGTTTGCTCTCATGATATACGGGATCATCCCCTTCCCTTGAAAGAGAAATTTTGTGGATTTGACAGCTATTTGTGTTTTTAGAAACAAGAACCCGGTACCGACACTCTTGGCAGATACTCTTTACACCATTCATTTCAGGCATGGAAAAGGAGGTAATGTAAGTTTATGTCATTCGATGTTGTATCAATGGTTTAAGTTGCACCTACCGGTAAGTGGCCCTTTCGTGGATACCAGGCATTCTCTCCGATGGTCATCAAGGCTAGTCAACCTTACTTCATTTGATATCCGGTGGAATTATGACATGGGGGAAGTACAAAGTGTTATCACTAGCTGTGGAGATTTCCCTAATGTTCCCCTCATAGGAACTAAGGGGTGTATCAACTACAATCCTGTGCTTTCTTATCGTCAATTGGGATATGCAATGGATGGACCGCCAAAGGTTGAGGAGGTGTCTGAGTCAGTGTATTTTGTTAGAGGAAGTGATCATGTGATGTTGAAAAGAGTGACAAGTTCTTGGAAGGGAATTCACAAGAAGGATAGAACTACTTTGGGCAAGAAGGTTCCTATTGCTAGGGTTCCTTACTTGGGTTGGATTAGAGCCAGGGTTAAGATTTTATGGTTACCATTTGCAAGGTCGGCTCCTATATGTGAGCAACCTCCTATTGTTCTGAGTAACACGGTGCCTACTGAGATGTTCACCCAGGTTCATGTTGAGAACATTCAACTTTGTGCAAAAGGCCGTGAGGCAGGGATGAAACTTTATTGGGTAGATCAAGAAAGGGCCGACTTAGCTCGCAAACTCAAAGAAGCTCAAGGGGAAACTTCTGATGCAACCAGTTTTAGGAAGAGGTCTCATGCTGAAATGGAAGAAGAGTTGAGTAAAACCCAGCAAGAGTGCCAGAAGCTTCAGGCATCTGAGAATAGCTACAGGAAGAAGATTCAAAACTTGGAGAAACAGCTCAAAGACAAAGATGCTCAGCTTAAGAAGGAAGTAGCCTAGAGGCGTGTCGCAGAGGATCGGTTTCAAGAAAGTAAAGTAGTCGCATCATAACTTTTGAAGGAGAAAGCCAGGCTTGAAGAGTATTGTCAACACCTTGAAGCGTGTCTTGTTCCGGAGATTTAGTTTTTGTTACTTACCTTTGGTGTAATTGTTCACCCCCAGGATTGTTGGAAGGGACCATTGTTTGTTTTTATTATTCAGTTTACTTTGAAACACATATTTTGTTGTTTATCGTTACACTCTTAAATGTCCGAAGTCACTCGAACATCATTTCTTTTGTTTGTAAATAATTGAAATGTTTGTCTTTTTGTCCTTTCTTTTTTTTTCCTTTGATTGTATGCTTGATTATTGGTTGCGCGCCGTAATTGATGAATAAAAGGACTCTTGAATACCAGGAAATGACAAACATATCATGCACATCATGCATTTCATAACATTACAGGTTATCTCAAGATTGTATTCTTATTCTTCTGCTTTTCTTATTCTGAATTCAAGACGACTACTCATCGGTATTCCACCAGAAACAATTTGCCAAGACAGATGGAACAAGTTCAAGCTAGACTCGCTGAAATGAGGGCCCATATGGCTACTCAGATGACCCAGTTCATGGAGGTCATTACCAACGTGAATCGCCGACAGGAGGAACTAGCTGCCATTGTCAACAACCAGCGCCGCTATCCAGGGGATGGTGGAAATCAAGGGCTCTATCAGGACATTTTTGTAGGATTTGGGGATGTGCAAGATCAGCCTGCTGGAAATTTTCACGGGATGCCTGGAAACCCTTTTGTGTGCAACGTAGGGCAGTTTCCACCGTCTCCGGGACCTCGTCTTGTGGGGAACAGAAGAGATAATCAGGGCGGTGTAAGGAACTATCAGGAGCAGGATTATGACTTTGACCAGGATGAGATCAGTTTTCTGTTCGGCATTCAGAGCCGGAGGTTCAGATTGAAGATAGGAAGTATCGGTTGTTGGAAGGAAGTTTGAAGGCTGTGGAAGGGCAAGGAGCCCTTGGTATGGATGCTAATGATCTCGGGTTGGTTTCTGGGGTGAAAGTTCCTCCAAAGTTCAAGCCTCCTATATTTGAAAAGTACAACGGAACGTCATGTCCTGTTACTCATGCAACTGCTTATTTTCGAAAGATGTCGGTGCATACTGAGGATCAGGGGCTTTTGATTCACTTTTTCCAGGATAGCCTATCTGGGGCATCCCTGGAGTGGTACATGAAGTTGGAGAAAACCCATATTCGTTGCTGGAATGATCTTTCTAGGGCTTTTCTCAAACATTATCAGTACAATGTTGATATGGCGCCTAATCGCACTTAGTTACAGAATTTGTCACAGGGACCAAGAGAATCTTTCAAGGAATACGCTCAAAAGTGGCGTGAGTTGGCTGCGAGGGTTCAACCTCCACTCATGGAGAGAGAACTCATTGATATGTTTATGAGTACCCTGCAAGGGCCATTCTATGAGCACATGATAGGAAGTACTTCAGAAGGATTTGCAGACTTGGTTATGGCTGGTGAAAGAATTGAGGTAGGTTTGAAATTGGGGAAAATTCAGGTTGGAGGTTTTAGTGGCTCATTAGGAGGCAGTAAGAAACCATCCAACACTTACCCTAAGAAAAGGGAAGGTGACACAAATGCGGTTTACTCTCATAGAGGAAGAAGAGAAGATTGTCAGCACCAACAAATCAATGTTGTTTCTATTCCTGTTAATGCTCCTCTGCAGCAGAGACCGAATACAGTGCCTCAACAACAGAGACAACAAGATGCTCCCTGTCAGTATAATAATCAACCGCAGAGACAGTTGAGAAAATTCGATCCCTTGCCGGTATCTCTTACTGAAGCACTCCACCATTTGCTCGATTTGAAGTTGATCGGTTTGAGAAATATGCCACCACCACCCGCAAGACTTCCTCCTAACTATGATGCTAACGCAAGATGTGAATTCCATTCAGGCGGAGTTGGTCATTCTACTGAAAATTGCTTTGCGTTGAAGTGCAAGATACAAGACTTGTTGGATGCTAAGGCAATTGAGTTTACTCCAGTGACTGGTCTGAATGTTACTCAGAACCCAATGCCTAGGCATGGAGGGGGGGTTGTTAATATGATTGAAGATAATGGTGAAATATTGAATTTAATCATGAATGTGGAACAATTAACTACTCCACTGTGCTATATTAAGAGGTATTTGCTTGACAATTCTATTTTCCCGGGTTGCGCTTCAGAGTGTGCCAAGTGTAGAGAGCAACCGAAGGGATGTGATGATTTAAAAGCCAGTATCCAATTGATGATAAAGGAGGGTTCCCTGCAGTTCGATAGAAAACCGAGCTACCGTAAGGTTACCGAAGAATATGTTGTTGTGGTATCTATTCCTTACACCCTTGTGCGCATTCCTACCTCATCTAGGGCACCTCCTTTGATGATTACGGTACCTGGTCCCATGTCGTATACCAGTGAGAAGGCCATCCATGGCATTATGGTGCTGATGTTTATTACCATGGGGTGAAGCAGGAGGTAAGTACTCGTTTGTCAGAGGAAGAATATGCTGAAGGTAATGAAGAGGAAGTTCATAACTTTTTCTGGTGTGGGTCGAATGACTAGAAGCGGGAGAATATTTGGTCCTTCCAATGTGCAAGATGTGGCAGATGCTTCTGCAAGAGAAAAAGGAAAACAGCAGGCGATAATTGGTAATCCAAGGGTTACGCCAGCAAATGTGACTCGATCAATTCCGATACCAGAAGCTTCTTCAGTGCCCGATGAAGTTGAAGAGTTGATGCGAATTATCAGAAAGAGTGATTATAGAATAATTGATCATCTGAGCCACACTCCTTCTAAGATATATATCTTGTCTCTGTTGATTTATTCCGAACCTTACAGAAATGCTTTGATGAAGTTGTTAAAGAATGCGTTCGTGCCACATGAGATAACAGTCAATCAGTTTAAGAATGTTTGTGCTAACATATCTGTCGCGAATGGTCTAGGCTTCACAGATTTTGATCTTCCTCTGGAGGGGCCAGACCATAAAAAAGCGTTGCATATTTCAATGGAGTGCAGGGGAACTACTCTATCCTGGGTTTTGGTGGATACAAGATCGTCTTTGAATGTATTGCCCAAGTCAGCGTTGATGAAGATTGATTATTCTGGACTGGAGCTGCGCCCTAGTGATTTTATGGTAAAGGAGTTTGATGGGTCTCGAAGGTCAGTGTTTAGGGAGGTGGAGTTACCAATCAAGGTTGGTCCTTGCACCTTCACGGCTACATTTTTCGTGATGGATATACAGCCAGCGTATTGTTGTTTGTTGGGGAGGCCGTGGATTCATAGAGCAGGGGCAGTCACTTCTACTCTTCATCAGAAACTCAAGTATCCCGCAGAAGGAAAAGTGATAACTGTGTTCGGCGAGGAAGAGCACATCGTGAGTCATTTGAAATCATTCCGCTATGTTGAAGTTGAAGGTGAAATACATGAGACTCTGTTTCAAGCATTTGAGACAGTTCATGCGGACAATTTTCCTTCTCCAGAGAAGAAAAGGAAATTGGAAACTGTTATGTCTTCTCTCAAGGATGCGAGAGCTGTGGTGGAAGGTGGTAACCCTGAAGGTTGGGGTCAGGTGCTGGACGTTACTCCAAAGTTTGATAAATTCTGTCTTGGTTTTAGCCCAGGTCAGCGGAGTGCAACTCCCAGAGCATCTAGTTTATCTACTCCTGTGAAGTTTTCCCGCCCTTGTGTTACTCAAGATGGACATGCCAATGCAGTTGGCGATGATAGGGTTGATGGCTACAATGTCGGATATTAGATTCGTCCGAGTATTCCAGGCCAAACACTCAACAATTGGACTTCTGTGGATGTTATCCAAGTTTCAAGCGATGAGGAGTAATTTTCTTGTTTTCTTTTATTATCATATCATAATTCCTACGCTCTGCCCAAGGCATAGTGGATCATTTGTGTAGGGCCACCATGTTTATTTTCAAGTTTATCATGAAATAAAGGACGTTTTTGCATTAAAAATTTTGCTCCATTTCTTTTTTTTATTTGAATGGCAATGTTTCTCTTTTCACACACTGTCACTAAAAACGCCAAAATGTCATTCATGCAGATGCACTTCCACCGCCGATTCTATTGATAACGACTCTGCTATGGCTCATTATGACTTTGATACTCCTATTTATCAAGCTGAAGAAGAAGCATATGAGGATTGTGATCTTCCTGAGGAATTAGCAAGATTGTTAAAACAAGAGGAGAAGGTTATCCATCCGAATCAGAACTCAATTGAGGTGGTGAATATTGGCACAGAAGAGGTAAGAAGAGAAGTCAAGATAGGGGCAGATCTCGAGGAAAGTATAAAGGTCAGATTGGTTGAGCTACTCCGTGAGTATTCTGATATCTTCGCTTGGTCTTATGAGGATATGCTTGGGTTGGATACAGACATAGTGGTGCATCGACTACCGCTCAAAGAAGGTTGTTCCCCTGTCAAGCAAAAGCTCCGAAGAACTCATCCTGAGATGTCCAAGAAAATCAAGGAGGAGGTCCAGAAGCAGTTGGACGCGAATTTCTTAAAGGTCATCAATTATCCGCCATGGATTGCAAATACTGTGCCTGTGCCCAAGAAGGATGGTAAGGTTAGGATGTGCGTGGATTATAGGGATTTGAACAGGGCCAGACCTAAAGATGATTTCCCTCTTCTGCATATTGATGTGTTAGTCGATAATACTGCTCATTTCAATGTGTTTTCGTTCATGGATGGTTTTTCGGGTTACAATCAAATTAAGATGGCACCGGAGGATATGGAGAAGACAACATTCATCACGCCTTGGGTAACTTTCTATTATAAAGTGATGCCATTTGGTTTGAAAAATTCTGGGGCAACATATCAGCGCGCCATGGTCACTCTCTTTCATGATTTGATTCACAAAGAGATTGAGGTATATGTGGATAATATGATTGCTAAGTATGACACGGAAGAGGAACATCTTGTTCATCTGGAAAAATTGTTCGAGAGACTGAGGCAGTTCTTGCTAAGGTTGAATCCGAATAAGTGCACCTTCGGGGTGAGATCCGGCAAGCTGTTGGGTTTTATTGTAAGTGAAAAAGGTATCGAGGTGGACCCGGCCAAGGTAAAAGTGATATAGGAAATGCCTGAGCCAAGGACAGAGAAGGAAGTACGTGGTTTCTTGGTAAGGTTAAACTACATTTCTAGATTTATTTCTCATCTCACAGCCACCTGTGAACCTTTGTTCAAGTTGTTGAAGAAAAGTCAAACAGTGAAATCGAATGAGGATTGTCAGAAGGCCTTTGACAAAATAAAGGAGTATTTGCAGGAACCTCTGATACTCATGCCGCCAGTGGAAGGAAGGCCACTAATCATGTATCTAACTGTGTTGGAGAGCTCAATGGGTTGTGTCCTCGGTCAGCACGACGAGACAGGGAAGAAAGAGTAGGCTATTTACTACTTGAGTAAGAAGTTTACGGAATGCGAGTTGAGGTACTCATTGCTGGAAAAGACTTGTTGTGCACTTGCCTGGGCCGCCAAACGTTTGAGGCAATACATGTTAACTCACACCACCTACTTGATATCCAAAATGGACCCAATCAAGTACATTTTTTAGAAGCCAGCTCTTACAGGCAGGGTAGCCCGTTGGCAGATGATACTCACCGAATATGATATCCAATATACTACTCAAAAAGCAATTAAGGGTAGTGTACTGGCCGACCATCTTGCTCATCAGCCCATGAACGATTATGAACTGATGAAGTTTGATTTTCCAGATGAGGAAATTGTGTATATTCGGGATTGTAACATACCAGACCCAGACGAAGGGCCTGAGCCGGGATCACGTTGGACGCTTGTTTTTGATGGTGCCTCCAATGCCATGGGCAACGGCGTCGGAGCTGTTATCACTTCTTATGAGGGATACCACATTCCTTTCACGGCTCGTATTTGTTTCGATTGCACTAACAACATGGCAGAATATGAAGCTTGCATTTATGGCATTGAAGCGGCGATCGACCTGCGCATCAAAATTTTGAAAGTTTACGGGGATTCCAATCTTATTATCATCCATATTAATGGAGATTGGGAGACTCGCCATCAGAATGTAATTCCCTATCGTGAGCATGTTATGAAGCTGATTTCGTACTTCGAAGAGATCACGTTTGAGCACATTCCCAGAGAAGAAAACAGTCTAGCTGATGCACTGGCAACTTTGTCCTCCATGTTCAAGGTTAAGTGGGCTAATGAGGCACCTTCCATTACCATCAGAAGTTTGAGTGAGCCAGCATTCTGTTTTGAGGCCAGTTTGGAACCAGATGGTAATCCTTGGTTTTATGATGTTAAACGATATCTTGAAACACAAGAGTACCCTGAAGAGGCATCCTTCATAGATAAGAAGTTCTTGAGAAGATTTTCAGCCAAGTTCTTTCTCAGTGGCGGTGTGTTGTATAGAAGGCATCATGACGGTTTACTGCTCAGATGTGTTGACAAGAAAGAAGCAGCTAGAATCATTGAGGATATACATGAAGGTGATTTAGGGACCCACTCCAACGGACATACTATGGCTAAAAAGTTTTTGCGAGCAGGTTATTATTGGTCCACCATGGAGACTGACTGTTACAATCATGCACGAGTTTTCCATAAATGTCAAGTCTATGTTGATAAAGTGCATGTTCCGCCAGTACCTTTGAATGTCTTGACTTCCCCTTGGCCTTTTGCAATAAGGGGAATTGATATGATCGGCAAAATTAAACCGACTGCATCCAACGGGCACCGTTTCATTCTGGTTGCCATCGATTATTTTACAAAATGGGTTGAAGCTGCATCATATGCCAATGTCACCAAGCAGGTGGTAACTCGGTTCATTAAACACAATATTATCTGTCGCTACAGAGTGCCTGAGAAGATCATTACCAATAATGGGTCTAATTTGAACAACAAAATGATGAAGGAGCTTTGCGAGTCCTTCAAAATAAAGCATCATAACTCTTCCCCATACCAACCAAAGATGAACGGTGCTATCGAAGCGGCCAATAAGAATATCAAGAAGATCGTTCAGAAGATAGTTGTAACCTATAAAGGTTGGCATGAGATGCTGCCTTTCGCATTGCATGGTTATCGCACCACTGTGCGTACTTCGACCAGGGCAACCCCATTTTCGTTGGTTTAAGGCATGGAAGCCGTATTTCCAGTAGAAGTCGAGATTCCTTCTCTTAGGATCATGAGAGATGTTGAGCTGGATGAAAGTGATGGGTACAGAATCGGCTGGATCAGTTGGAACTTATTGATGAGAAGAGGTTGACGGTTGTATGTCATGGTCAGGTATATCAGCAAAGGATGAGGAAAGCTTTTGATTAGAGGGTATAGCCTCAGTGTTACAAGCCATGTGACCTTGTGCTAAAAAGGATAATTCTCCCCCAAGGAGATCCCAGAGGCAAGTGGGTTCCGACTTATGAAGGTCCTTTCGTGGTCAGAAAAGTTTTCTCTGGAGGAGCGATGATGCTCACACTATGGATGGAGAGTACTTCCCTCTCCCTGTGAATGTTGACGCAGTTAAAAAATACTTTGCATAAAAAAACCCGCTAAACTGAAAACCCGAAAGGGTGGTTTAGGCAAAAAAAAGGGTGTTCCGGTGAATCAAAAACCCGAAAGGGCGATTCAGGCAAAAGTTAGGGACTTAAAGCAAATGACTACGCTTAGCATGAGATCCTTTGTTTCTTTCCCTCATTCCGTCACCTGGCATAAGCTCGAAGCTAATCCAAGAATGATCTATCTGAAAGCAAGCGTGAAAGCGTAAGAGTCATAGCAGAGTCGGGACTTGATGGATATTTACATTCACATTGCCATTTGTAAACACTTGTTTGATTTGATTTAGTAATTTCTTGCTTCCAAATGTAAATGCCTTTTTCACAGGCTGATTTCTCAAAATCAATAGAATATCTTCTTTCAAGTATACGTATGCGTTTATTTTCTCCCTTTTTACTATTTTGTTTGCAAAAACATCCAATATTTTGATAAGCATGTGCATATAAACTTCGTGGACCTTACACGGAAATGGTAATCTAAGTCATGGTTGGTTGATCGCTTGAAATACGGATAAGAAACACAACTACTACTGTGCAAGGGGAGTGTTTAGTTCTATGTTTGGTGAGATTCTCATTCACTTTACTGGTGGACGCCTTGCCATTTTGTTTCACAACTCCGTGCTGTTGGTAAAGGTCATGGGTCAGGGTAATATCAAGATTACGGCAGGCCGGCGAGATCGGTGAACCTAGTTGGAGATATTTCTTCCCCATAATGGATTTTATTACGTTTCTTTGCCGCACTTTCTTATGTCATCTTGATTGATTGTTTTAGTATTGTCTGCATATAGGATTTTGTTTATAGCCGAATGTCAGTCTTGATGCGTTGAATATTTTTTCCTTGAAATTTTTTTTGTTTCATTTTACTTAATCCATCCAGTATCCCTCTTTAATCATTTTTCGGGAATTTTGATACCAACTGTGCCAATTCCTTTTCTTAGTCAAGAGGAAGGAGTTTAGCTAAAAATGATGACTGTAGTGGTATGCTTTTGAGTAGAACCCCGTTGATGATGTACAAACATTGTTTCAATCCCCAAACACCGGAGATATAAGGGAGTTAGAACCTCGTTAACCCCTATGAGCCTTCGAAGTAGGAGTTTCTTTTCCGTTTAAAAAAAACCTTGGTTTTTTAACCAGGGGCAGGTTAGATGTTCAGTTCATGTGACCAAGCATTCAAATTTCAGAAGGAATGTCCCATCTGAGGATTACCACATTTTATCTTTCGTATCATGAGATAAAAAAAATGTCTAAACCATGATGTTCATTTCCGCACAAAGTCCTGAGGTCGAGATCGAATCGATACAATAATGGATATCCCTCGCCGACCAAGGAATGAGGCATTTGTTTTCTCCAAAAAAAAGAGAAAGAGAGAAAGGTTCAAAGACCTAAAGTCACATTGACTTGTTCGAAGTGTAAAGTATGAATAAGAAAGAAACAAAAAGCCCCGCTAAGTCGAAACTTGAAAACAAGTCGCTTAGGCAAAAGTTAGGGCATCCCGCTAGACTCCCAAAATTGAAATTCAAAAGATTTTGTCCAGGCAAAAGTTAGGGAAAAGAAGAGCCTAAAAGGACAAAAAATATTATCCAATAAAATTTTCATCAAAAGAAGAGGGACAATAATATCAAAGACAAAAGAAGCAAAAGTTAAGTGACAATCATGTTGGAGAATTTGTCGTGATCATTCAACCATTATAAATCCTTTTGAAAGATGAATGCTTGTGATAAGTCAGCTGAACTTAGGACAGGAGAATATCACGAAGGGGGTGGGCACCAAATAACTTGAGCCTTAAAAAACTTTTTTTCTAAAAAAACCTCGAACCAGGCCACGTTACAACCTCTAAAAGTCCTAACTGAAACAAGGGTTTAACTGGAAAGCATACTAAAACAGGATAACGTTTCCTAAACTCCCAAATATGTGTTGCATATTCATGTTGGTATCTTATCACCCGCATCTTGACTCGTTTTCTTAAAAAAAAGGAGAAGGAGGGAGGAATGTTTTGGAAATTTTTGCACTCTAGCCAGTGATTCATTCACAACAGAGATGCGACACTTTGTTAAGGATTTCAACTTCAAGGCTTAAATAATCGTCGCATCAGATCTATCATTCCCAAAATAAATATATTTCTGCATGCAAAACATTTGTTTGACATCAAAAAAGAGTTTACACGTTGAACACATGTAAAGAGTTTAATGTTTGTCAGGAAGGGAATATTTGGCTTTCTTCTATTAGACAGAGCCCATGTATGAATAGGACTTTACCTACCCCCAGTGAAGTTTCGTTTCCGCAGCAAATTTTTGTTGCCCCGGGAATCTTCTTTTAAAAGCTTCATTCTAAGACTTCGAGTTTGGATATGTCGCACATCCCCAGTGGAGTTGTTTAAATGGGAACTCATATTCTAAAGAGGTTTCAATGCTCTAACAGAGTTGCCAACAGAGATCCCTCGCCATGAAATCTCATTTCCCAGCTGATCTGTTGACTGGGGCATCCTTTTGTTATGATCTTTCTTTATCCCCAGTAAGGTCGATACTATGTGACTACCTGCATGATCCATCCAATGGTTGCATTCCAAAAGAAATCTCCCTAACAAAAATCTTCAACGAAGTTCTGTATCCCCGGTGAAGTCCCGTTTCCTCAGCAGAGCTTTGTTCCCCCAGCAAAGGTTTTCACCCTTCAAGTCAGGTTTATTATCTTGGTGACATCCTCAACATGGCCGCGCGCTGTCTTTTCCAGAGATTACAGTCTTACCCTGATCTTCTCTCTCAAATGTCTAATCTTCATATGACGTCCCTCTCCAGAAGCTACAGTGTCGATCTGATCTTCTCTAGGAGTTTGTAATTTATTTTTGCAGCTCCTCTCAATGTTTGTGGCCCGTTTCTACTGGTTGCTCGGCTGTTATTCCCCGCGAAGCTATAACTCTTCGAAGTTCCCTCTCTAGTGGATCCCCGTATTTTCTCCTCTCCTTTGGATTTTGCAATTTATTTTTACAAGTCATGTCATATTCTGACTTCTTGGTTATTGGTTTCTCAATTGGCCATTCCCCAGTGAGACTTTTAAAACATGCATCATTACATTACATCTACCAAAACGCGTAGCATTTCCATTATATGGAGCATTGTGCTATATAAAAAGAATTCAAAACATGCACCGGAACATAAGCCATTATTGTTTTTGTTGTCCCCAGTGATTTGCTAATACTTCGGATTAAACCCCTATCGAGGTCTTCATCCTCATTATCTCAGTTTACTCCCCATACCAATGTCCTTTTTAATGTCAGTCATTTGTTTGTTTGAGTGTCTACTCTTGACTGTAGTTCAGTTTCGCCCTGGCGCAGTCTTCTCGGGTTTAGTCTTCACTACCCTCTCCGGTTCATTCCAATGTCTATTGATGCACCTTTTCGAATACTAATTTCGTCCTGATATTCGCTTTCAGCAGGTTTTTAGGTGTACGCCCTAATCTCCTTGCTTTGGGTTGAGTTCAGAGTTTCGTCTCCTCACCTTGCGCATGAAATCTAGTTTCGTCCTGGTACTCATCTAGTTTAGTTTCTCCTAACTAGTTTTTGAGTCGAGTTTTGTCTCGTTTTTGCTTTCATACCTTGGACCCTTTAACGGTGTTCGTTTACCGAGTGCAGTGTTCGTACTGCGTCCCTGGTTTGAAATCTGTCTCTTTTGTTCCTTGGATTCTTCTATCAGTTTTCGTCACTGTTTATCCATTAATTTGAGACCAGCAGGTGCTCTGAGAAACATGCGCTCTCATCACTCTCGCTTTGGGTAGAGTTTCGCCTCGTCGCCTGTGCATGAAATCCAGTCTCGTACTGGTACTCATCTGGTTTAGTTTCGCCTAACTAGTTGTTGAGTCGAGTTTCATCTCGTTCATTTTTGCTTTCATACCTTGGATCATTTGACGATGTTCGTTTACCGAGTGCAGTGTTCGTACTGCGTCCCTGGTTTGAAATCAGTCTCTTTTGTTCCTTGGATTCTTATATCAGTTTTCGTCGCTGTTTGTCCATTGATCTGAGACCAGCAGGTACTTTGAGAAACATGCACTCTCATCACTTTGCTATGGGTCGAGTTTCGCCTTGTTACTCGTGCGTGAAATCCAGTTTCGTCCTGGTACTCATCTAATTTAGTTTCGTCTAACTTGTTATTGAGTCGAGTTTCGTCTCGCTTTTGTTCCTCATTTCTGGAATTCTTTCAGTTCCTTCATACTGTCTATCTTAGTTGAGTTTAGCAAGTGCTCCTAGAATCACGCACTCTAGCCACTTTGCTTTGGGTCGAGCTCAGAGTTTCATCTCCTCACCCGCATACGTTTTCTTATCCAGAGCTTAGTTTCGCCTAAACTCTATGGTTTGAGTTTTATCTCACCTTCTTTTTAAAGTCCAGTTTTGCCCTGGCACATTTGTCCGGAAGTTTAGTTGCGTCTACTCTTCTTTTGTTTTCGTTCTGTTTCAACTTGCGTTACAGCTTCATTCTGACGCATGTCTTGGGGGTTTTCTGCTTTTATTTCTTTCTTCTTCAAGAGTGTAAATTTTCGGGTTCTTTTGTATACAATCATCTTCAACTCTGAACGCTCGAAAGTTGTCACTTTTCTCACTTATCATGTTGAAGATATTTGAATAGGGGCAGCTGTTGCACCCCAAAATTTACCCTCTTGATTTAGGCTTATGTTTCATTATGAATATCATATTGCATTGCATTCATACATTGTGATGGGATCAAATTACTTTGTTTATCAAGTTTTCCTCAAGCTTTAAAGGTTGATTGCATTGACAAGTTTCTCAAGTAGAACCTTGTCATCTAAACTTCTGGATCTTTCAATCTCAAAAGTTATTGCATATCTCAAGAATTTTTATCCATCTCTCTGGATCATCAAAGGATTGAAGCTTGTGTTTGATTATATGAAGAATCGCTCTTTTGATTCACCAATCAAATTAGGGTTTTGCTTGATCAAGGCTATTGATCAATGTACAAGTCTTGATTTGGAAGCTACAACATCTCATTGGCATTTGAAAGGTCTTTGTACAAGAAGTTGGTCAAGATGCCCAGAGGATTTGAAGTTTTGGAGATGATTCATCAGTCTCCTAAGGTGTTGACCAAAACTAGGGTTTGGGATTTCATCAAGATTTCTTGAGAATTTTGAAGTGAAACTTTGTACATGGCTTCTATATGTTTGAAATATCATATGTTTGAAGTTTTGATCATCAATGTTAAAGGGAAGTGGGTCAATTGATTCAGAGGGGCAAAATGGTCCTTTTGGTCAAAGTCAAGGTTGACTAAGTGAACTTTTGGCCAACCATCAATTCAAGGATGTAATTTTCATATTTCAAGTCCATTTTGATCATTGGATCAAAGAGATTGAGGTTTGGGTTGAAACTTGTTCATGAGGAAACCCTAAAAGTTTCTAATTTTGGAAAATAAGGACTTAATTTCAAAAATTCAGATTTTATTCACCTTTGATCAAAAAAATGCAAATTAAACATGCTTGGAAAGATAAGAGGATGATCTTTTATCTCCTTTTGGTCTCATGTCCAAATTGGCATAGGATCAAGAATTATGGTCTTTGGAAGTCACAAAATTATAGGTCATTTTCCAAAATTAGTGAATTTCAAGCTCAATTTTGAGAAACTTAATGGATTCAATTGCAAAAACTCAAAACTAATGGATTTTAAATCTTTTCAATACCTTTCCAATTTGTATTCATATGTGTGAAAATTCAAAAATATGAGCAAGTTATAGGCTTTGGAATTTTGAGGCATTTTATTGAAATTTGACAAGTATGCAAAATGGCCAATTCATGAGAACTCAAGTTTCAGCCATTCTCTTTGTTTCTAATCCAGCCCATGACCTATTTGTGACTTTCTAAGGCCCATAATGTCAGCTATTTCGTGCTCCATGGACCATGGTGTTTGCTTGGATACAAGATGCTCAAAGTTGCCAAGAAAAGCCAATTCACCAACACTCTCTCATCTCAATGAGTCATAACCTGGAACTTTAAGCATGGGCTTCTGACCTCATTTAGGGGATAAAATGCAAATAAAGGGAGGGAACGCACGAGAAAATAGCTGAGGCCCATGTGCATCCTTTATTTTGCCAAATTTTCCAATCAAGCCCTTAAACAACTTTGAAGACCATTTTCCTCTTCTAATCTTCTCTACCCATACTATATAGTGCACTGCAAGCCTCATTTCACGAGGAGGACGCCCCCATTACAAGAATTTCAGATCTGAAGTGTTCCACCATTTTTCTGCAAGTTGCTTCGATTCTCTCATCTCCTTCGCGCATTCAACAAATTTCTCGTGAATTCATGATCCTCGAAGTGTGTAGATCAAGATCATGGAGTTTGTTTGCTTCTGTAACTAAGGGATCAACATTTCCAGTTTCACATTGGAGTAAGCTTCTTGAACTTCATTTTACTATTTCCAGCTTGATTTGTTGAATTACTTCATGTTTATGAGTTCATAACTGGCCAAACAATAGGTTTGACGTATAATCTTGTTTGAAATGGAAGAATAGATCGTTGTTTGAACTTCTGAATAATTCATAATCTTGTTTCGCATCCAGATTTCTAATTGCCTAGTCAATCGTTTTGAGATCTATAAGTGTTGTGATGTAGAGGTTAGATTTGGATTTATTTTTAGCTTTGAATCATTGTTTTTGGTGGAGAAATAAGGAAGAGGTATTGATCAGAACATGAGGTATGAAACTGAAAGAACACGCGTTTAGGGAATTGTCTTGAGGTTGAAGACGATGAGGTGGCGCGCCCTGATTGGATGATTCAAATTTTTAATGCATTTCATTTTATTTAGTTTTATAAAATTTTCTGATTTTATTTTTTGTAATCAAAACATTTTCAAAAATCATAAAAAAATTACCATAGGCCAATGATAATTTCTAGTCTTTGTCATATTTTTTTGGAATTTTTTTTAAAATGTTTTGATTAGTTTAAAAATTCATAAGTTTAAATAATTGTTTATTCAATGTTTATTTTTATTTTAATATTTTCTTTGATCTAAAAATTCCACAAAAATTATTTTTAACTCATAAAATAATGTAAAAATTGATTCTGATTTTGGCTTAGCATTTTTTTTCTATTTTTGATTAGAAATTTAATTTCAAAGGTTATTTGTAATATTTGTTTGTTTAATTTTTATTTTAATACTTCCATTGGTTCAAAAATTCTCAAAAAAATCATGCAAGCTTGTTTTTAATCATAGAATCTGAATATATTTTTATTTTGACCTTTTTGTAATTTTTGGCTAGGGTTTGCATTTTTGCCCTTAAATATTGGTTTAATTATTAATTGTTTGTATATTTTTTTTAATATTCCTTTAATTCAAAAAATTCCAAAAAAATCAAGGATGTGTGCTTTTAGTTCTAATATTTGAATATAATTTTTGTTGGACATTTTTCTGACTTTTGCTTAGAATTTTATTTTGAGATGAGATTATTGGATTAATTGATTAATTGTTTGGATTTAATTTCATTTTTGACTTTTCCTTAATTCAAAAAAATGTGAAAAATATGTATTCTGACATTTAGGGTTTCTTTGTGATTTGTATGATCTTGGTTTGATTTGTTTGAATTTTGATCTCGCTCAATCAATATTTAAGGTTAAAAGTCAAAAATTAGGGTTTTGTTGCTTATGGTGCAAGTTTCATTCTCAAAACCACTATGCCCTGGATTTTCAATAGAATTCAAGTCTTGATTAGGGTTCATGAATGTGTTGAGGATCTGAAAACCATTTTTATTGAATTATTTGACTTGGTTTGACATTTTTCCACAAATTATTTTGAAAACCTGTCTAGTGTGGTAGTTTTGTCAACTAGTCTTGAACTTTGGGCCTCATTGGATCCCCTCCTCAATCATTCATGAACTTAAGGCTTTCTTTATGACTTCTACACACTTCAAATATTCTAAGAAGTTTTTGGTTTGGTTTATTGATCCTTGTTTCTATTTTTGATGTATTTTTTAAGTGAAGGTACCCAATTAAGGTTGCATGCTTTGTTGCAATTTGTTTGATGGCCAATGAACTTGAGTGAGGCCTATAATTGGGCACCTAATGACCATGTTGCATATGTTTATTCAAAATAAACTTAAGTCATTTCACTTATTGTCCCATGTTTGAGTGCTTGAACCTTTTTGATGCACTGTGTGGAATCCCTCTTCTATTGTGCTTGTGGGCTGTGATAATTTATTTGATAATGGTTGAAATGTGTTTGGTACTGACCTTCATGGTTTTTGATTGTATTCTTCTCAAGATCCCATGATCCTTGATTGATATTCAATTGTCAACTCAATATGGTGAAAGAAAGAAGCAATATTCCTCTGTTTCTTTTAACCAAATTGTGCATATGCTTTTTTCCTTCTGTCTATCAAGACTAATGTTTGTTAATTGTTATCATGTTTTCCTCACTTCATCATGTTTCATCCATCCCTTATGTGAGCCATCATTCACCTTATGGAATATTAACTTGGTTGTTGAATGTGCGAGGTACCTTGAGAAAAGTTTTTCAGTTTTGACTTGGGGCTATTGTGTTTCACTTTATTTGTGGAACACAATTTATTATATTGGCACTACTCTTGTGCTTGGCATGTTTGATGGTTTATGCAGGAGATATATACATATGATTATGAATGTTATACATTGCCCATGGGATTTGTTCATATCTGATAAATTACTTACATCCTGATGGTGTAACTTCTGACTAGATCTGTCTACTGATGCCAGCTTGCTTGAAGTTCTTTGGGTTTCTTTTTATTCTTGCTCAATTGCTACGGATAGTTATCCGTTTGGTATTGCACTATTTCCTTTCTTCCATCTTCATTTTGCATAGTGTTTTGATTGCATGATGGGACCTCTGTTGCTGATATATGTCAGGAGGCCATCTGGTTTTTTCTCTGATACATGTGTTGTGTTTGCTTTTGATCGATGAGTCACTCAATTTAGAAATTGAGATCACGACTTCGCTCTTAGTGCATGTTCCCTATAGGATGTTTATTGCTTTTCTTCTTTAATTGTTTATCGATGAGTCACTCAATTTAGAAATTGAGATCACGACTTCGCTCTCAGTGCATGTTCCCTATAGGATGTTTATTGCTTTTCTTCTTTAATTGTTGATCAATGAGTCACTAAATTTAGAAATTGAGATCACGACTTCGCTCTCATTGCATGTTCCCTATAGGATAGTTTTGTTAAGCTTACTTTAACATGTTAATTAAGGTAGGGTTTTCCTTTATCCTCGACCTTAGGATCAATCATTGTATGATAACTCTAGGGATAATGCTAGGCTAGTTTCCCTTAGTTGTTTTTCCTTCCTTTACATTTTGCATCTTAAAACTAAAATTGTTTTCTTGGAAAATCATAAGACATTTCTAATAAACTCAAACCCTTCTTCAAGGTAAAAGATACAAACCAATCTTACTTTGTCTGTGTGCCTCCTGGCTTTGATTTTAAACCTGATTTACCAATGTCTCGCCATCGCACATTTGTTTGAAGCCGATGTTTCTCCATCGCACATGTTTGTTATCCTACTTTGATTCTCAATATCATTGTTAGGTGTGATGTTTTGCCATCTGATTTATTGATGTTTCGCCATCTTTGCCATGATTCCTTACTACCTTTTAGCCGATGTTTCACCATCGCACATTTGTTTGAAGCCGATGTTTCACCATCACACATGTTTGTTATCCTACTTTAATGCTCAATATCATTGTTAGGTGTGATGTTTCGTCATCCGAATTATTGATGTTTTGCCATTTTTGCCATGATATCTTGTTATCTTTTAGCCGATGTTTCACCATCGCACACTTGTTTGAAGCTAATGTTTCACTATCGCACATGGTTGTTATCCTACTTTGGTTCTCAATATCATTGTTAGGTGTGATGTTTTGTCATCTGTTTTATTGATGTTTCGCCATCTTTTCCATGATATCTTTGTTACCTTTTAGCCGATGTTTTTCCATCGCACACTTGTTTGAAGCCGATGTTTCGCCATGGCACATGGTTGTTATCCTACTTTGATTCTCAATATCATTGTTAGGTGTGATGTTTTGTCATCTGTTTTATTGATGTTTCTCCATCCTTGCCATGACATCTTGTTATCTTTTAGCAGATGTTTCGCCATCGCATTCTTGTTTGAAGCCGATGTTTCGCCATCGCACATGTTGGTTATCCTACTTTGATTCTCAATATCATTGTTAGGCGTAATGTTTTATCATTTGATGTTTCGCCATCTTTGACATGTTACTTTGTTATTATTTAGTCGATGTTTTACCATCTCACTTGCTTGTTGTTTCATTTAATGTTTCGCCATCTTAATTGTTTTTGTTATCTTAACTAAAAAAAACACAAACCAACAAAAATACATGAGCCGAACTACGGCTTCTCTGATTCCTTAAAAGGGATACGTAGGCATTGGGGTAGGTCCCTATCGAGCATAACTTTTATTTTCCCTACATTGTTTTCTTTTTTCTTTCACATGCATTCCCTTTTCAGCTTTTAATCCATAAACATCGGATTTGACCACACCCATTAGATTAGACAACAAGAGTGGATATCGTAGAGTACTACGGGCGTGTGGGGTGCTAATACCTTTCCCTCGCGTAAAAGACTCCCTTACCCGATCTCTCGGTCAAAAGACCGTGATTTCTCCCTTTTCAGGTTTTCTCGATGTTTACCTTTCCCTTTTGGTGGGATAAAAGACGTTCAGTGGCGACTTCATTGATGTTTCATTAACATCCAGATGATAGGTTCCGGCTGGGTGGTTTCACTAAGAAAGGTGGTATTACAGTTATCAGCAACACTAAAGGAGAATCTGTAGCGCAACGAACTCACACCGGGTGGAGAATGTTCATTGACTATAGAAAATTAAACAAGGCCACTCGTAAAGATCACTTTCCTTTACCCTGCATTGATCACATGCTTGAACGACTAGCAAAATGCTCTCACTTCTTCTATTTAGATGGTTATTCCGGATTTTTCCAAATTCCTATCTGTTGTACCCCAAAATTTTCCCTCTCATTTTATCAAGATTTCTCCTCACAAGACTCTTTGAACTCAAGACCAGTTTAGGGTTTGCTCTGCTCAAGACATTTCCTTGCACTGTTGACCTAAATTAGGGTTTGAGTTTGCACAAGGAATTTTGGATTTCTAATGCTCAATGTGACTTTAATGCTTCATGTTGGACTTATAAGATTGCTCATACCAAGTTTCAAGCCTTGAATCAAATTTTTGCCCAGTCAATTGGACAGTTGACCTAAAAATCAACTGTATTGGGGAAAAAGTCAACTGTGGCCAATTTAGAGTCAAACCTCATAAATTTTGATCCACATCAACATTATAAGTTCATATGAACCATCGGATCAAGTTTGGTCCACAACTCCTCAAGAAATTCGATCAGATCATCAAAAGGGCAAAATGGTCATTTTTAGGGTTTTGACTGCAGAAGGGCAATTTCTGATTTTTCACCTAGCCAATGGCAAATTGGGTTCAAGCATGGATTCAAGGACTCAATGGCATCATATTGACCTATTTACAAGGTTCAAAAGATCTCAATTGCATTGGATTGACAGATGAATTTTCTAGTCAACTGATCAAAAATCAACTGTACACTGAAAAGTCAAACTTTGACTTTTTGGTCAAAATCAAGTGCCAAGGGTCATTTTTCATCAAGATGTGTCAAAACATGAAACTTGTTCATCAAGAAACCTAATTTTGCAAATTAGGGTTTAAGATTGAAAAATTTCATCTTATAATTTTTCTAAGTTATGAAATTTTCTTAATTTTTCCCAACTTTGCCCAACATTTTCACCATGATGCAATTGGATTCAAACAAAACTTCCAACATGAAAGTTGTAGTCCTCCACAAAATATACAACTTTTATTCACAAGTTTTCCCAAAATAAGCTTGGATTTCAAGTTATGATTTTTGGAACAAGGGTCCATGAAACTTTTAACTTAGTGAAATTTTGCCCTAGTTTAGGCAGGATTTTGGCCTATCTTCATGGAAATTTTTCACCTAGTTCCACTTGGAATCCCAAAATGCATTTCAAATATGGATTGTAGAGCATTTTACAAGCTTTCTAAAATGTCCAATAACTCTCCAAAATCATTTGTGGTTAGGGAGGATCGAAGGTTTGAATTTGGAAAAAACTCACTTTGATCCATGACATGTTTCATATTGACACAATTTCCAAACTCTATTCAGCCTCACTTGTACTTGCTCACAGGTCTCTAAACCCTTCCATACTCAATAATTAAATGCAAACCTAATGGATTGAATTTTTGTTCTGATCATTAGAGGATTACATAAGAGATCAATCCAAAAATAGCAAAAAGGCAACATTGCCATTTTTGTCAAACTTGCTTTATGTCAAATTGCTTCCCCTGAGCCTTGAACCAAATCTTGGAAAGCAAACAATATCCACAAACTTGGGGGGCCAATATCACAAAGTGTATGCTGGAAGATAGCCTGTACAGGCCTGTCTTGTATGATTTCTTACTTTTGCTTAAAATACAAGAAAACTTGCAAAAGAGACACAACTTGAGTATCTGTTATAACCAACTCTTGCAAGCATTTGAAACAAGTTTTTACACATTTCCTTGAGCCATAAACACGAGCCATCCAACCCTCAAGCCTTCCAAAACACCAAAACACATCCCTCTTGCAAAATAGGGCAGTTTATGCACTTTGAGTTCCATAACAAAAACTACTCGTGCATTTTGCCTTAAACCTGTTCAAACACATTCCATATAACCTACCCAAGCTATCCCAACCATTGGCCATTGATTGTAACTCCATTTGCAAGCTTCACCATTTCTGTTTTCAGCTTGTGCAGGTTGACTTCTACAAGCTTGTTCAAGCAAATCCAAAGCAAACTAAGCATTGGGGAAGGTCAGAGGAAGTTCAAGCAAGCTCCTAAGCATCTCAGGCCTCATTGAAAAGCTCTACATTGCCATACTCGTGTTCAACTGAAACAGGTATTTTCCAACTTCCTATCTCTCTATTTAGGAATCATTAGGCTTAGGTTTTTGAATAAAAATGTAGTACTCATAGCCCTTAAGCTGTACATATGCATAGATTTCATTTAAGTTAAGTGTGCTGAGAGAATTTGATTGATGAACTTCCTGAAAAAGTTAGGTTAAAAATTAGGGCCAGAGAAATTCTCTCTGGTCTTTGAGAGTTAGATTAAGTTCTTTATATGGTTGAAATCATCTTGAAAAATGCTATGACTTTGGTGTTATGAGTTTTTGCTTTAGAGCACGTATGTAGGATTTCCAGATTTTGTACATAGGCGCGTGTTTTTGTGTTTGAACGAAGGTTGAAGATGAAGTGTTGGGTTGGGCCTGCCTTTTCCCTACTATTTGCACCTCTGACTTGCTATTTACACCCCTCAGCCCATTTGTTTTATATTTTCATATTTTTTCATTTCTTTTTTAGTTTCTGACTTTATTTTATTTTTCTAAACATAAAAAATTACTAAAAATATTTTCATAAATTTTCACATTTTATTTTGTATTTTTATTATTTTTTCTAACATAAAAATAATTATTAGATAACATACTTTTATTTTATTTAATGAAAACTTGAAAATAATACATAAAAATATTATACTTTTATTTTTATTATTTACATACTTAAATAATATTTTTCTAATATATATTTTTTATTTTTTGCATTTGTATATATTTTATTATTTTATTGTACATAAATAATATAATTAATATATATATATATATATATATATATATATATATATATATATATATATATATATATATATATATATATATATATATATATATATATATATATATATATATATATATATATATATATATATATATATATATATATATATATATATATATATATATATATATATATATATATATATATATATATATATATATATATATATATATATATATATATATATATATATATATATATATATATATATATATATATATATATATATATATATATATATATATATATATATATATATATATATATATATATATATATATATATATACTTTCTTAAAGAAAATTAGGGTTTTTACCCTTAATAAAAATAATCTTTCATTTTACTATTTTTTAATGCATTAAATATTTCATTTTTTACATACATAAAAAATACCAAAAACATTTTTTGCATACTTATAATATTTTGCATATTTATACTTAAATTGTTTATTTAAATATTGCTTATTTATTATTTGGTGTTGTTGTACCCAAAAATTTGTCCTCCCATATTCCTCAAGACATGTCAAGAATCATCTCCAAGTTGTTCAAGATGGCTCAAGAGTTGGACAGTCAAATCACCTCGTAAGGCAGTCAATTCAAAATTAGGGTTTTATGTTGCATCAAGGTCCTCACATCCAAATGGTCTCAAATGCTACCCAATGTCCTAATACGTTCTCAAGTTCATCCATGTCAAATTTCAAGCCTTGCAGAGGAAGTTTGGTCAGTCAATTGCTCAAGAGGTCCAAAAATCGACTGTGGTAGGGCAAAAGTCAACTGTGACCTAAATACAGTCAAACTTCAAGATTTTTTGACAACATTCTAATTTTGAAGGATAATTCATCATTTGATCAAGGGTTGATCATGATTCATCAAGGATTGCTCAAGATTCATCAAGATTCAAAAGTTGCTAAATTAGGGTTTTGTAGGAAAAGTCAACTCAACTTTGACCAGGCATAACTTTCTCATACTTTATGAGAAATGACCCATCAAAAGCTCATTTTGAAGAGGATGCAATTTCCTACAATCCATCTTCACACCCTAAGATCAAGAAATGCACTCACAAAAATTTACAAATTTGGACATTATAGGTTATTTTTGAAAGTCAACAAAAACACCTTTTTTTCCAAAGCTTATAACTTGAGCATGGAACATCAAAATTAGATGAGACCAAAAAGGTTGGTTAGAGGACATCTCAAGGTTTCTAAAAAGTCCAATAACACTTCCAAAAGTTAAAAATTGAAGAAGTTATGCATTGTTGAAGTTGGGAATTTTTCCAATATTTGCCAAAAGTCAACTATCCTCAAAACTCCAATTTTTGACAAAAGGCCCCACTTTTTTCCACTTGATTTGGTCTTGTCACACCACACACGTGTCCCATATTCAATTTCATGGCTATTCATTTATTTTTCTATTTTATTTAATTTTTATTGAATTAATTCATTTTAAATCAATATTAATTCAAATAAAATCTAAAAATTGATAGAATGATATCTTTGTGATTGGTATAGACTTCAATTATCATCATGAACCAAATCAAATTCGTATTAAGCTTTGTTATGCATAAAAAATCAGATTTGGTACAATTATGGAAACTTTATCAACGGTGATCATATCAAATCCCAAACCTTGAATGCACATGTACTGGAAGCCCAACTCTTGCCCTAATTCATTCCCTTATACCCACACAAGCCATAGACATCAAGAAAACGAGCAAAGCACGGCAAAAACGGGCAAACCAGAATTGAAAAAAGTGTGAAAAAGTGGGAGATCAAAATCTTGGTTAAGGAACGATTCAATCCAAAATCTCCACATAGCCTTCTTGCCTGGCATTCACTGAAGCAAAAGGGATCAAAATCAAGCCTTGAAGAAGCCCCAAACTCGCTATCCGAAGCTAGGCTTCTTGTTCTTATTTTTTAGGCATTTTCGATACAGGTAAAATCAGGATAAATGATTGGTACAGGGATGTTCAAGGAAGAGAGACGAACACATTGATGTTCTCCATTTACGTTTATATGGCCTGTAACTCATATTAGGATGGTGCCACGGATTTTGATGCGGAATAAAATCCGCAGGAAAAAATACAGTCTTCGTTGAAGAAGACGAAGACGTGTCTCTTCTCCATTGGCTTGTTCAAATGTTTAGCGCATTTTTTTTAATTACAGCATAATTGATTATTTTCACATATTATGTCCACTACTCATTCCACTAACAAAGAAGCACATTGGCTCAGATGGCAAGCGTGTTGTTGCAAAGTCTCTTGGGACCTGGGTTCGAATCCCAGGTCCCCCAAAACATTTGTTTAATTTTCTTCAGATATTCCCATGCAAGGCCCAAAGTGTAGAACATCATATGCCTCATGGATCCAGGCGCCAGATGGCCTCTAGGAAAAATCCAAGGGTCCAGATTGCAAGCTCATCATACTCCAAGTCAACACGCGCACACTGGATGGGAAAAGTCAAGGCAGGCTTAGACGTATTGGGCCTCTGAAATGCTGATTCCACTCCCAGATTGGGCCCAGTACCCCCCCCCCCCCTTGGTTATTTCTTTTCTTTTCATAGTTTATTTATTTTACTTATTTGATTTTATTATTCTTAATTAATTGCTAACCAAAATAATTAATAATTTTCCTAATAAAATCAGAAAACAATAAAAATATTATTTTTATTAATTTCATTATTTTTGTAAATAAATAATTTAATTGACTTAGTTTTTTTTAATTAGGTATAATTTTAACATTTTTGCAATAAATTAAAATTAATGTAGAATTAGGTTTTTAATAATTTTAATCATTTTTTATTTTATTTCCTTAAATATAAAAAACCAAAAATATATATTTTTATTTAATTAATTAATTAGCTTAGGTTTAATTTCATTTAATTCAAAAATAAGCAAAAATCTTTTCTTTAATAAAAAAGGGGTCAAAACCCTAAAAAATGCGCCGATTTAATTTTCTCGCACGCGTCTTATTTCTATCCAATATTGTAATTGCTTCCAGTATGTAATAGTTTCAATAGGACTTTAATTTATCGCTTTTATTTAATTTCCGCAATTTAATTTTAAAGGGTTTATTTTTGGCGATGTAAATACCCGACGCCTTGTAATAGCTTAGATTTAATTTCCCACAATTTAATTTCCGCATAATATTAACTGTTAGATGTTTGATAACTAGGCAATGCATGACAAGATTAATCTTTAATCTAAAATTAATATAGCTTACCCATGACATGTACAGATAAAATTAACCGAATTAACACACTCACACATGCCACTCTTAGGGTACACCTCACTTGGTTGCCTCGAACGTGGTCATTGAGTATAGGAAGTTTTAGAGATCGCCCTCTTGTCCAAAGATCATAAGTTGCCTCGAAACAGTTGCCTCGGAAAAATGATCTAAGACATTAGGGTTACCTCTAAGGCGCCCTAACATTGCTTTAGTGACCGCACGTCCCTTAATCGAATTGACCCTAAAACTCCAACGACGATGCTACCTACTCCTCAATAGTGGGATAGAATCGTCTAAAGGACACTTGTACAGATTAATTCCTTTTGAGTAGGTAGATGGTTCTTAAGTACTTGCTCCTTTTAAAACAAAACAAAACTTTTTGCACTTACACTCCTTTCAAAACAAAAACTCTTTTCGAACCCACAAACACAAAGAAAAGCAAACTTTTGAAAACACAATGAGCAAGTACCTAAGAGCATGTGGATAACCACGGATAGAAAGGGTGCTAACACCTTTCCTTTCTATAATCTACCCCCCGAACCCGAGAAATATCTCAAAAAGGAATTTTTCTGTGCTTTTTTCCTTTCCTTGTTGGATAAAATAAAAGACGGTGGCGACTCTTGCTTACCGCGACATTTTGCAAAAACAAATGCAAACGCGAACCAGCATTCCAAAACAGTCAGTTCTCATTCCCACCGATCACAGAACTGGCGACTCTGCTGGGGATGAATTTAAAGTGAGGTGTACCTTAGGATTAGATCATTGTGTTTTCAATTGTATGCTTTGTATGCTTTAATTTTATGGGCTTGTATCGGAGTTCTATAGATCCTAACCCGGATCTGGGGGCACCCTTTAGGTAAGTAGCAATAAACTGTGAGGGATCTGTACAGCGTAGACCGATACGGATGAAGCAGTAGCTACGTTGGTGTGGAACTTTAGTCTGTACCGATATCCCTTGTGTTGGAACGAGGAGAATATGGGTCTTATAAGGGGTCATTAAGCACCAACTGACCTTAGAACCTTAAATTGACCAACTTGGCAATAAAACAGTAGCAGTATGCTACACTCATTGAGACTAAACTCTCGCGATGATTCCGGCCGCAAGAAAAGGTTGCTAAACTGGAATTATGACCGATTGAGGGTAGTCAGTGATATTGAGATCCTCTAGAACCCGGTTACTATTTTTAGGACAGGTTTAAACCAACTGAACTGAAAGAGGGTAGTACCTAAGCTCCATGCCAGCCTGGAATCTAAGGGCTCTTTTGTGCGACTTGTGTGCCTTTACCATGTTTGCTTTTTGTGGATACTTATGGTGTGCCTACTATCATGACATCATAACATCATAACATTGCATACATCTTGCATAAGGACTAACCTATTTCAAAGACAAGAGGGTTTCATCTTTGCTCTGTTTTGTAGGTCATCATGATGCCCATGCGTAAGAATACCATCTGGATCAACTTTGTCCAAGTACCTACCTTGCTTAAAGAGTTGGTTGCCAAGATGCCTGACACTACTTCCTTCATCAGGAGGCATGGTTCTCTTCTCAGTTTGGTAACCTCTAAATTGGACGAGCAAATGATGAGTGTCCTCGCACAGTTCTATGACCCGCTGTACCATTGTTTTACTTTCCAGGATTTCCAGCTGGTTCCTACCCTAGAAGAGTTCTCTAAGCTGCTTGGCATCTCTGTTCTGGAGCAGACCCCGTTTACTGGTTGGGAAAAGACTCTTAGGCCTGAAGAAATTACTGCAGCCCTTCATTTGACCAAAGAGGAGGTGATGGCTAATTTGGAGACTAGAAGTGGAGCTAAAGGATTTCTGACTAAGTTCTTGGTTGGCAAGGCTAACTACTTCTGGGATAGCCTAGACTTTAAGGCGTTCGAGGATATTCTGGCTCTTTTGATTTATGGCTTGGTACTGTTTCTGAACCCTGACACTTTTGTTAATGTGAATGCTATAAAGATCTTCATCTCTCAGAACCCTGTACCCACTCTCTTGGGTGATATCCTTCATCATCTCTATGCTCGTACTTCCCGAAAGCGGGGAACCTTGATATGCTGTGCTCATTTATTGTCGAGGTGGTTTATTTCGCACCTCCCTAAGTCAGTGCTGAAGAACAAAGAAGGAATGGGCTGGGCTTATACGGTGATGTCTCTTTCTCATAATGACATTATCTGGAATCTCAAAGGTATGGATGAGGTGACTGTTATTGATCGATGTGGAGAGTATCCTAATGTTCCATTAATAGGAACCCATGGAGGAATTTCTTACAACCCATGCTTAGCTCTCCGTCAGTTTGGAAGAGCCAGAAGAGAAGGACGTCATGAGATGCTAATGCCTCATATGATCTTTGATTTTCAAGGGGATAGCGACGAGCAACGTCGTAGATTCATAAGGGCTTGGGACAGAGTTCACCAATCTGATCCACATGAGTTGGGTCCAAAGACTTCTCTTCCAATGGAGCCATATCTCATATGGGTCCGCATCCGTGCCCAGAAGCTAGGTATGCCATATGAAGCTGTCCGACCTGTCATCCTTGAAGTTGCTAATGAAGAAGGGGTTCTTCCAACCATTCTCCATCCTTATATGCCCACTGACATCGGGGCACTGAAGAGGTCTTGGATGCAGTTGAGGGATGAACAGGATTCTTACCGAGAGAAGTTCAACAAGCAAGAACAAAAGATCCAGAGGCTGACTAGGCAGTTAGAGAACGAGCGGATTCTCAGTGACTATGTCCGCACTGATAAGAAGAGACCATGGGAGCGTTGATGGACCTTTGATGATTTCCTTTCTAGCTTTTATTTACTTTTCAGTATTTCCATTCTTGTAATGCCTTAAGGGTAAGTTGTTGAAAAATTTGAATTACAAAGTTATCTAATAAAGTGTGTTTCCTTTCTTGTTTACAAATTTGAATCTCAATTGTCTTTGAAATCATAATAATACGTATTTCATCCCATGCACTTCATAAACAGGTACCCTTTACAGGTCTCTTATCTTCTTCGTTGTTTATTTCAGTGATCATCATGTCTACTGAACCTTCAACTGAGCAAGCTATCAAGGCCCTCCAGGCCCAGAATGCCCAATTTCAAGAGTTGTTCATGAGCCTAGCTAAGGGTCAGCAGGACCTGAAGACCTTGATCCTGAAGGAGAAAAAGAAGAAGAATAAGAGGACCATCCTGTTTAACACAGGACACAGGTTTGGGAACAGGTTACAGAATGAAGTTGATCTGACCACCTCATTTGGAGGGAAAGATAGTCCACAAGAAAGGAGGGCTCCTAGCCATGTGGTCTCCGACAACGAGACGGACTACGATGAAGAACAGTATCCTCCTGCTGAGGATAAATACAAACAACTGGAAGACCGTTTGAGCGCTATGGAAATTCAAAAGGTGTCCGGTCTGGACTTCGGAGATCTAGGTCTATCATCTAGGGTGGTGATTCCCCATAAATTCAAGGCACCAGCCTTTGCCAAGTATGACGGAGTTTCTTGTCCGAAGCTGCACCTCCGGTCATATGTGAGGAAGATCCAGCCTTACACTGCTGATAAGAACTTATGGATCCATTTCTTTCAAGACAGTCTCTCAGGGACTCAGCTTGAGTGATTCTATCAGTTGGACGGAGCCAGTATCCGCAGTTGGGAAGATTTGGCTACTGCATTCTATAGACAATATCAGTACAACTCCGACCTCGCTCCTATGCGTACCTAACTCTAGGGTATGTCAATGGGAACGGGTGAAGGATTTAAAGATTATGCTCAGAAGTGGAGGGACCTCTCCGGTAGGGTGCAACCACCCTTGGCTTATCGGGAGCTTGTTGACATGTTTCTGGGGACCCTGTCTGGTCCATTTTTCAACCACTTGATTGGAAGCTCTTCATCTGGATTTACAGATCTTATTTTGACTGGTGAGAGGATTGAAGCTGGTATTAAGGCTGGGAAGATACAGAAGGGTGCTTCATCAAGCACCGAGAAGAAGCCGTTTAAGAAAGAGTCCAGTGCTGTCTACAGTGCAAAAAGACAGGATAGATCTGAACACCGCCAAGCTGTCAATGCGGTTGTTATTTCAAAACCTGCTGGTGCTCCTCAGCACAACAATCAACAAAAGGACGAGAGACCTAAGAGGCAATTCACTCGTCTCAACATGACCTTATCTCAGATTCTGCCACAGTTGCTGAAGAGTAATCTGGTGACTCTAAGGGAACCCCCAAAGAATTCAAATACAACGTCACCAAGGTATAACCCTAACGCCCGCTGTGCTTTTCACTCTGATAGCCCGGGGCATAATACAGATGATTGTTGGAGTCTGAAAAGTAAGATACAAGACTTAATTGATGCAAAAGAGATTGAGTTCGAGGCGCCCGAAAGGCCTAATGTTGTGACTGCTCCCATGCCCAAACATGGAGTGAATGCTGTAGAGGAAGACTTGTTTGTAGTTTCTGTGGACGACATTATTACCCCTCTGATGACTGTCAAGAAGAACGTGTTGCTAGCCGGTTTAGTTCCGGGCTGTGATGAAGGTTTCCATATGTGTTATGTTTTACCTACCGGTTTCCCATTCCTGAAGTCAGGTATCCAAAACCTGATGGATAGTAAGGAGATCCTGTTTGAGAAGATTGTTGTTCCTTCCATTCCTACTGAAGAAGTCTCTATCATTACCATTTTCGACAATTCTTCCAAGGCTCCCTCGAGGAAGCCTGTTAGAATTACATCTGTTCCGAAAATCACACCTGTGATCATCACTGTTCCGGGGCCCATCCCCTATACCTCTGATAAAGCTGTCCCTTGGCACTATAGGGCTGATGTTTATTTTCATGGAGTTAAGCAAGAGTTGGATGCTAATACTGGTGTCAGCAACATTACTGGACCTGCTAAAGTCACCCGCAACGGAAGACTTTTCTCACCTGATATTGCTCCACCAACAGCCCGAAGACTTGTTGTTATTACACCTGCAAGTGTACCTACCGCCATTCCTGGTCAAGTTCCTATTCTTACCCCTGTCGCCGAGCCATCTGACGCTCGGGGAAAAGGGATCACCACTGATGTGCCTGCCCATACGGAGGCACCGAAGACAATTACTGTTGAAGCTTCCAAACAGGAGATGGAAGAGATTCTGAAGATTATTAAGAAGAGTGATTATAATGTAGTTGAGCAGCTGGGGCAAACCCCATCCAAGATTTCTATGTTGTCACTGTTGTTGTGTTTAGAGGCCCATGCCAAGGCTCTGATTACCTTCCTGAAGACTGCCCACGTGCCACAAGAGACATCAGCTGATCAGTTTACCGATTGCATGGCCAATTTGACTGCTGATAATGGGTTGGGTTTCTCCGAAGCCGATTTGACTGCCAAGGGGAAAAATCATAACGATGCCCTGCATGTCTCCATTGAATGCAGGGGCACTACTCTTGCACATGTATTGGTTGATACTGGTTCCTCATTGAACGTCTTTCCCAAGAAAGCTCTAGACCGGTTGGATTGTGAAGGGTTGAAGCTGAAACCAAGCAACATTGTCGTCAGGGCCTTTGATGGGTCTAAAAGAATGGTACATGGAGAGGTTGATATCTCGATCAAGGTTGGTTCTCAGGTTTTCAACTCTACATTCTATGTGATGGACATACGGCCGTCTTATTCTTGTTTGCTGGGTCGTCCATGGATCCACAAAGCTGGGGCCATAACCTCAACGCTCCACCAGAAGCTGAAGTACCCGGTCAAAGGGAAGATTGTGACAGTACAGGGGGAGGAAGAGTACATGGTTAGCCACCTAAACTCTTTCCGATATGTAGAGATGGATGGGGAGTTCATTGAGACCCCGTTCCAGCATTTTTAAGAGGTTCCCCAGACACTGGCGTCAGCTGAGACTGTTGTCGAAGATTCTCCTATGAAGATGGCTTCCTTTAAGGATGCCCGGGCTGTTATCGAGAAAGGTGGGTGTGCAAACTGGGGTCGACTCCCTGATTTTACACAGAAGACTAACAAGTTTGGTTTGGGTTTCACCACAGAAGCTCAAAGGGCTGTTCGGAATGCACGGATCGGAAGACCTCCCGTGTTCATCAGCAATTCGGGAGTGAATGCCTTTGAAGACGATATGGAAGAGTCTGAATTCGACAGCTGGATCTATCCTATGACCGACGGTGGACAATGCAACTGGACAGAAAAGGACTTCATCCCTATTACTTTTGTTACCCAATAATGAAACTTTTGTTTTGAATATGTAATAGACAATGTTTTAAACTTTATGGCCCGGTGTCTTACCCGGGGCACTGTGGTTTCATTTGTGAGGGCTTTATGTGTGTCATTTTCATATATCATTAATAAAAGCATTGGACGTTTCTTGCATTTTAAATTTTACGCTCCTTGTTTTTCTTTATTGTATATTGCAAAACAGCTGTTTTTACACACTCACATATCATGATCCAAATCCACTCTGGATCCCACTGATAACGACTCTGCTACTGCCGGTTATGACTTCGAAAGTCCGATCAACTTAGTCGAAGACGAAGGTGAAGATGATTGCGAAGTGTCTGGCGAGTTTGTTAGGCTACTGCTTCAAGAAGAGAGGGCCATACTACCTTCAAGCCACCAATTCTGATGCCTCCAATTGCAGGAAGACTGTTGATCTCATACTTAAAAGTGTTGGATAATACGAAGAGGCGTGCTGGGGCAGCATGACGAGTCTGGCCGAAAAGAGCATGCTATTTACTGCTTTAGCAAAAAGTTTACCGACTGTGAGACCCAATACTCACTGCTCGAGAGAACTTGCTGCGCTTTGGCATGGGCTGCTCGCCGGTTGAGATAGTACATGTTGGCTCATACTACTCTTATGATACTAAAAGATGTGAACGTCTTGACGGCACCTTGGCCTTTTGCAATGTAGGGCATTGATATGATCGGCGAGATCAGACCTACGACATCCAACAGGAATCGTTTCATCCTGGTAGCAATTGATTACTTTACGAAGTGGGTTGAAGCAGCTTCCTTTGCTACTGTAACCAAGAACGTCGTGCCACGGTTCATTCGGCACAATCTGATCTGTCGATATGGTGTACCAGAGAGGATCATTACGGATAATGGTACCAATCTCAACAACAAGATGATCACTGAGCTCTGTGAGCAATTCAAGATACAACGTCACAACTCTTCTCCTTACCGGCCTAAGATGAACGGAGTTGTTAAAGCGGCTAATAAGAACATTAAGAAGATTGTGCAGAAGATGACAGTGACATACAAAGACTGGCACGAGATGTTACCATTTGCTCTTCACAGATACCGTACCTCAGCACGGACGTCAACAGGGGAAACACCCTATTCCTTGGTTTATGGCATGGAGGCAGTCTTGCCTATTGAAGTTCAGATACCCTCTCTTCGGATCATAAAGGATGCATGTTTGAGTGAAGATGACTGGATTCAGACCCGGCTTGATCAACTGAACCTAATCGACGAAAAAAGACTTACTGCTATTTGTCATGGTCAGACATACCAAAAACAGATGATCAAGGAATTTAACAAGAAAGTTAGACAACAAGAGTATCAAGTTGGGGACCTGGTAATCAAGTGCATCATTCTACCTCAAGGTGATCCCAGGGGCAAATGGACCCCTACTTACGAAGGGCCATTTGTGGTTAAGAACATTTTCTCAGGAGGAGCTATGATTCTAACCACCATGGATGGTGACGACCTTCCTCACCCCGTCAATGCATACATAGTAAAAAGATACTACGCATAATCAAAGACCCTCTAGGTTGACTGGCCTAGGCAAAAATAAGGGCTTCCCGGCGAACCAAAAGGGTTCGGGCAAAAATAAGGGATGAAAATGAAAAAATCTGTACACCCGGCAAGTCGAAAACCTGAAAAGGCGGCTTGGGCAAAAAAGGGTATCCCGGTAGACTGAAAACCCGAAAGGGCGGTCTAGGCAAAAATTAGGGATTAAAGCGTAATACTATGTCTCATTGGATCACCCTGCATCCAGACTTCGGTATCGACTATCAAGCTCGGACGACACCAATCAATCTGATTCATCTTTAACTAGTAGCAAAGTGATGAGATGCCTGAAGACATAAAGGCAATAGCAGAGTTGGAACCCGGTGGAATCATTCACATAGCTGTTTTGTTTTCTTTTCACAAACTGTAAAGTCTATTTGTTCGGCAGAGTTCTCTTACTAGGACGTCAGCCTCTTGTACAAAAACACCTATTTACAGGCCAAGCTTCAAATCAATACAAATTCATTTTCAGACAAATTTCAAACTGTTTTTCCTTTATCTGTTTTGTTTTGCAAAGCACGTCCAATGTTCATTTTTGATATATGCATTTAACATTAATTGTTGCTCGTAAATACTTACATGCGAAACAAAAGATAAATTACTGGTGATGTCAGAAGCAGGGGCATAAGAATTGTCCGAGCTATGTAGTTACTTTGTCCACCAGGTACCAAGGTACATTCAGCTAAAGAATATGGCTACGATACCTTCACTCCCCGCAGAGCGAGACAGTAATGGTAGCTCCCCCAGCTGAGATTTGCAGCTAGGTACAAATCAGCAATACTCTCCCCAAGCAGAGTTAGCCTACCATCAACCCTAGAAAGGTTGGGTATCCCCAGAAGGTCTTAATCTTCCCCAGCGGAGTATAAAGATATTCCCCAGCAAGTATAAGAGCATCCCCGGCAGTCTTAATATTCCTCAACGGAGTATAAGAATGTTCCCCGGTGGAATACAAGATACCCCCAGTGGAGCCATTTCCCCAGCGCAATCTAAAAAAGCTTTCCCAACAGAGTTGAATCATCTTCCCCAGTAGACTTTGGAAGTTTATCCCCGGCGGAGTACAATAGATCTCCCCAGCCAAATTCAAAGGATTATCCCCACAAAAGTATAACAGGATTATCCCTAGCAAGTCGCAACTGAAAGATCATCCCCAGCGAAGTTCTTTCCCCAAATAGGAGTTCAATCCTCAACAGATTCAATATCACCAGAAACGGTAATCCATCCCCAGCGGAGTTCATCAGTAGAATCCCCAACAGAGCTTATCAACGGAATCCCCAGCGGAGTTTATCGTTAAAATCTTCAGCAGAATATCTCTCCCCAGAGTAATTCTCCTCAGAGTAATCTCTTCATCAGTTTATTCCCCAAATAGAGTTATTTTCTCCTGCAGGTTTATCCTTACAAATCATCTTTGTTCACCATCCATGGCGGAAGCGAAGCATTCAACTTTATTCTCCAGCAGCTCCGGGATTTATTTTCCCCAGCTAAAACATTACATGTCCATACATCATGCTACATGCATATACGCATCATACCATACAATCTCATTTATTTTGAGAACATCATTGCCTGATACATATCATGCATTACATACAGCTAACCCTTACCTTTCAGGAAGAATACAATCAAAAGTCAAGTTATGAAGCCCGGGTACGACCGGATGGTATCTTGATTTCTACAGCATATTGTGAAGCCCGAATTACGACCGGATAACAATATCAGACTACCGCGAAGCCTGGATTACAACCAGATAGTGATATCTCTCAAAAGTAAGCTATGAATCCCGGAGAACGATCGGATAATATTTTATTCCCCAGTGAGACATGAAGCTCGGATTACGACCGGATAGCAGCTCAGTAAGCACCATGAAGCCTGGATTCGACAAGATAGTGGTATATCATAAACACAAGTCGTGAAGCCCGGATCACGACCGGATAACAGCTCAGCAAGTTATTGTGAAGACTGGATTACGACCAGAAAACAAGACAATGAAGCCTAGATTACGACCAGATAATGGTAGAAGATGTTGTGAAGACTGGATTACGACCAGATGGCAACCAAGAGTACTATGAAGCCTGGGTTTCAACCAGATAGTGGTATGATACATTGTGAAGCGTGGATTACGACTAAATAGCATCAAGGAACACTGTGAAGCTTGGATTGTGACCAAATAACAGTTTACCCAGCCAGTTACTATGAAGCCCGGATTCGACCGGATATTAGTAAACCAAACCGTTAAAGGGGAGCCCGGATGCGACCGGATAACCACTTGATTTGTTCTGAAGCCTGGATTTCGACCAGATAAGAAGTGAGGTATTATGAAGATTGGATTCGACCAGATAGCAATACGTGACACCATGAAGCCTGGATTCGACCAGATAATGGTATAACACATCATGAAGCCTGGATTACGACCATATAGCGGTACAAGACACTTTGAAGCTTGGATTCCGACCAAATAGCAGTTTACATGGACAGTTACTAAGAAGCCAGGAGTCGGCCGGATATTAGTGTACCCTAAATTCAAGTTGAAGCCCGGAAGCGACCGGATAACAACTCATTTCCTTCTGAAGCCTGGATTACGACCGGATAGCAAGTTTAATCTTATCTCCCCAGTAAGTCACTGTAAATCCTGGATTACGACCAGATGGTAGTCGGTCTTATCACTATGAAGCTTGGGTTACGACCAGATAGTAGTTCACTCTTACCTCTTCAACAGAGATGATTCCTCAATAGAATAACGGACGACCGAAACTCCTAAAATTCAACAGAGATGATTCCCCAGTAGAATAACGGACGACCGAAGCTCCTGAAGTTCTATTTCTCCTAGGACAAAGAACAACATTCCCCAGCGAAATCTCCCTCAACAACAGGTATACAAGCTCTCGCTAAGGAATCTCTTACGCCATCGAAACTCCTTCGAATGGAATATTTAAGCCCATCTCCCATCATCAATCTCCAAATGGCATATGTAAGCCCATTCCCGACATCACAAGACAAATACTACTTCATGCAAGTGCAAAATTCTGGGCACTCTAGTGTTCAATCATCTTCCACCTTCGGATCACGAAAGGCCCGAACGCCAATCTATATCCTCAGGTTTAAGAAGATTGAACAGGGGAAACTGTTGTACCCCAAAATTTTCACTCCCATATTCCTCAAGACATGTCAAGAATCATCTCCAAGTTGTTCAAGATGGCTCAAGAGTTGGACAGTCAAATCACCTCCTAAGGCAGTCAATTCAAAATTAGGGTTTTGTGTTGCATCAAGGTCCTCACATCCAAATGGTCTCAAATACTACCCAATGTCCTAATATGTTCTCAAGTTCATTCATGTCAAATTTCAAGCCTTGCAGAGGAAGTTTGGTCAGTCAATTGCTCAAGAGGTCCAAAAATCGACTGTGTTAGGGCAAAAGTCAATTGTGACCTAAATACAGTCAAACTTCAAGATTTTTTTGCCAACATTCTAATTTTGAAGGATAATTCATCATTTGATCAAGGGTTGATCATGATTCATCAAGGATTGCTCAAGATTCATTAAGATTCAAAAGTTGCTAAATTAGGGTTTTGTAGGAAAAGTCAACTCAACTTTGACTAGGCATAACTTTCTCATAATTTATGAGAAATTACCCATCCAAAGCTCATTTTGAAGAGGATGCAATTTCCTACAATCCATCTTCACACCCCAAGATCAATAAATGCACTCACAAAAAAGTTACAAATTTGGACATTATAGGTCATTTTTGAAAGTCAACAAAAACAACTTTTTTGCCAAAGCTTATAACTTGAGCATGGAACATCAAAATCAGATGAGACCAAAAAGGTTGGTTAGAGGACATCTCAAGGTTTCTAAAAAGTCAGCGAACACTTCCAAAAGTTCAAAATTGAAGAAGTTATGCATTGTTGAAGTTGGGCATTTTCCCAAAATTTGCCAAAAGTCAACTATCCTCAAAACTCCAATTTTTGACAAAAGGGCCCACTTTTTCCCACTTGATTTGGTCTTGTCACACCACACACGTGTCCCATCTTCAATTTCATGGCCATTCATTTATTTTTCTATTGTATTTAATTTTTATTGAATTAATTCATTTTAAATCAATATTAATTCAAATAAAATCTAAAAATTGATAGAATGATATCTTTGTGATTGGTATAGACTTCAATTATCATCATGAACCAAATCAAATTCGTATCAAGCTTTGTTATGCATAAAAATCAGATTTGGTACAATTATGGAAACTTTATCAATGATGATCATATCAAATCCCAAACCTTGAAGGCACATGGATTGGAAGCCCAACTCTTGACCTAATTCATTCCCTTATACCCACACAAGCCATAGACATCAAGAACACGAGCAAAGCACGGCAAAAACGGCCAAACCAGAATTGAAAAAACTGTGAAAAAGTGGGAGATCAAAATCTTGGTTAAGGAACGATTCAATCCAAAATCTCCACATAGCCTTCTTGCATGGCATTCACTGAAGCAAAAGGGATCAAAATCAAGCCTTGAAGCAGCCCCAAACTCACTATCCGAAGCTAGGGTTCTTGTTCTTGTTTTTTAGGCATTTTCGATACAGGTAAAATCAGGACAAATGATTGGTACAGGGATGTTCAAGGAAGAGAGACGAACACATTGATGTTCTCCATTTACGTTTATATGGCCTGTAACTCATATTAGGATGGTGCCACGGATTTTGATGCGGAATAAAATCCGTAGGAAAAAATACAGTCTTCGTTGAAGAAGACGAAGACGTGTCTCTTCTCCATTGGCTTGCTCAAATGTTTAGCGCGTTTTTTTTAATTCCAGCATAATTGATTGTTTTCATATATTATGTCCACTACTCATTCCACTAACAAAGAAGCACATTGGCTCAGATGGCAAGCGTGTTGTTGCAAAGTCTCTTGGGACCTGGGTTCGAATCCCAGGTCCCCTAAAACATTTGTTTAATTTATCTTCAGATATTCCCATGCAAGGCCCAAAGTGTAGAACATCATATGCCTCATGGATCCAGGCGCCAGATGGCCTCCAGGCCAAATCCAAGGGTCTAGATTGCAAGCTCATCATACTCCAAGTCAACACGCGCACACTGGATGGGAAAAGTCAAGGCAGGCTTGGACGTATTGGGCCTCTGAAATGCTGATTCCACTCCCAGATTGGGCCCAGTACCCCCCCCCCCCCCATGGTTATTTCTTTTCTTTTCATATTTTATTTATTTTACTTGTTTTATTTTATTATTCTTAATTAATTGCTAACCAAAATAATTAATAATTTTCTTAATAAAATCAGAAAACAATAAAAATATTATTTTTATTAATTTCATTATTTTTGTAAATAAATAATTTAATTGACTTAATTTTTTTTAATTAGGTATAATTTTAACATTTTTGCAATAAATTAAAATTAATGTAGAATTAGGTTTTTAATAATTTTAATCATTTTTTATTTTATTTCCTTAAATATAAAAAACCAAAATATATATTTTTATTTAATTAATTAATTAGCTTAGGTTTAATTTCATTTAATTCAAAAATAAGCAAAAATCTTTTCTTTAATAAAAAAGGGGTAAAAACCCTAAAAAATGCGCCGATTTAATTTTCTCGCACGCGTCTTATTTCTATCCAATATTGTAATTGCTTCCAGTATGTAATAGTTTCAATAGGACTTTAATTTATCGCTTTTATTTACTTTCTGCAATTTAATTTTAAAGGGTTTGTTTTTGGCGATGTAAATACCCGACGCCTTGTAATAGCTTAGATTTAATTTCCCGCAATTTAATTTCCGCACAATATTAACTGTTAGATGTTTGATAACTAGGCAATGCATGACAAGATCAATCTTTAATCTAAAATTAATATAGCTCACCCATGACATGTACAGATAAAATTAACCGAATTAACACACTCACACATGCCACTCTTAGGGTACACCTCACTTGGTTGCCTCAAACGTGGTCATTGAGTATAGGAAGTTTTAGAGGTCGCCCTCTTGTCCAAAGATCATAAGTTGCCTTGAAACGGTTGCCTCGGAAAAATGATCTAAGACATTAGGGTTACCACTAAGGCGTCCTAACATTGCTTTAGTGATCACACGTCCCTTAACCGAATTGACCCTAAAACTCCAACGACGATGCTACCTACTCCTCAATAGTGGGATAGCATCGTCTAAAGGACACTTGTACAGATTAATTCCTTTTGAGTAGGTAGATGGTTCTTAAGTACTTGCTCCTTTTAAAACAAAACAAAACTTTTCGCACTTACACTCCTTTCAAAATAAAAACTCTTTTCGAACCCACAAACACAAATAAAAGCAAACTTTTGAAAACACAATGAGCAAGTACCTAAGATCCCGTGGATAACCACGGATAGAAAGGATGCTAACACCTTCCCTTTCTATAATCTACCCCCCGAACCCGAGAAATATCTCAAAAGGGAATTTTTCTGTGCTTTTGTCCTTTCCTTGTTGGATAAAATAAAAGACGGTGGCGACTCTTGCTTACCGCGACCTTTTGCAAAAACAAACGCAAACGCGAACCAGTATTCCAAAACAGTCAGTTCTCATTCCCACCGATCACAGGTGCAAAGAATTCAATTTGGATGTAATAGTAAATCTTAGGGTTTTATTTTCTTGCAAATACTCCCCATTCAAAATTGTATCCCCCTCCCCATATCAATGTTGTAATAGTCGTAGATTTATTTTACACATTTATAGCTTTCAAATATGCCATGATAGAGATTAGGGTTTGTATGCAAAAATCCAAAATCACAACAAATAGCTAGACCTAATACAAGACATAAAAGCATGTAAATTGACAACACAATGCACACATGCACCCCTAGGGTTTCATCCACTTGTTGCCTTTAAAATGACCATGTTATGCATGTTGAGTATCTTGGCAAAACAAAAACAAAAAACAAAAGATCATAGTCCCTCGATGACGCTATCTTGTTTGCCTATACAAAATGATCTAGTCCCTCAAAAATTTGCTAAAGATACTTAGAACAATTGCTATCATGGTCAATACGATGACCCGCGCCTGTCCCGTTTAACATCCAAATACAAGGTTGTTTACCAAATGCAATGGTAAAACAACACTGTCAAAAGGGTTAAAAATGTGTAGGAAAGATCTTTGAGTAGATAGGGTAGATAACTCTTAGTTACTTGATCAAAACTTGCAAAAACATCCTTGCTATTTTCAAACACACATCACAACACAATTTCAAAACATTTCCAAATACAAACTTTCAAACATTGAAATATCTTTTCAAAAGACAAACACCTTTGTATATATTCAAACAAGAATCATTACAAAGGTTTCCTAGACAAGGCCTCTTTTCAAAACATTTTCAAAACCACACACAAAGCACCATTTCAAACAATTGAAAAGCAAAAGCAAGTGATCTAAACAAGTAACTAAGAGCCCATGGAAAACCATGGATGAAAAGGGTGCTAGCACCTTCCCTTTTCATAATCTACCCCCCGAACCCAAGAAAACATCTCAAAGGTCTTTCATGTGCTTTTTGACCTTTCCTTTGGATAAAATAAAAAGTCGGTGGTGACTCTTGCTAAACCGAAACATTTGCAAACACAAATGCAAAACCTCAAGTCAGTTCTCCCACCGTATCACAGAACTGGCGACTCTGCTGGAAAATATTTGAAAAGTGGGGTTACCTTAGGGTTTTAGATCACTTTTACATGCTTACCTTGTTTGCTTTGATTGCTTTACATTTGGTTCTATTGTTTGGGTTTGAAATCCTCTACCCATATTTGGGAAACATTCATAGGTAAATAGTAATACATTGTGGAAACTGTGTGGGGTATACCGATATGGTTGAAGCAATAGCTATATTAGTGCGACATATTTGTGGGTACCGGTAGCCTTTGAGTCAATCAAAGAGAATACGGGGCCGCTGAGTGATGTCATGAAGCACTAATGGACTTTTTAGAACCTTTACTTGACCATGTTGTCCTTTTTAGGGGTAGTGAGATGACCGACTTTGGTGCAGTCTGAAGTTGGTAGATACTCGATAATACACTCATTGAGGGTTGTTTTCTTGGAATATTCCGGTCGCCAGTAAAGTGGCTAAACTGAAACAATGAACACAGAAAATAATCCGGTGATATTGAGCTCCTTAGAACCCGGTTACTATTTATAGGACAGGTTGAGCCAACTAAACTTCAAGAGGGTACTTACCTATGAAACCCCATGCAAGCCTGAAACTAGGATCTTGTGTGATTTGTTTGTACATATACTTGTGCATACATCATGGACATCATGAAACATCATATGCATCCACTAACCATTTCAATGGTTTGGATCTTCATCTTTGTTTTTATTTTGTAGGTTATGGAATCACTTTGCAGGAAAACTATCCAGGTCAACCTTGTGAGAATTCCTCCTCTACTCAAGGAGCTTGCTTCTAAGATTCCAGAGAATTCTCCCTTCAGTGAAAGACATGGTAGACTTCTCAACTTGGTCAACTCCAACATTGAAGAAGACATGGTGAAAGTTCTCTTCCAGTTCTTTGACCCCCTACACCATTGCTTTACATTTCCTGATTACCAACTAGTGCCTACTTTGGAGGAATTTTCTCAACTCCTGGGAATTCTTATTCTCCATCAAATACCCTACAACGGTATGGAAAGAGAGCCAAAGCCTGAAGATGTTGCTCAAGCCTTACACTTGCAACCATCTGATATCAAGGGTCATTGGGAAACCAGAAGTGGTGTCAAGGGTTTGTTGGCAAATTTTCTGTTTGAGAAGGCACAAGACTGTTGGAATTCTATAGATCTGCAAGCTTTTGAGGAGATTATAGCACTTCTCATCTACGGGTTGGTCTTGTTCCCAAATCCTGATCAGCTTATAGATGTGAATGCTGTCAAGATTTTCATATCTCGGAATCCTGTGCCTACATTGCTTGGGGACATCCTACACTCATTTTACACACGAACAATGAGGAAAAGAGGTGTTCTCATGTGTTGTACTCCTCTTCTAGCAAGGTGGTTTATTTCTCACCTTCCCCAGTCAGTCTTGAAGAATGAATAAGGCTTGAGGTGGTCACAACGGTTGATGACTCTCACACATTCTGATGTTCATTAGTGTTCTCGGTCCAGAGAAAATGTCATCATCATTGATCATTGTGGGGAATTCCATAATGTCCCATTACTTGGTATTAAAGGAGGCATTACCTACAACCCATGCTTAGCTCTGAGACAGTTTGGGTATGCCCGAAGGGATGGCCCTCATGACATGCTGATTCCGGACTTGGTTTTTGACTTTGACAACGATGCTCAAGGACTTCGACAAAGGTTTATCCGAGCTTGGAGGATGCCCAACAAAGTGGACAGTAAGACACTGTGACACAAGAATTCCATCCCCCTTGAGCCTTACCTCAAGTGGGTACGAACCCGCGCCCAGAGTCTTATGATGCCTTACCCCTACATTTTCCCTGTGATCAAAGAGCCTGTTATGGAAGGAGAGGTTCCATACACCCTCCTACATCCTGACATGCCAACATCATTGGAAGATTTGCAAAATAGTTGGATACAGCTCAAGGAAGAATGGAACACTTTTGAAGCCAGCTTTTACGCCAGTGAGAAGAAGGTTTTGGAACTTACTCGTCGACTCCATGAAGAGCAGACTCTCAACACCTACATCGCACCAAAGAGGATGCACAACGTCTTTTTACATTAGAATTTTGTATTTATTTTGCCCATGGGGCATTTATGTACTAACAAATTCTTCTTATTAATATGACGTGTGCTCTTTTTGTTTACAACAAATTTGAATTTCTGAATCCTTGAATGCATTACATGAATACATATCATTCATCATATGCATAAACAGGTCTTTGCACCAGGTTTCCTTATCTTTCTACTATTTATTTCAGCAAGATGGATATAGAGCAGACGGTCAAAGATTTACAAGCGCAGAATTCACAGTTTCAACAACTCCTTGTGACCTTGGCAAAGGGTCAGGAGGATCTTAAAGCACTGCTAGAAAAGGAAAAGGAAAAAGAGAAGAAGAAAAAGAAAAGAGTTTGTGTGGCTACTCTGGGTAGAAGATTTGAGAACCAAGCTAGAAGGGTCCTGGATTTCCCCTCAACATATGATGAAGGGATAGGTAAAGGAAAGGGAGTTGCGGGTACCATCTGAGTCTGAGGCTGAAGAAGAAGAAGAGGAGGAGGATGAAGACTATTCCGAACAACAGTACCCTCCTGCAGACGACAAGTACAAGAATCTGGAAGAGCGCTTGGTAGCCATGGAAGTGCAAAGAATGCCTGGGCTGGACTTCGAAGAGCTAGGGTTGGTTGCTGGGATTGTGATTCCCCCTAAATTAAAGGTGCCTACATTTGCTAAATACGATGGTTTGTCTTGTCCAAAGATGCATCTACGGTCTTACGTCAGAAAGATCCAACCTCATTCTTCTGATAAGGATCTGTGGGTCCACTTTTTTCAAGATGGTCTTTCAGGTACGCAATTGGACTGGTTCTATCAGCTTGAAAGATCTGATGTACACAATTGGGAGGATTTGGCTACTGCCTTCTACATACAATATCAATATAATGCAGACTTAACACCTACTCGTACTCAACTACAGAGTATGGGTATGGTTTCTAATGAAGGCTTTAAGGAGTATGCCCAGAAGTGGAGGGACTTGGCTGGAAGGGTGCAGCCACCATTGTCTGAAAGAGAGCTTGTTGATATGTTTTTAGGGACGCTGTCAGGTCCATTCTTTAATCACCTGATAGGGAGTTCGTCGGCGGGGTTCACCGAATTAATTCTGATTGGTGAAAGAGTCAAAGCTGGCATCAAGAGAGGTAAAATTCAAAAAGACACATCTACTTCCGTTGCCGTTAAAAAACCTTTCCCAGTAAAGAAGGAGGTGTCAGCTGTTTACTCTCAAAAAGGTCGAGGAAGAGTAGAGTGCCGACCAGCGGTGAGGGCTGTAATGATCCAAAAGACTGCAGCTGATCAGCCTAGAAATGATCAACCCAGAACCAACCAACAAAGAGTGGGAAGGCCTGCTAGGCAATTCACCAAAATAAACATGACGCCTGCCCAGGTTCTCCCCCATCTCTTGAAGTTAAACCTTACAACCTTGAGAGATCCGCCACAAAATCCGAATATAACTTCTCATTTTTACCATGCCAATGCTAAATGTGCTTATCATTCAGACGGCATAGGGCACGACACCAACAATTGTTGGGCCCTCAAAAACAAGATCCAAGATTTAATAGATGCCAAGGAGGTAGAATTTGACGCGCCCGAAAAGCCGAATGTGATTTCCGCCCCAATGCCAAAGCATGGTCACAATACACATGCTATCGAAAAGGATCTGTATGTTGATGCTGTTGATGACTTAATGACCCCTTTACCAATAATCAAGATAAATCTGTTGAAAGTCGGGATCTTCCCAGGCTGTGAAAAAGATTGTTACCATTGTTCGTCCCTACAATCCGATTGTCAGCTATTGAAGTTAGGTGTCCAACGCCTAATGGACAATCAAGAGATCCTCCTTGAGAAAACTCCTGTTACTCCTGTTACTCCAATTCCTGTCGAGGATATTGCTATAATTACCATTTCCGCAAGTCTTTCCAAGGTATCCAAAAGACCTGTTAAGATTACACCCAATCCAAAGCTTGTACCACTAAAGATAATTATGCCGGGGCCTATCCCATACAAGTACAACAAGACAATACCGTGGAATTATGGAGGAGAGATCTTCTACCACGGTGTTAAGCAGATTGAATAATTGGAAGAGAATTTTGATGAAGAAACTCCTGACATAGGAAATATTGCGGGGACAAGTAAGATCACCTGCAGCGGAAGAATCTTCTCTCCGGAGATTGCTCCTCCAAGGGCAATCTTCAGACCCTCAAGCGCTCCTGTTCCAGTCAACATCTCTGTGCGAAGTCCAGTTATTGAAGAAATTGTTACTCCCGTAGTTGTACCCTCTGTTGTTGCTACTGATAAGGGTAAGGGGATCCAAGAAGCGCCCGTCAGGACGAGGGCTCAGCCTTTGGTCATTCCCGAGACCACCCAAAAGGAAATGGAGGAGATTTTAAAAATAATTAAGAAAAGCGACTATGATGTCGTAGAACAACTGGGGCAAACCCCTTCAAAAATCTCCATGCTGGCCCTATTGCTCTGTTCCGAGGCTCATGCCAAAGCCTTGATCAAATTCCTGAAGACGGCACACGTGCCTCAAGAAACCTCCACGGACCAGTTCCAGGAGTGTGTAGCTAGCCTGACCGCCGACAATGGTCTTGGCTTCTCTGATGCCGATCTAACATCTAAGGGAAGAAAGCATAATGATGCGCTGCATGTCTCGGTGGAATGCAGAGGGACCATACTTGCTCACATTCTGGTTGATACCGGGTCGTCTTTAAATGTCCTGCCAAAGAAAGCATTAGACAGATTGGACTGTAAAGGTTTGACCCTAAAGCCCAGCAATTTCATTGTTAGAGCCTTTGACGGTTCTAAGAGGATGGTCCACGGAGAGGTGGATATCCCAATTAAGGTGGGAACAGAAATTTTCAACTCTATATTTTATATGATGGACATCCGTCCTTCATATTCTTGCTTGTTGGGAAGACCATGGATCCACAACGCTGAGGCAATCACTTCTTCTCTACACCAAATGCTCAAATACCCAGTCCAGGGGAAAATCATAACAGTTCATGGTAAAGAGAAATATATGATAAGCCACCTTAACTCTTTCTGCTATGTGGAGTTAGATGGTGAATTCATAGAAACCCCTTTCCAACACTTTGAAGAGGTTTCTCCTGAAGTTGCGGTAGCTAAGACAATGACGTTTGTACCCATCATTACCAAGCCTATGTCCCGGATGTCATCCCTTAAAGATGAGAAGGCTGTGATCGAGGAAGGAGGAAGCACAATATGGGGTCAGCTACCAGATTTTCCTTTCAAGACAGATAAGTTCGGCTTGGGTTTCACTGCTGCTAGTCATAAGGCTATGCATCGCTCCCGGGCTGGAGGACCACCATTAAAGATCACTCATCATGGAGTTCATGCTTTGGAGGATGTTGAAGATGAGAGCAATTTTGAAGATTGGATTTTCCCGACTATTGAAGGAGGACTGAACAACTGGGAGGCAAAAGACTTCATTCCCATTACTTTCATAAATCAGTAATTTATCTTTCGAACATTTTCGTTGGTCTGTAATAATTATTAAACAATTTGTACACTTTTTTTGCCTTGTGCCTTACCCGGGGCACATAGGTCCATTTGTAAGGGCTTGATTTTTCATCTACATATGTCATTTTTAATGAATCATGGAAGTTTTCATATATTAACTTTTGTGTTCATTTTCTTTCTTTTTACATTGTATTTTGTTTAAAGGTGGCTATCCCTTACACACACCAACACTCACAACATGCAGGTACCCATCCACTCCGGATTCCCTGGGTAACAATCCTGCTATGGCCTTCAGTGACTCTGAAGATCTGGTCAATCATGCCGAATACGAAGGTGATGAAGACTGTGAAGTGCCTGGAGAGTTGGCTAGACTTCTACAACTGGAAGAAAGGGTTATTCTGCCCCATAAAGAGCTGTTAGAGACTATCAACTTGGGTACTGCCGAAGACAGAAAAGAGGTTAAAGTGAGTGTCAACCTAAAGCCAAATGTCAAAGAGTGCTTAGTTCAACTGTTGAATGAATATGTTGAGATCTTCGCCTGGTCCTATGAAGACATGCCGGGACTCGATACAGATATTGTGGTTCATCGTCTCCTTACAAGAGAAGACTGTCCACCAATTAAACAGAAAGTCCGCCGAATGAGGCCCGATATGTCTGAAAAGATCAAAGCTGAAGTAATGAAGCAAATCAATGTCGGATTTCTTGCTGTTACTTCCTATCCATAATGGGTTGCTAACATTGTGCCCGTACCTAAGAAGGACGACAAAGTGAGAATGTGTGTGGATTACAGAGGCCTAAACAGGGCTAGCCCTAAGTATGACTTTCCACTACCACACATTGACATCTTTGTTGATAATACAGCTTCGCATAAGGTGTTTTCCTTCATGGATGGATTTTCAGGGTACAACCAGATCAAAATGGCCCCTGAAGACATGGAGAAGACTGCCTTTGTTACGCAGTGGGGTACCTTCTACTATAAAGTGATGCCATTCGGACTGAAGAATGTCGGGGCAACCTATCAGTGAGCCATGGTAGCTTTGTTTCATGACATGATACATCATGAGATCAAAGTCTACGTAGACGACATGATAGCCCGTTCACAGACAGAAGAAGAACACCTCGACCATATGCAAAAGCTGTTTGTCAGGTTAAAGGAATATAAACTCAGACTGAACCCTAGCAAGTGCACTTTCGGAGTCAGGTCCAGTAAACTCTTGGGATTCATCATCAGCAACAAAGGCATCGAGGTAGATCCTTCCAAAGTCAAATCTATACAAGAAATGCCTACCCCTCGCACTAAAAAGGAGGTCATAGGTTTCTTAGGACGCCTAAACTACATTACAAGGTTCATTTCTCACCTAACATCTACCCGTGAACCAATCTTCAAGCTGTTTAAGAAAGATCAGGTGGTTGAATGGAATGATGATTGTCAAGTTGCTTTCGATAAAATCAAGGAGTATTTGCTAGAACCTCCTATCTTGATGCCACCCGTCGAAGGAAGGCCGCTAATCATGTATCTGACTGTTTTGGATAACTCAATGGGGTACGTACTGGGCCAACATGACGAGTCTGGTTGAAAAGAGCATGCCATTTATTACCTTAGCAAAAAATTTACCGACTGTGAGACTCGCTACTCACTGCTCGAGAAAACTTGCTGCGCTTTGGTATGGGCTGCTCGCCGGCTAAGGCAGTATATGTTGACGCATACCACTCTGCTGATTTCTAAAATGGATCTGATCAAATACATCTTCGAAAAGCCTGCTTTATCTGGAAGAATCGCTAGATGGCAAATGATCCTGACTGAGTATGATATCCAGTACACAACCCAAAAAGCTATAAAGGGGAGTGTTGTACCCCAAAATTTGCCCTCCCATATTCTTCAAAGTTTTGACAAGCATCATCTCAATTTGCTCAAGTCTTCTCAAGGGCTACACAGTCAACCACTCTCCTAAGCCAGTCAAACTAGGGTTTTGGTTCTTGCAAAGAAAGTTGAGGTTTTCAAGGGCTCAATCAAGTCCCACATGCTCATACACTTTGTCAAGCACCTACATGTCAAGTTTCAAGGCTCACAAGGTCAAGTTGCACAGTCAAAAACCCTAAATGCTCCACAGTCAACTACAGGGGCAAAATGGTCATTTGGCAGTCAAAATTCAAATTTTTTGGTCAACATCTTATTTTGAAGCCACAATCATCATTTGATCAATTCTTGATCATGATTCCTCAAGAATGGCTCAAAAATCATCAAGGTGTCAAAAGTTTCTATTTTTGGACAGTTGAAAAGTCAACTGTAACTTGACCAAGGCATAACTTTTTCATGGTTCTTCAGAAAAATCCCATCCAATGCTCATCTTGAAGGGTAAGACATTTCCTACAACTCATCTTCACATTCCAAGTCCAAGAAATGCTCTCACAAAAAGTTATCAATTTCAACATTATAGGTCATTTTCAAAAGTCAACAAAAAGGCACTTTAAGTCAAAGACCATAACTTGAGATTGGTAAATCAAAATGACATGGGACCAAAGACATTGGTTAGAGGACTTCAAGACCTTTCCAAAATGTCCAAGAACATGTTCATAGCTTCAAAATTGAGCAAGATATGCATTGGAGAAGTTGGGAAATTTTTGTGAAATGGCCAAAGTCAATTATCCTTGAAATTTCATTTTTGACAAAAGGGGCCCACTTTTTCCACTTGTTTCAGCTTGGCCGTGCCTCCCACGTGTCCCACGATTTATTTCAAGATTAAAAATTAATTTTCCCATTTTTATTTAATTTTATTTGATTTAATGCATTTTAAATCTTTAAAATTTAAATAAAAATCAAAGAAATTAATGGAGGGGTATTTTGTGGTTTGAATAGCCTTGATACACCATAAAACATATACCAAATTCGTTCAAGACCTATTATGGGCATAAAAATTCAAATTTTCACAAGAATGGCAAGTTGTTTAAATGGTGTTCATGGCATAATCTCAAACTTCATTGCAAGGGTTAATGACTCACATTATTGCTTGATTCTCATTCAAAGACATATATGCAAGCCTCTCATACCATTTACAAGGGCTAAGCATCTCTAAAACAAAAAAAAACCATATTCAAAAAAATCAAGCAAAAAGTCAAAACTGAAATCCACCTTCCAAGGCAATTCAAAGCCTTTTCTCGTTTCTAACACTTTGCAGGAACTCTCAGGAGTCTTTTGGAATCAAAACCAAGCGCTCAGGCCTAAGGAATCGCCCCACACGAACTCACGGTTTGCACAATTTTCTTGGAATCGAAATTCATTTGTTCATGCATCATTAACATAATTTGTTGCTTATTTTGTGTTGTATGAGTCCACAGGAAACTAATGGTATGGTTCAATTGCTTTGAGATGCCCCAAAACTCAATATTATTTTTTCTAAGGTATTCCTATGCAAGCTTCCAAACTGCGTCCATCATGCATCTCAAGTGATCATCCTGCCAAGTGGCCACTAACGCCAATCTGATGGCCATGAGGCGTGGACCATGGTGTTCCCAGTCAATGCTTGCACACTTGATTCCAGTTTCAACAACACACCCCCATTCCTGGACGAGTACCCCCTCCATTTGGGTTCATTTTTCTTTCTTTTCATTTTATTTCTTTAATTTAATTTCTAACCCCTTTTATTTTATTGGTTATTAGTAATTAATTTAATTAATCATTTTCATAAAAAACAAAAAAATATAATTAACACTTTTATTATTATTTTTATTTTGTAAATAAATCATAATTGAACTAGTTTTTAATTAGGCCATTTGAACATTTTAATAATTAAAATAGATTTAGATTTAGGTTAATCTTTAACTTTGTTTCTTTTTATTTCTATTTTATTTCATAAAAAATATAAAAAAAATCAAAAAATATTTTCTTGTAATTAAAATAATTAATTAGTTTTCAATTTCATTTAATTACCAAAAAAAAGACAAAAAAAAAGTTAATTCCCTTTTCTTTATTCATGCGTATTTAATTTGTCCGATTATTATGTAATTGCTCCGGATATGTAATAGTAAATAGGACCTTTTACTGTTTTTTTATTTTCCGCACTTATTTACTTAAAACGGGTCTTTGTAAAAATTTGACGATGTATAGACCCGCGTCTTGTAATAGCGTAGGATTTACGTTTCCGCAATTTATTTTCCGCACCCCCTTTAACTGTTAACTTGTATGAAAGAATGCATGACAATTAAAAACAAAGAGTAGCTCACCAAATGCATGACAAGATATAACATAAACTGAAAATAACACAAGAATTCAGACACCACTTCTAGGGTACGCCTCATTGTTGCCTTGCCCCTCGAAACGTGGTCGTCGAGTACAGGACGTTTTAGTAAGTCCTTATGTCCATGAACATGGCATAAGGGTAGCTTCTAAGGTGTCCTACGGTTGCTCTGGTGACCACATTGTCCCTACAAGCTCGAATTGTGGTCGTCAAGTATAGGACGTCTTAGCGGTCCTTATGTCCATGATCCAGTTGCCTCGAAACAGTTGCCTCAAAACAGTTGCCTCGAAATAGTTGCCTCGAAATGGTTGCCTCGGATTAAAAAAGGATTAAGGACATAAGGGTAGCTTCTAAGGTGTCCTAACTGTTGCTTCGGTGACCACACTGTCCCTAAAATCGAATTGACCCGAACACCTCCAACGGTGGTGCTACCTACCCCTCAATGGTGGGATGGCACTACCTAAAGGACACTTACACAGCTTAATTCCTTAGGGTAGGTAGATGACTCATGGATACTTGCTCTTTTCAAAAACAAACAAAAATACTTTTCACACCTTACACTTTCAAAAGCTTTCAAAACAAATTTTTCAAACACTCTTGAGGACAGATACAAGAGTTATTCAGAAATCTTTCAAAGAAACTTTTTCAAAGCCCACTCACATTTTGAAAAGCAAACATTTTGAAAACACAAATGAGCAAGTATCTAAGAGCCCATGGATAACCATGGATAGAAAGGGTGCTAACACCTTCCCTTTCTATAAATCTACCTCCCGAACCGAGAAATATTCTCAATAAGGAATTTTTCTGTGCTTTTGTCCTGTCCATGTTGGAGAAAATAAAAGACGGTGGCGACTCTTGCTTCCGCGACATTTCGCGAACCAGCGTTAAACAGTCAGTTCTAAATCCACCAATCACTGAACTGGCGACTCTGCTGGGGACTTAATACTCAAAGTGAGTTGTACCTTAGGATAGTTCATAACTGTGTTTTCAATTGTTGTGCTTTGTTTGTTTTATTATTTTGGGTTGCATCGGAGTTACATAGGTCCTAACCCGGATCTGGGGATACCCTGTTAGGTAGCATAAGCTGTGAGGGACCTGTCCGGCGTAGACCGACATGGGTGAAGCAGTGGCTACGTTGGTGTGGCGCCTTGGTCTGTACCGATATCCCTTGTGTCGCAACGAGGAGAATATGGGTCTTCTGAGGAGTCATTAAGCACCAACCGACCTTAGAACCTTAAATGACCCAACTTGGCCAATAGAACAGTAGCAGTATGCTACGCCCATTGAGGCTAAACTCTCGTGATGGTTCTGGCCGCAACAAAAGGTTGCGATGCTGGAGTTATGACCGATTGAGGGTAGTCAGTGATATTGGGATCCTCTAGAACCCGGTTACTTCTGATAGGACAGGTCCTAACCAACAAACTGAAAGAGGGTAATACCTAGACCTCATGCTGGCCTAAACTCTAAGGGTTATGGTGTGACTTGTGTGCCTTCATACTTGACTACTTGCATGCTTGTTATCTGACACTTGAGTTTCTTGCAGGTTTTGTTTATAGTCCTTAATTGGGACTCATAACAGGGTTTACCTACATTACCCCATGCATAGCATAACATCATACCATTGCATACATCCTGCATAAGGACTAACCCATTTCAAGGATCTCAAGGGCTTGTGATGCAGGTCATGATGAATCAAACGTCTAGCAAGGGGCAAAGAGGATTTATTTTCCTCTAGCCAAGGTTGTCAGAGGCTATGACCCACTTAATATGGTGAGCTTTGACACTTGAAGAAGGTTCCCCGAGCCAAGATTGTCAAGGGCTATGACCCACTCGATATGGTGAGCCTTGACTCTTGAAGAAGGACTCTCCATAATATGAAGTGCCTTCAATCAAGAAACCGGATTCGAATTCTAACGATTTTCTTGTTTACCCCGCGAGATCCTTGAAAACATCACATGCATATCATACATATCATTGCATAACAAGTACCCTTTCTCTACAGGTTGCTTACCTTCTTCGCTGTTTACTTCCGCAGTCATCATGAATCCTGAGTCATCCAATGCACAAGCTATCAAGGCCCTCCAGGCCCAGAACGCCCAGTTCCAGGAGCTGGTCATGAGCTTAGCATAAGGACAACAGGAATTGAAGACTCTGCTCTTGAAGAAGAAGAAGAAGAAGAGGACTGTTTTGTTCAACCCTAGACGCAGATCTGGTAACACACTGCAGAATGAAGATGAGCGGACTACTCCGTCTGTTGGGGAAGGCAGTCACCAAGAGGTAAGGGTTCCTAGTCCCATGGCCTCTGACACTGAGATGAACTTCAATGATGAGCAGTACCCTCCTGCTGAAGATAGGTACAAACAGCTGGAGGACCGGTTAAATGCTATGGATATCCAATGTGTGCCTGGGTTGGACTTTGGGGACCTAGGTTTATCTTCTGGGGTGGTGATCCCTCACAAGTTCAAGGCACCTGCTTTTGTAAAGTACGACGGGGTTTCCTGTCCTAAGCTGCACCTCCGTTCCTACGCAAGGAAGATCCAGCCCTACACGGCAGACAAGAATCTATGGATCCATTTCTTCCAGGAGAGTCTTTCAGGGACTCAACTTGAATGGTTCTATCAGCTGGATGGAACCACTATTCGTAACTGGGAGGACTTGGCAACTGCTTTTTATAAGCAGTATCAGTATAATGCCGACCTTGCTCCTACGCGTACCCAACTCCAAGGTATGTCACTTGGGACGGGTGAAGGTTTTAAGGAATATGCACAAAGGTGGAGAGATCTGGCTGGAAGGGTGCAGCCGCCTTTGACTGACCGTGAGCTCGTTGACATGTTCTTGGGGACCCTGTCTGGTCCCTTCTTCAACCATCTGATTGGGAATTCTTCTGCTGGGTTTACCGATTTGATCTTGACCGGGGAGAGGATCAAAGCTGGCATCAAGGCTGGAAAGATCCAAGAAGCTACACCTTCTGATACTCACAAAAAGCCATACACTGGGAAGAAAGAGGCCAATGCTGCGTACAGCCAAAAGGGTCGCCATGATCAACATGTAGGGGCAGTCCAGATCTCTAATCCTAGGTCTGCTCAACAGGGACAGGGGCATCAACGTAAGGAGGTCGCACCCAAGAGACAATTCACTAAAATTAACATGTCACTGGATCAAGCGCTACAACAAATGTTGAAGGCAGGGTTGATTACCTTGAGGGCTCCTCTCCGGAATCCAAACACCTCTGCTCCCAACTACCATCCTAATGAGAGGTGCGCATACCACTCCGATAGCCCGGGTCATACTACGGACAACTGCTGGCCTTTGAAGAACAAGATTCAAGACATGATCGACGCCGGAGAGATTCAGTTTGAAGCGTCAGAGACTCCAAACATAATCCATGCTCCTTTGCCCAATCATTGAAGACTTTTGTTTATTTGAATTTCCGAGTTGTAATTTTTTGCTTATACGAACAATTAAATGTCATAGCGAACTCTTTTATTTCATTAATGCACGGCATATGTCTGTTTTTGAATTAATCCAATCATTTTCACTATATTCACATTGCCTTCATATTTTTTTGTGACGTTCAACTCTCGGTTAATAATTCTAAGCCTCTTGAGGGAGGATGACGAAAACGATACCAGGATTTACAGTATGCTTTTGAATAGACCCCGCTGATGAGGTACAGGCATTGTTTCCATTCCTAAACACTGGAGTTATAAGGAAGATAATCCCTAGTCAACCCCTTTGAGCCAAAGAAGTAGGAGTTTCTCTTTTCAAAAAAAATTAAAACCCTTTAATCATAACCTGGGGCAGGGTAGTCCTCTCAGTTGATCCAAGTGCACAATGAATAGCACCAACGGAGTTCTTACAAAACAAAAGACAGTGATGGTTCCGAATAATCATAAAGACAGGCAGTCATTATCTCTCAAAATAAAAAGCCCAATAAGTCAAAAAACCTATGAAGGAGACTTACGAAGCTGGGGCATCCCACTGACTGTAATTCCAAAAAAGGAAACAGTTCAGGCAAAAAACAGGGATAACAAAATCAAAAAAGAAAGAGGTCCTACAAACCCTCGACAAAAAAATGAAATGACTGCCTATTCCCAATAAACTGTCAATATCCGAACCATCACTGGAATATCAGAGCAAAGACTCAGACAAGGTCTAACGCACGATCGGCTGAGTTTAGGGTCGAAGAACATCACGAAGAGCGGGTGGGTACAAATAAATTTGAGCCTTTATCCTTTGTTTCTTAAACCGTGAACCAGGCCACATTATAACCCTTAAAAGTCCTAGCTGAAGCATGGGTTAGTTCGAAAGCATACTGTTACGAAAGGTATCCTGACTCCTTAAGGCTTACTGTAAAATACTGAGTTGACATCATATCTTTACAAAACTCACTTGCTTTTACAAAAAATGCATTTTTCATAATTTCAAGACAGACATAAGCTTTTGCATTCTTAAAATAACATTGTTTACATATGACTAGTTATTTGAACAGCAGAGAAATTCGCACGACGAATATCCTATGAACAAAAATCTTCTCAACAAAAGAGTCACCTCCAGTGGAAGAAACACTTCCAATCAAGGGGCATGGCATGATCAGTGTCCATCATCTGGGGCAGTCCAGTCAAGATTCGGAGAATCTCTCAAAAGGCCAACCAGCTTGGGGCAAATCTCCATCTGGATCACCTGGGGCATTCCGACAACGAATCTTGCCTGATCAGGCATCTTCTAGTGGTACGGCGACACATCACTACTAACAGTGATAACTCCCTGCTCTCTGAGAACGCGGACATAGTCGAAAAAATACTACGCCTAATCAAAGACCCGCTAGGTTGACACACCTAGGCAAAAATAAGGTCTTCCCGGCGAACCAAAAGGGGTCAGGCAAAAGTAAGGGATGAAATGAAAAAATCTGTACACCCGACAAGTCGAAAACCTGAAAAGGCGGCTTGGGCAAAAAAGGGTTATCCCGGTGGACTGAAAACCCGAAAGGGCGGTCCAGGCAAAAGTTAGGGATCACAGCGTACGACTATGTCCCGGCATCTCATCACTTGCCTTCCAGAAGAAGATTTGTCAAGTCGACAGTCATCAAGAACCTCTACAGGTACCTTCTTCTCCCGCAGAAACTGGGGCAATGGGAATTGTCCGAACGGTACAAGCTGCTCTGTCCACCGAGGTACCAAGGTAAGTTCAGCTGAAGAACATGACCAAGTTACCTCCACTCCCCCACAGAGTAAGACAGGTTTCAGCAATACTCTCCCCGAGCAGAGTTGGTCTCCCATCAGCCCTGAAAAGGCACAGTATCTCCAGCAAGTCATCAACACTCTCCCCAAGCAGCGTTAATCTACTGTCAGCCTTAAGGAAGTTGGGTATCCCCAGAAAATCTCAACATTCCCCAGCAGAGTACAGATATTCCTCAGTAAGCATCCCCGGCAGTCTTAATATAAGATTGTTCCCCGGCGGAATACCAGACACCCCAGTGGAGCCATTCCCTAGTACAGTCTCAAAAGTCTCCCCAGGAGAGTTGAACCGTCTCCCCAGTAGATTCTTGAAGCTTATCCCCAGTAGATTCTGGAAGCTTATCCTCTGCCGAGCAAACGCGTCTCCCCGGCTTTATTCAGAAGGTTACTCCTCACCAGAGCTTATAACTGGGTTATCCTCAGCTAATTACCACGGAAAGATCGTCCTCGGCGAAATTCTTCCTATCCCTAGCGGAGTTCATCAAAACTTCCAACAAAGCTTATCAACGGTATCCCCCAGCGGAGTTATCCTCAACATCTCAGCAAAGTATCTCTTCCTACAGAGTAGATTCCCCGCAGAGTAATCTCTCCAACAAGTTTATTCCCCAACGGAGTCATCTTCTCCTACCGGTTTATTCTTGCAATCATCGTCCCCAGCGGAAACGAAGAACTCTCTTCAACATCAGCCCGGGATTCAACAAACTTCCCGGCATTCGTCAAAGGATTCATTTTCCCAGACGAAAATACATTCATAAACATCACATTGTCATACATCATAATACATGCATACACGCATCATATCACCCCAATCTCATCTATTTTTGAGAACGTCATGACATCATGCATGCCATACATTATGACATTGCATACAACTAACTCGTTACTTTTTCAGGAAAGAACGATCAACAGATAAAAGTCTTTACCGTTTGAGGTAGAAGACGTCCAAGATTCCTTCATCATTCTGCTGAGGTAGTAATCGCCCAAGGTTCTCTCATCGTCCTATTGAGGCAGTAATCGCCCAAGGTTCTCTCATCGTCCCGTTGAGGTAGTAATCGTCCAAGGTTCTCTCATCGTCCCGTTGAGGTAGTAATCGCCCAAGGTTCTCTCATCGTCCCGTTGAGGTAGTAATCGTCCAAGGTTCTCTCATCGTCCCGTTGAGGTAGTAATCGTCCAAGGTTCTCTCATCGTCCCGTTGAGGTAGAAATCGCCCAAAGGTTCTCTCATCGTCCCGTTGAGGTAGTAATCGCCCAAGGTTCTCTCATCGTCCCGTTGAGGTAGTAATCGCCCAAGGTTCTCTCTTCGTCCCGTTGAGGTAGTAATCGTCCAAGGTTCTCTCATCGTCCCGTTGAGGTAGTAACCGCCCAAAGGTTCTCTCATCGTCCCGTTGAGGTAGTAATCGCCCAAGGTTCTCTCATCGTCCCGTTGAGGTAGTAATCGCCCAAGGTTCTCTCATCGTCCCGTTGAGGTAGTAATCGCCCAAGGTTCTCTCATCGTCCCGTTGAGGTAGTAATCGCCCAAGGTTCTCTCATCGTCCCGTTGAGGTAGTAATCGCCCAAGGTTCTCTCATCGTCCCGTTGAGGTAGTAATCGCCCAAGGTTCTCTCATCGTCCCGTTGAGGTAGTAATCGCCCAAGGTTCTCTCATCGTCCCGTTAAGGTAGTAATCGTCCAAGGTTCTCTCATCGTCCCGTTGAGGTAGTAATCGTCCAAGGTTCTCTCATCGTCCTGTTGAGGTAGTAATCACCCAAGGTTCTCTCATCGTCCCGCTGAGGTAGTAATCGCCCAAGGTTCACTCATTGTCCCGTTGAGGTAGTAACCGTCCCTGACTCATTCATCACATCATTATCAACAAAAACCTTTTGAAGTACCAGACCCGATTCCTGTATCTTGTCAGGGTGCGTCTGAAGAGTTTGAAGATCAACTCCTGTAGCAGACCTGGTAATTTTCTTTCTTTCTCAGGTACGCAAGTTCTCGCTAAGGAATCTCTTACGCGATCGACACCTCCCGATGGCATCTTTAAGCCCATCTCCATAATTATCCATCACAGTTCCAAATGGCATCTATAAGCCCATTCCCGACAAGGTTCTGTCACATCTCCAGATGGCATCTATAAGCCCATTCTCCTATCCACCACCTCTCCAAATGGCATCTGTAAGCCCATTCCCGCTATCACGCTGCTGATACTCAGCTATGTGAGTGCAAATTTCTGGGCACTCTAGTGTTCAATCATCTTCCACCTTTGGATCACGAAAGGCACACACGCCAATCTACATCCTCAGGTCTAAGAAGATTGAACAGGGGCAACTGTTGTACCCCAAAATTTGCCCTCCCATATTCTTCAAAGTTTTGACAAGCATCATCTCAATTTGCTCAAGTCTTCTCAAGGGCTACACAGTCAACCACTCTCCTAAGCCAGTCAAACTAGGGTTTTGGTTCTTGCAAAGAAAGTTGAGGTTTTCAAGGGCTCAATCAAGTCCCACATGCTCATACACTTTGTCAAGCACCTACATGTCAAGTTTCAAGGCTCACAAGGTCAAGTTGCACAGTCAAAAACCCTAATTGCTCCACAGTCAACTGCAGGGGCAAAATGGTTATTTGGCAGTCAAAAGTCAAATTTTTTGGTCAACATCTTATTTTGAAGCCACAATCATCATTTGATCAATTCTTGATCATGATTCCTCAAGAATGGCTCAAAAATCATCAAGGTGTCAAAAGTTTCTATTTTTGGACAGCTGAAAAGTCAACTGTAACTTGACCAAGGCATAACTTTTTCATGGTTCATCATAAAAATCCCATCCAATGCTCATATTGAATGGGAAGACATTTCCTACAACTCATCTTCACATTCCAAGTCCAAGAAATGCTCTCACAAAAAGTTATCAATTTCAACATTATAGGTCATTTTCAAAAGTCAACAAAAAGGCACTTTAAGTCAATAACCATAACTTGAGATTGGTAAACCAAAATGACATGGGACCAAAGACATTGGTTAGAGGACTTCAAGACCTTTCCAAAATGTCCAAGAACATGTTCATAGCTTCAAAATTGAGCAAGATATGCATTGGAGAAGTTGGGAAAGTTTTGTGAAATGGCCAAAGTCAATTATCCTTGAAATTTCATTTTTGACAAAAGGGGCCCACTTTTTCCACTTGTTTCAGCTTGGCCATGCCTCCCACGTGTCCCACGATTTATTTCAAGATTAAAAATTAATTTTCCCATTTTTATTTAATTTTATTTGATTTAATGCATTTTAAATCTTTAAAATTCAAATAAAAATCAAAGAAATTAATGGAGGGATATTTTGTGGTTTGAATAGCCTTGATACACCATAAAACATATACCAAATTCGTTCAAGACCTATTATGGGCATAAAAATTCAAATTTTCACAAGAATGGCAAGTTGTTTAAATGGTGTTCATGGCATAATCTCAAACTTCATTGCAAGGGTTAATGGCTCACATTATTGCTTGATTCTCATTCAAAGACATATATGCAAGCCTCTCATACCATTTACAAGGGCTAAGCATCTCTAAAACGAAAAAAACCATATTCAAAAAAATCAAGCAAAAAGTCAAAACTGAAATCCACCTTCCAAGGCAATTCAAAGCCTTTTCTCGTTTCTAACACTTTGCAGGAACTCTCAGGAGTGTTTTAGAATCAAAACCAAGCGCTCAGGCCTAAGGAATCGCCCCACACGAACTCACGGTTTGCACAATTTTCTTGGAATCGAAATTCATTTGTTCATGCATCATTAACATAATTTGTTGCTTGTTTTGTGTTGTATGAGTCCACAGGAAACTAATGGTATGGTTCAATTGCTTTGAGATGCCCCAAAACTCAATATTATTTTTTCTAAGGTATTCCTATGCAGGCTTCCAAACAACGTCCATCATGCATCTCAAGTGATCATCCTGCCAAGTGGCCACTAACGCCAATCTGATGGCCATGAGGCGTGGACCATGGTGTTCCCAGTCAATGCTTGCACACTTGATTCCAGTTTCAACAACACACCCCCATTCCTGGCCCAATACCCCCTTATTTGGGTTCATTTTTCTTTCTTTTCATTGTATTTCTTTAATTTAATTTCTAACCCCTTTTATTTTATTGGTTATTAGTAATTAATTTAATTAATCATTTTCATAAAAAACAAAAAAATATAATTAACACTTTTATTATTATTTTTATTTTGTAAATAAATCATAATTGAACTAGTTTTTAATTAGGCCATTTGAACATTTTAATAATTAAAATAGATTTAGATTTAGGTTAATCTTTAACTTTGTTTCTTTTTATTTCTATTTTATTTCATAAAAAATATAAAAAAATCAAAAAAAAATATTTTCTTGTAATTAAAATAATTAATTAGTTTTCAATTTCATTTAATTACCAAAAAAAAGACAAAAAAAAGTTAATTCCCTTTTCTTTATTCATGCGTATTTAATTTGTCCGATTATTATGTAATTGCTCCGGATATGTAATAGTAAATAGGACCTTTTACTATTTTTTTATTTTCCGCACTTATTTACTTAAAACGGGTCTTTGTAAAAATTTGGTGATGTATAGACCTGCGCCTTGTAATAGCGTAGGATTTACGTTTCCGCAATTTATTTTCCGCACCCCCTTTAACTGTTAACTTGTATGAAAGAATGCATGACAATTAAAAACAAAGCGTAGCTCACCAAATGCATGACAAGATATAACATAAACTGAAAATAACACAAGAATTCACACACCACTTCTAGGGTACGCCTCACTGTTGCCTTGCCCCTCGAAACGTGGTCGTCGAGTACAGGACGTTTTAGTAAGTCCTTATATCCATGAACATGGCATAAGGGTAGCTTCTAAGGTGTCCTACTGTTTCTCTGGTGACCACATTGTCCCTACAAGCTCGAATTGTGGTCGTCAAGTATAGGACGTCTTAGCGGTCCTTATGTCCATGATCCAGTTGCCTCGAAACAGTTGCCTCGAAACGGTTGCCTCGGATTAAAAAAGGATCAAGGACATAAGGGTAGCTTCTAAGGTGTCCTAACTGTTGCTTCGGTGACCACACTGTCCCTAAAATCGAATTGACCCGAACACCTCCAACGGTGGTGCTACCTACCCCTCAATGGTGGGATGGCACTACCTAAAGGACACTTACACAGCTTAATTCCTTAGGGTAGGTAGATGACTCATGGATACTTTCTCTTTTAAAAAAAAAACAAAAATAATTTTCACACCTTACACTTTCAAAAGCTTTCAAAACAAATTTTTCAAACACTCTTGAGGACAGATACAAGAGTTATTCAGAAATCTTTCAAAGAAACTTTTTCAAATCCCATTCACATTTTGAAAAGCAAACATTTTGAAAACACAAATGAGCAAGTATCTAAGAGCCCATGGATAACCATGGATAGAAAGGGTGCTAACACCTTCCTTTTTTATAAATCTACCTCCCGAACCGAGAAACTATCTCATAAGGAATTTTGCTGTGCTTTTGTCCTGTCCATGTTGGAGAAAATAAAAGACGGTGGCGACTCTTGCTTCCGCAACATTTCACGAACCAGCGTTAAACAGTCAGTTCTATTTCCATCGATCACAGGGAGTGTACTAGCTAACCATCTAGCTCATCAAGTTGTCAAAGATTACCAATCCATGAAGTTCGACTTCCCCGACGAAGACATTATGACATTGGACAACATTGAAGGTAACGAACCGTATGACGGACCTGAACAAGGATCCCAATGGACCCTGTACTTTGATGGTGCTTCAAATGCACTTGGAAACGATATTGGCGCGGTACTTATCTCACCAGAAGGTTTCCATACACCTTTCACCGCTAGACTCTGCTTCAGCTGCACCAACAACATGGCCGAGTATGAAGCTTGCATCTTTGGTCTCAAGGCTGATATTGACTTGGGAATCAAATCTTTGGTTGTATTTGGGGACTCAGCTTTGGTTATCAGTCAAATCAAAGGAGAGTGGGACACTAAACATCCTAATCTCATACCGTACAAAGAACATGTCCTGACATTGTTACCTCATTTCGAGCAGATTACCTTCGAGCACTTCCCGCGAGAAGAAAATCAGCTAGCGGATGCTCTAGCTACAATGTCTTCCATGTTTAAACTTAACTGGGATAATGAGGCTCCCCAAATCACCATCGAGCGAAGAGATGAACCTGCTCATTGTCACGAGATTAATACCGAAGAAGTAGTGGACCAACCCTGGTTTCACGAGATCAAAAGGTATCTCAAGACTCGAGAATACCCTGAAGGAGCTTCAGTCAACGACAAAAAGTTCTTAAGGAGATTTCTGCTAAGTTCTTCCTGAGCAATGGTATCCTATACAAGCGCAACCATGATTGCGTTCTACTTCGTTGTATGGACAAGGTTGAAGCTGAGCAGATCATGACTGAACTGCATAATGGTACTTTTGGAACTCACTTGAGCGGATATACGATGGCTACGAAGATTCTACGGGCAGGCTACTACTGGTCTACCATGGAAGCTGACTGTCATCAATATTCCCGTACTTGTCACAAATTCCAAATCTATGCGAACAAGGTACATATTCCTCCAGTTCCTCTCAATGTCCTAACAACTCCTTGGCCATTCGCAATGTGGGGTATCGACATGATTGGAGAGATCAAGCCTACAGCATCCAATGGACACCGCTTCATCCTGGTGGCCATTAATCACTTTACCAAGTGGGTCGAAGAAGCTTCCTTCGCCTCCGTTACAAAGAATGTGGTTGCCTGCTTCATCAAGCAGAACCTCATATGCCGGTATGGTATCCCCGATTGGATCATCACGGACAACGGTACAAACCTGAACAACACTATGATCACCGCTCAGTGCGAGCAATTCAAGATTCAACATAACAATTCATCTCCCTACCGACCAAAGATGAACGGTGCTGTCGAAGCTGCGAACAAAAATATCAAGAAGATCATTCAAAAGATGACAGTCACCTACAAGGACTGGCATGAGATGTTAATGTTTGCTCTGCACGGATACCGTACCACGACGCGTACTTCAACTGGGGTAACTCCCTTTTCTTTGGTATATGGCATAGAAGTTATTTTACCTATGGAGGTTCAGATCCCTTCCTTGAGAAATATGAAGGATGTTGGTTTAAGTGAAGACGATTGGATTCAGACCCGGCTTGATCAACTTAACTTGATTGACGAAAAGCGACTTACTGATGTTTGTCATGGTCAGACGTATCAAAAACGGATGATCAAGGCTTTCAATAAGAAAGTCAGGCGCCAGGTATATCAAGTCGGAGATCTTGTAATCAAGCGGATCATCTTACCGCAAAGTGATCCTAGGGGCAAATGGACTCCTACCTACGAAGGACCATTTGTGATCAAAAACATCTTTTCTGGTGGGGCAATGATATTAACCACCATGGACGGTGACAATCTGCTGCACCCTGCGAACGCAGACATAGTCAAAAGATACTACGCATAAATGACCCGACAAGTTGAAAACTCGAAAGGGCGACTTGGGAAAAAATGGGCATCCTGGTGAATCGAAAACCCGAAAGGGCGGTTCAGGCAAAAATTAGGGATAAACAAAAAAATATGTACACCCGGCAAGTTGAAAACCCGAAAGGGCGACTTGGGCAAAAAGGGGTTTCCCAGTGGATCGAAAACCCGAAAGGGCGATCCAGGAAAAAGTTAGGGAATTAAAGCGTATGACTATGTCTCGTCGGATCACTTTAAGGACAATCTCTTCACGGACAAACTCCAAGCTTCTGATCAATCCAATCATCTGCGGACGAAGCAACGAATGGACAAGATACTCAGAGTTACGAAGGCTATAGAAGAATGGGAACCCCATGGAATGTTCACACATAGACATCTTGCTTTGTATAAATATTTCTCAATTTTATGACAACATTCTCTTACTAGGATGTCTGTCTCCTTTGTACAAAATACTTACACAAAGTTAATACAAAGATACTTCAAATGAAGAAAATTGTTTGCATTTTCTTTATTTTTTATACTTGTGTTTTATTTGAAAACATCCAATGATTTATTAAATGAGCATATGCATTTGAATATAATCACTTCTTACAAATAAAACGAAATAAGAAAGAATAATTACTGATAGGATGAAAGTATAGGAAAATGTCTTTAGGCTATTCCAAGAAAAATCCCCTGCGATACATCATCCAGATCCTCAACGGAACTAAAGCTTTGAAATACATATCCCCAGCGGAGTTAAGTTTCAAGAATCCCCATCAGAGCTGAGTTTTCAAATTCCTAATCCCCAGTGGGCAAAACTTTGAACTATAAACCCTCAGTGAAGGTGAAACTTTCTTCCTCAAATGGAGTCAAACCTTCAACCTTTGAACATCATTGGAGACCATCTAGTTTCCTCCGATTTCCCCGGAGAATCGCTTTAAAACCATATAATTCCCCGGAGAGTTATTTTAAAACCTTCTTCCTCAACGGAGTCAAGTTTCCATGCACGATCAAATCAACACGTCATTAAGATCCCCGCAGAGAGGAAACTTTGATCTACCAATCCCCAGCGGAAACCATTCAGTTTTCCCCTGATACCCCAACAGAATGGAGATTCTCATTCTTGAAGTCCCCAGTAGATTGGCATACAACCCAAACTCCTGATCTCCCCAGCAGTATAGCTTCTCCCCACAGAGGTTGTCAAAGATCTCGATTCTCCAACAGTGGTCATAGATTTATTTTCCCCCACAGCAGTCAAAGATTTTATTATCTCCAACTATCCAGGATTTATTTTCCTCAGCTAATCAACTTACATGCGCATACATTGCATTCATATATCATAAACATTGATGAAACACATATTATTACATCATACATTTCACGCAACATAACTTTGTGTTTCAGCTAACATTCTACCCTTTTTAGGATGAAATTAATAGCTACCTAAAACAGATATTCAAAGCTAAAAAAACAGCTTAGAGATGCTCCAGACACAGATGCTTTCCTATTTTTTTATTCAAATCAAGGGGCATATTCCTGTTCTAATTATGAAACTTAGGTTCGACTAGATTTTATCTTGATTATACTGAAGCCCGGAGATCAACCAGAAAATAGTTGAATCCCCTGCAGGTTTGTGAAGCCTGGATGTTGACCAGATAGCAATACAAGACTGTGAAGCCTGGATGTTGACCAGATAACAGTAAGGTATACTGTGAAACTTGGACGTTGATCAAATAATAGTTTACTAGGCCAATTACTTTGAAGCCCGGATCCAACCGGATATTAGTAAGCCTCAAAATCAAAGGAAAATCAGAGGCGGTCGGATAACCATTTTATTTCCTTCTGAAGACTAGACGTTGACCAGATAGGAAGAAAGGTATTGTAAAACCTGGATGTTGACCAGATAGCAATAAAAGACTGTGAAGCCTGGATGTTGACCAGATAATAGTAAGGTATACTGTGAAGCTTGGACGTTGACCAAATAACAGTTTACTCGGCCAATTACTTTGAAAGTCGAATTCAACCGGATATTAGTAGGCCCCAAAATTAAAGGGAAACCGGAGCCGACCGGATAACCATTTGATTTCCTTCTGAAATCTGGATGTTGACCAGATAGGAAGTAAAGTATCGTGAAGCCTGGATGTTGACCAGATAGCAATACAAGACTGTGAAGCCTGGATGTTGACCAGATAGCAGTTCACTGTCACCTCTTCAACCAAGAGACGACTCCCCAGTAGAATAACGGACGACTAAAGTTCTATTTTTACCACGACAGAGACCAGCATTCCCCGGTATAGTCCTCCTTAACAACAGGTATACGGGCTCTCGAAAAGGAATCTATTATGCGATCAATTTTTATTGGATGGCATCTTTAAGCCCATCTCCGACAAGATTATGTCACATCTTCCAAATGGCATCTTTAAGCCCATTCCCTCAACTATACTCTGACGAGCGCAAATTTACGGGCACTCTAATGTCCAATCATATTTTACCTTCGAGTCACGAAAGGCAAACTCGCCAATCTAACTCTTCAGGTTCAAGAAGATTAAACATGGGCAGCTGTTGTACCCCAAAATTTTCCCTCTCATTTTATCAAGATTTCTCCTCACAAGACTCTTTGAACTCAAGACCAGTTTAGGGTTTACTCTGCTCAAGACATCTTCTTGCACTGTTGACCTAAATTAGGGTTTGAGTTTGCACAAGGAATTTTGGACTTATAATGCTCAATGTGACTTTCATGCTTCATGTTGGACTTATAAGATTGCTCATACCAAGTTTTAAGCCTTGAATCAAATTTTTGCTCAGTCAATTGGACAGTTGGCCTAAAAATCAACTGTATTGGGGGAAAAGTCAACTGTGGCCAATTTACAGTCAAACCTCATAAATTTTGATCCACATCAACATTATAATCTCATATGAACCATTGGATCAAGTTTTGACCACAACTCCTCAAGAAATTTGATCAGATCATCAAAAGGGCAAAATGGTCATTTTTAGGGTTTTGACTGCAGAAGGCCAATTTCTGATTTTTCACCTAGCCAATGGAAAATTGGGTTCAAGCATGGATTCAAGGACTCAATGGCATCATCTTGACCTATTCACAAGGTTCAAAATATCTCAATTGCATTGGATTGACAGATGAATTTTCCAGTCAACTGATCAAAAATCAACTGTACACTGAAAAGTCAAACTTTGACTTTTTAGTCAAAATCAAGTGACAAGGGTCATTTTTCATCAAGATGTGTCAAAACATGAAACTTGTTCATCAAGAAACCTAATTTTGCAAATTAGGGTTTAAGATTGAAAATTTTCATAACTTAGAATTTTTCTAAGTTATGAAATTTTCTTAATTTTCCCAAATTTTCCCAAGATTTTCACCATGATGCAATTGGATTCAAACAAAACTTCCAACATGAAAGTTGTATTCCTCCACACAATATACAACTTTGATTCACAAAGTTTTCCCAAAAGAAGCTTGGATTTCAAGTTATGATTTTTGGAACAAGGGTCCATGAAACTTTTAACTTAGTGAAATTTTGCCCTAGTTTAGGCAGGATTTTGGCCTATCTTCATGGAAATGTTTCACCTAATTCCACTTGGAATCCCAAAATGAATTTCAAAGATGTATTTTAGAGCATTTTACAAGATTTCCAAAATGTCCAAGAACTCTCCAAAATCATTTGTGGTTAGGGAGAATCGAAGGTTTGAATTTGGAAAAAACTCAATTTGATCCATGGCATGTTTCATATTGACACAATTTTGAAACTCTATTCAGCCTCACATGTACTTGCTCACAGGTCTCTAAAACCCTTCCATACTTAATAATTAAATGCAAACCCAATGGATTGAATCTTTGTTCTGATCATTAGAGGATTACACAAGAGATCAATCCAAAAATAGCAAAAAGGCAACATTGCCATTTTTGTCAAACTTGCTTTATGTCAAATTGCTTCCCTTGAGCCTTGAACCAAATCTTGGATAGAAAATAATATCCACAAACTTGGGGGGCCAATATCACAAAGTGCATGCTGGAAGATAGCCTGTACAGGCTTGTCTTGTATGATTTCTTACTTTTGCTTAAAATACAAGAAAACTTGCAAAAGAGACACAACTTGAGTATCTGTTATAACCAACTCTTGCAAGCATTTGAAACAAGTTTTTACACATTTCCTTGAGCCAGAAACATGAGCCATCCAACCCTCAAGCCTTCCAAAACACCAAAACACACCCCTCTTGCAAAACAGGGCAGTTTCTGCACTTTGAGTTCCATAACAAAAACTACTCGTGCATTTTGCCTCAAACCTGTTCAAACACATTCCATATAACTTATCCAAGCAATCCCAACCATTGGCCATTGACTGTAACTCCATTTGCAAGCTTCACCATTTCTATTTTCAGCTTGTGCAGGTTGACTTCTACAAGCTTGTTCAAGCAAATCCAAAGCAAACTAAGCATTGGGGAAGGTCAGAGGAAGTTCAAGCAAGCTCCCAAGCATCTCAGGCCTCACTGAAAAGCTCTACATTGCCATACTCGTGTTCAACTGAAATAAGTATTTTCCAACTTCCTATCTCTCTATTTAGGAATCATTAGGCTTAGGTTTGTGAATAAAAAATGTAGTACTCATAGCCCTTAAGATGTACATATGCATAGATTTCATTTAAGTTAAGTGTGCTGAGAGAATTTGATTGATGAACTTCCTGAAAAAGTTAGGTTAAAAATTAGGGCCAGAGAAATTCTCTCTGGTCTTTGAGAGTTAGATTAAGTTCTTTATATGGTTGGAATCGTCTTGAAAAATGCTATGACTTTGGTGATATGAGTTTTTGCTTTAGAGCACGTATGCAGGATTTCCAGATTTTGTACACAGGCGCGCATTTTTATGTTTGAACGAAGGTTGAAGATGAAGTGTTGGACTGGGCCTGCCTTTTCCCTACTATTTGCACCACTAACTTGCTATTTACACCCCTCAGCCCATTTGTTTTATATTTTCATATTTTTTCATTTCTTTTTTAGTTTCTGACTTTATTTTATTTTTCTAAACATAAAAAATTACTAAAAATATTTTCATAAATTTTCACATTTTATTTTGTATTTTTATTATTTTTTCTAACATAAAAATAATTATTAGATAACATACTTTTATTTTATTTATTGAAAACTTGAAAATAATACATAAAAATATTATACTTTTATTTTTATTATTTACATACTTAAATAATATTTTTCTAATATATTTTTTTTATTTTTTTCATTTGTATATATTTTTTTATTTTATTGTACATAAATAGTATAATTAATATATATATACTTTCTTAAAGAAAATTAGGGTTTTTACCCTTAATAAAAATAATCTTTCATTTTATTATTTTTTAATGCATTAAATATTTCATTTTTTATATACATAAAAAATACCAAAAACATTTTTTGCATACTTATAATATTTTGCATATTTATACTTAAATTGTTTATTTAAATATTGCTTATTTATTATTTGGTGCAAAGAATTCAATTTGGATGTAATAGTAAATCTTAGGGTTTTATTTTCTTGCAAATACTCCCCATTCAAAATTGTATCCCCCTCCCCATATCAATGTTGTAATAGTCGTAAATTTATTTTACGCATTTATAGCTTTCAAATATGCCATGATAGAGATTAGGGTTTGTATGCAAAAATCCAAAATCACAACAAATAGCTAGACCTAATACAAGACATAAAAGCATGTAAATTGACAACACAATGCACACATGCACCCCTAGGGTTTCATCCACTTGTTGCCTTTAAAATGACCATGTTATGCATGTTGAGTATCTTGGAAAAACAAAAACAAAAAACAAAAGATCATAGTCCCTCGATGACGCTATCTTGGTTGCCTATACAAAATGATCTAGTCCCTCAAAAATTTGCTAAAGATACTTAGCACAATTACTATCATGGTCAATACGATGACCCGCACCTGTCCCATTTAACAACCAAATACAAGGTTGTTTACCAAATGCAATGGTAAAACAACACTGTCAAAAGGGTTAAAAATGTGTAGGAAAGATATTTGAGTAGATAGGGTAGATAACTCTTAGTTACTTGATCAAAACTTGCAAAAACATCCTTGCTATTTTCAAATACACATCACAGCACAATTTCAAAACATTTCCCAATACAAACTTTAAAACATTGAAATATCTTTTCAAAAGACGAACACCTTTGTATATATTCAAACAAGAATCATTACAAAGGTTTCCTAGACAAGGCCTCTTTCCAAAACATTTTCAAAACCACACACAAAGCACCATTTCAAACAATTGAAAAGCAAAAGCAAGTGATCTAAACAAGTAACTAAGAGCCCATGGAAAATCATGGATGAAAAGGGTGCTAGCACCTTCCCTTTTCATAATCTACCCCCTGAACCCAAGAAAATATCTCAAAGGTCTTTCCTGTGCTTTTTGACCTTTCCTTTGGATAAAATAAAAATTCAGTGGCGACTCTTGCTAAACCGAAACATTTGCGAACACAAACGCAAAACCTCAAGTCAGTTCTCCCACCGTATCACACTATCCATCCTGACGACCAAGAAAAAACAACTTTCACCTGTCCTTATGGTACATTCACCTATAGACGAATGCCATTCGGATTATGCAATGCCCCTGCAACATTCTAGAGATGTATGATGTCCATCTTCTTTGATTTTCTAGATGGCATGATGGAAGTTTTTATGGATGACTTCTCTGTCTATGGAGAAAGTTTTGAAGGATGTTTATCAAACCTTGAAATGGTACTAGAAAGATGCGTAAGTGTCAGTCTCGTGTTAAACTGCGAAAAATGCCACTTCATGGTCCGACAAGGAATTGTCTTAGGGCATATAGTATCCGATAAGGGAATTGAAGTAATATTGCAAAGATTGAAGTTATAGAAAATATTCAACCACCCAAAACTGTTAGAGAAAAAAGAAGTTTTCTAGGACACGCTATTTTCTATCGATGTTTCAGTAAAGACTTCTCTAAAATAACCAAACCTCTAACCGAACTGCTAATGAAGGATGGTGAATTTATTTTCACCGACAAATGTTTAGACGCGTCTACAACTCTAAAAAAGGCATTAATGTCAGCACCTATTATGCAACCTCCTGATTGGAACGAACCATTTGAGATAATGTGCGATGCCAGTGACTATGCCGTAGGCGCAGTCCTATGACAAAGAAAGGATAAAAAGCTTCATGCAATTTACTACGCAAGTAGAACCCTAGATCATGCGTAGACGAATTATGCCACCACTGAAAAAGAATTGTTAGCTGTTGTGTTTGCTTTAGATAAATTTCATTCCTATTTAGTAGGAGCACGAATAATTATCTGTACTGACCACACTGCAATCCGATACCTCTTAAGTAAGAAAGACACCAAACCAAGATTACTAAGGTGGATCTTAATTCTACAAGAATTAGATTTAGAAATAAAAGACAAGAGAGGCACCGAGAATGTAGTAGTTGACCACCTATCCAGAATAGAAGGCATCAAACCAGATCATATTCTCATCAATGATGATTTTCCTTATGAACGCCTTGTAGCCCAATTAGAAATAGACAGTATTATAACTGAGTACCCTGTAACTTATGAAGACAAGAACACAAACAAAATTATGGAAGCAATATGAACCACAACCATACTACCATGGTACGTCGATTTAGTCAACTACTTGGCTGCTAGAGTGCTTCCACCCGATATGTCTTATCAACAAAATAAGAAATTATTGCATGACCTTAAACATTATTATTGGGACGAGCCTTTGCTTTTCAAAAGAGGAGCCAATGGTATTTTTCGTTGATGTGTTCTCGAAAATGAAAGCGAAAACATAATTTTCCACTGTCATGCCGCTCCCTATGGAGGACATGCAAGTACATCAAAGACATGTGCTAAGATATTACAATTTGGCCTCTATTAGCCTAATCTTTGGAAATACGTCCATATCGCGGTTAAAAATTGCGACCAATGCCAACGCACTGGAAACATCTCTAGACGCGATGAGATGCCTCAAAAGGGCATTCCAGAAGTTGAAGTCTTTGACGTATGGGGAATCGATTTCATAGGACCCTTCACGTCTTCCTTTGGAAATCACTACATACTAGTTGTTGTCGACTATGTTTCGAAATTGATCGAGGTTATAGACTATCCAACAAATGATGCGCGAGTAATAGTCAGGATTTTCAAGAACATAATATTTCCAAGATTCGGTGTTCCGAGACTCGTCATCAGGGACGGTGGCTCCCATTTAATTTCAAAAATACTAGAAAAATTATTAGCTAAGTACGGAGTCCGACATCGTGTCGCAACACCTTATCATCCATAAACAAGTGGGCAAGTAGAGGTCTCCAACAGAGAAATTAAGAAAATCTTATAAAAACTGTAGCAACCTCTAGGAAAGACTGGTCATCTAAGTTACATGAAGCTCTATGGGCATATAGGACATCATATAAAACTCTGATTGGAACCACGCCATTCAAACTAGTTTATGGGAAATCATATCATATGCCATTAGAAATAGAACATAAAGCTTATTGGGCCATTAAGACCCTTAATTTAAATTACACTGCTACGGGTGAGAAAAGAATTTTGGATATCCATGAACTAGAAGAACTTAGACTAGACACTTACTAAAATGCTCGGATATATAAAGAAATAACTAAAAAATGGCACGATAAACGAATATCTAGAAAAGAATTCAATGAAGGCGATATAGTTCTCCTATTTAATTCTAGACTTAAACTATTTCCAGGAAAACTTCGCTCAAGATGGTCTGGTCCCTTCGAAATCACTAAGGTCTTTCAAAATGGAGCGATAGAAATCAAAGGAACGAATAGAGAACCTTTCATCGTAAATGGACAATGTCTAACACACAATCATAGCATCGATAATAAAGAATATTACGAAACATTTAGGCTAGATGCGCTGCCATCCCATTCGTTAGACTAATACCCATGTTATGTCGAGCTTACGACTTTAAACAAAGCGCTTCTTGGGAGATAACCCAACTTTGAGTCTTTTCTTTTTGCTTTGCTTATTTTCGCTTTTCTTTTCTTGCTTTTATTATTATTGATGTTAAAATATGCAGTATTGTTTCTTTAATTTTGCCCGCTAATAACTTAATGCTAATTGTCAACCTACATCAGGCTAACTTTCTGATTAGCTAGTTACAATAACATGATGAATCCGGTTAATACGAGGGGCATTGTGTTTAGAGGAAGAAATCAGCGGAGGAGGTTTGAGTCTCTTTCTGATAGGGAGATAAGATTAAGTACCTACCCCGACAGACCAACTATGATCACCTTAGGGATTCGGGATAGTGTTCTGTTTTTATTGAGCCAAATAGGATGGGATACATCTCCTTTGAGGAGAAAATTTAGCTCTTATCATAGACTAACTTTAGAGTTTTAAAGCTACCTTGTCTATAAACCTTACCACGGTCTAGGATTCAATAGGGGACTGATTAGATTTATACTATTTGGTATAGAGTACACCTTCACCCACAAAGAGCTGGCAGAGTTACTAGGATTTCCACATAGCCTAGATGCATTCACCGTAATCCAGGAAGAGCTTTTTAATGTAGGTGAGCTAGATTATTTCTGGGGGGGACATTACAAGCATTAGTAACCTTGAGCTTGAGGACATGCATTCTGAAAGCATCCACAACCCAGCTTTAAGATATTTCCACAAAATCCTAGCCCACAGCCTTTTTGGTAAAGCAGAAAACATTACCACTGTTTCTAAAGCTGAGCTTTTTATCATGTTTTGCACTTCGCAAAACTGCCCCATAAATGGAGCTACATTTATTCTAGCAAACTTTCACCGTCTTGTGAGAGCGGTACATGAACCCATTCTCATAGGTGGCTTAGTGACCATGATAGCTAATGTTATCCGGTTAAGACAACAACTGTTGAACCTTGTCCCTTAGGGTAGATTTCAACCTATGAATATAAATTTCTGTTTTAATAGGGGTATCATTGGAAACCTAGGCCCATCTAACTTTGAACTACTCATTAACAATCAGTTAATGCCACTTTTTACCCTACCTGACCCTAGGACAAGCATACATGACCTAAATAACCGGTTATATAATTGGGACGCACCACACATGTCACCACCACCTACTCCTGAGACTCCCTTGATTTATGACCATCTCTATGCTTCCTGTCTGATGAGGATATTGACCCTGAAACCCCACCCTTTTACCATGACTTCCCATCTCCTGAACAAATTGGCTCAAACTTCCCCGACTCTTCAGTTGTTTCTCCGCCTCCGGAATTTCATCCTGCTCCCGCTTTGACTGTCATCCAATCATAGATTGATTTGTTGAAGGACGAGCTTGTTATTCTGCAAATCGACTTCCATGCCTTTATGGATACGGTAGTCGAACAACTGGATTATATTTATCAGCATCTTTTCTCTGCATCGCTTGACCGACGTGGCTGATTTACCAAACGTACTGCATTATTTTTTTTCCTCTTCACATTTAAACATTGAGGTCAATGTTTTGTTTAAGTGTGGATAGAGTTTTTATTAGATTTTCATTTATTTATTTGACACTTTATTCTTTCAATTTTTGGAATTATATCTTCCAATTCAGTTTTATTATGAGTTTTATTTATTTCGTTTATTTACTGCATTAGTATCATATTTACGTGTGTATATATATATATATATATATATATATATATATATATATATATATATATATATATATATATATATATATATATATATATTATGTAAAGTATTGAAATGATATAATGCATAAAAATATTCAGACGCATGTCGTTCGCCATACAAGCGTGACGCTCGTCACGCTTCACATAACCCAGTCCCGCTCGGCACATATGCGTGATGCTCGGCACGTACTGAAGAACAGAAGTGTTCCTATATTCTTACAGAAACCCCCGTAGAACCCTTCTTTCTTCCATTTTCTTCAACCGCTGTTCACAATACATTAAACCTATTGCCTATTTCTCTTCCCCATTATCATTTCCATAAAAATCCACTAAACCCAACTTAATTCCATTGTTATATCTATCTATAAACCATCTCAAAACCCATTACCAATTCAAATCACCAATTTCTCACACAAACTTTCACCCATCTTCCTTCCTTGCTTCAACAATGGCACGAAGAAATTCCAGACCCGAACCAGATCTTTCTGGAATTACATTTCACAACGGAGAAGCCGAAGAGAACCAAAAGGCTCAGTACCTCAAGTTCTATCAATGCTCCGTCGTACCGGTACGGTATGTGGATATTGAGTGCCTCTGAAAATTACGCTTTCTCGATAGCGTCCAGTGGTTACTCCATCACTCCAACTTAGCATTCATCTGCACGCAGAACCTCCCAACATACGAGTCGCTAACCTTGGAATTTATGAGCTTGTTCTCATACAACCTGTCGTGTGACGAGAACGAGCACCTATCCGTCTCCTCCACTTTTAGAATGTTCAACAATGAATATTATGTAAGTCAATCCACTCTAAGTGCCTTCTTTCACTTTCCTACTGAAGGGATGGTACACCACTGCATTCCATAAGACCTTGATTGGGCATCTACAGGTTTTGCGCTTTGGAAAGTTCTTACCAATGAGGAATCGAACAGCTGGGAAGGACTTTATGCTTCATCCATTCATAATCCCGCAATAAGGTACTTCCATCGTGTCATCTCCAATACCATTTTTGGAAGAATGAACAACAACAAAGTTAATTCTAAAGAGTTGTTCCTCCTCCATTGTACCTTCAAACCCAACCAAAGGATCAATGCAAGCACCTTCCTTCTATCACATATCCAGTCCTTGTGCGCCAGAGGATCTACGCCTTTCTGCATTTGAGGGATAGTAACCTCTATAACACTTGGCCTTCACCTCGAAGACAAGCTTGCAAATTTTCCATCACTACCGCCAATGTTCGTTGACATTGACAATTGTCGGGCTGGCCACTTGATTAAGGTCAGAAGAGATGGTAGGTACAACCTCATGGTGCACAACAAGGTAGTTCTAAGTATAATTTTTCCAAACTTTGTGCTTACTAATGTTACAGACTTGTCTGAGTGGCTTTATGACCTTGATGCTCCTGCACCTAGAGATAATGCGCGAAGCGACCAAGGGAATGTCCAAGCAGATGAAATGGAGCAAGAAATGGAACAAGGAGACGCTGAACAACAAGCTCCTCCTGAAAACGTGGCAAGCACGTCCACTAGGCCCAAGAGAAGAAGAGAAAGAGTACCAGCCTCGAATGATGACATTATGGCTGCCATAATGGAACAGGATGAGTGAATGCAGGCTATGCAAAATAACCAAAATGCAATGATGCAACTTATGCTGGTCATGCAAACTCAGCAGCAAGAATACGATGAAAGAAATGAGCACCGGACTGTAAGATTAAGTAAGGAAATGGCGGCCTTGACTGTACGCATGAATGGTTTTCAGGATTATATATATCATGTAGCTATGCCCCATCCTCTGGGTACACGTGGATGAGAACGAGGACGAGGAAGAAGACGTGATAACCAATAAGAATAGATTGATTTTGTTTCTCTTCCCACTTCCTTTTTATGTTTTTAAAGCATTGGGACATTGCTTGTTTCAAGCTTAGGGGAGTTAGTTAGTTTAGAAACTCTTTGTTGCTTTCTAAGTAGTTTTTTTATTTCATTTCCATTTGTAATAAAAAACATCATTGTATTTTCGATTTCATTTATGCAATTTTTCTGTTGTTATCTAATTTTCTACTTTCTTGAGCCTTAACAAAAAAATTTGTTAGTTACTTGCATAATCTGACGCTTTCGAAGAATATATAGGTTGCTCACTTTTCAAAAGATATATGAGAAGCTTTGAGTGAAACAGAAGTACGATGGATACCGTCGTAACACTCTAAATCCCCAGATTGCGCTAGATTGATTTCAGTATCCTTTATACCAAAACCTTAAACTTTAGCTTTAAAATAACCCTGAATTTCTCTAATATGTGTGTGTGAAGATAAAGGGCTTAATGTGATTGCACTAGAATAAAAAAGGGTAAATTTTAGCAAAAAGGAATAGGTTGAGCTATAATGGCATGACTGGAATTGGTCTGCACAATAGGGGATGTTTAGTGTTATTACCGTATATTTTGTGTTATGTTGAGCTTACGTTTCCGAAAAACTTTGGCAGCCTCTTATGATTAGAATTGCATCATGAAATTGCATTTAACTTGAGCCTTATTAGTTTTTATACTGACTTTATTGCTTGAGGAAAAGCAAAGGTCCAAGCTTAGGGGAGTTTGATAATAAGAAAAGATATAACATTTTATGTCCGAATTACATAGATTAATTTCTGATTCTTCGATTATTATATCACATTTTATCTCTTTTTATAGTTTTTGAAATATATTTCAGGTACTTAGCATTTGCAAGGCATAAATAAGAAAAGGAAGAAGAATAATGGAAAAATGAAGAAGAAATGGCTATAAAACAGCAAAACGCACCATTTCTGTAAACAGAAGCTGCCGCCCGTCACAAGACATTACGACTGGGACAAGTTTTATTTTTTTGCCCCTCAACATGTCTCACGTTACAACCGGGACAGGTGTTCATTATATGCCCCACGTCACGATACACACTATGCTCGCCACAATGGAAGCAGTTACGAACCTTTCCCCACTGAAGCGTACAAAACACATGGTCACCTGGATTTTCTCCACGCTTCAGAAGCGAGAATCATGGTAAGTTACCTATTTTTACCCAACCAAATGGACTCTATATATGGAAGCAGTTACCAAAAATAAAAGTCTCCTCTCTCCCTCACGCTCGATTTCTCTCTGGCACTTTGAACAATTACGCAGTATTGTTATTTTTAATTTTACTTTCCCTGTTCAGGATTATTTTATTGTATTCTATTTGATATTTTCCAGTTATATTTCCAGCATTACTTTTCCACTTTTCGTAGTATTCCGTAAGCAATAAAACCCCCACCATCAAAGCAGTATTTTTCCACATCAGAGAAATACTGCAACACTAGTTTGCTTCCAGACTTCCAGAAGTTGCTTAGGATTGCTTAAATTTAATTCAAGTTATTTTTACTATAAGTCAATCCTTCCGGCTTGTGGAGGAAAGACATTGTTTGGAACTAATCGCTTTGTTATTCACTTTCAGGTTCTTATTTTAATAAGCATAATTTATTTATTTCTTACTATGCATGCGATGTTGAATTTACATTTCAATTTTATGATATTCTGCAATTATATTATGTCTGGCTAGATTCTCTGATACCGACCGGTATGTAAAACTTAACCGAAAGGATTCAGTAATTAATTGGTATTATTATTTTTACAAAAACACTTTTGTGGTTCTAATTTCCAATCTAATATTTAATTGTTTTTGTATGAGAGTAAAAGACAGTCTAAGGTTAAAATCAATAGAGCGGAAGTTTGAGGTTTTAACCGGATAATGGTTATTAAAACATTGATTTTAAAAACAAGTGGAAGCGCTTTAAAGTTAATTGGACGTTATTTGTTTTCAAAAAATACTTTTGAGTTTTAAATGAAACAACGGAAGCGCTCATTTCGAGCATAACTAATATGATCTGATTCAATATAACGGAAGTTTAAGACGAGGGTTTTTTAAACAAATAGTTTCACCGAAACCGTGTTTTAATATAAAAAACAAATGCCAATGATTTACTGAATCCCTTAAGTTAACGAAATACATACTGGTGTCCCATTATTAATTAGACTATAGTTAATTCCTGATTTAACCCAAACACTCAGAATTTATAATTAGCCTTAGCTTTACATAGTGACCTTAAGATAACAGTAGTTTTGACCATCGGACCTTGTGGGTTCGATATCTTTTAAAACTACGCGATAGACCGTGCACTTGCAGTCACTACACCCGATAGACTCATAAAGTTCGCGATCACCTAGTACTTGTTCATCAGGAGATTTTGGAATAAAATGCTCCCCAGGTCCTATTGTGTGTAGTGTATCATCTATGGCTTCGATAGCCATGTTTGTTACTTCAGTTTCGAGAGTCGCTCTTCTTTTATTCTCGTCCAAGTAGGCCGAAATCTTTTCGAAGAAGAATGATTCATACATAATCAATGTCCTCATCCCAGCCAGTTGGTCGTATATCAGACATTCCTTCGACATCCTCTGTTTCTCCCATGATCTCTCTGTCCCATTGAAAACCATTTGGGTGGAGGGTTAAGAAATAGAGGGCATTCTTGCTAGGTGAGTATGCTTCTCCTGCTGGGTTGCATTGCCCTATATCGGTTAGTTTTCTGTCGAAGTTCCTTCTGTCCACCTAATTCACTTTAGTCATGTAGTAACTTTGGTTCGCTTCTATGTTTTCCATTATGCCATCCTCTCTCCAGATAGATAATCTTTGGTGCATTGTTGAAGGGACAACTCATATTCCATGTATCCACTCTCTTCCAAGCAACAAGTTGTAATTTGCTTTTGCTGAGATTACCATGAACATAGTTGTCCTTGTAATTGAACCATCTGTCAAATATACATGAATCACCCCCAATGTGTGTCCAATTTTTCCGTTGTAATTTGAGAGGACCATGTTGTATAGATTTACATCTGTATCAAACATTCCAATCCTTTTTAACATAAATTGTGGCATTAGATTGACAGCTTCTCCTCCATCCACCAGAACTTTGTTTATGCCCACTTGTTCGACCTTGGCCCTAATGTACAAAGGCTTCAAATTCCCTTTCATGCCTTGGTCAGGCCTTTCGAAGAAAGCATTTTGTTCCTTGATAGCTCTATTGTTGAGCACATAGTAACAGACTAGTTTATGTCTGGCCATTTCTTCCTCATCTGCTTCTTCCTGATCCTCTATTTCAGTTTCCTGGTTATACTCATGAGGTAAGACTGATACTACATTACAATTGACATTAATGAAACTCCGTCAGATTCAAAATCATCTGCTGACATTTCATCTTCCTTTATTAGGTTCTTTTGAATCTTCTCACTTGCAACCTTTCCCTCTGATATAAACGATTTTCGACCCACATGTGGCTTGCTTGAGTTCGCGGTGCTTGAAGGGAACTTGTTACTACTGGATTCTCCTATGTCTTTTGATGCTAGCTCTCTTTTAGCCTTTTTAATCCCCTGATGCCTCCTCCACTGGGATATGGACATTGGATTCTTTCCCTTGTAATTCTCTAACATGTAAGCCTCACTCTTTGATGTCTGGAACTGTTTTCTGTAGGCCATTAAAGTTCTGCCTCCTTGGTCGAAGCTCCTCCATTTTCCTTTTCCTGCCCCAGCCTGAGTCCATTTTTCAGTTGGTATTTCAGCTGGAAGTTTGAAATTGACTCTCCTAGCTTTAGGGTGAGGACTGTCTTGTCTCCTGGGAATTCCCCTCTTGTCAAAGACGTACACATTTGGGTTGCCACCTTGTTGGTCCCATCCATGGGTGAATGGAATTCTTTCGAACATCTTAGCCATCTCCCTGTCATACACTGCTCCACACTTGGGACATAACAAGCACTCTATTTCAGCTTTATAACAGTGTACCAGAAAACCCAACAGACTTTCCACTGGCTTTGGGTACACTTTCATCAACTGGATTTCTTGTCTTCAATAGCCCTAATTCTAGCATGTTGAGATCTTTCATAAGTCTCTGCTACCCTTCGATTCAGAACAATTTTGCACCTTGGACACACCAAAATCTCTAAATTTCTTTGATGACACCTCCATAAGTACTCTCGTAGAGTTTCATTGGCCTTAGGGTAACCAAAACTCATTTGTTCCCTCTCCATCTTGAGGCATCTTTCCACCTCTTCCATTTTTGGAGAAGGTTGTTCCAAATCCACCATGTTAACCCTTAGACTAGGACCTTCAGTATCCTCAGTTATTCCTCCCACAGAGCCCTCAGTAACCTTCGATTCAGCATTACCTGCAGGAATATTTTCAACAGGAGAGTCAAATGGAATTATGTCAGTCAGTTCTTCAGTAGCCTATTTTCCAACCATGTTGGAGCCTTTGACTTCCTTGGCCTCTTCTCCTCCACACTCCACCATGTCCACCATGTTGATCTCCAGAGGTTCATTATATTTGGTATATGCAACGTGGAGGGGTCAACATCAACTTTCATATGGCTCTTGACCTCAGCAAACTTCAAACGTCCTTCTTTGATAGCATTTTGAATAAGATCCCTAAAAAGAAAGCATTATGAAGCTTTATGGCCCAGAAAGTTATGATATTTGAAAAAGCCTTTTTTCTTCCGTTGTTCTAATGGAGGAATTTTGACATTAGGAGGCACTATCATTTGACCATCTTTTACAAGCAAATCAAAAATCTCATCACATTTGGTAATGTCAAACGTATAAGTTTTCTTGGGAAATTTCTCATTCTTTTCTGTTTCGACAGGATTTCTGCCATTTGCTGGTGTAAGCATTTTACAAGAGTATGGGGGTGCTTCCTTTAGTTCATCCAAATCTACTTTGAATTCCTCAAAATCATACATATCATTGAAGGTATATGTTTCTTCTTCTTTGGCTTCGACATAAGCTACCCTCTCTTTCTTATAATTGTTACTTGCTCTGGCCTTTTCTGCTTTTAAGCATTCGAATTGTCAGACTCTATCTGCTAGTTGGGCCATGTCTCTTAGATATTTAGTATCTAGTTTCTTTCTAATGGAGTAATCTAGTCCACCAGCGGCTATTTCAACTAGTTCATGTTCAAGCACTACTGTGAAACATCTAGATTTAACAAACGGAACCTACTCAAATAGTCATCTATAGGTTCAGTAAACTTTCTTTTAATGTTGGCTAACTCCTTAAGACTATCTTAGTTTCCCCATGTAGAATTGTTCATCGAACAATTTTTCTAAATGAGGCCGTGTATCTATAGAATTTGGTGGCAATGTGGTGAACCACGTAAAAGCATTTTTTGTTAGTAAACTAGGAAAATATTTTATCCTTAAGTTTTCATTATTTTCCAAATCCCCTGCTTCTATCAGATACCTGGCCACATGTTCGACAGTTGATTCGTTAGTATCTCCTGAAAATTTTGTGAATTTGGGGACTTTACAACCCCTTGGTAATTCAGCCTACAAAATAAAATCTGTTAATGCCGATGTGTAATTTGGCCGTCGAAACCCTGTGTTCAGGCCATTTTGGGCCATGATTCTTTCAATCATGGTGGTTAAATTATTTTCATCCAGCATGTTATCCCGCCTAACTCTATGGATCACCTCTTCTGCATTTTGATCTCTGTTAACCATTACTATGCTCCTAGGTTGCTCCTCAAGGGTCTCATGTCAAATCTCTTGTTGTTCTACCCTTGCCCCCATGTCCCTTTCGGTAACCTCTTGTCTGGGTGGTCAAACCTGATTGATAGTGGGTTCTTCTTGAATTGCCACCTAGTTTTGCCTGCATCAAACAGGTGCTTGGGGGGCTCCAAAAAAATCTTCTATGCATGCCATCTACGCTGACATTTACTGATAGGATTTGGTATTTTCTTGGTTTGTCCTATTAACATTTTGGATCAAAGGGGAGAAATGGTATTCATTTCAAGGGCAAGCACTCTGACCATATCATGGTAACTAGCATCCATTTGTTGCCTAAGTGCTGCGTGAATGTTAGTTGTGAGCATAGGTAATTGGTTTGACAATCCTTGGTTATGTGTACTTCGACCCACATGGTTCATACCATAACCAGATTTTTGTGCTGGCGAAAAGGTCGTCATGGTAGGCTGTGTATGTGTGGATGTATTATTGTGTAATCTTGACATAAAGGAAGTTGGCATCCCATATTGGACTTGCTCCCTCCAAGGCCCAAAACTCTAAAACCCTGGTGGCCTAGGGGTTATAGGTTGAGTCTGATTTTCAACATATGTCAACATATGGCCAGTTTGAGTATTCAAAGGGATGTTTGTCATGCTTTCAGAGATAGGCATGGTTATTGAATTATTCGTGGGTATGGGCCCTATGGACCTAGTTATAGAACTATTTGTAGCCATAGATCCTATGGATGTGGACACGGCTTGCGAATCAGGGATTGCAATTGACGCATTCGTCGAACTTGCCACAATTGTGCCTGATCCTTGTGGAGGATTTTGTCCTCCTCAACTAGTGGTATTGTTAACCATTTTTCTAGTCTGTTTTATTTTGGGTATTTATTGGTTATTATTAGTTATCTTACCACTCCTAAGGTTCATATACTAATGGCAAGAATAAGTTCATAAAAGAAACTATAAAGACTCAAATTGAAAGAATGCAAGCAATGTAACTTAAACACTTCGACATTGTCCCACCGGGTGTGCCAATTTGTTTACCAGTGATTTCTGACAAACAACCGCTAGCCTTCCAAATTCTATGCTTTGGTAACTTACAGGATCGACTAGATTGATCCTAGGACATGTGTCTTAGTGTTTTTACAATTTGACTCGAAGTTTGGCATTATATGAACAATAACAAGATCTTTCTATGTGATTATGATTATCCTTATATATTAAAGTTTGACTATAAATCCTAAATATAACTTAAAAGAAATGATCTGGATATTTTCAAGAATGTAAAGACAATGCTAATAAAGAAAGTTCAACAAAATTTGTTAAAGACTTGACTGGAAACGAAAAAGAGTAAGAAAATGATTAAAGTAACTTTGTATTGAGCAAATGACTTTAAATAAAATAATGGTGTTCTTACGCATACATTATCAGTAAACTCTTTTCTCTCGCTCCGCTACTTTGAGTATAAAATGATTTGTATACAATGTGAACACCCTTGAATCCTAACATCTAAGACTCTTATTTATACTGATTTGACCCTAACAGTATTTCTACGATATCACGCCACGTTATAAGTTTTCAAACGCATGTGTTGTACCCCAAAATTTTCCCTCTCATTTTACTCAATACATACTCCTAGATATCCTTAGTTTGCTCAAGTTTGCCCAAGAGTTGACCAGACAAACTCTCTCCTAAGACGGTGTGTTAAATTAGGGTTTCCATTTTCATCAAGATAGGTGAACTCCAAAGACCTCATATGCTCTCCATGGTCCTAATATGTTCTCAAGACCCTCCATGTCAAATTTCAAGCACTGCACAAGAAGTTTGCTCAGTCAACTGCTCAGATGCTTGAGAATCGACTATATTAGGTCAAAAGTCAACTGTGGCCCACATAAAGTCAAACTGCAAGATTTTTGGTCAACGTCAACATTTTGAAGTGATATCCATCATTTTATCAAGGGTTGATCATGATTCTTCAAGGAATGCCCTATATTCATCAAAACCTAAAAATTGTTAAATTAGGGTTTCTCAGGAAAAGTCAACCAAACTTTGACCAAGCATAACTTCCACATACTTTATCAGAAATTTTCCATACAAGGCTCATTTTGAAGAGGATGCAATTCCCTACAATTCATCTTCATCCCTCAATTTCAAAATATGCACTCATCAAAAGATATGAATTTCTACATTATAGGTCCTTTTGAAAAGTCAACAAAAACACCTTTTGGATCAAAGCTTCTTACATGAACATGGAAGATCCAATTGAACTGAGGCCAAACGGGTTGCTTAGGGGACATCCTAAGCTTTCTAAAAAGTCTAAGAACACCTCTCTAGGGTTAAAATTGGAGGAGATATGCCTTGTCAAAGTTGACCTTTTTTACAGAATTGCCAAAAGTCAAATATGCTCAAAAGTGCATTTTTTACCAAATGGGCTTAGCATTTCAGGATTGTACCTCACTTATAACATGGTCTAGGACCCAAATTTTCACTCACATGTTATTTGATTCATTATTTATTTTATTTTGATTTTTTATTTATTAAAAATTGAATTAAATAAATAATTGGTAAATAATGTCAAAGATATGTTTTGATATGATTTTTGGACAGGATCTCAATCAAATTATGCTGAGATATCAAGACCAAATCGAATCAAGCATGATTGGTGCAAAAATGAGATGATTTAGCTCAATTTAGAAAGTTTGCATATGGCGAAAGAACCAAATCAAATCTTCTGAAAACTTCAAGATTCAATCTGTTTTGCAACCCTAATCCACTCAAGGGTATATAATGAACAAGAATAAAGCATATAATAGGGGTTGGCAGTCGTGAATGAGCAAGAACAAACTCAAAAATCTTGACAAAAAGTGTGAATTGGTTTCAGTCATACAGGCCATCTCAAGCCATCCTAGCATTGCCAATCGATTGTTGGACGTCTCAGGAAGCTATCCCAGTCATTTGCATGGTCTAACACACGCAGAAACCCAAGCTACAGCTCTCACGGTTTGCTTATTTTTTCCAAATCAATTATTGAATTTCTTGCATCATTAGCATATTTAAGTGATATATTTGTGATCATTGACATGTTTGCAACCTGACTGGATAATTTAATTAAGTTTTTGACACCTATATATGCAACTGCTGTTATTAGGGTTTTCATATACGTTTTAGGGGTTTGTCACACAGGTTAAATTGGGCCAAGAGAAGAACACCATGATGTTCACGAGACCAAGACGAATTGGTCCATATAGTTGGAAGTAATTTATCACGTGTCTGGTGCATTTTGGAAATTCGCAGGGGCTATGGCTACGAACATGTGACTGTAGGTAAAGGGTCTTTACCTAATACGACGGTTCCAGGAAGAAGAAGATATGTGGCGTGATTCCATTGGGCCATTTGAATTTCGCGCGTGTTTTTTTCTTTCCAACTAACTCACTTTGTTTTAATATATTTTATTTTATTTTCATTACATTAACAACTAAGCAGGCTGGTCCAGTGGAAGAGCGCGTTGGTGGGAAGCATAAGGACCTGGGTTCGATCCCAGGTCCCAACAATTTCCTTTGTTTTATTTTCTTATGCAGGATCAGGTACATCCTCCGTTCAAGCATCTACCATACGACTTTCACATCCAGCCATTAGATCAGTACAACATCATATCTAACGTGTTCATGGAGGCAGAGCACGGTGGACCATCAGACGCTGCCACCACTAGATTAGGTGCAGGACTGGGCCATCAACCTTGGGCCCAACAATTTCAACAATACACCCCCCAAATTTACTATTCGACACAGGCCCATTTTCAATTCTTTCTTTTTATTTTCTTTATTTAATCAATTTGTTTAATTATTTTTTCTACAAAAAATTAATTACGTTTTTTATTAATCATAAAATCAACAAATCACAAAATCACAAAAATATCATTTTTTCATAAAGTATTTACTTTACTTTTATTAGAAAATTAGATTAATTTAATTTACTTTTTTTTCATAATTAAAAACAATTAGAAATTAAGGTTTAATTAATGTGCAATTAAATTCTTTTCTCAAATAAAAGTGTACAAAAATATTTTTTCTCAATTAGAGTTTTAGGTTATTTTTTAAGCGTCCTCGTATTTAATTTGCCGCGCGGTTCATTATTTCTTTTTCATTATTTTTCTAACTGCCAATGGTTTGTAATAGTTAAACTAGGGTTTTTATTTTTCGCTTTGTCCCCGATTTTTGGTTATGTAATTAATCCCCCTCCCCGAAGCCTTGTAATAGCTAGTGTGATACGGTGGGAGAACTGACTATTTTTGGAATGCTGGTTTGTGTTTTGCATTTGTTTTTGCAAAATGTCGCGGTAAGCAACAGTCGCCACCGACTTTTATTTTATCCAACAAGGAAAAAAGCACAGAAAAATTCCTTTTTCGAGATATTTCTGAGTACGGGGGGTAGATTATAGAAAGGGAAGGTATTAGCACCCTTTCTATCAGTAGTTATCTACGGGCTCTTAGGTACTTGCTCTTTGTTTTAAAAATTGTTTTCTTTGTGTTTGTGGGTTTGAAAAGTTTTTGTTTTAACTTCGATTTAACTCTTGCTTATGTCCTCAAGAGTGTAATGAAGTGTTTTTTGAAAACTTGTTTGTAAAAAGTGTAAGTGTGAAAAGGTTTTGTTTTGAATGAGCAAGTATTTAAGAACTAATCTACCTACTCGAAAAAGGAATCGTTCTATGTTAATTTCCTTTAGACAATGCTATCCTACTATTAGTGAGTAGGTAGCACCGTCGTTGGAGTTTGAGGGTCAATTCGAATGAGGGACATACGGTCACCAAAGCAATGTTAGGACGCCTTAGCGGTAACCCTAATGTCTTAGATCATTTATTCAAGGCAATGATATTCGAGGCAACCATTTCGAGGCAACTATGATCTTTTATACAAGAGGACGACCTCTAAAACGACCGATACTTAATGATCATTTACGAAGGCAACCAAGTGGGAGTGCACCCTAGGAGTGCGCATGTGCGAGTGTGTTGATTTCAGTTATTTTTTATCTTTGCACATGTTAAGGGTGATCTAACCATTTTAAGATTAAGCATTCATTCTTGTCATGCAAACCTTATTATCAAACATCTAGCAGTTAAATATTTGCAGAATTTAAAGGTGCGGAAATTAAACTAAATTATTACAAGGCGTCGGGTATTTACATCGCCAAAAGCAACCCTTTGAAATTTAAAAACGGAAAAATAAATGAATGTCCTATTAAAACTATTACAAGCCGAGAACAGATACAAATAATTGAATAAAGGAAAATAAAGCGCGCGGGAAATAAAATCGAATGCGAAAATAAGGTTTTGACCCGTTTAAAAGAAAATGTTTTTTTGGTTGTTTTTATTTTAAGAAAAGAAATTAAATCCTAAAATTAAATGATAAATTAATTATTAAATAAATTAATTAATGAAAAATAAATAATGACATATTTGTGGAGTTTTTGTTAATTTAGGAAAGAAAATAAAATAATTAAATTAAAGTTAAAACCTATTAATTCTAATTGATTTTTATTATTTACAAAATAAATTCAAGTTATCTACAATTAATGACCTAATTAATTTAATTAATATTTATTAATAAAAAAAATAAAATTCTGAATTTTTTAATTGGGTAAAAATATTTTTGTGATTTTTTGATAAAAAGAAATTATTATATTGGTTAGTAATTAAATTAAACAAAATAAAATAATTAAATAAAATAAGCAAAATATAGAAAAGGAATGAGATGGGCCTGATTTGGGAGGTGTAGAAAGCAATTATTCTGGCCCAATGATGTTGATCCACTGGACTTTTCTGATTCAGTGCATTGGCGTTGACTTGGTCTATAATGTGTCTCCAATGCTGGCAACCAGATCTGGCCATCTGGGGTGTTGAAGAGGGAGGTGTATGATGGAACTCCTGGCCTTGCTTGTACTAAATTGCCTGAAAACAAATAATATGGAGAAAATAGGGGGACCTGGGATTCGAACCCAGGCCCCAAGGAAAATTTCAATGGCTTGTGACCAGCTGAGCTGCTGGTTGTCTTTGTACATAGGCTAAGCATTAATTATAATATATCAAAAAAGAACGTTAGTGGACAAAAGCAAAAAAACGCGTGCTTCTTTCAAACTAACTAATGGGATCTGGCCACGCCTTCATCCCTGTAATGGCACCGTTGCTAAAAGTCCAAATGCCTATACCTACGGACAAATTTCCGTCGCTACAAGCCTGTCCATTCTCCAAATCTCCTATAGGCCATGGAAATGAATTCTAGTACCATGGTTGAGTTCGTCTTATCCTCTTGATTGCAACCGTGGCCATTATGTAGGCTAATTGTACCTGAAAACAAAAGCCCTAAAAAACTCCAATAAAACCCTACAATGGTGATTCACGGTATAGGTGATATAAACGAAATTGGCTATTGTAAAAAGCTTGCAAATGATATGGTGATCAAGAACATGCCAATATTTTTCACAATGGATGCAAGAATAAAGCTTTTCAATTTCAAGAATATAGTGAATCCATGGACGACTTACAGTGCACTGGGGGGCTTGAAAACGCGTTGTTTTGCTTGCTTTCGCTTGTGGAGATTTCCAGCAAGAGATTGAGACAAGCACCAAGCCTTGAAACTGCCTCTAGGATTGATTTCGAACTCACACTTTTTGCTTGATTTTTTAGTTTTTGTTCTTTCTCCCTCGTGCCTCTCTAACCCTGTTTTTGGTCTGCACGTAACCCTTATGTACCACACAATGCATTAGGGTTGATTTCCTTGCCCATATCTTCCTCTTTCAATAAAATTGATATTTGATTTGATCCTCCTTTAAAGCTTTCCAAAATTGGCTTGATTTGAATCTTTTTGTGCACACAAGCTTTGATACGAATTGGGAATGGTTCTAGCTGTCCAATGAAACCTGAAATCAACAAAAGATCTTTGGTTTTTAATATTTTTTATTTTATTTGATTTAAAATGAATTAATTCAAATAAAAATCAAATTAAATAATAAAAATATGATATGGACACATGGCCAAGGCTAGAGCACGTGGTCTATAATGCCAACTCAAAACAAGTTAAAAAGAATGGGCCCATTTGGCAAAATTTGAAGTTTTGGGGATAGTTGACTTTTGGCAATTTTGCAAAAAAAAGCCCAACTTCAACAATGCATAACTTCCTCAACTTTGACTCTTTGGAGGGGTTCTTGGACTTTTTAGAAATCTTGAGATGTCCTCTAATCAACCCTTTTGGTCACATCTCAATTTGATATTCCATGCTCAAGTTAGAAGCTTTGACAAAAAATGTGTTTTTGTTGACTTTCAAAAATGACCTATAATGTCCAAATTCATAACTTCTTGTGAGTGCATATTTTGAACTTGGGAGATGAAGATGGATTATAGGGAATTGCATCTTATTAAAAATGAGCTTTGGATGGGTCATTTCTCATAAATTATGAGAAAGTTATGTTTGGTCAAAGTTGAGTTGACTTTTCCTGCAAAACCCTAATTTAGCAACTTTTGAATCTTGATGAATTGTGAGCAATCCTTGATGAATCATGATCAACCCTTGATCAAATGATGAAATATACTTCAAAATGAGGACGTTGACCAAATATCTTGAAGTTTTACTGTATGTAGGTCACAGTTGACTTTTGCCCTAACATAGTCGATTTTTGGACCTTTAAGCAATTGACTGAGCAAACTTCCTCTGCAAGGCTTGAAATTTGACATGGATGATATTGAGAATGTAGTTGTTTAGGTATTGGCTTGCATTTTTGGTAAAACCCAAGTGTATGTGTGAATGTCATGACTGATGTCATAACATTCTAGTTTAGTTTGTACTGATTCATTAGGTACCTTTGCAGAAAAATATTGTCATTCAGGAACTGATGTTTATAAGTGTGTATCTGAGCATTTTGCAAAATGATCACATTTTGCTAAATCAGTAGACAGGTTTTCTCAGATGTCATAACAGATGTTAAGACATCCTGTTCTGAACTAACAGGTTTGCAGGTTGGATAAATCTGAGTTTTTTCAGGAAAATAACTCAGTCTTTCCAGAACAGAATCCTGCGTTTTCTGAGGGGTAACCTAGCTCAACCCTAACCTGGTTAATAAAGTCCTGTGACCTGGTCTTGAGGTCAAACGGAATTAACCCTAGGTTTTTGTGGAAACCCTAACTGAAGTTGCAGCTGCTATATATTCAACAGAGCTGCTGTTTTGCAAGTAATCCCTTGTTGATCAGAAGATCATTTGTAATCTGTATAGGTTTAATTTTTGTACCCCAAGCAATTATAATTGTGATAAGTGACTTGGAATAGGTTTTTAATTGTAAGGGTTGTGTAGCACTCAAAGCTTTGAAGCAAGAGTGTTTGAATGTTCCTTGACTAAAGCTGTGAAGCAGAGTCAAGTTAGTTGTGTGCATCACTCAAAGCTGTGAAGCAAGAGTGATTGTGTTGCTTGATTAAAAAGCTGTGAAGCTTAATCAAGTGTTTGTTTTTGAAGAGTGTCTTCATCAATCATTAGTCAAATTGTTTTATGTATCACTGCTGTGATTGAGGGGGAGTGAGTAGGAACTCAGGTTTAAGTTGTACTTAGATTGAAATTGCATTGGGTAGGTCTTAAGTGAAGGAGATAAACTGGTTGGTTTATTCCTGAATTAACATCTCTTATAGTGGATTTCCTCCCTGGCTTGGTAGCCCCCAGAGTAGGTGTTGTTGCACACTGAACTGGGTAAACAATTGACTGTGTTCTTTATTGTTTTTATATTTACTGTCATATAGTAAGTCAGATACGGTGTCATAACATTGAACGTGACATTGAGTATCTGCAGCCAGAATTTCAATTGGTATCAGAGCAGGCACCCTGCCTGTATTACTGAGTGAGATCTAGGGATATCACTTTCTGGCACTATAGACAAAGAAGGAGTTTTTGGAAATAGACCACCCATTCTGGATGGAACTAATTATGACTACTGGAAACCTCGTATGATTGCCTTCTTAAAATCTCTGGACAAAAAGGCTTGGAGAGCTGCTGACAAAGGATGGATTCATCCCACCATAACTGAGAAAGATGGGACAATCAGTCTGAAGCCTGAGGAAGATTGGAGTAAAGAAGAAGATGAGTTAGCTCTGGGAAATTCAAAAGCTTTAAATGCCTTGTTCAATGGAATTGATAGAAACATTTTCAGACTAGTACATCAATATGAACTGGCCAAGGAAGTTTGGGACACTCTCAAAACTACTCATGAGGGCACTTCCAAAGTAAAAATGTCAAGGCTTCAGATGTTGACTACCAAGTTTGAGAATCTAAAAATGATGGAAGATGAAACCATTCATGAGTTTCACATGAACATCTTGGAGATTGCCAACACCTCAGGAGCACTGGGAGAAAAGATGTCAGAAGAAAAACTGGTGAGGAAGATTCTCAGATCCTTGCCTAAAAGATTTGCAATGAAGGTAACTGCCATAGAGGAAGCCCAGGACATCAGCAAGTTGAAAGTGGATGAACTTATTGGGTCTCTTCAGACTTTTGAGATGGGGATCACTGATAATGGTGACAAGAAGAACAAAAGCATAGCACTTGTATCCAACACTGATGTTGAAAACAAGGAGGATGAAGAAGAAAATATTTCAGAAGCTATTGCCATGCTTGGAAGACAGTTCAACAAGCTCATCAAAAGAATGGATCCAAAGTCAAGGTCTAATGTTCATAACATTCCCTCTGACATTGACAGTTCCAGCAGAAGACCAAGGTCAGAAGAAAAGGGAAACCAAGGCAGAGGTATTCAATGCCATGGATGTGAAGGATATGGACATATTCGAGCTGAATGTCCTACCTTTCTTAAGAAACAAAAGAAAGGAATGACTGTTACTTGGTCTGACTATGATTCAGAAAGTAATTCTGAAGAAGAATCTGCCAAACTAGTTACTGCTCTAACTAGTGTTTGTACTTCTGAAAGTGACACTAGTGATGAAGAAGTGACATTTGAAGAACTGGCTGATACCTACAAGAAATTGTGTATCAGAAGTGCTGAAGTCTGTGTGCAGAATGAGAAACAATCAAAACTCATTATAAAGCTGGAGGCTGAAAAAAGGGCAGATCTTGAAACTATAAGTCACCTAGAAGGGGAAGTTCAATTACTGAACTCACAACTGAACCAAATAACAAAATCTGTCAAGATGTTGACCAATGGATCAGATAAATTGGAAGAGATCCTACAAGTTGGACAAAATGTGGGAAACAAATCTGGTCTAGGATTTGTGGAAGCTAAGAAACCTGGTGCAGACAAGAAGATCAGGCATGTTAAACAATTGTCAAAGCAGATGTCTCAACACAACTCTCAACATCAGAAATACATGAAGAAAAAATACCAAAGATGGAGATGTCATCATTGTGGGAGGTATGGACACATAAAGCCCTTCTGCTTCAAATTACATGGATACCCTAATCAAAACTCAGGTGCTAAACCTAAGCCAAAAAGGGTACCACATACTCCTCATTGGAAGAAAAAGGCTACTGCCCTGATAGCCCATACTTCCCTGAGAGTGTCTGCAAAGGAAGGCTGGTACTTTGACAGTGGATGTTCCAGACACATGACTGGAATCAAAAATCTCCTCAATAATGTTATGGCTCACACCACCAGTTTTGTGACCTTTGGAGATGGTGCTAAAGGTGAAGTCAAGGGAGTTGGTAATTTGGACTGCCCTGGAGTTCCAAGTCTGAATAAAGTACTGCTGGTAAAAGGGCTGACTGCTAATCTCATTAGTATCAGTCAATTATGTGATCTAGGATTCAAGGTCAACTTCTCAAGATCTGAATGTCTAGTAATTAATGAAAAACTAGAAGTTGTAATGAGAGGAATCAGATCCAAAGATAACTGCTACTTGTGGCAGCATGAGAACACTGATATCTCCACTATGTGTCCAATTACCAAAGAAGAAAAAGAGATGAAACTGTGGCAGCATAAGCTTGGTCCTCTTCATCTAAGAAGAATGAAAAGAGCTATTTTTATGGAAGCAGTCAGAAGAACTCCAAAACTACAGGTTGATAATGTCTGTGATGTGGCAAATAAACTTGAAGAAGGATGTGTTGTCAGAATCATAAGTTATCTTGACAAGGATGTTGGAAATAACAAGTCTAATAAATTCTGTTTCCCTGAAGAAATGAGGCTTGAAGTCTCCTCTCCTATAACTCTCCATCAAAATGGACTGGACAAACAGAAAATTATTCAAGAATCAACCAGAACTATGATTCATATCAAAAGAATGCCTTCCCAACTCTGTGCGGAAATAATTGCTGCTAGGAAAAACTGTTCTCAAAATATCTGGTCAAAACAGATGCTCACTGAGTATAATGTCACACAAGATGTTGTGACATTGTGTTGTGACAATCTGAATACAATCAATATTTCCTTGAACCCTATTCAGCATAACTGGAACAAGCACATTGACTTTGTAGAGAATAAGTCATTTAAACTGGAACATAGTTTCTCTAAGCTTCAGCTGACTGATTCTTCTACCAAGGCTCTTGTTGGAAATAAACTTGAAAATTTGAGGGGCAGGTTGGGTATTTACCAACATGAGAAATTATAGCAATTAATTTTGCTTAAAACAAAGGTTGAAGGAATTAATTTTATTAAGTCTATCTTTAGTGGGTTAATCATATGCTTTCACAATTCTTTCAAAATATTTAAGAAGTTGAAAAGACTCCCTTTTTCCTCCTACCTCTCTCGTCCTTGCAACCTGTTTCCTCCTCTCAATCAAAGATTTTTCTCAAATTGCTACCGTTACTCAAAGTCAATCAAAATGTCTCAGACATCGTCTTCAACCATGGCGACTTCATCATCCTCATCATCTTCATCATCTGACCAAGACTCTAGAGCAATCACCACATGCATAGAATCTGAAGTTCTTGAGGTCACTCCTCTCAGAGAGATGGCAACTGACCCAGCCAAAGTCAAAAAGCTAAGAACTAGACATGCAGGAAGAGCTCAAGCTACAGCCTCTGGTAATTCTTCTCATCCTTCTTCTTCTGTACCAAATAGAGAAGGATCAGTTCAAGTTCATCAAGCCATTGCTAGGATTGTTACTAGTATACTGAGCGGAAACCAACCTGTACCGGGGATTTTTGTCCCTTTAAATAAATCAGAAAGCCCAAATGTGGAAGTCTCTGAGAATGTAGATGTCACTGAGAATGTTGTGACACAAAAAGACAACATTCAGAACCCTTCAGAAAAGGCAGCTGATCCACCTATCATTGATGTGGATGAGGATTACTCAGATAATGATCTGATTGCTAATGTGAACCCTAGCATAGCTAGGAGATTGATGAAAAGAAAGAGTAATCAGAATGATGCAAAATGTGTGTCCAAAGACAAACCTGCTGCTAAGAAATCCAAGGCTGAAGGCATGGCTGAGAAAAGTATTCAGACAAAAGGGAAGAAGGCCCAGGTGCATACTGCTAGACAACCAATCTCTAAGAAGAGAAAAGAACCTGAATCTTCTGATTCTGATGAGGAATCAGAATTTGAGATTGATGCTGAAGAAACTCCTATCAGAAGGAAGCTCCCTTCCAGCAAAATTGCTAGAGTACCTGAAGTCCCAACAGACAACATCTCTTTTCATCATCCTGACAATGCAAACAGATGGAAGTATGTTTGCTTAAAGAGAATAGCTTTAGAGAGAGAACTCAACAATGATGCCTTGGAGTGCAAAGACATCATGGACCTGATCAAGAATGCTGGACTGATGAAGACAGTGATAAAATTTAACAAATGTTATGAAAATCTGGTCAAGGAGTTTGTAGTGAACTTGTCTAATGATTGTGCTGATGGAAGGTCAGTTGACTTTGAAAGTGTTTTTGTTAGAGGAAGAAGGGTCAAGTTCTCTCCATCAGAAATTAACAAGTTTCTTGGAAGAACAAATGAGGATTGTCCTGATCTGGAGGCCACTGACAATGAAGTTTGTCAAACCATCACAGCCAGGCAAGTGAAGTGCTGGCCCTTGAAAGGCAAGCTGAATGCCAGCAAACTCAGCATGAAATTTTCCATCCTGCATAAAATAGGTGCAGCCAACTGGGTGCCTACAAATCATAAATCAACTATCTCCACAGGATTGGGGAGATTTATTTATGCTGTGGGAACCAAGACTGCTTTTGACTATGGCAGGTACATCTTTGAACAAACTTTAAAGCATGCTGGTAGTTATGCTGTCAAAGGACCAATAGCCTTTCCCTCCCTCCTTTGTGGAATTATCCTTGCACAATATCCTGATATCCTTGTGGCAAGAGATACAGTCTGCAAAAGAGCTCCTGCCCTTGGCTTGCACTACAAACTATTTCAGGGATCTCATGCTCCAGACATTGTCATAACATCAGCTGAGACATCGTCTGTGAAGACCCAGTCCAAGACATCAGATGTCATAGCTGTTTTAAAAGAGACTTGCAAAGAGCTGGATGCTAGGAAAAAGACCCTAGAAATCCTAATTGCCAGGCTAGAAAAGGAGAAAGCTGAAGAAAACAAAAGGGAAGAAGGTGTAGAAGCTGAAGGTCATCTCAACATTGAAGAAACTAGCTCCTCTGAGTCTGATGACAGTGCTTGAAGGTTGGTTGCTGTTTGGTGGTGTTGCTGGTTGGTGCTGATATCTGGTGGAGTTTGGAAGTGTGTTCAGTTTTTTTTCTGCTGCTGCTCTTATTATTTGTTTTGGATAACTGTATAATCATGTATCTTTGGCCCATTTGTGGCTAAAGAGGGGGAGAATATTTTGGTACTTAATATGTACTTACTCAATTAGACATTCTATTTTTCTGCAGTCACTTATTTCTGCTGCTATCTATCTCTGATTGCTTAGGGTCTTTAGCCAAAAATCTGCCAAAGGGGGAGTTTGTAGTTGTTTAGGTATTGGCTTGCATTTTTGGTAAAACCCAAGTGTATGTGTGAATGTCATGACTGATGTCATAACATTCTAGTTTTATTTGTACTGATTCATTAGGTACCTTTGCAGAAAAATATTGTCATTCAGGAACTGATGTTTATAAGTGTGTATCTGAGCATTTTGCAAAATGATCACATTTTGCTAAATCAGTAGACAGGTTTTCTCAGATGTCATAACAGATGTTAAGACATCCTGTTCTGAACTAACAGGTTTGCAGGTTGGATAAGTATGAGTTTTTTCAGGAAAATAACTCAGTCTTTCCAGAACAGAATCCTGCGTTTTCTGAGGGGTAACCTAGCTCAACCCTAACCTGGTTAATAAAGTCCTGTGACCTGGTCTTGAGGTCAAATGGAATTAATCCTAGGTTTTTATGGAAACCCTAACTGAAGTTGCAGCTGCTATATATTCAACAGAGCTGCTGTTTTGCAAGTAATCCCTTGTTGATCAGAAGATCATTTGTAATCTGTATAGGTTTAATTTTTGTACTCCAAGCAATTATCATTGTGATAAGTGACTTGGAATAGGTTTTTAATTGTAAGGGTTGTGTAGCACTCAAAGCTTTGAAGCAAGAGTGTTTGAATGTTCCTTGACTAAAGCTGTGAAGCAGAGTCAAGTTAGTTGTGTGCATCACTCAAAGCTGTGAAGCAAGAGTGATTGTGTTGCTTGATTAAAAAGCTGTGAAGCTTAATCAAGTGTTTGTTTTTAAAGAGTGTCTTCATCAATTCATTAGTTAAATTGTTTTATGTATCACTGCTGTGATTGAGGGGGAGTGAGTAGGAACTCAGGTTTAAGTTGTACTTAGATTGAAATTGCATTGGGTAGGTCTTAAGTGAAGGAGATAAACTGGTTGGTTTATTCCTGAATTAACATCTCTTATAGTGGATTTCCTCCCTGGCTTGGTAGCCCCCAGAGTAGGTGTTGTTGCACACTGAACTGGGTAAACAATTGACTGTGTTCTTTATTGTTTTTATATTTACTGTCATATAGTAAGTCAGATACGGTGTCATAACATTGAACGTGACATTGAGTATCTGCAGCCAGAATTTCAGAGAACATATTAGGACATTGGTGAGCACTTGGGATCACTTGGACTCAAGGATCTTGATGCAACTTGAAACCCTAATTTGGGGTAGACTGCCTTAGGAGAGAGCTTGCCAGGCCAATCCTTGGACTACCTTGAGCAACTTGGAGATCTTTCTTGCAATGTTTTGAGAAATATGGGAGGGAAAATTTTGGGGTACAACAGCTGCCCCTGTTCAATCTTCTTAAACCTTAGGATGTAGATTGACTTCCATGCCTTTCGTGATCCGAGGGTGGAAGAGGGTTGAACACTAGAGTGCCCAGAAATTTGCACTCGCATGAAGTGGTATCCGTCTTATGATGTCGGGAATGGGCTTATAGATTCCATTTGGAAATTGCTGATGGGAGATGGGCTTAAAGATTCCATCTGGAGAGTGTCGATTGCATAAGAGATTCCTTGGCGAAAGCTTGTATACCTGTTGTTATGGAAGATTCCGCAGGGGGGAGTCTGATCTTTGTTGAGAGAAGTAGAAGTTTAGGAGCTTCGTCATCCGTTATTCTGCTGGTGAGTCGTCTCTATTGATATTTACGAACTTTCCTGTAATTCAACTGAGGTGTCGAGATTTAGGAACTTTCCCGTAATTCAACTGAGGTGTCGAGATTTAGGAACTTGCCCGTAATTCAACTGAGGTGTCGAGATTTAGGAACTTCCCCGTAATTCAACTGAGGTGTCGAGATTTAGGAACTTGCCCGTAATTCAACTGAGGGGAAACATCTCCGTCGAGATTTAAGAACTCGCCCATAATTCAACTTAGAAAACTTCTCTGCTGGGATTTAGGAACTTGTCTGTAATTCAACGGAGGAACATCTTTGTCGAGATTTAGAAACTTGCTCGTACTTCAACTGAGAAAACATCTCTGCTAAGATTTAGGAACTTGTCCGTAATTTAACTGGGGGGAAACATCTTCGTCGAGATTTAAGAACTTGCCCGTAATTCAACTAAGAAAACTTCTCTGCTGAGATTTAGGAACTTGTCTGTAATTCAATGGAGGAACACTTTTGTTGAGAATTAGGAACTCGCTCGTACTTCAACTGAGAAAACATCTCTGCTGAGATTTAGGAACTTGTCCGTAATTCGACTAGGGGGAAACATCTTCGTCGAGATTTAAGAACTTGCTCGTAATTCAACTGAGAAAACTTCTCTGCTGAGATTTAGGAACTTGTCTGCAATTCAACGGAGGAACACTTTTATCGAGATTTAGGAACTCGCCCGTACTTCAACTGAGAAAACATCACTGCTGAGATTTAGGAACTTGTCCCTAATTCAACTAAGGGGAAACATCTTCGTCGAGATTTAAGAACTTGCCCGTAATTCAACTGAAAAAACTTCTCTGCTGAGATTTATGAACTTGTCTGTAATTCAACGGAGGAACACTTTTGTCGAGATTTAGGAACTCGCTCGTACTTCAACTGAGAAAACATCTCTGCTGAGATTTAGGAACTTGTCCGTAATTCAACTGAGGGGAAACATCTTCATCGAGATTTAAGAACTTGCCCGTAATTCAACTGAGAAAACTTTTCTGCTGAGATTTAGAAACTTGTCTGTAATTCAACGGAGGAACATCTTTGTCGAGATTTAGGACCTTGCCCGTACTTCAACTGAGAAAACTTCTCTGCTGAGATTTAGGAACTTATTCGTAATTCAACTGGGGAAACATCTTCGTTGAGATTTAAGAACTCGCCCGTAATTCAACTGAGAAAACTTCTCTGCTGAGATTTAGGAACTTGTCTATAATTCAATGGAGGAACACTTTTGTTGAGATTTAGGAACTCGCCCGTACTTCAACTGAGAAAACATCTCTGCAGAGATTTATGAACTTGTCCGTAATTCAACTGGGGGGAAACATCTTCGTCGAGATTTAAGAACTTGCTCGTAATTCAACTGAGAAAACTTCTCTGCTGAGATTTAGGAACTTGTCTGTAATTCAACGGAGGAGCACTTTTGTCGAGATTTAGGAACTCGCCCGTACTTCAACTGAGAAAACATCTCTGCTGAGATTTAGGAACTTGTCCATAATTCAACTGGAGGGAAACATCTTCGTCGAGATTTAAGAACTTGCCCATAATTCAACTGAGAAAACTTCTCTGCTGAGATTTAGGAACTTGTCTGTAATTCAACGGAGGAACATCTTTGTCGAGATTTAGGACCTTTCCCGTTCTTCAACTGAGAAAACTTCTCTGCTGATATTTAGGAACTTGTCCGTAATTCAACTGGGGAAACATCTTCATCGAGATTTAAGAACTCGCCCGTAATTCAACTGAGAAAACTTCTCTGCTGAGGTTTAGGAACTTGTGTGTAATTCAACGGAGGAACACTTTTGCTGAGATTTAGGAACTTGCTCGTACTTCAACTGAGAAAACATCTCTGCTGAGATTTAGGAACTCGTACGTACTTCGACTGAGGGGAAACATCTTCGTCGAGATTTAAGAACTTGCCCGTAATTCAACTGAGAAAACTTCTCTGCTGAGATTTAGGAACCTGTCTTTAATTTAACGGAGGAAAATCTTTGTCGAGATTTAGGAACTTTCCCATACTTCAACTGAGAAAAACATCTCTGCTGAGATTTAGGAACTCGTCCGTACTTCGACTGAGGGGAAACATCTTCGTCGAGATTTAAGAACTCGCCCGTAATTCAACTGAGAAAACTTCTCTGCTGAGATTTAGGAACTTGCCCGTACTTCAACGGAGGAAAAAGCTTCATAGCTTTAAATTTAGGAACTATATGTAATGCATGATATGTATCAAGCAATGATGTTCTCAAAATAAATTAGATTGTGTTGTATGATGTGTATATGTATGTCATGATGTATGGAAATGTAATGTTTTTAGCTGGGGAAAATAAATCCCGGATAGCTGCTGGAGAAAAGAGTAGAATTCTTCGTTTCCGCTGGGGATGGAGAACGAAGATGATTGTGAGAATAAACCTACAGGAGAGGATAACTTTGTTGGGGAATAAACTGATGAGGAGATTACTCTGTGGGGAGGATATGTTCTACTGAGGATTCTGCTTGATAAATTCAGGTGGGGATGCATTACCGTTGCTGGCGATACTGAATCTTGTTGGGGATTTGAGTTTCTGTTTTGTGAAAGGAAAGAACTCCGCTGGGGATGATTTTCCAATAGCGACTTTACCGGGGATAGCACTTTTAGACTCTACTGGGGACAATCTTCCAAAGTCTACTGGGGATGGTTCTCCACACTCCACTGGGGAAGCTTTTTCAGACTACATTGGGGAAAATTTCAAACTCCACTGAGGATATTTTTAATACTCTGCTAGGGAAAATGAGACTTTTCAGTGCTGATGGTAGATAAACTCTGCTTGGGGAGAATATTACTTATTCATCCACAGTTGCGAGTCTCAGCTGGGGAGAGCTAACATTACCGTCTTTTTATTACTCTACGGAGAGTGAATGTACCTCAGTCATATTCTTCGGCTAAATTTATCCTTGTACCTGGTGGACAGAGCAACTGTAAAGCTTGGACAAATCTTATTTTCCCCTGTTCTTGATATTACGAGTAATCGTCTTTTGTTTCGCATGTAAATAGTCATGAGCAGCAATTAATGTCAAATGTATATATCAAAAATGAACATTGGATGTTCTTTGCAAAACAAAACAGAAAAAGGAAAAACAGTTTGAAATTTCTCTGAAAATGAATTGTATTGACTTTGAAGTTTGGCCTGTAAATAGGCGTTTTTGTACAAGAGGCTGATGTCCTAGTGAGAGAATGCCGCCGAACAATAGAGTTTATACAATTTGTGAAAAAAACAAAACAGCTATGTGGATAATCCCACTGGGTTCCAAATCTGCTATTGCCTTTATGTCCTCGAGCATCTCATCACTTTGCTACTTGGTTGAAGGTAGATCAGATTGATTAATGCCGTCCGAGCTTGATAGTCGATAACGAAGTCTGGTTGCAAGGTGATTCAATGAGACATAGTGTTATGCTTTAATCCCTAATTTTTGCCTGGACCGCCCTTTTGGGTTTTCAGTCCACCGAGATACCCTTTTTTGCCCAAGCCGCCTTTTCAGGTTTTTGACTTTCCGGGTGTACAGATTTTTTCATTTTCATCCCTTATTTTTTCCCGAACCCTTTTGGTTCGCCGGGAAGCCCTTATTTCTGCCTAGGCCAGTCGACCTAGCGGGTCTTTGATTACGCGTAGTATTTTTTCACTATGTCTGCATTGACGGGGTGAGGAAGGTCGTCACCATCCATGGTGGTTAGAATCATAGCTCCTCCTGAGAAAATGTTCTTAACCATAAATGGCCCTTCGTAAGTAGGGGTCCATTTGCCCCTGGGATCACCTTGAGGTAAGATGATGCGCTTGATCACCAGATCCCCAACTTGATACTCTTGTCGTCTGACTTTCTTGTTAAATGCCTTGATTATCCGCTTTTGATACGTTTGACCATGATAAATAGTAGTAAGTCTTTTTTCGTCGATTAAATTTAGCTGATCAAGTCGGGTCTGAATCCAGTCATCATTGCTCAAACCTGCATCCTTCATAATCCGAAGAGAGGGTATCTGAACTTCAATGGGCAAGTCTGCCTCCATACCATATACCAAGGAATAGGGGGTTGCCCCTGTTGATGTCCGTGCTGAGGTACGGTACCCATGAAAAGCAAATGGTAACATCTCGTGCCAATCTTTGTATGTTACCGTCATCTTCTACACAATCTTCTTAATTTTCTTATTAGCCGCTTCAACAGCCCCATTCATCTTCGGCCGGTAGGGAGAAGAGTTGTGATGTTGTATCTTGAACTGCTTGCAGAGCTCGGTGATCATTTTATTGTTGAGATTTGTACCATTATCCATAATGATCCTCTCTGGTACACCGTATCGACAGATTAGATTGTGCTGAATGAACCGTGCCACGACGTTCTTGGTTACAGTAGCAAAGAAAGCTGCTTCAACCCACTTCGTAAAGTAATCAATAGCTACCAGGATGAAACGATGCCCATTGGATGTTGTAGGTCTGATCTCTTCGATCATGTCAATGCCCCACATTGCAAAAGGCCACGGAGCTGCCAAGACATTCAGAGGAACCGGAGGTATGTGCACCTTATCAACATAGACTTGGCACTTGTGACAGGTCCGAGAATGCTGATAACAGTCGACTTCCATTGTAGACCAATAATATCCTGCCTGTAGGATCTTCTTTGCCATGATGTGTCCACTGGAATGAGTTCCAAAAGTACCTTCATGTAACTCTACCATAATCCTTTCTGCCTCGTTCTTATCCACACATCGCAGTAAGGTTGAATCATAGTTACATTTGTAAAGGATGTCATTACTGATGAAGAACTTCACCGCGAACCTCCTCAGAAACTTCTTGTCATTAACAGATGCACCCTCGGGGTACTCCTGAGCCTCGAGATACCTCTTTACCTCGTGAAACCAGGGTTTATCTGTTACCTCTTCAGTCTCAATGTCACAACAATGTGTAGGTTCATCTAACCTTTCAGTGGTAATCTGGGGAGCTTCGTTGTCCCAATTGACCTTGAACATAGAAGACATCGTATCCAGCACATCCAATAACTGATTCTCCTCTCTAGGGAAGTGTTCAAAGGTTATCTCCTCGAAGTGTGGAAGCAACGTCAATACATACTCCTTGTAAGGAATAAGATTTGGGTGTTTCGTACCCCACTCGCCTTTGATCTGACTGATCACGAGAGCGGAATCTCCGAACACACTCAAGAACTTAATCCTTAGTTCAATTGCTGCTTGGAGACCCATGATGCACGCTTCATACTCCGCCATATTGTTGGTGCAGTTGAAACATAGTCGGGCGGTAAACGGAGTATGAGAGCCTTTAGGAGATATGATCACGACGCCAATGCCATTGCCCAAAGCGTTTGAAGCTCCATCAAAGTACATAGACCATTGAGATCCTTCCTCAGGTCCTTCATCCAGTCCAGGTTCTTCACAGTCGGTTACTATCATGATATTCTCATCCGGGAACTCGAAGTTCATAGACTGGTAATCATCCATTGCTTGATGTGCCAAATGATCCGCTAACATACTTCCTTTGATTGCCTTTTGGGTCGTGTATTAGATGTCATACTCAGTCAAGATCATCTTCCATCTTGCTATTCTTCCGGACAAGGCAGGATTCTCGAAGATATACTTGATTGGATCCATCTTTGATATCAATAGAGTAGTGTGAGTCAGCATATACTGTCTTAGCCGGCGAGTAGCCCATGCCAAAGCGCAGAAAGTTTTCTCAAGCAACGAGTATCGGGTCTCGCAGTCAGTAAACTTTTTGCTAAGGTAATAAATAGCATGCTCTTTTCGGCCAGACTCGTCATGCTGACCCAGCACACACCCCATTGAGTTGTCGAGTACTGTCAAGTATAAGATCAAAGGTCTCCCTTCAACTGGAGGCATCGGAATAGGTGGCTCTTGGAGATATTCTTTAATTCTTTCAAAAGCGGTCCGACATTCATCATTCTATCTTACCACTTGATCTTTCTTCAGTAGCTTGAAGATTGGCTCACAAGTAGCAGTCAGGTGTGAGATGAATCAGGAAATGTAGTTCAAACGTTCCAGAAAGCCTCTGACTTCTTTTTCTGTTCGGGGAGCTGGTATTTCCTATATAGCCTTCACCTTTGCAGGATCCACCTGAATACCTTTATCACTTACGACGAAACCTAGCAGCTTACCAGATCTCACCCCGAAGGTGCACTTGTTCGGGTTTAACCTCAGCTTGTACAACCTCAACCTGTCAAATAACTTTTGAAGGTGGTCAAGATGCTCTTCTTTAGTTTGGGATCTTGCAATCATGTCTTCAACGTATACCTCAATCTCATGATGGATCATGTCATGGAACAAAGCGACCATGGCGCGCTGATATGTTGCCCCAGCATTCTTCAAACCGAAAGTCATGACTTTGTAGCAAAAAGTACCCCATTGAGTAACAAAGGTTGTCTTCTCCATGTCTTCGGGAGCCATTTTAATCTGATTATAACTGGAGAAACCATCCATAAAGGAGAAGACCTTGTGCTGAGCGGTGTTGTCAACCAGAACATCGATATGAGGTAGAGGGAAATCATCCTTGGGGCTCGCCCTGTTCAGATCCCTATAGTCAACACACATTCGAACCTTACCATCCTTCTTCGGCACAGGAACCACGTTGGCAACCCATTGTGGGTAAGAAGTAACTGCTATAAAACCGGCGTCAAACTGTTTCATAACCTCAGCCTTGATTTTCTCAAACATCTATGGGCGCATTCGGCGGACCTTCTGTTTCACTAGAGGACAGTCTTCCTTGGTAGGCAGGCGGTGAACCACAATATCGGTATCTAAACCAGGCATATCTTCATAAGACTAGGCAGAGATCTCAACATAGTCACGCAGCCTCTGAATCAGCCGTTGTTTAACACTAGGTTCCAGATTTGCATCGATCTTGACCTATTTCCTGTCTATCTCTAGACCCAGATTTACCGATTCCACTGGCTCTTCATGCGGCTGTATGGCCCTTTCTTCCTGAAGTAGTAGTCTAGCAAGTTCAACAGGCACTTCACAATCATCTTCACCTTCGTCTTCGGCTAAGTTGATCGGACTTTCGAAGTCATAACTGGCAGTAGCAGAGTTGTTATCAGTAGGATCCAGAGTGGATATAGACCTGTATATGTGAGTGTGTGTTGTACCCCAAAATTTTCCCTCTCATTTTATCAAGATTTCCCATCATAAGACTCTTTGGACTCCATACCAGATTAGGGTTTGTTCAGCTCAAGACATCTCCTTGCACTGTTGACCTGAAATTAGGGTTTGAGTTTGCACATGGATTTTTGGACTTCCAATTCCTCATGTGACTTTCATACTTCATGTTGGACCTCTAAGTTTGCTCATACCAAGTTTCAAGCCTTGAATCAAATTTTTGCCGAGTCAATTGGACAGTTGACCTAGAAATCAGCTATATTGGGGAAAAAGTCAGCTGTGGCCAATTTACAGTCAAACCTCATAATTTTTTATCCACATCAACATTATAGACTCATATGAACCATTTGATCAAGTTTGGACCACAACTCCTCAAGAAATTTGATCAGATCATCAAAAGGGCAAAATGGTCATTTTTAGGGTTTTGACTGCAAAAGGGAAATTTCTGATCTTTCACCTAGCCAATGGCAAATTGGGTTCAATAATGGTTTCAAGGACTCAATGGCATCATCTTGACCTAATCACAAGGTTCAAAAGATCTCAAATGCATTGGATTGACAGATGAATTTTCCAGTCAACTGATCAAAAATCAACTGTACATTGAAAAGTCAAACTTTGACTTTTTGGTCAAAATCAAGTGCCAAGGGTCATTTTTCATCAAGATGTGTCAAAACATGAAACTTGTTGACCAAGAAACCTAATTTTCTAAGTTATGAAAATTTCTTATTTTTTCCCAACTTTTCCCAACTTTTTCACCATGATGCAATTGGATTCAAAGAAAACTTCCAACACGAAAGTTGTATTCCTCCACAAAATATACAACTTTGATTCACAAAGTTTTCCAAAATGATGCTTGGATCTCAATTTATGATTTTGTGAATAGGGGTCCATGGAACTTTTAACTTAGTGAAATTTTGCCCTAGTTTAGGCAGGATTTTGACCCATCTTCATGGCAAATTTTCACATAGTTCCAAGTGGAATCTCAAAATGCATTTCAAAGATGGATTGTATATCATGTTACCAACATCCCAAAATGTCAAAGAACCCTCCAAGATCATTTATGGTTATGGAGAATCGAAAGTTTGAAAGTGGCCATTTCTCACTTTTGTCCATGGCATTTTTCACATTGGCACAAGTTGCAAATCAATTTGGATCATGTTTGTACTTGGTTTACAGGTACTAATCCTTTCTACACTCATAAATTAAACTCAAATACATTGATTAATGGCATTGTTTTGATCCTTGAAGCTTTGTACAAAGGTTTAATCCAAAAATGGCAAAAAGCTAACAATACTACTTTGATAAATCACACTTTTAGCAAACTTTGTTTATCTTGAGCCATGGACCAAAGCTTTTGCTGCAAACCAACTCCACAAATATCAGGAAAAGTGTACCAACTATATGCAGACCCTGAGCTAGCTTGTACAAGCCTTTTCCTTTGTCAACTCACTTTTGCTTCAAAAGCAAGTAAGCTTGCAAAAGGTCCACAACTTTTGGTATCTGATAAAAACAAGTCTTATGTTCATTTCAAATAAGTTCAGAACATTATACCAAGCCTAAAACACGAGCTCATAGCATCTCAAACACCCAAATACACCAAAATCTCCATTTATGCCCAAAACAAGGAAAGCTTTGCAGAACCTTAGCCATTTTGAGATTGCCTCGTGCGTTTTGTCTTGAATCACTTCCAACACACTCCATACATCACACCTAAGCTGTCCAGACCTTGCTCAAGCAACTGTAACTCCATTTTCAAGCTTTACCATTTTCAATTTCTGAGTTTGCAGGTTGAGTTCTATAGGGAGATTCAATCCATTTCAAAGCAAGCTAAGCATTGGGAAAGCTCAAGGGAACTTCAGGAAAGTTAACACAAACTTCAGGCCTCACTCACAACTCCTACATTGCCATATTTGAACTTGACTGAAACAGGTATTTATCAAGATTCTAAGTCCTTATTTAGGCATCATTAAGCTTAGGTTTGTGAAGCAAAAATGTAATCTCTAAGTTGCTTAAGTTGTACATATGCATAGCTTCCATTTATATTAACTGAGCTAGGAGAATTTGGATGATGAACTTGCTGAAAAAACTAGGTCAAGATTTAGGGCCACTGAAATTCTCTCTGGTCTTTGAGAGTTAGATCAAGTTTTTTATATCATTAGAATCGTGTGATGATGAGCTATAACTTTCATGTTGCAAGATTTTATTTTTAAGCATGTATGCAGGAGTTACAAGTTTGTACATGGCGCGCGCATTTTCTGGTTCCAAGGACACGGATGAAGTGGAACGTGGGCCTGGGCCTGTTTGTCCTGACTATTGACACCCCCCTGTTTACTTCCTACACCCCCTTGGCCCATTTCTTTTATTTTTCATATTTTCTTATATATTTCACATTTTCTGACTTTATTTATTTTTTCTAAATATTAAAAATCACCAAAAATATTTCCTTAATTTTTACATTTTTATCATTTTATTTTTACTTTTTTTAAGACATTAAATAAATTTGTTTTATATACCTAAAATAAATACAAAAACATTTCTTGTATATTTACATTTTTTTGTATATTTAAATATTTGCTTATTTTATTTATTTGTGCAATATTTCAATTTGGTTGTAATAATACTTTAGGGTTTATTTTTGTGCAATATCCCCCTATTCAAACTTGTATCCCCCTCCCCATAATATTGTTGTAATAGTCTTAGATTTACTTTTACGCAATTTATCGTATTATATGCATGATAGTAAGATTAGGGTTTTGTATGCAAAGACCAAAATCAAACAAATAGCATGACTAAACACAAGACAAAAATGCATGAAAAATGACAACACCTTGCACACAAGCACCCCTAGGGTTTCATCCACTTTGTTGCCTTTAAATGGCCATGGTATGCATGTTAGGTATCTTGGCAAAACAAAACAAAAACAAAAATATCATAGTCCCTCGATGACGCTATCTTGGTTGCCTATACAAAAATGATCTTAGTCCCTAAAACTTGCTAAGATACTTGGCACCATTGCTATCATGGTCATACGATGACCCACGCCCGTCCCGTTTAACATCCAAAGATAAGGTTGTTTACTAAATACAATGGTAAAACAACAATGTCAAAGGGTTAAAAATGTACAAGAAAGATCTTTGAGTAGGGTAGACAACTCCTAATTACTTGATCAATTTGCAAACATCCTTGCTAATTTCAAACACACACAAAATTTCAAAACATTTTCCAAACAAACTTTCAAACATTGAAACATTTTTCAAGAGACAAACACCTTTGTATATATTCAAACAAGAATCATTACAAAGGTTGCCTAAACAAAGGCCTCTTTTCAAAATACTTTCAAAACCACACAAAGCACCATTTCAAACAATTGAAAAAGCAAAGCAAGTGATCTAAATAAGTAACTAAGAGCCCATGGAAAACCATGGATGAAAAGGGTGCTAGCACCTTCCCTTTTCATAATCTACCCCCCGAACCCAAGAAAACATCTCTAAGGTATTTCCTGTGCTTTTTGACCTTTCCTTTGGATAAAATAAAAAGTCGGTGGCGACTCTTGCTAAACCGAAACATTTGCGAACACAAACACAAAACCTCAAGTCAGTTCTCCCACCGTATCACCAGAACTGGCGACTCTGCTGGGGACTTATCTAAAAGTGGGGTTACCTTAGGGTTTAGATCACCTTTACATGCTTATCTTGTTTGCTTTGATTGCTTTACATTTGGTTATATTGTTTGGGTTTGAAATCCTCTACCCGGATTTGGGAAACATTCATAGGTAAATAGCAATACATTGTGGAAAATGTGTGGGGTATACCGACATGGTCTAAGCAATAGCTATATTAGTGCGACATATTTGTGGGTACCGGTAGCCTTTGAGTCAATCAAAGAGAATATGGGGCCGCTGAGTGATGTCATGAAGCACTAATGTACTTTTAGAACCTTTACTTGACCAACTTGGCCTTTTAGGACGTAGTGAGATGACCGACTTTGGTTCAGTCCGAAGTTGGTAGATACTCGATACTACACTCATTGAGGGTTGTTTTCTTGGAATATTTCGGTCGCCAGTAAAGTGGCTAAACTGAAACAATGAACACAGAAAATAATCCAGTGATATTGAGCTCCTTAGAACCCGGTTACTATTTATAGGACAGGTTGAGCCAACTAAACTTCAAGAGGGTACTTACCTATGAAACCCCATGCAAGCCTAAACTAGGAACTTGTGTGATTTTCTTGTACATATACTTGTGCATAACATCATGAACATCATGAAGCGTCATATGCATCCACTAACCATTTCAAGGATTTTGGATCTTCATATTTGTTCCTATTTTGTAGGTTATGTAATCACTTCGCAGGAAAACAATCCAGGTCAAACTTGTGAGAATTCCTCCTTAACTCAAGGAGCTTGCTTCCAAGATTCCAGAGTATTCTCCATTCACTGAAAGACATGGTCGACTTCTCAACCTGGTCAACTCCAACACAGAGGAAGACATGGTGAAAGTTCTCTTCCAGTTCTTTTACCCCCTACACCACTGTTTCACATTTCCTTACTACCAACTAGTTCCTACTTTGGAGGAATTTTCTCAACTCCTGAGGATTCCTATTCTCCATCAACTACCTTTCAATGGTACGGAGAGATATCCAAAGCCTGAAGATGTTGCTCAAGCCTTACACTTGCAACCATCTGATGTCATAGGCCATTGGGAAACTAGAAGTGGTGTCAAGGGTTTCTTGGCAAAGTTCCTATTTGAGAAGGCCCAAGACTGTTGGAATTCTCTAGATCTGCAAGCTTTTGAGGAGATTGTAGCACTTCTCATCTATGGGTTGGTCTTGTTCCCAAACCCTGATCAGCTTATAGATGTGAATGCTGTCAAGATTTTCATATCTCGGAATCTTGTGCCTACTTTACTTGGGGACATCCTCCACTCATTTCACACTCGAACAATGAGGAAATAGGTGTTCTCATGTGCTGTACTCCTCTTCTAGCAAGGTGGTTTATTTCTCACCTTCCCCAATCAGTCTTGAAGAATGAGCAAGGTTTGAGGTGGTCACAACGATTGATGACTCTTACCCATTCAGATGTTCATTGGTGTTCTCGGTCCAAAGAAAATGTTATCATCATCGACCGTTGTGGGGAATTCCCTAATGTCCATCTACTTGGCATTAGGGGAGGAATTACCTACAACCCTTGCTTGGCTCTGAGACAGTTTGGGTATGCCCGAAGGGATGGCCCACATGACATGCTGATTCCAGACTTGGTTTTTGACTTCGACAACAATGATCAAGGACTTCAACAAAGGTTCATCCGAGCTTGGAGGATGCCAAACAAGGTGGACAGTAAGACCTTGGGACACAAGAATTCCATCCCCCTTGAGCCTTACCTCAAGTGGGTACGAACCCACGCCCAAAGTCTTATGATGCCTTACCCCTACATTCTCCCAGTGATTATATAGCTTGTTAAGGAAGGAGAGGTTCCATACACCCTCCTACATCCTGACATGCCAACATCACTAGAAGGTTTACAAAGGAGTTAGATATAGCTCAAGGGAGAACGCGATACTTTTGAAGCCTAATTCTGCGCCAGTGAGAAGAAGGTTTTGGAACTTACTCGTCAACTTCACGAAGAGCAGACTCTCAACACCTACATTGCACCAAAAAGAGGATGCGCAACGTCTTTTTACCTTAGAATTTTGTATTATTTTGCCCATGGGGCATTGATGTACTAACAAATTCTATCTTATTAATATGACGTGTGTTTCTTTTTTGTTTAAAACAAATTTGAATTTCTTAATCCTTGAATGCATTACATGAATACATATCATTCATCATATGCATAAGCAGGTCTTCACACCAAGTTTCCTCATCTCTCTGCTGTTTATTTCAACAAGATGGATATCGAACAAACCGTCAAAGACTTACAAGCTCAGAATTCGCAGTTCCAACAACTACTCATGACTTTGGCTAAGGGTCAGGAGGAGCTCAAGAGTTTATTGGAAAAGGAAAAAGAGAAAAAGAAGAAGAAGAGAGTTGGTGTGTCTACCTTGGGCAGAAGATTTGAAGGTCACGCCAGAAGGGTCCTGGATTTCCCATCAACATCTTAAGAGGGGAAAGGAAAGGATAAAGGAGTTGCAGTACCTTCTGATTCAGAGGCTGAAGAAGAGGAAGATGAAGACTATTCAGAACAACAGTATCCTCCTGCAGATGAGAAATACAAGAACTTGGAAGAACGTCTGGCAGCCATGGAGATTCAGAGAGTGCCTGGGCTGGATTTCGAAGAGTTGGGGTTGGTTTCTTGAATTGTCATTACTCCCAAGTTTAAAGTACCTCTATTTTCTAAGTACGATAGGGTGTCTTGCCCAAAGATGCACCTACGGTCTTACGTCAGGAAAATTCAACCACATTCTTCTGACAAAGACCTGTGGGTCCACTTCTTCCATGATAGTTTGTCGGGGACGCAATTAGATTGGTTCTACCAGCTAGAGAGGTCTGACGTGCACAATTGGGAGGATTTGGCTGCTGCCTTCTACAAGCAGTATCAATATAATGCGGACTTAGCACCAACCCGTACTCAATTACAGAGTATGGGCATGGTCTCCAATGAAGGCTTCAAGGAGTATGCCCATAAATGGAGAGACTTGGCGGGACAAGTACAACCACTTCTATCTGAGAGGGAACTAGTAGATATGTTCTTAGGGACTCTGTTAGGGCCTTTCTTCAATCACCTGATAGGAAGCTCCTCTGCGGGGTTCACTGAGTTGATTCTAACTGGTGAGAGAGTTGAAGCCGGAATCAAAAGCGGTAAAATTCAAAAAGATGCATCTGCTTCCGCTGCCATCAAAAAGCCTTTTCCAGCAAAGAAGGAAATATCAGCTGTCTACTCTCAAAGAGGGCAAGGAAGAGTTGAGCACCGGCCAGCGGTGGGGGCCGTAATGATTCAGAAGTCTGCAGCTGATCAGCCCAGAACCAACCAAGCAAGGGTGGAAAGGCCTGCATGGCAATTCAGCCGGATCAACATGACTCCTACTCAGGTTCTACCCCATATCTTGAAGTAAACCTTACAACCTTAAAAGAGGCACCGAAGAATCCGAATACATCCTCTCCATTCTACCATTCAAACGCCAAGTGTGCTTATCATTCAGATAGCCTGGGGCACGACACCAACAATTGTTGGGCCCTCAAGAATAAGATTCAGGATTTGATAGACGCTAAAGAAGTGGAATTCGACTCCCCTGAAAAGCCGAATGTGATCTCTGCTCCGATGCCCAAGCATGATGCCAATGCTATTGAGGAGGACAATGAAGAAGAAGGTAGCTTGGAAGACTGGATTTTCCCTACTGTTGACGGAGGACTGTGCAACTGGGAAGCAAAAGACTTTGTTCCAGTTACTTTCATAAATCAGTACCCTTCCATTCCGGATTCCATGGGTAACAATTCTGCTATGGCCTTCAGTGACTTTGAAAATCTAGTCTACCACGCCGAATACGAAGGTGAGGAAGATTGTAAGGTGCCGAGAGAATTGGCTAGACTGCTACAACAGGAAGAAAGGGCTATTCTACCTCATGAGGAGCTGTTAGAGACAATCAACTTGGGTACTGATGAAGACAGAAAAGAAGTCAGAATGGGTGCCAACCTAGAGCCAAGTGTCAAAGAGCGCCTAATTCAGTTGTTGAATGAGTATGTTGAGATCTTCTCCTGGTCATATGAGGACATGCCGGGACTCGATACAGATATTGTGGTTCACCGTCTCCCTACAAGAGAAGATTGTCCACCAATTAAATAGAAAGTCAGCCGCATGAGGCCCGACATGTCAGAAAAGATCAAAGCAGAAGTTATGAAGCAGTTCAACGCTGGGTTTCTTGCTGTTACTTCCTATCCACAATGGGTTGCTAACATTGTGCCCGTGCCTAAGAAGGACGGAAAATTCAGAATGTGTGTGGATTACAGAGACTTAAACAGGGCTAGCCCTAAAGATGATTTTCCACTACTGCACATCGACATCTTGGTTGACAATACGGCTCAGCACAAGGTATTTTCTTTCATGGATGGATTTTCAGGGTATAACCAGATCAAAATGGCCCCTGAAGACAAGGAGAAAACTACTTTTGTTACACAGTGGGGTACCTTCTGGTATAAAGTGATGCCATTCGAACTGAAGAATGTCGGGGCAATCTATCAACGTGCCATGGTAGCTTTATTTCATGACATCATACATCATGAGATTGAAGTCTATGTAGACGACATGATAGCCCGATCACAGACAGAAGAAGAACACCTCGACCATTTGCAAAAGCTGTTTGTCAGGTTGAAGGAGTACAAGCTCAGATTAAACCCTAACAAGTGCGCTTTCGGAGTCAGGTTTGATAAACTCTTAGGTTTCATTGTCAGCAACAAGGGCATCGAGGTTGATCCTTCCAAAGTCAAAGCTATACAAGAAATGCATGCCCCTCGCACTGAGAAGGAGGTCAGAGGTTTCTTGGGACACTTAAACTACATTGCTAGGTTCATTTCTCACCTAACATCTACCTGTGAGCCAATCTTCAAGTTGTTGAAGAAAGATCAGGTGGTTAATTGGAATGATGACTGTCAAGTTGCTTTCGATAAAATCAAGGAGTATTTGCTAAAACCTCCTATCTTGATGCCTCCCGTCGAAGGAAGACCGCTAATCATGTATCTGACTGTCCTAGAAAATTCAATGGGGTGCGTACTGGGCCAACATGACGAGTCTGGTCGAAAAGAGCATGCCATTTATTACCTTAGCAAAAAGTTTACCGACTGTGAGACCCGATACTCACTGCTCGAGAAAACTTGCTGCGCTTTGGTATGGGCTGCTCGCCGACTAAGGCAGTATATGTTGACTCATACCACTCTACTGATATCTAAGATGGATCCGATCAAGTACATCTTTGAGAGCCTGCTTTATCTAGAAGAATAGCTAAATGGTAGATGATCCTGACCGAATATGATATCCAGTACACGACCCAAAAAGCTATAAAGGGGAGTGTGCTAGCTAACCATCTGGCTCATCAAGCTGTCGAAGATTACCAATCCATGAAGTTTGACTTCCCTGACGAGGACATTATGACATTGGACAACATTGAAGATTTCAGACCATATGACGAACCTGAACAAGGATCCTGATGGACCCTGTACTTTGATGGTGCCTCCAATGCACTTGGCAACGGTATCAGTGATGTGCTCATCTCACCAGAAGGTTGCCATACACCTTTCACCGCCAGACTCTGCTTTAACTGCACCAACAACATGGCCGAGTATGAAGCTTGTATCTTGGGTCTCAAGGCTGCAATAGACTTGGGAATCAAATCTTTGGTTGTGTTTGGAGACTCAGCTTTGGTCATCAGTCAGATCAAAGGAGAGTGGGACGCTAAGCATCCCAACCTCATCCCTTACAAAGAACATGTCTTGACATTGTTACCCCATTTCGAGCAGATTACTTTCGAACACTTCCCGCGAGAAGAAAATCAGCTAGCGGATGCTCTGGCTACAATGTCATCCATGTTTAAACTTAACTGGGATAATGAGGCTCCCCAAATCACCATTGAGCGGATGGACGAACCTGCACATTGTCACGAGATTAATACCGAAGAAGTAGTTGACCGACCTTGGTTTCATGAAGTCAAAAGGTATCTCGAGGCTCAAGAATACCCTGAAGGAGCTTCAGTCAATGACAAGAAGTTTTTAAGGAGATTTTCAGCTAAGTTTTTCCTGAGCAATGGTATCCTATACATGCACAATCATGATTGCATTCTGCTCTGTTGTGTGGACAAGGTTGAAGCTGAGCAGATCATGGCTGAACTGCACAATGGTACATTTGGCACCCACTCAAGCGGCCATACGATGGCTAAGAAGATTCTAAGGGCAGGCTACTATTGGGCTACCATGGAAGCTGACTGTCATCAATATTCCAGAACTTATCACAAATGTCAAATCTATGCGGACAAGGTACATATACCTCCAGTTCCTCTCAATGTCTTAACAGCTCCTTGGCCATTCGCAATGTGGGGAATCGACATGATTGGAGAGATCAAGCCTACAACATCCAATGGACACTGCTTCATCCTGGTGGCCATTGATTACTTTACCAAGTGGGTCGAAGCAGCTTCCTTCGCATCCGTCACAAAGAATGTTGTTGCCCGCTTCGTCAAGCAGAACCTCATTTGCTGGTACGGCATCCCCGAAAGGATCATCACTAATAACAGTACAAACCTTAACAACACTATGATCACCTCCTTGTGCGAGCAGTTCCAGATTCAACATCACAATTCATCTCCCTATCGGCCAAAGATGAACGGTGTTGTCGAAGCTGCGAACAAAAATATCAAGAAGATCATACAAAATATGACAATCACCTACAAGGACTGGCATGAGATTTTACCATTTTCTCTCCATGGGTACCGTACCACGACGCGTACATCAATTGGGGCAACACCCTATTCTTTGGTATATGGCATGGAAGTTGTTTTGCCTATTAAGGTTCAGATTCCCTCCTTGAGAATCATGAAGGATGTTATTTTGAGTGAAGACGATTGGATTCAGAATCGGCTTGATCAACTTAACTTGATTGACGAAAAGCGACTTACTGTTGTTTGCCATGGTCAGACGTATCAAAAACGGATGATCAAGGCTTTCAACAAGAAAGTCAGACGCCAGATATATCAAGTCGGGGATCTTGTAATCAAGCGGATCATCTTGCCGCAAAGTGATCCCAGGGGAAAATAGACTCCTACTTACGAAGGACCATTTGTGATAAAAAAACATCTTTTCTTGTGGGGCAATAATATTAACCACCATGGACGGAGACGACTTGCTGCACCCTGCGAATGTAGACATAGTCAAAAGATACTACGCATAAATGACCCGCTAGGTTGACACACCTAGGAGAAAAAAAAGGGGGCATCCCGGTGAATCGAAAACCCGAAAGGGAAGTTCAGGCAAAAGTTAGGGATAAATAAAAAAATCTGTACACCCGGCAAGTTGAAAACCTGAAAGGGCGACTTGGGCAAAAAAGGGTTTCCCGGTGGATCGAAAACCCGAAAGGGAGGTCCAGGCAAAAGTTAGGGAATTAAAGCGTATGACTATGTCTTGTCGAATCACTTTAAGGAAAATCTCTTCATAAATAAGCTTCGGGCTTTTGATCAACTCAATCATCTTCGGACGAAGCAACAAATGGACAAGATATTCAGAGTTACGAAGGCTATAGCAGAATGGGAACCCCATGGAATTTTTACACATAGCCATCTTTCTTTGTATAAATTTTTCTCATTTTTATGACAAAATTCTCTTACTAGGATGTTTGTCTCCTTTGTACAAAATACTTACACAAGTTAATACAAAGATACTTCAAAGTGCAAAAAACTATTTGCCTTTTCTTTTTCTTTACACTTATGTTTTATTTGAAAACGTCCAATGATTTATTAATGAGCATATGCATTTGAATATAATCACTGTTTACAAATAAATGAAATGGGAAAGAATAATTACTGACAGGTTGAAGGTACAGGAAAACGTCTTTAAGCTATTCCAGGAGAAATCCCATGCAGTACATCATTTGGATCCCCAGCGAAGCTAAAACCTTGAAATACATATCCCCAACGGAGCTAAATTTCAAAATCCCCATCAGAGTTAGAACTTCAAACTCCCAATCCCCGGTGGAGCCAAAACTTTGAACTATAGACCCTCAGCGGAGATGAAACCTTCTTCCCCAATAGAGTCAAAATTTTCAACTATCAATCCACAGCGGAAACCATTCAGTGTCTCCGGATTCCCCAGCAAGTTGCCTTGAAGTCTGAGAATCAACCAGATAACAGTTAACTTTTGTCTTATCCCCAACCTAGGATAATTCCCCAGTAGATTGGAATACAACCCAAACTCCTGATCTCCCCAGCAGGATAGCTACTCCCCAGCAGTATGGCTACTCCCCCAGAGTTTTCACTTACTCTCCAGCAGTAAGCCTTCTTCCCCACAGAGTTTCATTACTCCCCAACAGAATGAAGATTCTCATTCTTGATTCCCCAGTGAAGTTGTCAGAGCCTTCTTTACTCGCCAGCATGAATTTGTCAGAATTTTTAATCCCTTGCAGATCGAAGATTCTCATTCTTGACTTCCCAGCATGAAGTCCCCAAGGATTCAAATTCCCTCAATAGATTGAAGATTCTCATTCTTAATTCCCCGCAGAAGCCATCAGAGTCTTCCTTACTCTCCCGCAGATCAAGGTTTTCCTTTGTATGATCCCCGGTAGAGATCTCCAGAGTTTCCCCTATTCCCCATCCGAGTAAGGATTCCCATTATTTAACCCCCAATAGAAGTCTTCAAAATTCTCTGGATTCCCCAGGAAATTCGTGAAGGATTCTCACATCCCCACAAAAGTTATCAAAGATTTTGAATCTCCAGCAGCGGTCAGGGATTTATTTTCCCCGGAAACAGTCAAGGGTTTTATTATCTCCAACTATCAAGGATTTATTTTCCTCAACAGTACAACAAATCAGCTTACATGCGCATACATTACATTCATATATCATAAACATTGATAAAACACATTTTATTGCATCATACATTTCATACAGTATAACTTTGTGTTTTAGCTAACATTTTACCCTTTTCAGGATAAGATTAGCAGCTATCTTTAACAAATATACAGAATTCAGATACAACTTAGAGATGCTCCAGACATGGATGTTATTCTATTGCTTATTCAGATTCAAAGCTCAGATACAGCTTAGAGATGCTCCAGACACGGATGATATTCTATTGCTTATTCATATTCAAAGCTCAGATACAACTTAGAGATGCTCCAGACACGGATGTTAATCTATTGCTTATTCAAATACAGAATTCAGATACAACTTAGAGATGCTCCAGACATGGATGTTATTCTATTGCTTATTCAAATACAGAATTCAGATACAACTTAGAGATGCTCCAGACATGGATGTTATTCTATTGCTTATTCAGATTCAAAGCTCAGATACAGCTTAGAGATGCTCCAGACACGGATGCTATTCTATTGCTTATTCAGATTCAAAGCTCAGATACAGCTTAGAGATGCTCCAGACACGGATGCTATTCTATTGCTTATTCAAATACAGAATTCAGATACAACTTAGAGATGCTCTAGACATGGATTCTATTCTATTGCTTATTCAAATACAGACTTCAGATATAGTCCAGATACGCTCCAGACACGGTTGCCATTCTGTCACTTATTCTGACTTTTTCCCCAGCTCAGAGATGCTCCATACACGGATGCTATTATGTCGCCTATTCAGAATTCAGATTCATATACAATACAAATATACTCCAGACACGGAAGTCATTCTATTATTCATTCAGATTCAAATACAGTTACATCTCGGATACGCTCCAGACATGGACGCCATTCCCTTGCTCATACAGATCTCAACTTCAGATACAGTCCAGATACGCTCCAGACACGGTAGCCATGCTGATCACTCATGCTGATGTTCCCTAATTTAGATACACTCCAGACACGGAAGTCATTTCTGATACTCATTCAATTTTTCAACGTTCAGATACAGCCCAGATACGCTTCAGACACGGTAGCCATGCTGATCACTCATACTGATGTTCCCTAGCTTAGATACACTTTAGACACGAAAGTCATTCTGCCGTTTATTCAAATTTCAAGTACAGATACAGTCCAGATACGCTCCAGACACGGTATCCATGTTGTCACTCATTCTAATTTTCCCAGCCCAGATACGCTCCATACACGGAAGCTATTTTATCACTCATTCAGATTCGATTCTCCAGAGACAACTCAGATACGTTCCAGACACGGACACCTTTCTGATGTTCATTATCCTGATTTACAACAAACATTCTTGGATGGCATCTACAAGCCCATCTCTGACAAGATTCTGTCACCTCTCCAAATGGAATCTTTAAGCCCATTCCCACAACAACAATTTTACGAGTGCAAATTTACAGGCACTCTAGTGTCCAATCATCTTTTACCTTCAAGTCACGAACGACAAACTTTCCAATCTAACTCTTCAGGTTCAAGAAGATTGAACAGGCGCAGTTGTTGTACCCCAAAATTTTCCCTCTCGTTTTATCAAGATTTCCCATCACAAGACTCTTTGGACTCCAGACCAGATTAGGGTTTGTTCAGCTTAAGACATCTCCTTGCACTGTTGACCTGAAATTAGGGTTTGAGTTTGCACAGGGATTTTTGGACTTCCAATGCCTCATGTGACTTTCATACTTCATGTTGGACCTCTAAGTTTTCTCATACCAAGTGTGATCGGTGGATCTGGAACTGACTGTTTAAAGCTGGTTCGCGAAATGTCGCGGTAAACAAGAGTCGCCACCGTCTTTTATTTTCTCCAAATGGAAAGGACAAAAGCACAGAAAAATTCCTTAAAGAGATTGCTCTCGGTTCGGGAGGTAGGTTATAGAAAGGGAAGGTGTTAGCACCCTTTCTATCCATGGTTATCCATGGGCTCTTAGATACTTGCTCATTTGTGTTTTCAAAAATGGTTTGTTTGCTTTTCAACTGTGGGTTTTAAAAAGTTTCTTTGAAAATTCCAGTTCGACTCTTGTATCGGTCCTCAAGAGTGTTTGAAAAATTGCTTTCGAAAGCTTTTTGAAAAGGTGTCGGTGTGAAAAGTATTTTTGATTTGTTTTGAAATTTAGAGCAAGTATCTAGAGTCGTCTACCTACCCTAAGGAATTCGTCTGTGTAAATGTCCTTTAAAGTAGTGCCATCCCACCATTGAGAGGTAGGTAGCACCACCATTGGAGGTGTTCGGGTCAATTCGAAGTTCGGGACATGGTGATCACCGGAGCAATGGGAAGACACCTTAGAAGCTACCCTCATGCCAGGTTCCCGGATCATGAGGACTTACTAAGACATCCTCTACTCGACGATCACCTTTCGAGGGGCAAGGCAACAGTGAGGCGTACCCTGGGGGTGGTGTGTGATTTGTGTGTCATGTCCATTTATTTTTGTCTTGTCATGTTATGGTGATCTACGCGTTTGTTTTTATCTTGTCATTCATTCTTGCATGCAATTATTAACAGTTAAAAAGAGACGAGAATTAAAAGTTCCTAAACTATTACAAAGGCGCGGGTCCACATCGCCAAATAAATCCAGGACCCGATTTGACATAAAATAAAGTAAAGTGCGAAAAATATAAAATGTCCGAGTTACATGGCTTTGGGAGAATTACATCAATATTTAAAAGAAATAAAATAAAATGCGCGAATTGGATTAAAATTGAAAGCGAGGGCGTTGGTCCCTTTTTAATGAAATTAAATTATTATTTACAAATTAATTAAATTAAAATAAAAAAAAGAAATTGTTTTTGACGTTTTTTTTGGTATTTATGATTTTTTTGATGAATTAAATGAAATTAAAACCTAATTCTAGCTATTTTTAATTTATTAAGAAAATATGAAAATTACCTAAAATTAAACCTAATTAATTAATGCAATTTGATTTATAAAAAATAATATTAAATAATTAATTATGGTGAGGAAAAAAAGGAAAAGAATGAAAAATGTTTGAAGCCCTAATTCTACTCTTTTTAATTTATTAAGAAATTATTTGAATTAAACCTAAATTTAAATCTAATTAATTAGTGAGATTTATTTACAAAAAAAGATAATATTTAAATAAAACATATTTTAATTTTTGTCTTTTCTGATTTTTTATATTATTTTTATGTGAAATTAATTTTTATTAAATTAAAAGAAAATAATGGAATTAAAACAAATAATAAAAATAAAACAAAGAAAATAGAAAGAAATACAATACCAAGGGGGGTTCTGTCCCCAATATTGGAGGTATATTCCTAGCAATTAGGCCCACTTATTGCAAGGCCTTGTCTGACTTTTTGGCTAGCGTGTGTGTGCGTTGACTGCAGCGTTCCATAGACCTCAGATCTTGGCCATTGGATGGAGATTGTGGGACAAGTGGCATATTGAGATTATGGGCGTAGGATGGTCATCAGGGGGCAAGCTGCACATGATGATGTTAGGAAAAATATTATGGAAAGGGAGGGGGACCTGGGATTCGAACCCAGGTCCCAGGGATTAACAATCACACGTCTGCCAACTGAGCTGTTGTATCACTTTGTTAATATAATGGGTAACAATTAACATAAGATAAAATAAGCGTTAGTGGGACTTTAGCGCGAAAATTCAAATGAACCACTTACTGGCCTACACCTCATCATCTTCTTCCTTATTGCGCTTTTGCCTGAAATATAAAAAAGGTTAGCGGGGGTTTTAAACCCCCCCAAAATATGCTCTTTTCAAGAATAGCGATTAGGCTGTGATGCTATATAAATTGGGCGCGACTATTGCATTAGAATCGTCCAAGCTTCCTGATTTTGATCATGGTATTAAGGTGTTCTAATTTTACAGTATTCAAAAATACCCAATTCGAAGCTTGAAGAACCCTAGCCTGTTTCAATGGTGAAATCACGTATAATGCACAAAAACTCAATCAAACTATAGGGTTAGCTTCAGAATCAATTAATTAGTATGAATCTATAAGAAAAATGCAATGAGAATGCTTGAATATTGAAATACGAATATGCATATAATGTGAAAAAGTTTGAGTTCCATTCACCAATTCTGGGCGTTAGGGATGTGGAAAACTATTCAGACACGTTTCTTGATGTCTCAGGAAGGCAATGGGATAATTATTTTGGCTTGAATCGCACTGGAATATAGTTTTCAGTTTTGGAATTTTTTGTCAAAAACTCAAATTTGGTTATTGATGTATGGCGCAGCTTTCATGTGTGTAGCATTAGGGTTGGCATGAGTATAAGTATATGAACGATTAGGGTAAGGTTTTTGGTCCAAAGAATCAATGAATTGATGGAATCAATATTTGATTTTCATGCCATAATTTTTCAATCTTTTTCATGTTATTTTGGTTCCAATCATGTCCAATCACATGGATTCTTTCCCTATCTAATAATGCACGAAAATCTGAAGTTATCCCATGCATAAAAAGATTTGATTGACTTGCTTTGATATTTTCCACATATTTATTTTAATTAAATGAATTATTAGCCATTAAAAATTCCAATAAATAAATAAAAATGATGAAAAACTTCCCTTTGGGCCAAATGGTCGTGCACATGCTTTGGATGATCAATCTTGGAAGAAAATGTGGCCCATTAGCATTTTTAAGACATTTGAAGCAAAGTTGACTTTTCAAAATATCCAAAAATTTCCCAACTTCCACAAGGCATATCTTGCTCAATTTTTAAGCTTTGCTCATGTTCTTGGACATTTTGGAAAGGTCTTGAAGTCCTCTAACCAATGTATTTGGTCCCATGTAATTTTGATTTACCAATCTCAAGTTATGGCCTTTGACTTAAAGTCCCTTTTTGTTGACTTTTGAAAATGACCTATAATGTTGAAATTGATAACTTTTTGTGAGAGCATTTTTTGGACTTGAAGTGTGAAGAGGAGTTGTAGGAAATTTCTTTCTCTTCAAAATGAGATTTGGATGGAATTTTTCTGATAATCCATGTGGAAGTTATGCCTTGGTCAAGTTACAGTTGACTTTTTCAACTGTCAAAATATGGAAACTTTTGCATCTTGAGACTTTTTGAGCCAAGCTTTGAGAATCATGATCAAGCATTGATCAAATGATGTTTGTGGCTTCAAAATGAGATGTTGACCAAAAATTTGAACTTTTGACTATCAAATGACCATTTTGCCCCTACAGTTGACTGTAGTGCAATTAGGGTTTTTGACTGTGCAATTTTGTGTTGTAAGTCTTGAAACTTGGCATGAGGATGCTTGACCATGTTTGTAGGCATGTGGGACTTGATTGGACCCTTGGAAACTTCATTTTCTTTGTCAGAACCAAAACCCTAGTTTTTGACTGTTAGGAGGCCCTTGAACTGTGCAACCCTTGGGGAGTTTTTGAAGCTTTGACTTTGCAATTCTTGAAGAATATGGGAGGGCAAATTTTGGGGTACAACAGTTGCCCCTGTTCAATCTTCTTAAACTTGAGGATGTAGATTGGCCGACGTGCCTTTCGTAATCCGAAGGTGGAAGATGATTGAACACTAGAGTGCCCAGAAATTTGCGCTCACATAGTAGTGTGATGTGGGGAATGGGCTTATAGATGCCATTTGGAGATTGATGGATAGGATGATGGGCTTATAGATGCCATGCTAAGAGATGATGGATGGTGGATGGGCTTATAGATGCCATCTGGATGTTGATCGCGTAAGAGATTCCTTAGCGAGAACTTGCGTACCTGCAAAAGAAAAATGAGTACCTGGCATGTTACAGGAGCTGGTCTTCAAACTCTTTGTATAGATGTGTCCTGACTGGTTACAGGAGCTGAATCTGGAACTTTAAAAGGTGATGAATGAACCAGGGATGGTTACTATCTCAACAGGAACGGTGAGAGAACCTTGGATGACTTCAACCTCAACAGTATCGCTGAGAGAATCTGGGGACGATTACTACCTCCGCAGTAACAGGGAGAGAACCATAGGCGACTTCAACCTCAACAGTAATCATTGAGAGAATCTTGGGCGACTTCAACCTCAACAGTAATCATTGAGAGAATCTTGGGCGACTTCAACCTCAACAGTAATCATTGAGAGAATCTTGGGCGACTTCAACCTCAACAGTAATCATTGAGAGAATCTTGGGCGACTTCAACCTCAACAGTAATCATTGAGAGAATCTTGGGCGACTTCAACCTCAACAGTAATCATTGAGAGAATCTTGGGCGACTTCTACCTCAACAGTAATCATTGAGAGAATCTTGGGCGACTTCTACCTCAACAGTAATCATTGAGAGAATCTTGGGTGACTTCTACCTCAACAGTAATCATTGAGAGAATCTTGGGTATCTTCTACTGAGTCTTTATCAGGAAAATCTGTTTGGGGTCGATTTAGCTGGACTAGAGAAGGCCTTGGACTGGATAAGAAATAGAAAAATCTTAGGGTCGATTTAACTGAACCGATTTAGGTCTTGAAATCTTCAACTGGATAAGAAACAGGGAGATCTTAGGGTCGATCTGACTGAACCAGAGAAGGCCTTTGACTGGATAAGAAACAGAGAAATCTTAGGGTCGATTTAACTGAACCGGTCAAGGTCTTGAATATAGCTGAGAACCTAACTGGATCTTTCCTGAAAGGTAAAGGTCAGTCATATGCAATGCATGATATGGATCAAGCAATGATGTTCTCAACATAAATGAGATTTGTAAGATATGATGCGTATATGCATGCTATAATGTATGGAAGTGTGATGTTTATGACTGTATCTTTTTGTCTAGGAGAGTAAATCCTTGACGGGTGCCGGGAAGTCACTCCTGGGCTGATGTTGGAGAATAGATTTTTGCTTCCGCTGGGGATGATAGTTGCAAGAATACCGGTAGGAGAAGATGACTCCGTCGGGGAATGAACTTGACGAATGGATTACTCTGCGGGGAGAAAAGTACTCTAGCGATCTTGCTGGGGAGCAATACTCTGTGGGGAGAGAGGTACTTTGCTGAGTTGTTGATAATAACTTGCTGGGGATACCCTTGTTGTGTTGGAAGCGTTGATAGACTTTGCTGGGGATAAGAAGACTTCGTCGAGGATGCTCTTTCCGTGGCTTTTGGCTGAGGATAACCCAGTTATATCCTGGTAAGGAAATAACTCTTTGAATAAAGTCGGGGGACGCGTTCGTGCTCTACGGGGATAAGCTTCCAGAATCTACTGGGGATAAGCTCACTGCTTGGGGATATGGATTCAAACTTTCCTGAGGAAACCTAGATTGGACTCTCTTGGGGAAGTTTTGAACTGTAATTTTTGTAAGCTGAACGAGGAAACCTATATAGGGTTGCCGGATGATGAGCTCGTCTAAAACCGCATCTTGGAAGGAAGGACACGTGTGTAGGGTTTACTGATGACGAGTCCGTGTAAAACTACGTCTGGAGCTTGAGAAGGGAACCTGTGTGGGGTTACTTTGACGATGAGCCCGTGTAAAACTGCATCCTGGAAGAGGTAAAACCTGGGTAGGGTTTCTGATGACGAGTCCGTGTGAAACTGCATCTTTGGGGAGAGAGAACCTGTGTAGGGTTTCTTCGGGATAAGTCCGTGTAAAACTTCTGGAGGAACCGGGGTGAGGTTACTGCAGGATAGGTTCGTGTAAAACTTCTAGATGAACCGGGGTAAGGTTATCTTGATATAAGTCCGTGTGAGACTTCTGGAGGAACCGGGGTGAGGTTGCTGCAGGGTAAGTTTGTGTAAAACTTCTTGATGAATCGGGGTAAGGTCATCTTGAGATAAGTTCGTGTAAAACTTCTGGAGGAACCGGGGTGAGGTTACTGCAGGATAGGTTCGTGTAAAACTTCTAGATAAACCGGGGTCAGGTTATCTTGAGATAAATCCGTGTGAGACTTCTGGAGGAACCGGGGTGAGGTTGCTGCAGGGTAAGTTTGTGTAAAACTTCTTGATGAACCGGGGTAAGGTTATCTTGAGATAAATCCGTGTGAGACTTCTGGAGGAACCGGGGTAAGGTAACTGCAGGATAAGTTCGTGTAAAACTTGGGATAAATCCGTGTAAGATTTCAGGGGGAACCGGTGTAGGGTTACTTTGATGATAAGTCCGTGTAAGACTTTTGGAGGAACCGGGGTAAGGTTACTGCAGGATAAGTTCGTGTAAAACTCTTTGATGAACCGAGGTAAGGTTATCTTGAGATAAGTCCGTGTAATACTTCTGGATGAACTGCGGTAAGGTTACTTGTGGAGGGTGAGTCCGTGTAAGACTTCGTCTGAAAATTTAGAAGGAACCGGTGTAGGGTTACTTTGGTGATGAGTCCGTGTAAGACTTTTTCTGAAAGAAAAAGAACCGGTGTAGGGTTACTTGTGGATGAGTCCGTGTAAGACTTTGTCTGAAAGTTGAGAAGGAAACCGGTGTAGGGTTGCCTGATGATGATCAAATGGGTGGTTGTCCTGTTTGGTTTCGGATATTAACCCACGATCTGGAATTTGTAAAGGTAGATGGTAATTATCTTTGTATTAACCTTTCCTTGGTACTTTGGTTGACAGAGCAACTCGATCGCCTGGACGACTCATTATTGCCCCTGTTTCTGAGGTGAGGGAAAAGATACCTTGTGGAGGTAGTTGACAAATCTTCTGGTAGACAGGTGATTTAGATGCCGGGACATAGTCGTACGCTTAAATCCCTAACTTTTGCCTGGACCGCCCTTTCGGGTTTTCAGTCCACCGGGATACCCATTTTTGCCCAAGCCGCCTTTTCAGGTTTTCGACTTGCCGGGTGTACAGATTTTTTTATTTCATCCCTTATTTTTCCTGAACCCTTTTGGTTCGCCGGGACGCCCTTATTTTTGCCTAGGTGTGTCAACCTAGCGGGTCTTTGATTACGCGTAGTATTTTTTTCTTCGACTATGTCCACGCTCTCAGGATGTAGGGAGTTGCCCCTGTTAGCAGTGTTTTGTCATGCCCCAGATAATGGACAATGCTCATGCCGTGCCCCTTGATTGGAAGTGCTCTTTCCACTTGAGGTGACTCTTTTGTTGAGAAGACCTTTGTTCATCAGATATTCGTCGTGCGAATTCCTTTGCTGCTCAAACAAATGATCATATGCAAACAATATTATTTTAAGAATGCAAAAGCCTATGTCTGTCTTAAAGTTTTGAGAATGCATTTTTATAACACCAATGAAACCTTTTTGTAAACTGTGATGTCAACTCGTTATTTTACCGCAAGCCTTAAGGAGTCAGGATACCTTTCGTAACAGTATGCTTTCGAACTAACCCATGCTTCAGCTAGGAATTTTAAGGGTTATAACGTGGCCTGGTTCATGGTTTAAGAAACAAAGGATAAGGCTCAAAATGTATTTGTACCCACCCGCTCTTCGTGATGTTCTTCAAACCTAAACTCAGTTGATCGTGCATTAGACCTTGTTTGAGTCTTTGCTCTGATTTTCCGGTGATGGTTCAGATATTGATGATTTATTTGGAATAGGCAGTCATTTTGTTGAGGGTTTATAAGACCTCTTTCTTTTTGATTTTGTTATCCCTGTTTTTTGCCTGAGCTGTTTCCTTTTTTGGAATTACAGTCAGCGGGATGCCCCAGTTTCATAAGTCCCCTTTATAGGTTTTGACTTTTTGGGCTTTTCATTTATGAATTTTTTTGATAATGACTGCATGTCTTTACGATTGTTCGGAACCATCACTGTCTTTCTTTTTTTCGTAAGGATCTCTTTGGTGCCATTTGTTGCGCACTTGGATCAACTGAGAGAACTACCCTGCCCCAGGTTATGATAAAGGGTTTTAATTTTCGAAAAGAAAAAAACTCCTACTTCTTTGGCTCAGAGGGGTTGACGAGGGATTATCTTCCTTATTACTCCAGTGTTTAGGAATTGAAACAATGCCTGTACTTCATCAGCGGGGTCTGTTCAAAGCATACTGCAAAGATAGCGGTATCGTTTTCGTCATCCTCCCTCAAGAGGCTTAGAATTATTAATCGAGAGTTGATCATCACAGAAAAAATGAAAACAATTTTGAATATAATGAAAACAATTGTATTAATTCCCAAAACAGACATATGCGATGCTTTAATAGAATAAAAGAGTTTGCTATGACATTAATTGTTTGTATGAGCAAAGAAAAATACAACTCGGAAATTCAAATAAACAAAAGGTCTTCAATGATTGGGCAACGGAGCAGTGATTATGTTCGGAGTCTCAGGTACTTCAAATTGAATCTCTCCGGTGTCGATCATGTCTTGAATCTTGTTCTTGAGAGGCCAGCAGTTGTCCGTAGTATGCCCCGGGCTATCAGAGTGGTAGGCACACCTCTCATTAGGATGGTAGTTCGGAGCAGAAGTGTTCGGATTCCGAAGAGGAGCCCTTAAGGTGATCAGCCCTGCCTTCAACATTTGTTGTAGTGCTTGATCCAGCGACATGTTGATCTTGGTGAACTGTCGTTTGGGTGCGCTCTCCTTGCGCTGCTGCCCCTGTCCTTGTTGAGCAGGTCTAGGATTGGAGATCTGGGTTGCCCCTACCGCATGACGGCTCTTTTGACCGTATGCAGCATTAGACTCTTTCTTGCCTGTGTAAGACTTTTTGTGAGTATCAGAAGGTGTGGCCTCTTGAATCTTCCCACTCTTGATACCAACTTCAATTCTTTCCCCAGTCAGAATGAGGTCGGTAAATCCTGCAGATGAATTACCAATGAGATGATTGAAGAACGGCCCGGATAGGGTCCCTAAGAACATGTCAACGAGTTCCCGGTCAGTCAGAGGTGGTTGTACCCTTCCAGCAAGGTCCCTCCATTTCTGCGCATACTCTTTAAAACCTTCTCCCGATCCTAGCGACATACCCTGGAGTTGGGTACGTGTAGGAGCGAGGTCGGCATTATACTGATACTGCTTGTAAAAAGCAGTAGCCAATTCCTCCCAGTTACGAACCTTGGTTCCATCCAGCTGGTAGAACCATTCGAGATGAGTCCCTGAAAGACTCTCCTGGAAGAAATGGATCCACAAATTCTTGTCCACAGTGTACGGCTGGATCTTCCGCACATAAGATCTGAGATGTAGCTTAGGGCAGGATGCCCCATCATACTTTGCGAAAGATGGTGCTTTAAACTTGTGTGGGATCACCACACCAGAAGATAGACCCAGGTCTCTGAAATCCAACCCCGGCACTTGTTGAATTTCCATGGCATTCAGACGATCCTCTAGTTGTTTGTACCGGTCCTCAGCTGGAGGGTACTGCTCATCATTGAACTCCGTCTCGTTGTCGGAGACCACTGGACTAGGCACCTCTCTCTCATGGGGGCTGCCTTTCCCCACAGATGGAGTTGTCCTCTCAGCTTCATCCTGCAGTGTGTTCCCAGATCTGCGTCTAGGGCTGAACAAAACAGTCCTTTTCTTCTTCTTCTTCTGAATCAGAGTCTACAATTCCTTTTGACCCTGAGCTAGGCTCTCAATCAACTCCTGGAACTGGGCATTCTGGGCCTGGAGAGCCTTGATGGATTGCTCAGTAGACGATTCAGGATTCATGACGATCGGCTGAAATAAACAGCGAAGAAGGTAAGCAACCTGTCAAAAGGGTACCTGCAATGCAATGATATGTATGATATGCATGCAATGTTTTCAAGGATCTCGCGGGGTAAACAAGAAAACCGTTAGAATTTGAATTCGGTGGCTTGATTGAAGGAACTTCCTGTTGTTGAGAGTCCTTCTTCAAGAGTCAAGGCTCACCATATCGAGTGGGTCATAGCCCCTGACAACTTTGGCTAGAGGAAAATAAATCCTCCTTGCCCCTTGCTAGACAGTTTGATTCATCATGACCTGCATCACAAGCCCTTGAGATCCTTGAAATGGGTTAAGATGTATGCAATGGCATGATGTTATGGTATGCATGGGATAATGTGAGTAACCCTGTTATGAGTCCCAATTAAGGACTGTGAACAAAACCTACAAGAAATTCAAGTGTCAGATAACGAGCATGCAAATAGGTAAGTACGAAGGCACACAAGTCACACAAGAGAAGCCCTTAGAGTTTAGGCCAGCTTGGGGTCTGGGTAGTACCCTCTTGAAGTTGGTGGGTTCAACCTGTCCTATTAGAAGTAACCGGGTTCTAAGGGTCCCAATATCACGGGATTGCTTTCATTGTTCATCGTTTCGATTTAGCCACTGAACTGGAGACCGAAATATTCCAGGAAAGCAACCCTCAATTGAGTGTAGTATCGAGTATCAACCAACCTCGGACTGCACCAAAGTCAGTTATCTCACTACCCTAAAGAGGCCAAGATAGTTCAATTAAGGTTCCTAAGGTCTGTTGATGTTTCATGACACCACGCGGAGGCCCCGTACTCTCCTTGACTGAACTCAAGGGTTACCGGTACACACAAAAGTGCCACATCAACGTAGCAGACTGTTTCAACCATGTCGGTATACCCCGCACAGTTCCCTCACAGCCTTGTTGCTACTTTCTAAGAAGGTATCCCCAGATCTGGGTTAGGATCTATAGAACTCCCAAGCAACCCACAATAGTAAAGCAAGCAAGTCAATACAATTGAAAACACAGTGATCTTAGTCCTAAGGTACACCTCACTTTAAAAGTGTCCCCAGCAGATTCGCCAGTTCTGTGATCGGTGGATCTGGAAATGACTGTTTAAAGCTGGTTCGCGAAATGTCACGGTAAACAAGAGTCGCCACCGTCTTTTATTTTCTCCAAATGGAAAGGACAAAAGCCCAGGAAAATTCCTTAAAGAGATTGCTCTCGGTTCGGGAGGTAGGTTATAGAAAGGGAAGGTGTTAGCACCCTTTCTATCCATGGTTATCCATGGGATCTTAGATACTTGCTCATTTGTGTTTTCAAAAATGGTTTGTTTGCTTTTCAACTGTGGGTTTTAAAAAGTTTCTTAGAAAATTCCAGTTCGACTCTTGTATCGGTCCTCAAGAGTGTTTGAAAAATTGCTTTCGAAAGCTTTTTGAAAAGGTGTCGGTGTGAAAAGTATTTTTGATTTGTTTTGAAATTTAGAGCAAGTATCTAGAGTCGTCTACCTACCCTAAGGAATTCGTCTGTGTAAATGTCCTTTAAAGTAGTGCCATCCCACCATTGAGAGGTAGGTAGCACCACCATTGGAGGTGTTCGGGTCAATTCGAAGTTCGGGACATGGTGATCACCGGAGCAATGGGAAGACACCTTAGAAGCTACCCTCATGCCAGGTTCCCGGATCATGAGGACTTACTAAGACATCCTCTACTCGACGATCACCTTTCGAGGGGCAAGGCAACAGTGAGGCGTACCCTGGGGATGGTGTGTGATTTGTGTGTCATGTCCATTTATTTTTGTCTTGTCATGTTATGGTGATCTACGCGTTTGTTTTTATCTTGTCATTCATTCTTGCATGCAATTATTAACAGTTAAAAAGAGACGAGAATTAAAAGTTCCTAAACTATTACAAAGGCGCGGGTCCACATCGCCAAATAAATCCAGGACCTGATTTGACATAAAATAAAGTAAAGTGCGAAAAATATAAAATGTCCGAGTTACATGGCTTTGGGAGAATTACATCAATATTTAAAAGAAATAAAATAAAATGCGCGAATTGGATTAAAATTGAAAGCGAGGGCGTTGGACCCTTTTTAATGAAATTAAATTATTATTTACAAATTAATTAAATTAAAATAAAAAAAAAAGAAATTGTTTTTGAGGTTTTTTTTGGTATTTATGATTTTTTTGATGAATTAAATGAAATTAAAACCTAATTCTAGCTATTTTTAATTTATTAAGAAAATATGAAAATTACCTAAAATTAAACCTAATTAATTAATGCAATTTGATTTATAAAAAATAATATTAAATAATTAATTATGGTGAGGAAAAAAAGGAAAAGAATGAAAAATGTTTGAAGCCCTAATTCTACTCTTTTTAATTTATTAAGAAATTATTTGAATTAAACCTAAATTTAACTCTAATTAATTAGTGAGATTTATTTACAAAAAAAGATAATATTTAAATAAAACATATTTTAATTTTTGTCTTTTCTGATTTTTTATATTATTTTTATGTGAAATTAATTTTTATTAAATTAAAAGAAAATAATGGAATTAAAACAAATAATAAAAATAAAACAAAGAAAATAGAAAGAAATACAATACCAAGGGGGGTTCTGTCCCCAATATTGGAGGTATATTCCTAGCAATTAGGCCTACTTATTGCAAGGCCTTGTCTGACTTTTTGGCTAGCGTGTGTGTGCATTGACTGCAGCGTTCCATAGACCTCAGATCTTGGCCATTGGATGGAGATTGTGGGACAAGTGGCATATTGAGATTATGGGCGTAGGATGGTCATCAAGGGGCAAGCTGCACATGATGATGTTAGGAAAAATATTATGGAAAGGGAGGGGGACCTGGGATTCGAACCCAGGTCCCAGGGATTAACAATCACACGCCTGCCAGCTGAGCTGTTGTATCACTTTGTTAATATAATGGGTAACAATTAACATAAGATAAAATAAGCGTTAGTGGGACTTTAGCGCGAAAATTCAAATGAACCACTTACTGGCCTACACCTCATCATCTTCTTCCTTATTGCGCTTTTGCCTGAAATATAAAAAAGGTTAGCGGGGGTTTTAAACCCCCCCAAAATATGCTCTTTTCAAGAATAGCGATTAGGCTGTGATGCTATATAAATTGGGCGCGACTATTGCATTAGAATCGTCCAAGCTTCCTGATTTTGATCATGGTATTAAGGTGTTCTAATTTTACAGTATTCAAAAATACCCAATTCGAAGCTTGAAGAACCCTAGCCTGTTTCAATGGTGAAATCACGTATAATGCACAAAAACTCAATCAAACTATAGGGTTAGCTTCAGAATCAATTAATTAGTATGAATCTATAAGAAAAATGCAATGAGAATGCTTGAATATTGAAATACGAATATGCATATAATGTGAAAAAGTTTGAGTTCCATTCACCAATTCTGGGCGTTAGGGATGTGGAAAACTATTCAGACACGTTTCTTGATGTCTCAGGAAGGCAATGGGATAATTATTTTGGCTTGAATCGCACTGGAATATAGTTTTCAGTTTTGGAATTTTTTGTCAAAAACTCAAATTTGGTTATTGATGTATGGCGCAGCTTTCATGTGTGTAGCATTAGGGTTGGCATGAGTATAAGTATATGAACGATTAGGGTAAGGTTTTTGGTCCAAAGAATCAATAAATTGATGGAATCAATATTTGATTTTCATGCCATAATTTTTCAATCTTTTTCATGTTATTTTGGTTCCAATCATGTCCAATCACATGGATTCTTTCCCTATCTAATAATGCACGAAAATCTGAAGTTATCCCATGCATAAAAAGATTTGATTGACTTGCTTTGATATTTTCCACATATTTATTTTAATTAAATGAATTATTAGCCATTAAAAATTCAAATAAATAAATAAAAATGATGAAAAACTTCCCTTTGGGCCAAATGGTCGTGCACATGCTTTGGATGATCAATCTTGGAAGAAAATGTGGCCCATTAGCATTTTTAAGACATTTGAAGCAAAGTTGACTTTTCAAAATATCCAAAAATTTCCCAACTTCCACAAGGCATATCTTGCTCAATTTTTAAGCTTTGCTCATGTTCTTGGACATTTTGGAAAGGTCTTGAAGTCCTCTAACCAATGTCTTTGGTCCCATGTAATTTTGATTTACCAATCTCAAGTTATGGCCTTTGACTTAAAGTCCCTTTTTGTTGACTTTTGAAAATGACCTATAATGTTGAAATTGATAACTTTTTGTGAGAGCATTTTTTGGAATTGAAGTGTGAAGAGGAGTTGTAGGAAATTTCTTTCTCTTAAAAATGAGATTTGGATGGAATTTTTCTGATAACCATGTGGAAGTATGCCTTGGTCAAGTTACAATTGACTTTTTCAACTGTCCAAATATGGAAATTTTTGCATCTTGAGACTTTTTGAGCCAAGCTTTGAGAATCATGATCAAGCATTGATCAAATGATGTTTGTGGCTTCAAAATGAGATGTTGACCAAAAATTTGAACTTTTGACTATCAAATGACCATTTTGCCCCTACAGTTGACTGTAGTGCAATTAGGGTTTTTGACTGTGCAATTTTGTGCTGTAAGTCTTGAAACTTGGCATGAGGATGCTTGACCATGTTTGTAGGAATGTGGGACTTGATTGGACCCTTGGAAACTTCATTTTCTTTGTCAGAACCAAAACCCTAGTTTTTGACTGTTAGGAGGCCCTTGAACTGTGCAACCCTTGGGAATTTTTTGAAGCTTTGACTTTGCAATTCTTGAAGAATATGGGAGGGAAAATTTTGGGGTACAACACCAAGTTTCAAGCCTTGAATCAAATATTTGCCTAGTCAATTGGACAATTGACCTATAAATCAGTTGTTTTGGGGAAAAAGTCAACTGTGGCCAATTTACAGTCAAACCTCATAATTTTTTATCCACATCAACATTATAAACTCATATGAACCATTTGATCAAGTTTGGACCACAACTCCTCAAGAAATTTGATCAGATCATCAAAAGGGCAAAATGGTCATTTTTAGGGTTTTGACTGCAGAAGGGCAATTTTTGATATTTCACCTAGCCAATGGAAAATTGGGTCCAAGCATGGTTTCAAGGACTCAATGGCATCATCTTGACCTAATCACAAGGTACAAAAGATCTCAAATGCATTGGATTGACAGATGAATTTTCCAGTCAACTAATCAAAAATCAATTGTACACTGAAAAGTCAAACTTTGACTTTTTGGTCAAAATCAAGTGACAAGGGTTATTTTTCATCAATATGTGTCAAAACCTGAAACTTGTTAACCAAGAAACCTGATTTTGGAAGTTAAGGTTTAAGATTGAAAATTTTCATAACTTAGAAATTTTCTAAGTTATGAAAATTTCTTATTTTTTCCCAACTTTTTCACCATGATTCATTTGGATTCAAAGAAAACTTCCAACATGAAAGTTGTAGTCCTCCACAAAATATACAACTTTAATTCACAAAGTTTTCCAAAATGATGCTTGGATATCAAGTTATGATTTTGTGAATAGGGGTCCATGGAACTTTTAACTTAGTGAAATTTTGCTCTAGTTTAGGCAAGATTTTGACCCATCTTCATGGTAACTTTTCACATAGTTCCACGTGGAATATCAAAATTCATTTCAAAGATGGATTGTAGATCATGTTACATGCTTTCCAAAATGTCCAAGAACTCTCCAAGATCATTTATGGTTAGGGAGAATCAAAAGTTTGAAAGTGGCCATTTCTCACTTTTGTCCATGGCATTTTTCACATTGGCACAAGTTGCAAATCAGTTTGGATCATCTTGTACTTGGTTTACAGGTTCTAATCCTTTCTACACTCATAAATTAAATGTAAATACATTGGTTAATGGCATTGTTTTGATCCTTGAAGCTTTGTACAAAGGTTTAATTCAAAAATGGCAAAAAGCTAACAATACTACTTTGATAAAGCACACTTTATGCAAAATTTATTTATCTTGAGCCATGGACCAAAGCTTTTGCTGCAAACCAACTCCACAAATATCAGGAAAAGTGTACCAACTATGTGCATACCCTGAGCTAGCACTTACAAGCTTTGCCTTTGTCAACTCACTTTTGCTTCAAAAGCAAGTAAGCTTGCAAAAGGTCCACAACTTTCGGTATCTGATAAAAACAAGTCTTGTGTTCATTTCAAAGAAGTTCAACACATTATACCAAGACTAAAACACGAGCTCATAGCATCTCAAACACCCAAATACACCAAAAGCTCCACTTCTGCCCAAAACAGGGCAAGCTCTGCAGAACCTTAGCCATTTTGAGATTGCCTCGTGTGTTTTGTCTTGAATCACTTCCAACACACTTCATACATCACACCTAAGCTGTCCAGACCTTGCTCAAGCAACTGTAACTCCATTTTCAAGCTTCACCATTTTCAATTTCTAAGTTTGCAGGTTGAGTTCTATAGGGAGATTCAATCCATTTCAAAGCAAGCTAAGCATTGGGAAAGGTCAAGGGAACTTCAGGCAAGCTAACGCAAACTTGAGGCCTCACTCACAACTCCTACATTGCCATATTCGAACTTGACTGAAACAGGTATTTCTCAAGATTCTAACTCCTTATTTAGGCATCATTAAGCTTAGGTTTGAGAAGCAAAAATGTAGTCTCTAAGTTGCTTAAGCTGTACATATGCATAGCTTCCATTTATATTAACTGAGCTAGGGGAATTTGGACGATGAACTTGCTGAAAAAACTAGGTCAAGATTTAGGGCCATTGAAATTCTCTCTGGTATTTGAGAGTTAGATCAAGTTTTTTATATCATTAGAATCGTGTGATGATGAGCTATAACTTTCATGTTGCAAGATTTTGTTTTTAAGCATGTATGCAGGAGTTACAAGTTTGTACATGGCGCACGTGTTTTCTGGTTCCAAGGACAGGGATGAAGTGGAACATGGGCCTGGGCCCGTTTTGCCTGACTATTGACATCCCCATGTTTACTTCCTACACCCCCTTGGCCCATTTCTTTTATTTTTCATATTTTCTTATATATTTCACATTTTCTGACTTTATTTATTTTTTCTAAATATTAAAAATCACCAAAAATATTTCCTTAATTTTTACTTTTTTATTTTATTATCTTTATCATTTTTTATCACAAAAAATAGTTTATTAGGTTAAATATAATTTATTTTCTCGAGTAAACTTGTAAATAATACAAAAATATTACACATTTTTATTTTTATTATTTATACATATAAAATAATATTTTCTCACATATTTTATTTTTTTAACATTTTTGTATATATTTTTATTTATTTTCTTGTACATAAAAATGAATAAATAAATAATAGAAATACATTTCTTTTTAAACCAAAAATTAGGGTTTTCACACTTTCAAAAATAATCATTTTATTTTTACTTTTTTTAAGACATTAAATAAATTTGTTTTATATACATAAAATAAATACAAAAACATTTCTTGTATATTTAAATTTTGTTGCTTATTTAAATATTTGCTTATTTTATTTATTTGTGCAATATTTCAATTTGGTTGTAATAATACTTTAGGGTTTATTTTTGTGCAATATCCCCCTATTCAAACTTGTATCCCCCTCCCCATAATATTGTTGTAATAGTCTTAGATTTAGTTTTACACAATTTATCGTATTATATGCATGATAGTATGATTAGGGTTTTGTATGCAAAGACCAAAATTAAACAAATAGCATGACTAAACACAAGACAAAAATGCATGAAAAATGACAACACCTTGCACACAAGCACCCCTAGGGTTTCATCCAATTTGTTGCCTTTAAATGACCATGGTATGCATGTTAGGTATCTTGGCAAAACAAAATAAAAACAAAAAGATCATAGTCCCTCGATGACGCTATCTTGGTTGCCTATACAAAAATGATCTTAGTCCCTAAAACTTGCTAAGATACTTGGCACCATTGCTATCATGGTCATACGATGACCCACGCCCGTCCCGTTTAACATCCAAAGATAAGGTTGTTTACCAAATACAATGGTAAAACAACAATGTCAAAGGGTTAAAAATGTACAAGAAAGATCTTTGAGTAGGGTAGACAACTCCTAATTACTGGATCAATTTGCAAACATCCTTGCTAATTTCAAACACACACAATTTCAAAACATTTTCTAAACAAACTTTCAAACATTGAAACATTTTTCAAGAGACAAACACCTTTGTATATATTCAAACAAGAATCATTACAAAGGTTGCCTAAATAAATGCCTCTTTTCAAAATACTTTCAAAACCACACAAAGCACCATTTCAAACAATTGAAAAAGAAAAGCAAGTGATCTAAACAAGTAACTAAGAGCCCATGGAAAACCATGGATGAAAAGGGTGCTAGCACCTTCCCTTTTCATAATCTACCCCCCGAACCCAAGAAAACATCTCGAAGGTCTTTCCTGTGCTTTTTGACCTTTCCTTTGGATAAAATAAAAAGTAGGTGGCGACTCTTGCTAAACCGAAACATTTGCAAACACAAACGCAAAACCTCAAGTCAGTTCTCCCACCGTATCACAGTGTGTGTAAAACAGTTGTTTTGCAAGATAGAAAAGAAAAAAAAGGAGCGCAAAATTTGAAATGCAAGAAACGTCCAATGCTTTCATTAATGATATATGGAAATGACAAAGATCAAGCCCTCACAAACAAAGCCACGGTGTCTCGGGTAAGACACCGGGCCGTAAAAGTTTAAAAATTGTCTGTTACAAAATCAAAACTAAAAGTCTCATTACTGGGTAATAACAGACACGGGCATAGAATCCCTTGCCATCCAATTTCTTAGTCCACCATCAGCAGTCGGGTATATCCAGCTGTCAATATCAAACTCTTCTTTATCATCCCTAATAGCATTCACTCCCGCGTCATGTTTGGGCATAGGTGCCGTTATGACATTAGGCTTTTCCGGCGCTTCGAACTCAATCTCTTTAGCATCGATCAGATCCTGCACTTTGTTCTTCAAGACCCAGCAATTATTTGTATCATGCCCCGGGCTATCGGAGTGAAAAGCACATCGGGCATTCGGATTATACATCGGTAATGTTGTATTGGGATTCTTCGGGGCTTCCTTCGGAATCACCAAGTTGGTCTTTAACAACTGCGGCAGAATCTGAGACAGGGTCATATGGAGCTGAGTGAATTGTCTTCGCAGCCTCTCGGCTCTTGGCTGATTGTTGCGTTGTAGGGAAACAACAGGTCTTGATATAACAACCGCATTGACTGCTTGGCGGCGCTCAGGTCGGTTATGGCTCTTTGAGATATAAACTGCGCTGGATTCCTTCTTAAAAGGCTTCTTTTCGATACTTGATGAAACACCCTTCTGTATTTTACCGCTCTTGATACCGGCCTCAACTCTTTCCCCGATCATGATCAGTTCAGTAAACCCGGATGATAAACTTCCAATCAGATGATTAAAATATGGACCAGACAAGGTCCCTAGAAACATATCCACTAACTCTCTATCATCCAAAGGGGGTTGTACTCTTCCAGCAAGGTCCCTTTATTTCTGAGCGTAGTCCTTGAAGCCTTCGCTCGCACCCATAGTCATACCCTGAAGTTGGGTACGCGTGGGAGCAAGGTCGGCATTGTATTGGTACTGCTTGTAGAAGGTAGCAGCAAGGTCTTCCTAATTACGGATGCTAGCTCCTTCCACTTAGTAAAACCATTCAAGTTGAGTCCCTGAAAGACTATCTTGAAAGAAATGGATCCAGAGGTTCTTATCGATAGTGTATGGTTGAATCTTTCTAACATACGAGCGGAGGTGTAGCTTTAGGCAGGAGACCCCATCGTATTTAGCAAAGACTGGTGCTTTAAACTTGTGAGGAATCACTACCCCAGATGACAAACCCAAATCTCCAAAGTCCAGACCAGGGACTTTCTGGACCTCCATTGCGCTCAACCGGTCTTCGAGTTACTTATACCTATCCTCAGCCGGAGGATACTGGTCTTCGTCAAAGTCAGTCTCGTTGTCAGAAACCACAGGGCTAGGAGCTCTCCTTTCTTCCTAATTGTCTCCCCTTCATATGAGTGAGACAAATAAACATCTTCCCACAAATTTTTTCCAAATCTGCGACCCATATTCAGTAGGACCGTCTTCTTCTTCTTCTTCTTCTTATCCTTCAAGATAAGAGTCTTCAGATCTTGTTGACCCATGGCCAAGTTCATGAACATTTCCTGGAAATGAGCGTTTTGAGCTTGCAGAGCCTTGATGGCTTGATCAGTCGATGTTTCAGAAGACATGATATGCTGAAATAAACAGCGAAGAAGATGAGAAACCTGTAAGGGTACCTGTAATGAGGTGCATGGGAATGAAATGCGTATGATATGATTTCAAAGACTTTGGAGATTCAAATTCGTAAACCAAAATGGAACACACTTTTATTAGATAAAAACTTGAATTCAATGTTTAACAGATGCTTTTAAGGCGTTACAAAAAGAAATACTGAAGAGTAAGTCTAAACTAGAAATAACAAAATACATCAGCCCTCCCATGGTCGCTTTCCGTTAGTGCTGACATAGTCGTTGAGGACCTTTTCATTCTCCAGCTGCCTTGTAAGCTTTAGGATCTTCCGCTCCTACTCATGATACTTTTCTCTGTAAGTATCTCGTTCTTCCCTTAGTTGGATCCAAGACCTCTTTAATGCCCCAATGTCAGTAGGCATGTATGGATGGAGGATGGTAGGAGGAACCCCTTCTTCATCAGCATGTTCAACTATCACAGGCAAGACAGCTTCGTAGGGCATCTCTAGCTTCTAAGCACGGGCTCGAACCCACTGGAGATACAGTTCCATTAGAAGAGAAGTCTTCATGCCTAGCTCATGCGGATCGGACCTGTTGACCCTATCCCAGGCTCGTATGAATCTGTGGCGATGTCCCTCATCATCTCCCTGGAAGTCAAAAACAATGCTTGGAAGCAGCAACTCATGAGGTCTGTCCCTCCTAGCTCGCCCAAATTGTCGTAAGGCCAAACAAGGATTATAGGTGATCCCTCCTCTGATTCCCAGCAATGGAACATTGAGGTATTCCCCAAAGTGATCAATAATAGCTACATCTTCCATGTCTTTAGTGCTCCAGATGATGTCTGTGTGAGCAAGGGACATAATTCTGTAGGCCCAACCCATGCCTTCCTTATTCTTCAAAACTTATTTGGGGAGGTGAGAAATAAACCACCTCGCCAGCAATGGTGTACAACACATAAGGGTTCCCCATTTCTGAGCAGTACGAGCATAGAGCGTGTGCAGGATATCACCCAAGAGAGTGGGCACTGGATTACGGGACATGAAAATCTTCACCGTGTTCATATCACCAAAGGAATATGAATTTGGAAACAAAACCAAACAACAAATAAGAAGATCCAGGATGTCTTTAAAAGCCTGAAATTCTAAACTGTCCCAGAACTGATTAGCCTGATCAACCAAGAACTTAGCCAAGAAGCCTTTTGTCCCACTCCGAGTTTCCCAATTAGACATTACCTCAACCTTTGTCAGATGTAGGGTTGTAGCAACATCCTCTGGCTTAAGGGATATCTCCCGACCTATAAATGGGGCCTGCTCTAGAATCGAGATACCAAGTAGATCCGAGAACTCTTCCAAGGTAGGGACCAACTGATAGTCCGGGAAGGTAAAGCAGTGGTACAATGGATCAAAGAACTGGCACAAAACACTCATCATCTGCTCATCTAATCTGGAGGTGACCAAACTGAGGAGGTGACCATGTCTTCTGTCAAAAGAGGAAGTGTCCGGAACCTTGGAAACCAAATCTTTAAGCTGAGTAGGAATCTGTACAAAGCTGATCCGAATAGTGTTTCTACGCATAGATGCCATAATCTGCAAAACAGAACAAAGATGAATCTCATTGGTCTTTGAAATGGTTATTCCAATGCAATATGTATGCAATGTCATGATACATGATGTCATGATAGAAACACACCATAAGTATTCACAGATAGCAAACATGGTAAGGGCAAACAAGTCACACAGATAGCCCTTAGATTTCAGGCTGGAATGGAGTTAAGGTATTACCCTCTTTCAGTTTAGTTGGTTCAACCTGTCCTAGAAATTGTAACCGGGTTCTAGAGGATCTCAATATCATTGACCATCCTCGATCGGTCATAATTCCAGTTTAGCAACCTTTTCTTGCGGCTGGAATCATCACGAGAGTTTGGTCTCAATGAGTGTAGCATACTCCTACTTTTCTATGGCCAAGTTGGTCAATTATAGGTTCTAAGGTCAGTTGGTGCTTAATGACCCCTTAGCAGCCCCATATCCTCCTTGTTCCGCCATAAGGGATATCGGTACAAACTAAAGTGCCACACCAATGTAGCTACTACTTCAACCGTATCGGTCTACACCGTACAGTTCCCTCACAGTCTATTGCTACTTACATAAAAGGTATCCCCAGATCCAGGTTAGGATCTATAGTAACTCCGATTCAAACCCACAAAGATAAAGCAATTAAATCAAGCAATTGAAAACAATATGAACTATTCCTAAGGTACACCCCACTTATAATATCCCCAGCAGAGTCGCCAGTTCTGTGATACAGTGGGAGAACTGACTGTTTTTGGAATGCTGGTTTGCATTTTGCATTTGTTTTTGCAAAATGTCGTGGTAAGCAAGAGTCGCCACCGAATTTTATTTTGTCCAACAAGGAAAGGAAAAAAGCACGGAAAAATTCCTTTTTCGAGATATTTTTGAGTACGGGGGGTAGATTATAGAAAGGAAAGGTATTAGCACCCTTTCTATCTGTAGTTATCTACGGGCTCTTAGGTACTTGCTCATTGTTTTCAAAATTGTTTTCTTTGTGTCCGTGGGTTTGAAATTTTTTTGTTTTAACTTCGATTTAACTCTTGCTTCTGTCCTCAAGAGTGTAATGAAGTGTTTTTTGAAAACTTGTTTGTAAAAAGTGTAAGTGTGAAAAGGTTTTGTTTTGAATGAGCAAGTATCTAAGAACTAATCTACCTACTCGAAAAAGGAATCGTTCTATGCTAATATCCTTTAGACAATTCTATCCTACTATTAGTGAGTAGGTAGCACCGTCGTTGGAGTTTGAGGGTCAATTCGAATGAGGGACATACGGTCACCAAAGCAATGTTAGGACGCCTTAGCGGTAACCCTAATATCTTAGATCATTTATTCGAGGCAATGATATCCGAGGCAACCATTTTGAGGCAACTATGATCTTTTAGACAAGAGGATGACCTCTAAAACGACCTATACTCAATGACCGTTTACGAAGGCAACCAAGTGGGAGTGCACCCTAGGAGTGCGCATGTGTGAGTGTGTTGATTTCAGTTATTTTTTATCTTTGCACATGTTAAGGGTGATCTAACCATTTTAAGATTAAGCATTCATTCTTGTCATGCAAACCCTATTATCAAACATGTAGCAGTTAAAAATTTGCAGAATTTAAAGGTGCGGAAATTAAACTAAATTATTACAAGGCGTCGGGTATTTACATCGCCAAAAGCAACCCTTTGAAATTTAAAAATGGAAAAATAAATGAATGTCCTATTAAAACTATTACAAGCCGGGAACATATACAAATAATTGAATAAAGGAAAATAAAGCGCACGGGAAATAAAATTGAATGCGAAATTAGGGTTTTGACCCGTTTAAAAGAAAATGTTTTTTTGGTTGTTTTTATTTTAAGAAAAGAAATTAAATCCCAAAATTAAATGCTAAATTAATTATTAAATAAATAAATTAATGAAAAATAGATAATGACATATTTTTGGAGTTTTTGATAATTTAGGAAAGAAAATAAAATAATTAAAGTTAAAACCTATTAATTCTAATTGATTTTTATTATTTACAAAATAAATTCAAGTTATCTACAATTAATGACCTAATTAATTTAATTAATATTTATTAATAAAAAAATAAAATTATGAATTTTTTAATTGGGTAAAAATATTTTTGTGATTTTTTGATAAAAAGAAATTATTCTATTAGTTAGTAATTAAATTAAACAAAATAAAATAATTAAATAAAATAAGCAAAATATAGAAAAAGAATGAGATGGGCCTGATTTTGGAGGTGTAGAAAGCAATTATTCTGACCTAATGATGCTGATCCATTGGACTTTTCTGATTCAGTGCATTGGCATTGACTTGGTCTATGATGTGTCTCCAATGCTGGCCACCAGATCTGGCCATCTGGCGTGTTGAAGAGGGAGGTGTATGATGGAACTCCTGGCCTTGCTTGTACTGAATTGCCTGAAAACAAATGATATGGAGAAAATAGGGGGACCTGAGATTCGAACCCAGGCCCCAAGGCAAATTTCAATGGCTTGTGACCAGCTGAGCTGCTGGTTGTCTTTGTACATAGGCTAAGCATTAATTATAATATATCAAAAAAGAACGTTAGTGGACAAAAGCAAAAAAACGTGCGCTTCGTTCAAACCAACCAATCGGATCTGGACACGCCTTCATCCATGTAATGGCACCGTTGCTAAAAGTCCAAATGCCTATACCTACGGACAAATGTTCGTCGCTACAAGCCTGACCATTCTCAAAATCTCCTACAGGCCATGGAAATGAATTCTAGTACCATGGTTGAGTTCGTCTCATCCTCCTGATTGCAACCATGGCCATTATGTAGGCTAATTGTACTTGAAAACAAAAGCCCTAAAAAACTCCAAGAAAACCCTACAATGGTGATTCACGGTATAGGTGATATAAACGAAATTGGCTATTGTAAAAAGCTTGTAAATGATATGGTGATCAAGAATATGCCAATATTTTTCACAATGGATGCAAGAATAAAGCTTTTCGATTTCAAGAATATAGTGAATCCATGGATGACTTACAGTGCACTGGGGGGCTTGAAAACGCGTGGTTTTGCTTACTTTCGCTTGTGGAGATTGCCAGAAAGAGATTGAGACAAGCACCAAGCCTTGAAACTGCCTCTAGGATTGATTTCGAACTCACACTTTTTGCTTGATTTTTTAGTTTTTGTTCTTTCTCCCTCGTGCCTCTCTAACCCTGTTTTTGGTCTGCACGTAACCCTTATGTACCACACAATGCATTAGGGTTGATTGCCTTGATCAAATCTTCCTCTTTCAATAAAATTGATATTTGATTTGATCCTCCTTTAAAGCTTTCCAAAATTGGCTTGATTTGAATCTTTTTGTGCACACAAGCTTTGATACGAATTGGGAATGGTTCTAGCTGTCCAATGAAACCTGAAATCATCAAAAGATCTTTGGTTTTTAATATTTTTGATTTTATTTGATTTAATTTGATTTAAAATGAATTAATTCAAATAAAAACCAAATTAAATAATAAAAATATGATATGGACACATGGCCAAGGCTAGAGCACGTGGGCTATAATACCAACTCAAAACAAGTGAAAAAGAATGGGCCCATTTGGCAAAATTTGAAGTTTTGGGGATAGTTGACTTTTGGCAATTTTGCAAATAAATTCCAACTTCAACAATGCATAACTTCCTCAATTTTGATTCTTTGGAGGGGTTCTTGGACTTTTTAGAAATCTTGAGATGTCCTCTAATAAACCATTTTGGTCTCATCTCAATTTGATATTCCATTCTCAAGTTAGAAGCTTTGAAAAAAAAGGTGTTTTTGTTGACTTTCAAAAATGACCTATAATGTCCAAATTCATAACTTCTTGTGAGTGCATATTTTGAACTTGGGAGCTGAATATGGATTTTAGGAAATTGCATCCTATTAAAAATGCGCTTTGGATGGGTCATTGCTCATAAAGTATGAGAAAGTTATGCTTGGTCAAAGTTGAGTTGACTTTTCCTACAAAACCCTAATTTAGCAACTTTTGAATCTTGATGAATTGTGAGCAATTCTTGATGAATCATGATCAACCCTTGATAAAATGATGAAATATACTTCAAAATGAGGATGTTGACCAAAAATCTTGAAGTTTGACTGTATGTAGGTCAAAGTTGACTTTTGCCCTAGCACAATCAGTTTTTGGACCTTTGAGCAATTGACTGAGCAAACTTCCTCTGCAAGGCTTGAAATTTGACATGGATGATCTTGAGAACATATTAGGACATTGGTGAGAACTTGGGATCACTTTGACTCAAGGATATTGATGCAACATGAAACCCTAATTTGGGGTAGATTGCCTTAGGAGAGAGCTTGCCTGGCCAATCCTTGGACTACCTTGAGCAACTTGGAGATCTTTCTTGCAATGTTTTGATAAATATGGGAGGGAAAATTTTGGGGTACAACATCTAGGTTTACTTTCTCGCACTTTAAATTCCTGCAAATCTTTAACTGTCTAGATGCATGGCTAATAGGATTGTATGGAAAGATTGCTTGAAAATTAAAATGGTAGATTACCTAATGTGCAAAGACTAAATTAACTAAAAAATTCACATGCACATATTCACTCCTAGGGTTTGCCTCACTTCGGTTGCCTTCAGTAAAATAGTAATTTAAGCATTGGAGATTTTAGTGGTTGCCCTCCTGTCTAAAAGATTAAATGTCCCATTCGAATGTTGCCTCGGAAATGTTGCCTCAGAAAGATCTTAAGACTCTAAGGTTACTACTAAGGTTTCCTACCCATTGCTTTGGTGACTGTACTTGTCCCTTTCGAACGTCCCTTACAAACTCCAACGATAGGGATACCTACTCCTTAATAGTAGGATAGAGTTGTCTAAAGGAAACGAGAACGAACAATCTTTTTTCGAGTAGGTAGAATCTTAAGTACTTGCTCAACAAAACTTTTCACACGAACACATTGCAAAATAATTTTCGAAAACAACTTTGTCACACCCTTGAGGACTGATACAAGGGTTATCACGAAGTAAAACTTTTCAAAACAAGCATACACAAGCAATTTTAAAAAGATGAGCAAGTACCTAAGAGCCCATGGAAAACCATGGATAGAAAGGGTGCTAACACCTTCCCTTTCTATAATCTACCCCCCGTGCTCAGAAATCTTGAAAAAAAGGTTTTTTCTGTTATTTTTCCTTTTCCATGATTGGATGAAATAAAAGTCGGTGGCGACTCTTGCTTACCGCAACATTTGTGAATAAAAACGCAAACCAGTATAATAGTCGGTTCTGCCACCGTATCACAGAACTGGCGACTCTGCTGGGGATAAATGTATAAAGTGGGGTTTACCTTAGGATCTAGGTCATTTCAAAAATTACTTTCTTGTTTGTTTGCTTTATTCTTAAAGGGTTATTGCTTGGGTTACTATAGATCTTACACCCGGATCTGGGGGCACTTATTAGGTAAACAGCAATAGATCGTGGAGACTGTACAGCATAGACCGATATGGTTTAAGCGATGGCTGTGTTGGTATGGCACTTTGGTTGGTACCGGTATCCTTCGTGGGGGAAACGAGGAGAATACAGGGCCGCTGCGTGGTTTCGTGAAGTACTAACGGACCTTAGAACCTTAGTTGAACAAACTTGGCCATTAGAAAGTAGTGAGATAGCCGGCCTCGGTATAGAGCTAAGGATTAGTTGATACTCGATGCTACACTCATTGAGATCATACTTTTGGGATATTTCGGCCGCAAGAAAAGATTGCTTGAGCTGAGACAATGCCCGATAAAGGATGGTAAGTGATATTGAGATCCCTTAGAACCCGGTTACTTTTTAAGACAGGTTTAAAACCAACTAAACTTTAAGAGGGTATGACCTTTAACCTCATGCAGGCCTTAAACCTAAGGACTTTGTATAATTTGACTGTGTTTGCTATACCTGTGGTTTATCATGACATCATTTATCATAACATATCATCCATTCTTATTGCACTAACCATTTCAAAGACCAAGGGAATTTATCTTTGTTTTGTTTTGCAGATCATGGCTTTCATTCGTAGAAACACTATCCGAATCAGCTTTGTGAAGATACCTTCCCAACTCAAAGAGCTAGTATCAAGGGTTTCTGAAACTTCTGCATTCACTAAGAGACATGGTCAACTTCTCAACCTGGTTACTTCAAACTTTAATGAAAAGACGATGAGTGTACTCTTTCAGTTCTTCGATCCCAAGCACCACTGCTTCACCTTTCCAGACTATCATTTGGTGCCTACCTTGGAAGAATTCTCTTAGCTGTTGGATATACTCATTCTTGAACAGTTGCCCTTCACAGGTCTAGAAGAAGTTCCTAAGCCAAAATTCATTTCCTCAGCTTTGCATCTAAAACGGGCTGGCGTGGTATCCAATTGGGAAACAAGAAGTGGAGTCAAGGGTTTTCTAGCTAAGTTTCTGATAGACAAGGCCCAGCTGTTTTGGGATGATATGGATTTTCAGGATTTTAAGGAGGTTTTGGCTCTTCTAATGTATGGGTTATTCTTATTCCCTAATCCAGACTCATTCATAGACGTGAATTCTATCAAGATCTTCCTCTCCCGCAACCCTGTGCCTACCTTGCTCGGAGATATTTTGCACGCTCTCCATACTCGTACCATGAAGAGAAGAGGGGTTCTTATGTGTTGCATGCCATTGCTGTCGAGGTGGTTTATTTATCACCTCCCTAAGTCCGTACTGAAGAATGAAGAAGGTTTGGGTTGGTCGTAAAGGATAATATCACTCGCTCACATGGATATTCTCTGGTGTTCCCGAGCTATGGAAAACACTGCTATTATTGATCGCTGCGGGGAGTACCCTAATGTCCCATTACTTGGTATCAGAGGGGGTATAACCTATAATCCTTGTTTATCTCTGCGACAATTTAGTTACGCTCGAAGAGATGGTCCCCATGAGTTACTTATCGAGGGCATTGTATTTAACTATGAGGATGATGTTCAAGAGTATCGCCGGAGGTTCATACGAGCTTGGGGCATGGTAAACAGATCTGGCACCAAGGCTTTGGGGCCAAAGGTTTCCATTCCTATGGAACCTTACCTCCAATGGGTACGAGCTCGCGCCCAGAAGCTTATGATGCCCTATGTGGCCGTTTTACCAGTGATTGTGGAACCCACTACTGAAGGGGGTATTCCTTACACGATTCTCTATCCTTATATGACCACTGATCTTGGGGAATTATAGAGGTCTTGGTTTCAGTTGATGAAGGAGCGGGATACTTACAGGGATCAGTTCCATGCTTAGGAGAGGAAGGTTTTAGAGCTCACAAAGCAGCTCCACGAGGAAAAAGGACTCAATGATTATCTCGGCACAAAAAGGAAGCATCCATGGGAATTTTGATTTCTTTTCTAGTTTTAGATTTGTTTTTAATTGTAATGCCTAAGAGGCATTTGAACTTTGAATTCAGCTAATAAAGTCTTTGTTTTATTTTGGTTTGCAAATTTAAATTTCCCAATGTCTTTCAAATCATTGCATGCGCATCCCATTCATAACATTGCATGTACAAGTACCATTATAGGTTTCTTATCTTCTTCGCTGTTTATTTCAGCAGAAATGTCTTCTGAATAAAGCATCAAGGACCTACAGACACAAAACGCCCAGTTCCAACAAATGTTCATAAGTCTGGCAAAAGGGAAGGAGGATCTGAAATCCCTCATCCTGAAAGAGAAAAAGAAAAAGAAGAAGGTTGCCGATATTCTGAATATGGGCAGAAGGTTTAGAGAGCGGTTGAAGCGACAAGTCGATTTGACCTCTTCATCTAAGGAAAGGGAGAATCAAGAAGAAGAGACAGGGGAGAAGGACCCCAGTCCTGCAGTTTCTGACAATGATACCGACTATAATGATGAGCAGTATCCTCCTGCTGAGGATAAATACAAGCAGTTAGAAGATCGTTTGAGTAACATGGAAGTTCACAGGATACCTAGGCTGGATTTCAAAGAATTAGGATTGGTGTCGAGAGTAGTCATCCCGCAGAAGTTCAAAGCTCCAGTTTTGATAAGTATGATGGGGTGTCATGTCCAAAACTCCAACTCCGTTCTTATGTCAGAAAGATCCAGCCCCACACCGCTGATAGAAATCTGTGGGTTCATTTCTTTCAAGATAGTTTGTCAGGGACTTAGCTTGAATGGTTCTACCAGCTGGAGAGAGCCAATGTCTGAAATTGGGAAGATGTGGCTGCTGCTTTCTACAAGCAGTATCAATATAACGCCGACCTTGCTCCTACTCGTACTCAACTCTAGAGTATGTCCATGGGTGCAAGTGAAGGCTTTAAAGACTATGCACAGAAATGGAGAGACTTGGCTGGAAGAGTTCAACCCCCGTTGTCTGATAAGGAGTTGGTTGATATGTTTCTAGGAACGCTATCTGGTCCATTTTTCAATCATTTGATCAGTAGCTCGTCAGCTGGTTTCACCGAGATGATTATAACTAGAGAAAGAGTAGAAGTTGGGATTCGGAGTGGCAAGATACAGAAGGATACCTCTTCGAGCTCAGTAAAGAAGCCTTTTGATGGTAAGAAGGAAGCGAATGCCATCTATAGCCTGAGGGGCCAAAACAGGCCTGAACATCGTCAGACAGTAAGTGTCGTAATGATACCTAGGTGTTGTACCCCAAAATTTGCCCTCCCATATTCTTCAAAGTTTTGACAAGCATCATCTCAATTTGCTCAAGTCTACTCAAGGGGTTGCACAGTCAAACATCCTCCTAAGCCAAGTCAAACTAGGGTTTTGGTTCTTGCGAAGAAGTTGAGGTTTTCAATGGCTTAATCAAGTCTCATGTGCCTATATGCATTGTCAAGCATCTACATGCCAAGTTTCAAGGCTCACAAGGTCAAGTTGCACAGTCAAAAGCCTTAATTGCTTCACAGTCAACTATAGGGGTAAAATGGTCATTTGGCAGTCAAAAGTCAAAAAATTTTATCAACATCTTATTTTGAAGCCACAATCATCATTTGATCAATTCTTGATCATGATTTCACAAGAATGGCTCAAAAATCATCAAGGTGTCAAAAGTTTCTATTTTTGGACAGTTGAAAAGTCAACTGTAACTTGACCAAGGCATAACTTTTTCATGGTTCATCAGAAAAATCCCATCCAATGCTCATTTTGAAGGGGATGACATTTCCTACAACTCATCTTCACATTCCAAGTCCAAGAAATGCTCTCACAAAAAGTTATCAATTTCAACATTATAGGTCATTTTCAAAAGTCAACAAAAAGGCACTTTAAGTCAAAGACCATAACTTGAGATTGGTAAAACAAAATGAAATTGGACCAAAGGAATTGGTTAGAGGACTTCAAGACCTTTCCAAAATGTCCAAGAACATGTTCATATGATCAAAATTGAGCAAGATATGCATTGGAGAAGTTGGGAAATTTTTGTGAGATGGCCAAAGTCAATTATCCTTGAAATTTCATTTTTGACAAAAGGGGCCCACTTTTTCCACTTGATTCAGCTTGGCCATGCCTCCCACGTGTCCCACAATTTATTTCAAGATTTAAAATTAATTTTTCCATTTTTATTTAATTTTATTTGATTTAATTCATTTTAAATCTTTAAAATTCAAATAAAAATCAAAGAAATTAATGGAGGGATATATTTTGTGTTGAATAACTTTGATACACCTTGAAACACATTCCAAATTCGTGCAAGGCCTATTCCAAGCAAGAAAATTCAAATTTTCACAAATATGGCAAGTGGTTCAATGTTGGTTATGGAGGAAATCAAGAACATAATTGCATAAGCTTAATGACCATTATTTGGATTGATACACATTTCATTACTATATATACAAGCCTTCCCAACCTCATTCAAAAGATAGTGTGTGCAGAAACGGCCAAGAGCAAAACCAAAAATTATTCAAAAAGTGAGAGTTCTAAAACATAGTTGTGAGCATCTTCAGATCAAAACAAGCACGTGGTTCTATTCCTTGCCACACCCTGAAGCTAAAGCAACATTTGCCAAGTCCTGAGGCTCATATCGCGCTGTAAGTTGTTCCCAGGTCCCCCATAATTCAAATGTTGTTTTTTCCAATATGTTCTTGTGCAGATTCCCAAGCGTTGAACACCATAAACCTCACAGATCCAAGCGCCAGGTGGCCATGATCATAGATCCAAAGGACAAAAAGTGATGAATACCATGTGCTTAGTCAAAGCATGCTGCAGGCAATCTAAGAAGTCAACGTGGCTGAAGATTCAAAGAATTCAACAATACACCTCTTATTTGGCCCAAAACCCTCCCCTTGGGTTTGCTCCTTTTTTTATTATTTTGTCCTTTTCTTTTTTTATTTTATTATTTCTTATCCCCTTTTTTATTGACAATTAACATAATTAACATATTTTCATAAAAAAATAAAAAATAAAAATAGAATTAACATTATTATTATTATTATTATTCTCATATTATTTTTGTAAATAAACATTAATTGAAATAGTTTAATTAGGCAACTCTAACTTTTCTTTTAATAATTAAAATAAGTTTAGAATTAGGTTTATTAACTTTTAATTTTATTCCCTTTTATTTTTATTTTCATTAAAAACATAAAAAACACAAAAAATATATTTTCTTTAAATAAATTAATTAATTAGTTTAACAATTAGTTTTTAATTTCATTTTAATTACAAAAAGACAAAAAAAAATCAATTTCTTTTCTTAAAAGGGTCAACACCCTTAAGACATTCTCGATTCTTTCTTTCGCGCGCATTTCAGTTTTAATTCCTTATTTCTGATTATTATGTAACTGCCTCCGGATGTAATAGTAATTAGGATTTTACTGTTTTTATTTACTTTCCGTACTTATTTACCAAAAACGGGTCTTTGTATTTTTGGCGATGTATAGACCCGCGCCTTGTAATAGCGTAGGATTTATGTTTCCGCAATTTACTTTCCGCACCCCTTAACTGTTAAATGCATGAAAGAATGTATGGTAAATAAAAACAACTCGTAGCTCACTAATTACAAAGACAAACATAACATGAAAACAACACACAAATACACACACCACTTCTAGGGTACGCCTCACTCGTTGCCTTCGAAACGTGGTCATCAAGTATAGGACGTCTTAGAGGTCACCATTAGTCTAAAGATCCAGTTGCCTCGAAACAGTTGCCTCGAAACGGTTGCCTTGGATATAAAGGATCTAGGACATTAGGGTTACTTCTAAGGTATCCTACCGTTGCTTCGGTGACCACACTGTTCCTAATAATCGAATTGACCCGAACACCTCCAACGATGGTGCTACCTACCTCTCAATGGTGGGATAGCACTATCTAAAGGACACTTACACAGCTTAATTCCTTAGGGTAGGTAGATGACTCATGGGTACTTGCTCTTTTAAAAAACAAACAAAATACTTTTCACACCTTACACTTTCAAAAAGTTTTCAAACAATACTTCATACACTCTTGAGGACTGATACAAGAGTTACCTAGAAGTTTTCAAAAAAACTTTTTCAAAACCCACACACACTTGAAAAGCAAACATTTTTGAAAACATAAGAGCAAGTACCTAAGAGCCCATGGATAACCATGGATAGAAATGGTGCTAATACCTTCCCTTTCTATAAATCTACCTCCCGAACCGAGAAACATTCTCGAATAAGGAATTTTGTTGTGCTTTTGTCCTTTCCATGTTGGAGAACATAAAAGACGGTGGCGACTCTTGCTTACCGCGACATTTCGCGAAACCAGCTTAAAAACAGTCAGTTCTATTTCCACCGATCACACTAGGCCTGCAGTTGCCCCACAATGCAACAATCCACAAAGGGTGGAAAGACCACAACGGCAGTTTACTCGAATCAACATGACATTGGATGAAGTTCTACCTCATCTGCTGAGATCCAACTATGTAACCTTGAAAGAGGCTCCTAAGAATCCAAATACTACATCTCCCCAATATAATCCAAATGCTCGGTGTGCCTATCATTCTGAGAGTCCTGGCCACAATACCAATGACTGCTGGGCTCTAAGGAATAAGGTACAAGATCTGATTGAAGCCAAGGAAATTGAGTTCGATGCTCCGGAGAAGCCCAATGTCATAACTGCTCCCATGCCTAAGCACGGTCTTGGAATTAATGATGTTAATACCGACTTGTTTGTGACCTTGGTGGATGAAGTTTCTACTCCTCTCATGACTGTGAAGAAGAATTTATTGTTGACTGGTTTATTTCTGGGTTGTGGTGAAGGTTGCCACGTGTGTTCATTTCTACCTTCTGGTTGCCATTTGCTGAAGTCAGGTGTTCAACGCCTGATATACAACAAAGAAATTTTGTTCGAGAAAACTTTGGTTCCCGTTGTTCCATCTAAAGACATTGCCATTATAACCATTTCCACCAATCCATCTAAGGTCTCCTCGAGAAGACCTGTTAAGATTACTTCTGCTCCAAGAATTGCTCCGCTGATAATCATTGTTCCTGGTCTTGTCCCGTATGTCTCAGACAAAGTTGTCCCCTGGCATTATGGTGCCGATGTATACTATCATGGCATCAAACAAGATTTTAAAGATGAAGAGGTTGATCCTGATATTGGTAACATTGTCAGAACCAGCAAAGTTACCCAAAGTGGAAGGGTCTTCTCCCCCGAGATTTCCTCTAAGACTGTCAACAAGCCTATTGTCATTCCATCTGATGTTCCTGCTGGTACATCAACTACTGCTCCTATTCTTACTCCAGTTATTACCCCTGTCGGTGAATCGTATGATACCTGCGGCAAAGAAATTATAGGTGAGCCTGCCCGGACGGGGGCGCCTAGGAAAATTGTTGTGGAAGCCTCTAAGCAAGAGATAGAGGAAATACTGAAAATAATTAAGAAGAGCGACTACAATGTGGTCGAGCAGCTGGGGCAGACCCCATCAAAGATATCCATGTTGTATTTGTTGTTGTGTTCTGAAGCCCATGCGGAGGCTTTGGTTACATTCCTCAAGATTGTGCATGTGCCGCAGGAAACTTCAACTGATCAGTTCAAAGATTGTGTGGCCAGCCTGACTGCTGATAATGGGCTGGGTTTTTCAGATGCAGACTTAACACCAAAGGGAAGGAAGCATAATGATGCTCTGCATGTCTCGATTGAATGCAGGGGCACCACTATGGCTCATGTGTTGGTAGATACTGTGTCTTTGCTGAATGTTCTGCCGAAGAAGGCGTTGGACCAGTTGGATTGCAAGGGTTGACTCTAAAGCCTAGTAACATTGTGGTAAGGGATTTTGACGGATCGAAGAGAATGGTGCACGGGGAGGTGGACATCCCTGTCAAAGCGGGTTCTCAGACTTTTGGATCCACCTTCTATGTGATGGATATCAGGCCGTCGTATTCTTATTTGCTGGATCGTCCTTGGATCCACGACGCTGGGGCAGTTACTTCCACACTCCACCAAATGCTGAAGTATCCGGTAAAAGGGAAGATTGTCACTGTGCAGGGTGAAGAGGAGTATATGGTGCGCCACCTCAATTCCTTCCGGTATGTAGAGATGGACGAGGAATTCATAGAAACTCCTTGTCAGAACTTCGAAGAGGTCCCTCAGATCTTGGCATCGACTAAAACTACTACCAACAGCAAACCTCCTCTGAAGATGGCTTCCCTCAAGGACGCCAGAGCCGTGGTTGAAGAAGGTGGGTGTGCCAATTGGGGTCAGCTCCCTGATTTCACTTACAAAACTGACAGATTTGGTTTGGGATTTACTGCAGGGGCTCAAAGGGTTGTTCAACGTGCTCGGGATGGAAGACCCCCCCTACACATCAGTAATCGGGGAATTAATGCCATTGAAGACAGTGAGGAAAACTCAGATATTGACAGCTGGATCTACCTAACTACCCACGGTGGGCCGAGTAACTGGACGGCTAGGTTGAGATATTTGCCTGGTCCTATGAAGACATGCCTGGTTTGGACACTGATATTGTGGTACATCGCCTGCCGACTAAAGAAGATTGTCCTCCGATTAAATAGAAGGTTTGTCGTATGCGCCCTGAAATGTCATAGAAGATCAAGGCAGAGATCATGAAATAGTTCGATGCAGGATTCTTAGTTGTCACTTCGTATCCACAGTGGGTTGCTAACGTCGTTCTGGTACCTAAGAAGGACGGTAAGGTACAGATGTGTGTGGATTACAGAGATCTGAACAGGGAAAGCCCCAAGGATGACTTCCCACTTCCTCACATTGACGTTCTAGTCGACAACACCGTGCAGCACAAAATCTTCTTCTTCATGGATGGTTTCTCTGGCTATAACCAGATCAAGATGGCTCCTGAAGACATAGAGAAGACAACCTTCATTACACAGTGGGGAACCTTCTACTACAAGGTGATTCCTTTTGGATTGAAGAATGCTGGGGAAACTTATCAGCGCACCATGATCGCTTTGTTCCACAATATGATTCACCATGAGATCGAAGTCTATGTTGATGACATGATAGCCAGGTCTCAGAATGATGAAGAGCACCTGGACCATCTCTAAAAGTTGTTCGACAGGCTAAAGATGTATAGACTGAGGTTGAATCTGAACAAGTGCACCTTCGGGGTAAGGTCTGGTAAACTTCTGGGTTTCATTATCAGCGATAAAGGCATCCAAGTAGATCCTGCAAAGGTAAAAGCTATACAAGAAATTCCAGCTCCCCGTACAGAGAAGGAAGTTAGGGGTTTATTGGGACGCCTGAATTATATCGCCAGGTTCATTTCACATCTGACTGCTACTTGTGAGCCAATCTTCAAGCTTTTGAAGAAAGATCAAGTGGTAAAGTGGAATGATGAATGCCAGACCACTTTTGAAAGAATCAAGGAATACCTTCAAGAACCACCAATTCTGATGCCTCCAGTTGAAGGAAGACCTTTGATATTATACTTAATAGTGCTAGATAATTCAAGGGGTGTGTGTTGGGGCAGCATGACGAGTCTGGTCGAAAAGAACATGCAATATACTACCTTAGCAAAAAGTTTACCGACTGTGAGACACGATACTAATTGCTCGAGAAAACTTGTTGCGCTTTGGCATGGGCTGCTCGCCAACTAAGACAGTACATGTTGACTCACACTACCTTGTTGATATCAAATATGGATTCGATCAAGTACATTTTCGAGAAGCCCGCACTCTCCGGAAGGATAGAAAGGTGGTAAATGATCTTAACTGAGTACGACATACAATATACAACCCAAAAAGCAATAAAGGGGAGTGTATTGGCTGATCATTTGGCTCATCAGGCCGTGGATGACTACCAGTCCATGAATTTTGAGTTCCCGGATGAGAATATTATGTTGGTGACTGACTACAAAGAACCTGGACCGGATGAAGGACCTGAGGAGGGATCCCGATGGTCTATGTATTTTGATGGAGCCTCAAACGCACTAGGTAACGGCATTGGTGTTGTAATCATATCTCCCGAGGACTGTCATACTCCGTTCACTTCCCGATTATGTTTCAATTGCACTAACAACAAGCGTGCATCATGGGCCTTCGAGCTGCTATTGACTTAAGGATCAAGTTCTTGAATGTGTTCGGGGATTCCGCTTTGGTGATAAGTCAGATCAAAGGCGAGTGGGATACGAAACACCCGAATCTCATTCCTAACAAAGAGTATGTACTGACAATACTCCCACACTTTGAGGAGGTAACCTTTGAACATTTCCCATGAGAGGAGAACCAGTTAGCAGACGCGCTAGCTACCATATATTCTATGTTCAAGGTTAGGTGGGACAATGAAGCTCCTCAAATCACCATTGAGAAATTGGATGAACCAGCACACTGCTGTGAAATCGGTACCAAAGAAGTGGCAGACAAACCCTGGATTCACGAAGTCAAAAGGTATCTCGAGGCTCAAGAGTATCCCGAAGGGGCATTTGTCAATGATAAGAAGTTTCTGAGAAGGTTCACTGCAAAGTTCTTCCTCAGTAATGAAATCCTCTACAAACGCAACCATGACTCCACACTACTACGGTGTGTAGACAAGAGCGAAGCAGAGAGGATCATGACAGATCTACATGAAGGCACCTTCGGAACCCATTCTAGTGGACATACCATGGCTAAGAAGATCCTACAGGCAGGATACTACTTGTCCACTATGGAAGCCGATTGCTATCAGCACTCTCGAACTTGTCATAAGTGCCAAATCTATGCTGATAAGGTGCATGTGCCTCCGGTCCCCTTAAACATCTTGACATCTCCGTGGCCCTTTACAATGTGGGGAATCGACATGATCGCAGAAATCAGGCCCACCACTTCCAATGGACATCACTTTATCTTAGTAGCCATTGATTACTTCACGAAGTGGGTTAAGGCAGCTTCCTTTGCTACAGTAACTAAGGACGTCATGGCGCGGTTTATCCGACATAATCTGATATGTCGATATGGTATGCCAGAGAGAATTATTACTGAAAATGGTACGAATCTCAACAACACAATGATCATCGAGCTCTGTAAACAGTTCAAGATACAGCATCATAATTCCTCCCCTACCGGCCGAAGATGAATGGCGTTGTTGAAGCAGCTAACAAGAACATCAAGAGGATTGTACAGAAGATAACGGTGGCATACAAAGACTGGCATGAGATGTTACCATTTTCTCTTCATGGGTATCATACCTCAGCACGGACGTCGACAGGGGCAATCCCCTACTCTCTAGTATATGGCATGGAGGCAGTCCTACCCATAGAAGTCCAAATACCTTCTCTCAGGATTATGAAGGATGCAGGTTTGAACAAAGACGATTGGATCCGAAACCGACTTGATCAGTTAAATCTAATCGATGAAAAGAGACTTGTTGCTATCTGCCATGGTCAGACGTACCAAAAGCGAATGATCAAGGCTTTTAATAAGAAAGACAGGCGTCAAGAATATCAAGTTGGGGATCTAGTGATCAAACGCATCATACTGCCGCAAGGTGATCCCAGGGGCAAATTGACCCCCACGTACGAAGGGCCATTTGTGGTTAAGAACATTTTCTAGGGAGGAGCTATGATTCTAACCACCATGGATGGTGACGACCTTCCTCACCCTGTCAATGCAGACATAGTGAGAAGATACTACGCCTAATCAAAGACCCGCTAGGTTGACCAGCCTAGGCAAAAATAAGGGCTTCCCGACGAACCAAAAGGGTTCGGGCAAAAGTAAGGGATGAAAATGAAAAAATTTGTACACCCGGCAAGTCAAAAACCCGAAAGGGAGGCTTGGGCAAAAAAGGGTATCCCGGTGAACTGAAAACCCGAAAGGGAAGTCCAGGAAAAAGTTAGGGATATAAAGCGTACCACTATGTCTCATTGGATCATCTTGCGACCAGACTTCGGCATCGACTATCAAGCTCGAACGGCGGCAACCAATCTGATCAACCTTCGGCCAAGTAGCAAAGTGATTAGACGCTTGAAGATATAAAGGCAATAGCGGAGTTGGAACCCAATGGGGTTGTTTCACATAGTTTTTTTTCTTTTACAAATTGTATAATTCCCATTTTTCGGTGGCGTTCTCTTACTAGAGCGTCAGCCTCCTTGTACAAAAACGCCTATTACAGGCCAACTTCAAAAATCAATACAAATCGTTTTCACAAGAAACTTCAATCTGTTTTTTCTTTTTCTGTTTTGTTTTGCAAGAACGTCCAATGATTTATTTTTGATATATGCATTTGAAAATGATTGCTGCTCATAAATATTTAAATAAGGAACAAAAGACAGTTACTCGTAATTCCAGAAACAGGGGCAAAAACAAGAAGTGCCAAACCCTACAGTTACTCTGCCCAGCAGGTACCGGGATAGAGCCAACTCAGGAACATAATTATTGGTACATACACTCCCCACAGAGTAAAAGTATCCAAAGGCATTGATGTCAGCTTTCCCGAAACAGGACGTAACCACCCCAGCTGAAGTTAATAATCGTGGGCGAGTCAGTAAATTTCATCCCCTAAGCAGAGTTTATTTCTCCAGATACAGAGGCTCAATCCCCGATAGAGTTCATCACTTCAGCTACAAAAATACATTTTCTAAGTTCATTCCCCACAGAGTTTATTCTCAAGCAGTATCTACTCCTGACATGATATTTACAAATCTCCAACAACTATCAGGGATTTATTTTCCCAGACGCGAGCATACCCCAATAGCATTTCAAGAACATGCATCATGACATACGCATACATATCATATACAGCAAAATCTTATTTATTTTGAGAACATCATCTCACCCTGTATTTCATGGATCGCATATAACTAACCCTGATATCTTTCCGAGAAAAGAGGATTAGCTTCAACAAATTCAGCAGTTATACAAGTCACATCTGCAGACGACTAACGGAAACTCAGTTCTTGAAACCAAACTGGTCAATTAATCTACACTATCGCTTCGAAGTAACCCTACTACCCAGGTTCGTTCTCACAGCCCTACTATCCAGGCTTTCATATCGAAGAAACCCTACGACCCAGGTTCCTTCTCACAGCCCTGCTATCCAGGATTTCATATCGAAGTAATCCTACGACCCAGGTTCCTTATCACAACCCTACTATCCAGGCTTTCATATCGAAGTAACCCTACGACCCAGGTTCCTTCTCACAGCCCTACTATTCAGGCTTTCTTATCGAAGTAACCCTACGACCTAGGTTCCTTCTCACAGACCTACTATCCAGGCTTTCATATCGAAGTAACCCTACGACCCAGGTTCCTTCTCATAGCCCTACTATCCAGGCTTTCATATCGAAGTAACCCTACGACCCAGGTTCCTTCTCACAATCCTACTATCCAGGCTTTCATATCGAAGTAACCCTACGACCCAGGTTCCTTCTCACAGCCCTACTATCCAGGCTTGTAATGTGTTCTACAACCACTATTTGAATCACTTTTGAAAATTCCCCTTGGAACTATGTGAAAAATTGCCATGAAGTTAGGTCAAAATCCTGCCTAAACTAGGGCAAAAGTTTCACGAAGTGTTTAGTTTAATGAACATGTATTCACAAAATCATAACTAGAAATCCATGAATTTCTAGGAGAAGTTGTGTAAAGCAATATTTTAGATCTCATTGAGATCTATAACTTTCATGTTAAAATTTTCCTTTGAATCATCTTGCATCATGGTGAAAAATTGGCTCAAAATTGTGAAAAAATATGAAGTTCTCGACACTTAAAAATTTCTAAGTTTGGAAACTTTGACTTTTCAAAATGAAATCTTGACTTTTTGATTTCTTGATGAACAAGTTTCATATTTTGACACGTTTTGATGAATTGTGATCTTTGGCACTTGATTTTGACCAAAAAGTCAAAGTTTGACTTTTCACTGTATTAATTGACTTTTGATCAGTTGACTGAAAATCAACTATCAATCAAATGACCTTGAGCAATGTTTTGAGTCATGCCATTAGGTAAAAATGATGAAATTGAACTCTTGAGATTATGCCTCAAACCAATTAACCATTTCCTAAGTAAAAAATCAGAAATTGCCCTTTCTGAGTCAAAATCCTAATTTTGACCATTTTGCCCTTTTGATGATCTGATCAAATTTCTTGATGAATTATGGTCCAAACTTGATCAAATGATACATATGACTTTATAATGTTGATATGGATCAAAAATTATGGAGTTTGACTATAAATTGGCCACAGTTGACTTTTTCCCCAATACAGTTGATTTTTAGGTCAATTGGTCAATTGACTGAGCAAAAATGTGATCCATGACTTGAAACTTGACATGAGTAATCCTGAGGGTCCATAATGATTCATGAAAGTCATATGAGGCATTAAAAGTTCAATTATACTTGTGCAATCTCAAACCTTAATTTCAGTCATCAGTGCTTAAGGAGGTGTCTTGAGTTGATCAACCCTTGTGCAGTCTTGAACCAAAGGAGATTTTGTGAGAAAAATCTTGATAAATGAGAGGGAAAATTTTGGGGTACAACAACTGCCCCTGTTCAATATTCTTAAACCTGAAGAGTTAGATTGGCGGATCCGCCATTCGTGACTTGAAGGTGGAAGATAATTGGACACTAGAGTGCCCAGAAATTTGCACTCGAAGATGAAGTGGGAATGGGCTTATAGATGCCATTTGGAGGAATGATGGAGATTTTCCGGAGATGGGTTTATACATGCCATCCAAAGGTGACTGTTGACAGAAAGTTAACTAAGTCTGAACTTGATTTCAACTGGAAAAGAATCAGAATAAATCTTTGGAGCGACTTATCTGAACCAGAAGAAGTCTTGTATGTTGTTTGAATGGAAAGAATCAGAATAAATATTGGAGCGATTCATCTGAACCAGAAGTGTTCCTTTGGAAAGTATCAGGATAAACTGTTGAGGTGTTTAAACTGAACCAAAAGAGATCTTGAATATTCTTTAACTGGAAAGAGTTAGAGTAAATCTTTGAGTGATTTATCTGAACCAGAGAAAGCGTCTGCGAGAAAGAATCAGAATAAATAATTGAGAGATTTATCTGAACCCGAGGTGTTCCTTTGGAAAGTATCAGGATAAACCTGTTGAGGGGTTTAAATTGAACCAAAATAGATCTTGAATGTTATTTAACTGGAAAGAATCAGAGTAAATATTTGAGTGATTTATCTGAACCAGAGAAAGCGTCTGCGGGAAAGAATCAGAATAAATCGTTGAGAGATTTAAACTGAACCCGAAGTGTTCCTTTGGAAAGTATCAGGATAAAACGTTGAGGGGTTTAAACTAAACCAAAAGATATCTTGAATGTTCTTTAACTAGAAAGAATCAGAGTAAATCTTTGAGTGATTTATCTGAACCAGAGAAAGCCTTTGCGAGAAAGAATCAGAATAAACCGTTGAGAGATTTAAACTGAACCCGAAGTGTTCCTTTGGAAAGTATCAGGATAAAACATTGAGGGGTTTAAACTAAACCAAAAGAGATCTTGGATGTTCTTTAACTAGAAAGAATCAAAGTAAATCTTTGAGTGATTTATCTGAACCAGAGAAAGCGTCTGCGGGAAAGAATCAGAATAAACCGTTGAGAGATTTAAACTGAACTGGCGGGGATCTGGAGAAGAAATATATGTTATGTAGATGGTTGATCAGTCCTTTCTTGGGAATTGATCTGTAATTGACTTCTCACTTTAGGTAAGGCTCAAGGGGGATGGAATTCTTGTGCCCCAGTGTCTTACTATCCACCTTGTTAGGCATCCTCCAAGCTCTGATGAACCTTTGGCGAAGTCCTTGCGCATCGTTGTCGAAGTCAAAAACTAGGTCAGGAATCAGCATGTCATGAGGGTCATCCCTCCGAGCATATCCAAATTGTCTCAAAGCTAGACAGGGGTTGTAGGTAATGCCTCCCCTGATGCCAAGTAATGGGACATTAGGGAACTCACCACAATGATCAATGATGATGACATTTTCTCTGGTCCGAGAACACCAATGTACATCAGAATGTGTGAGGGTCATCAACCGTTGTGACCACCTTAGACCCTGCTCATTCTTCAGAACTGATTATGGAAGGTGAGAAATAAACCACCTTGCTAGGAAAGTAGTACAACACATGATAACACCTCTTTTCCTCATTGTTCGTGTGTAAAATGAGTGTAGGATGTCCCCAAGCAATGTAGGTATGGGATTCCTGGATATGAAAATCTTGACAGCATTCACATCTATAAGTTGGTCAGGATTTGGGAACAATACCAACCCATAAATAAGGAGTGACACAATCTCTTCAAAGGCTTGCAGATCCAGGGTATTCCAACACTCTTGTGCCTTCTCAAACAAGAACTTTTCCAAGAAGCCCTTGACACCAATTCTGGTTTCCCAATGCCCCTTGATGTCAGATGGTTGCAAGTGCAGAGCTTGAGCAACATCTTCAGGTTTTGGTTCTTTTTCCGTACCGTTGTAGGGTAGTTGATTAAGAATAGGAATTCTCAGGAGTTGAGAAAATTCCTCCAAAGTAGGAACCAATTGGTAGTCAGGAAATGTGAAACAGTGGTGAAGGGGGTCAAAGAACTGGAACAACACTTTCACCATGTCTTCTTCAATTCTGGTGGTGACTAGGTTGAGAAGTCTACCATGTCTTTCACTGAAGAGAGAATTTTCTGGAATTCTGGACGTAAGCTCCTTGAGTTGCGGAGGGATTCTCACAAGGTTGATTTGAATTGTTTTCCTGCGAAGAGTTTCCATGACCTACAAAACAAGAACAAAGATGAAGATCCAAACCCTTGAAATGGTTAGTGGATGCATATGATGCTTTATGATGTTCATGATGTATGCACAAGCATATGTACAAGTAAGTCACACAAAACCCTAGTTTCAGGCTTGCATGAGGTTTCATAGGTAAGTACCCTCTTGATTTTAGTTGGCTCAAAAACCTGTCCTATAAATAGTAACCGGGTTCTAAGGAGCTCAATATCATTGGATTATTTTCTATGTTCATTGTTTTGGTTTAGCCACTTAACTAGCGACCAAAATATTCCAAGAAAACAACCCTCAATGAGTGTAGTATCGAGTATCTACCAACTTCGGACTGCACCAAAGCCGGTCATCTCACTACCCCTAATAAAGGCCAAGATGGTCAAGTAAGGTTCTAGGTCATTAGTGCTTAGTGACATCACTCAGCGGCCCCGTATTCTCTTTGATTGACTCAAAGGCTACCGGTACTCACAAATATGTCGCACTAATATAGCTATTGCTTCAACCGTGTCGGTATACCCCACACAGTTTCCACAATGTATTGCTATCTATGAATGTTTCCCAAATCCGGGTGGAGGATTTCAAGCCCAAGCAATAGAACCAAAATGTAAAGCAATCAAAGCAAACAATAATCATGCAAAAGGGTGATCTAAGCCCTAAGGTTACTCCACTTAAAAAATATTTCCCCAACAGAGTCGCCAGTTATGTGATACGGTGGGAGAACTGACTTGTGTTTTGTGTTTGTGCTCGCAAATGTTGCGGTTTAGCAAGAGTCGCCACCGACTTTTTATTTTATCCTAAGGAAAAGTCAAAAAGCACAGGAAAGACCTTTGAGATGTTTTCTTGGGTTCGGGGAGTAGATTGTAGAAAGGGAAGGTATTAGCACCCTTTCTATCCATGGTTATCCATGGGCTCTTAGTTACTTGCTTAGATCACTTGCTTTGCATTTTCAATTGTTTGAAATGGTGCTTTGTGTGTGGTTTTGAAAAATGTTTTGAAAAGAGGCCATCATTGTGGAAACCTTTGTAATGATTCTTGTTTGAATGTATACAAAGGTGTTTTTTTTTTTGAAAGGTTTTCAATGTTTTGAAAGTTGTTGTGAAATTGTGTTTGTGGAGTGTGTTTTAAAAAGTAGAAAGGATGTTTTTAGCAAGTTTGATCAAGTAACTAAGAGTTATCTACCCTATTTTACTCAAAGATCTTTCTTATGTTTTAACCCTTTTAACAGTGTTGTTTCACCATTGTATTTGGTGAACAACCTTGTGTTAGGATGTTAACGGGATAGGCGCGGGTCATTGTATAGACCATGAAAGCAATAGTGTCAAGTATCTTTGGCAATTTTCTTGAGGGATTTGATCATTTTTGTTTAGGCAACCAAGATAGTGTCATCGAGGGACTATGATCATTTTGATTTGTTTTTGTTTTGCCAAAGTAGTTGACATGCAACCATGGCCCATTTTTGAAGGCAACCAGTGGATGAAACCCTAGGGGTGCAAGTGTGCATTGTGTTGGTTTTTCATGCATGTTTATCTTGGATTAGGTCAAGCTAGTTGTTGATTTTATTTTGTATACAAACCCTAGGTCTAAGCATGGTATAATTGAAAGCTTTTAAATGCACGAGAATTTAAATGCTACACTATTACAACATGATATAGGGAGGGGGTACAAATTTGAATTGGGGATATTTGACAAGAAATAAATTCTAAGTTATTACAACCATATCGAATGTATAGGATACAATATTTAATTGTGCAATACTTGAAATAAATACAATAAATAAATAAAATGTATTATGCACAAAATGATTTTTTATGTATGTGAAAGGGTATTTTTTTTTTATTGTGAAATGTAAAATAAAATAAAATAAAAAGCCAAATTTTAATTATCTTGATTATTTAGGGGAAAATCCTAATTTTTAAATAAATAGTAATATTTATCAATTATGTACAATATATGTTATTTTATACAAAAAAATATATATATATATTGTAAAAAGAGTATTTTTAGTGTCAAATATTAATAAAAATAAAAATGTATTATTTCTATATTTTCTGTCCTAATTATCTAATAAAATAAAATATACAAGTATATATATATATATATATTAAACCTATTAAATATACAAAGATAAAAATTGATTTTTTTACAAAATGGATATTTTCAAGAAAATGTTTTTGAATGTAAATAAAAATAACAAATAAAAAATAAATATATTTTTTGTATTATTTTTTGAGTTTTATTAAAAAAAAGGTTTATTTATACATATATTCCTAAACAAAATAGATAAATATTAAATAAATATGAAAAAAAAAATGTGGAAAATTATTTTTGGCATTTTTTATATTTGAGCAAAAAATATAAAGTCAGAATAAAAAATAAAAACAGAAAAATGACAAATATTCAATCAAATGGGTCAGGGGGTGCGAACTGAATACAGGGGTGCTAAAAGCAAGAATGACTCAGGCCCAGCCCAAGCCATCACCTTCTTCAACCTCCAGCATCTGTTTGAAAATGCGCGCGCCTCTTGTACAACATGCCAACTCCTGATTCTTTGATCTTTTGACAAAACTTAAAACATGAAACTTGTAGAGAATTTAAACACGAATACAACCATATAAAGCATTAAATATAACTCTCAAAGACCAGAGAGAATTTCTCTGGCCCTAAAATCTGACCTAAATTTTTTTCACATGTTCATGGCTGGAATTCTCCTAGCACACTTAATATAAATGAAAGTTGATCACATGTATGGCTTCAGGGCTATGAGTACAACATATTTCATTCACAAACCTAAGCCTAACCATTCCTAAATAGAGAGATAGAAGTGCATGAAATACCTGTTTCAGCTTGAATCGAGTAGAGCAATGCAGCAACCTTCAATGGTGTTTGAGCTTCGGTTGAGCTTGCATGAGGTCCAAGGAAGCTTCTCCAATACTTGGCTTGCTTTGAAACACATTGTATCGTGTTGTAGAAGTCCACCTGCAAAGCTTGGAAATGAAAATGGAAAAACGTATTAGAGGTGTTACAGCTGGTGTTTAAGGTTTGAAATAGTTTGGATGGATGAAATGGAAGGTGTTTGAACAGGTTTGGGCAAAAATGCACGAGCAAATTGTGTTGTGGAACTCAATCTGCAGGGAGTGCCCTGTTTTGCAGCAAAACAAAGGTTTTGTGTATTAGGAGGTATGAGGGATGAATGAGTCGTGCCTTAGGTCTATTTTGATGTATATAACTTGTGTGTAAAGTTTTCTTTGGCTTGTGTTAACAGAAAATATCCAGTTGGTCTTGTTTTGCAATGTTTCTTCTATATGAAGCAAAGACGTAAGTGTATCTCACAGGCCTGTACAAGCCATCTTATATGCTGCACACAACCCTCTAGGCCCCCTCTAATCCCTGGATTTTATTTGCAATCTCAGATCTTTGTTCAAGGCTCAATGCATAGTGGTTTGACATAAAGCTACTTTTGCAAAAATGGCAATATCACTTTTACTACTTAAGGCTTAAACTTGCATGTAATGCCCAAATGGATGAGATAACACCTTAACATAATGGTTAGGCATTAAATTATGAAGTGTAAGTTGGTTTTGAGGCCTGAAAGCTAGCATTACACAAGCTGATTTGAAAATGCAAGTTGCTATGAACATGCTTTGGCCATGAACAAAAGTGAGTTTTTGCCAACTTTGTGAATTCGATTCTCTCTAACCACAAGGGTGTTTGAGGAGTTCTTGGACAATTTGGAAATCTTGGAACATGTAATACAATCCATCTTTGTAATGCAACTTGAAACTCCAAGTGGAACTATGTGAAAAATGTCCCAGAAGATGGGTCAAAATCCTGCCTAGATTAGGGCAAATTTCTTCTAAGTTAAAAGTTTTTGGTACCCTTGTTCCAAAAATCATAACTTGAGATCCAAGCTTTCTTTGAGAAAACTTTGTGAATCAAATTTGTAGACTTTGTGATGGACTACAACTTTCATGTTTCAAGTTTTGTTTGAATCCATTTGCATCTTGGTGAAACAATGGGACAAAGTTAGGAAAAAATAAGAAAATTTCATAACTTAGAAAATTTCATAACTTAGAAAATTTCTAAGTTATGAAAATTTTCCATTTTAAACCCTTATTTTCATTTTTGGGTTTCTTGATGGGCAAGTTTCATAATTTGACATGTATTGATGAAAAATTACTCTTGGCACTTGATTTTGACCAAAAAGTCAAAGTTTGACTTTTCAGTGTATAGTCAAATTTTGATCAGTTGACTAAAAAATTCATTTGTCAATCCTATGCATTTGAGATCTTTTGAACTTGTTGAATGGGTCAAGACAATGTCATTGAGTCCTTGAGTCCATGTGTGAGCTTGATTTGCCATTGGCTAGGTCAAACAGTCAAAAATTGCCTTTGGTGCAGTCAAAACCCTAAAAATGACCATTTTGCCCTTTTGGTGATCTGATCAAATTTCTTGTGGAATTGTGATCCAAACTTGATCAAATGGTTCATATGAGTTCATAATGTTTATGTGGGTCAAATTTCATGAGGTTTGACTGTCAATTGGCTATAGTTGACTTTTTCCCTAATACAGTTGATTTCTAGGTCAACTGTCCAATTGACTGGGCAAAACTTTGAATCAAAGCCTGAAACTTGGTAAGGGAAAACTTGTGAGTCCAACATGAAGTATGAAAGTCACTTTGGGAATTTTGGGTTAAAACATCCCTGTGTAAACTCGAACCCTAATTTAGGTCAACAGTGCAAGGAGGGGTCTTGAGTAGAACAAACCCTAGCTTGATCTTGAGTTTCAAGAGTCTTGTGATGAGAAAGTGTTGATGAAATGAGAGGGAAAATTTTGGGGTACAACAGTTTCCCCTGTTCAATCTTCTTGAACCTGAAGAGTTAGATTGGCAAGTTTGCCTTTTGCGACTCGAAGGTAAAAGGGGATTGGACACTAGAGTGCCCGTAAATTTGCACTCGTCAAGACATAGATGCGGGAATGGGCTTAAAGATGCCATTTGGAGATGGTAGAATCTTGTTGGAGATGGGCTTAAAGATTCCATCCGAGAATCTTTGTTGAATTGCAATGTGGTAGGTCAGAAGAATGAGGATCAAAATGGTATCCGTGTCTGGAATGCATTTGAACTGTATCTGGAGACTGAATTTGTATGAGCAAAAGGATGGCGTCCGTGTCTGGGGCGTATCTGAGCTGCGACTGTGTTTGAATGTAGAATGAATATCAGAATGACTGCCGTGTCTGGAGTGTATCTGTATTGTATCTGGATATCAGAAGAATATATGTGTATGGAGCAACTGCGTGCTGGGGATAAACTCTGAATGAGTGACAGAATGGCAACCATATCTGGACTGTATCTGAAGTTGAGATCTGTATGAGTAGCAGAATGACTTCCGTGTTTGGAGTGTATCTAGACTGTAACTGGGATCTGAATGAGTGACAGAATGGCAACCGTATCTAGAGCGTATCTAGTCTGTATCGGATTGCTGAAGTCTGAATGGGTAGTAGAATGACTGCCGTATCTGGGGTGTATCTGTACTGTATCTGACCTGAAATTCTGAATGAGTAATAGAATGACCGCCGTGTCTGGGGTGTATCTGTACTGTATCTGGATAATCGTTAATGATAGCCTTTTAATCTTATTCTGAAAAGGGGGAAAATGTTAGCTGAACACAAAGTTATGTTGTATGATATGTATGATGCAATGCATTGTATTTCATCAATGTTTATGATATATGAATGTCATGGTTATGCATGCAAGCTGAGTAGCCGTCTTGTTGAGGAAGATGAAGTTCGGATAGCTGGAGATAATGGATTGTTTGACTACTGCCAGGGAAAGTGAATCCTTGACTACTGCAGGGGATTGCAAGAATTTTTGATTACTGAAGATGAAAAATGCTTGTTGACTGCTGACTGCTTAGGGAACAAGGAAAGCTTTGAAAATCTCTACTGGGAAGTTTAAAACCTGGGAGACTTATGCTGGAGAAATGGGACTGAGAATCTTCAATCTGTTGGGAAGTATCTCTGTGGGGAGAATGTTCATTATTCTGGTCCCGTTGGGGATAGGATTTTTAGGGTTTTTGGGCTCCACTGGGGATCTTGAAACTTGACTTTGAGGAGAATTAAGTTCTGGAATGCACTTTAGCTAGGGAATCCATCTTTTAGAAAGCTTTTGCTCTGTTGAGGATCCTGAAGTTTAACTCTGTTGGGGAAATATATTCTGAATTTTAACTTTGTTGAGGATCTTGAATTTTAATTCCGCTGGGGATTTCTTTTGAAAGGGCATCAAGATATCTACCTATACCTTCAACCTATCAGCAATCATCTTTTCCCAGTTTTTATTTGTAAGCAATGATTATGTTCAAATGCATATGCCTATTTAACAAAACATTTGACGTTTTTTCAAATAAAACATAAGTGTAAAAAAAAAGGAGGGCAAAGCAAATTTCTGCACTTGGAAGTGTATTTGTATTAACTTTTTATGAGTATTTTTGTACAAAGGAGACAGACATCCTAGTAAGATAATGTTGTCGTAAAAATTGAAAAAAAAATTATACAAAAGAAAGATGGCTATGTGCAATAATTCCATGGGATTCCCATTCTGCTATAGCCTTCACAACTCTGAATGTCTTGTCCATTCACTGCTTCGTCCGCCGGTGATTGGATTGATCAGAAGCTTGGAGCTTGTTGGTGAAGAGATTTATTCCTTAAAGTGATCCGACGAGACACAGTCATACGCTTTAATTCCCTAACTTTTGCTTGAATCGCCCTTTCGGGTTTTCGATCCATCGGGAAACCCTTTTTTGCCCAAGTCGCCCTTTCGGGTTTTCAACTTGCCGGGTGTACAAATTTTTTGTTTTATCCCTAATTTTTGCCTGAACCGCCCTTTCGGGTTTTCGGTTCACCGGGATGCCCATTTTTGCCCAAGTCGCCCTTTCGGGTTTTCAACTTGCCGGGTCGTTTTATGCGTAGTATCTTTTGACTATGTTTGCGTTCGTAGGGTGTGGCAAATCGTTGCCGTCCATGGTGGTCAAAATCATTGCCCCACCAGAAAATATTCTCTTGATCACAAATGGTCCTTCGTAAGTAGGAGTCCACTTTCCCCTGGGATCACTTTGCGGTAAGATGATCCGCTTGAGTACAAGATCTTCGACTTGATATATCTGACGCCTTACTTTCTTGTTGAAAGCCTTGATCATGCGTTTTTGATACGTCTGACCATGGCAAACAGCAGTAAGCCTCTTCTCATCGATCAAATTAAGTTGATCAAGCTGAGTCTGAATCCAATCGTCTTCACTCAAACCAGCGTCTTTCATAATCCTTAAGGAAGGAATCTGAACCTCCATGGGTAGAACAGCTTCCATGCCATACACCAAAGAAAATGGGGTTGCCCCTGTTGAAGTACGTGTCGTGGTACGATATTTATGCAGAGCAAACGGTAACATCTCATGCCAGTCCTTGTAGGTAACTGTCATTTTCTGAATGATCTTCTTGATGTTTTTGTTCGCGGCTTCAACAACACCGTTCATCTTCGGCCGATAGGGAGATGAATTGTGATGATAAATCTTGAACTGTTCGCATAGAGAGGTGATCATAGTATTGTTCAGATTTGTACCGTTGTCTGTGATGATCCTGTCGGGGACACCATACCGGCATATCAGGTTCTGCTTGATGAAGCGGGCAACCACATTCTTTGTAACAGAGGCAAAGGAAGTTGCTTCGACCCACTTGGTAAAATAATCAATGGCGACCAGGATGAAGCGATGTCCATTGGATGTCGTGGGCTTTATCTCTCCAATCATGTCGATGCCCCACATTGCGAATGGCCAAGGAGCTGTCAGAACGTTGAGAAGAACAGGAGGAATATGTACCTTGTCGGCATAGATTTGGCATTTATGGCAAGTACGGGAATGTTGATGGCAATCAGCTTCCATGGTAGACCAGTAATAGTCTTCCCTTAGAATCTTCTTAGTCATCGTATGTCCGCTCAAATGGGTGCCGAATGTGCCGCTGTGTATCTCAGTCATGATCAACTCTGCTTCAGCTTTGTCCACACAACGAAGGAAAACACAATCATGGCTACACTTATAAAGGATGCCATTTCTTAAGAAGAACTTGGCCGCAAATCTCCTTAAGAACTTTTTGTCATTTACGGAAGCTCCTTCAGGGTATTCTCTAGTCTGGAGATACCTTTTGATTTCATGAAACCAGGGTTGTTCCACTACTTCTTCGGTATTAATCTCATGACAGTGCGCAGGTTCGCTCATTCGCTCGATGGTAATTTAGGGAGCCTCGTTATCCCAGTTGAGTTTAAACATGGAAGACATTGTAGCCAGAGCATCTGCTATCTGATTTTCTTCTCGCAGGAAATGCTCGAAGGTGATCTGCTCGAAATGAGGCAACAATGTCAGGACATGTTCTTTGTATGGGATAAGATTATGATGCTTGGTGTCCTACTCTCCTTTGACTTGACTGATAATCAAAGCCGAGTCCCCAAATACGATCAAAGATTTGATCCCCAAGTCTATAGCAGCCTTGAGACCAAAGATGCAAGCTTTATATTCGGCCATGTTGTTGGTACAGCTGAAGCAGAGTCTAGCAGTGAAGGGTGTATGGCGACCTTCTGAAGAAATAAGTACTGCACTGATACCGTTGCCCAGTGCATTCGAAGCACCATCAAATTACAGGGTCCATCGGGATCCATTTTCAGGTCCGTCATACGGTCCGTTACCTTCGACGTTGTCTAATGTCATGATGTCCTCGTTCGGGAAGTCGAATCTCATAGACTGATAATCTTCGACGGCTTGATGAGCTAGATGGTCAGCTAGTACACTCCCTTTTATAGATTTTTGGGTTGTGTACTGGATATCATACTCTGTCAAGATCATTTGCCATCTAGCGATTCTTCTAGATAAAGCAGGCTTCTCGAAGATGTACTTGATCAGATCCATTTTGGAAATCAACAAAGTGGTATGAGTCAACATATACTGCCTTAGTCGGCGAGCAGCCCATACCAAAGCGCAACAAGTTTTCTCGAGCAATGAGTAGCGAGTCTCACAGTCGGTAAACTTTTTGCTAAGGTAATAAATGGCATGCTCTTTTCGACCAGACTCGTCATGTTGGCCCAGTACGCACCCCATTGAATTGTCCAAAACAGTCAGATACATGATCAACGGCTTTCCTTCGACGGGTGGCATCGGGATAGGAGGTTCCAGCAAATACTCCTTGATCTTATCAAAAGCAACTTGACAATCATCGTTCCATTCAACTACCTGATCCTTCTTCAATAGTTTAAAAATTGGCTCAAAGGTAGACGTCAGGTGAGAGATGAACCTGGCGATATAGTTCAAGCGTCCCAAGAATCCTCTAACCTCCTTTTCAGTACGGGGGGCAGGCATTTCTTGTATAGCCTTTACTTTTTCTGGATCGACCTCAATGCCCTTGTTGCTGATAATAAATCCCATAAGTTTGCCAGACCTAACTCCAAAAGTACACTTGCTTGGATTCAGTCTGAGTTTGTACTCCTTTAACCTGGAAAACAGCTTCTGCAAATGTTCAAGGTGTTCTTCTTCTGTTTGTGATCGAGCTATCATATCGTTTACGTAAACTTCGATCTCATGATGTATCATATCATGAAACAAAGCTACCATGGCGCGTTGATAAGTTGCCCCTGCATTCTTCAGTCCGAACGGCATCACCTTGTAGCAGAAGGTACCCCATTGTGTAACAAAGGTAGTTTTCTCCATGTCCTCGGGGGCCATTTTGATTTGGTTATATCCCGAGAATCCGTCCATGAAGGAAAATACCTTGTGTTGAGCTGTGTTGTCAACCAAGAGGTCGATATGCGGCAGCGGAAAATCATCTTTAGGGCTAGCCCTGTTCAAATCCTAATAGTCCACACACATTCTGACCTTGCCGTCTTTTTTGGGTACGAGCACAATGTTAGCAACCCATTGTGGATAGGTTGTAACAGCCAGAAAGCCGGCGTTGAATTGCTTCATTACTTCAGCCTTAATTTTCTCAGACATGTCGGGCCTCATTCGGCGAACCTTTTGCTTGATTGGTGGACAATCTTCTCTTGTGGGGAGATGGTGAACCACGATATCTGTGTCTAACCCTGGCATGTCTTCATAAGACCAGGCAAAGATTTCAACGTATTCATTCAACAACTGTATTAAGCGTTCCTTGACACTTGGTTCCAAGCTGGCACCCACTTTTACTTATTTCATGACTTCCTCTGTCCCTAATTTGATGGTTTCTAACAACTCTTCATGAGGCAGAATAGCCCTCTCTTCTTGTTGTAGAAGTCTGGCTAACTCTCCCGGTACTTCACAATCTTCGTCAACTTCGTACTCAGCCTGATTGACCAAATCTTCAGAGTTATTGAAGGATAAAGCAGAATAGTCACCCATGGAATTCGGAGTGGATGGGTACCTGCATTTGTGAGTGTGGGTGTGTGTAAGGGATAGCCATCCTTAAACAAACAAAATGCAAAAAGGAAAGAAAATGAACACAGCAGTTTATAAATGAAAAACGTCCAATGATTCATTAAAACATGGCATATGATTATGAAGGAAATCAAACCCTTACAAATGGACCTACATGCCCCGGGCAAGGCATGAGGTGAAAATAGTGTGCGAATTGTTTTAGTTATTACAGACCATAAAAATGGGAAATTGTTCAAAGATAAAATTACTGATTGATAAAGGTGATAGGAACGAAATCCTTTTCTTCCCAATTGCTCAAACCCCCTTCAACAGTCGGAAAAATCCAATCTTAAAAGTGGCTCTCCTCATCTTTATCTTTTGCAGCATTGATTCCGTGGTGAGAAATCTTGACATGTGATCTTCCAATCTTGGAGCGACGCATAGCCTTTTGTCCTGCAGCAGTGAACCCTAAACCAAACTTGTCCGTCTTATGGGGAAAGTCAGGCAACTGTCCCCATCTTGTGCTCTTCCCCTCCTTAATCACAGCTTCTGCGTCCTTGAGAGATGCCATCTTAGCCACATGCTTGGGAATGATAGGTACCTCAATTGCTGCCTTTGCAACCGCAACCTCGGGAGAAACTTCCTCGAAATGCTGAAAAGGTGTTTCGATGAACTTGCCATCTAACTCCACATATCGAAAGGAATTGAGATGACTAATCATGTACTCCTCCTCGCCATGCACGGTTATGATTTTACCCTTAACAGGATACTTCAGCATCTGGTGCAAAGAGGACGTAACTGCCCCGACATAATGGATCCATGGTCTCCCCAACAAACATGAGTATGACGGACGAATGTCCATCACGTAGAAGGTGGAGTTAAACACTTCGGTGCCTACCTTGATGGGAATATCAACCTCCCCATGAACCATTCTTTTGGAACCATCGAAAGCTCTGACGATAATGTTGCTGGGCTTGAGGGTCAAACCTTCACAATCCAAACGGTTTAAAGCCTTCTTTGGCAGCACATTCAGGGAAGAACCAGTATCGACCAAGACATGGGTGAGTGTGGTCCCTCGGCACTCAACCGAAACATGTAATGCATCATTGTGCTTCCTTCCTTTGGGAGTCAAGTCCGCATCGGAAAAGCCCAGGCCATTGTCAGCAGTAAGACTGGCCACACAATTTTGAAATTGGTCAGCTGAGGTCTCTTGGGGGACATGTGTTGTCTTCAAGAATTTAATCAGAGCCTTAGCATGGGCCTCTGAACAGAGCAGGAGAGCTAACATTGAGATTTTAGAAGGGGTTTGCCCCAATTGTTCCACAACGTTATAGTCACTTTTTCTGATTATCTTTAGGATCTCATCCATCTCCTTCTGAGTGGTTTCAGGGATAACCGTAGCATGAGCCTTCGTCCTGACAGGCATTTCCAGTATCCCTTTACCTTTGCCGGTGCTATCAGCGGATGGTCTTTCTTCAGGAGTGTTTAACTCTTCAATCACTGGGCCTTGCACAGAGGGTCCAACAGGTGCATAAGCTTTTAAGGGTCTGAAGACTGCCCGGGGAGGAGCAATCTCCGGAGAAAAGATCTGGCCATTGCGGGTGATCTTGCTAGTACCCGCGATGTTTCCTATGTCAGGGTCTTCTTCAGAGATTTCTTGGACTGTTTCGATTTGTTTGACGCCGTGGTAGAAGATTTCCCCCCCATAGTTCCACGGTATCATCTTACTTGATTGGTACGGGACAGGTCCCGGCATGGTGAACTTTAGAGGTACACATTCAGAGTTGGGTGTAATCCTGACAGGCCTTTTGTAATCCTTGGGAGGATTGTCGGAAATGGTTATGATGGAAATATCATTGGTTGAGGTATCACAAGTATCAGGAGCAATTGGATTGAAAGTGTTAACAGGGGTTTTCTGAAAAAGTATTTCTTGAGTATCCATCAGGCGTTGGACACCTGACTTCAACATTGGACAATCATCTTGAATATTCAAACAAAAATAGCAATCTTCATTACAACCAGGAAAGATCCCGGCTCTCAACAAATTTTCTTTTATTACTAATAATGGAGTCAACAGATCGGCAACATCAGTAACATGGAGATTTTCCAAAACAGCATGCACATTGTGACCGTGCTTGGGCATTGGCGCGGATATAACATTGGGCTTTTCAGGTGCGTCAAACTCGACCTCTTTGGCGTCAATTAAATCCTGAATTTTGTTCGTGAGTGCCCAGCAATTATTGGTATCGTGCCCAATACTGTCGGAATGGTAAGCGCACTTGGCTTTTGGATTGTAAGATGGAGAGGTGGTATTTACATTCTTTGGTGCCTCTTTAATACTGCCGAGATTCAACTTCAGGAGATGTGGAAGGATTTGAGTAGGTGTCATATTTACTGGAGTAAACTGCCGTGGTGGCCTTTGCTGATAAGTTCTGGGCTGATCGTTCCTCGGTTGGCTATTTCTAAGCTGGTCTGATGCGGACTTCTGTATTAATACAGCCCCTACTGTTGGCCGACGTTCCTCTCTTTCCCTATTTTTCTGAGTGTACACAGCAGATGCTTCTTTCTTGGCTGGGAAAGGTTTTCTAGCAGTTGTGGACGCGGAAGCATCCTTTTGAATTTTTCCACTTTTGATACCGGCTTCCACCCTCTCGCCAGTCAAAATCAACTCAGTAAATCCTGTTGAAGAGCTTCCGATTAGATGGTTGAAGAAAGGGCCAAATAGGGTCCCCAAAAACATGTTAACTAATTCCCTATCTGATAGCGGTGGCTGCACCCTCCCAGCCAGGTCGCGCCACTTCTGGGCGTACTCCTTGAACCCTTCATTTGAAGCCATTCCCATACTCTATAGTTGAGTACGGGTCGGCGCCAAATCAGCGTTGTACTGATACTGACGATAGAAAGCGGCTGCCAAGTTTTCCCAATTGTGGACCTCTGACCTCTCGAGCTGATAAAACCAATCTAACTGAGTGCCAGACAAGCTGTCTTGGAAAAGTGCACCCAGAGGTCTTTGTCGGATGAATGTGGCTGGATCTTTCTAACATACGACCTCAAGTGCATCTTAGGGCAAGACAGACCGTCGTACTTGGATAATGTTGGGACCTTGAATTTAGGAGGGATAACAATCCCAGCCACAAGCCCCAGCTCCTCAAAATCCAATTCGGGCACCCTCTGCAACTCCATAGCTGCCAATTTGTCCTCAAGGTTCTTATACTTGTCATCCGCTGGTGGATACTGTTGTTCTGAATAGTCTTCGTATGCTTCCTCTTCCTCCTCTTCTACCTCATATTCGGAAGGTACAATAACTCATTTCCCCTTGCCAATACCCTCGTCGGATGTTGATGTAAACTCAAGAGCCCTTCTAGCATCACCCTCAAATCTTCTTCCGAAAGTAGCTACCCCCGGTCTCTTTTTCTTTTTCTTCTCTTTACTCTTCTCTAGTAGAACTTTGAGATCCTCCTGACCCTTTGCCAAGGTCATGAGGAGTTGTTGAAATTGTGAATTTTGTGCCTGCAGGTCCTTCACTGTTTGCTCCAAATCCATCTTGCTGAAATAAACAGCAGAAAGATAAGGAAACCTGGCTTGAAGACCTGTTTGTGCATATGATGAATGATATGTTTATTCATGTAATGCATTCAAGGATTTAGAAATTCAAAGTTGTTGCAGACAAAAAGAACACACGTCATATTAATAAGAAGAAATTTTGTCAGTACATAAATGCCCCATGGGCCAAATATTACAAAGCTTCTTAAGGTAAAAAGACGTTGCGCATCCTTTTTAGTGCGATGTAAGTGTTGAGAGTCTCTTCCTCGTGAAGTCGGCGGGTGAGCTCTAAAACCTTCTCCTCACTGGCATAGAAGCTGGCTTCAAAAGTATCCCGTTCTTCCTTGAGTTGGATCCAACTCTTTTGCATTTCCTCCCATGATGTTGGCATGTTAGCATATAAGATGGTGTATGGAACCTCTCCTTCCTTAACAGGCTCTTTAATCAAGGGGAGAATGTGAGGATATGGCATCATAAGATTCTGAGAGCGGGTTCGTACCCACTTGAGGTAAGGCTCAAGGGGGATGGAATTCTTGTGCCCAAATGTCTTACTATCCACCTTGTTAGGCATCCTCCAAGCTCTGATGAACCTTTGGCGAAGTCCTTGCGCATCATTGTCGAAGTCAAAAACTAGGTCAGGAACCAGCATGTCATGAGGGCCATCCCTCCGAGCATATCTAAATTGTCTCAAAGCTAGACAGGGGTTGTAGGTAATGCCTCCCCTGATGCCAAGTAACGGGACATTAGGGAACTCACCACAACGATCAATGATGATGACATTTTCTCTGGTCCGAGAACACCAATGTACATCAGAATGTGTGAGGGTCATCAACCGTTGTGACCACCTTAGACCCTGCTCATTCTTCAGAACTGATTGTGGAAGGTGAGAAATAAACCACCTTGCTAGGAGAGGAGTACAGCACATGAGAACACCTCTTTTCCTCATTGTTCGTGTGTAAAATGAGTGTAGGATGTCCCCAAGCAATGTAGGTATGGGATTCCTGGATATGAAAATCTTGACAGCATTCACATCTATAAGTTGGTCAGGATTTGGGAACAAGACCAACCCATAAATAAGGAGTGCCACAATCTCTTCAAAGGCTTGCAGATCCAGGGTATTCCAACACTCTTGTGCCTTCTCAAACAAGAACTTTGCCAAGAAGCCCTTGACACCACTTCTGGTTTCCCAATGCCCCTTGATGTCAGATGGTTGCAAGTGCAGAGCTTGAGCAACATCTTCAGGTTTTGGTTCTTTTTCTGTACCATTGTAGGGTAGTTGATTAAGAATAGGAATTCTCAGGAGTTGAGAAAATTCCTCCAAAGTAGGCACCAATTGGTAGTCGGAAAATGTGAAACAGTGGTGAAGGGGGTCAAAGAACTGGAACAGCACTTTCACCATGTCTTCTTCAATGCTGGTGTTGACTAGGTTGAGAAGTCTGCCATGTCTTTCACTGAAGAGAGAATTTTCTGGAATTTTGGACGTAAGCTCCTTGAGTTGCGGAGGGATTCTCACAAGGTTGATTTGAATTGTTTTCCTGCGAAGAGTTTCCATGACCTACAAAACAAGAACGAAGATGAAGATCCAAACCCTTAAAATGGTTAGTGGATGCATATGATGCTTTATGATGTTCATGATGTATGCACAAGCACTTGTACAAGTAAGTCACACAAAACCCTAGTTTCAGGCTTGCATGAGGTTTCATAGGTAAGTACCCTCTTGAGTTTAGTTGGCTCAAAAACCTGTCCTATAAATAGTAATCGGGTTCTAAGGAGCTCAATATCATTGGATTGTTTTCTATGTTCATTGTTTTCGTTTATCCACTTAACTAGCGACCAAAATATTCCAAGAAAACAACCCTCAATGAGTGTAGTATCGAGTATCTACCAACTTCGGACTGCACCAAAGCCGGTCATCTCACTACCCCTAATAAAGGCCAAGATGGTCAAGTAAGGTTCTAGGTCATTAGTGCTTAGTGACATCACTCAACGGCTCTGTATTCTCTTTGATTGACTCAAAGGCTACCGGTACTCACAAATATGTCACACTAATATAGCTATTGCTTCAACCGTGTCGGTATACCCTGCACATTTTCCACAATGTATTGCTATCTATGAATGTTTCCCAAATCCGGGTGGAGGATTTCAAGCTCAAACAAGAGAACCAAAATGTAAAGCAATCAAAGCAAACAATAATCATGCAAAAGGGTGATCTAAGCCCTAAGGTTACTCCACTTAAAAAATATTTCCCCAGCAGAGTCGCCAGTTCTGTGATACGGTGGGAGAACTAACTTGTGTTTTACGTTTGTGCTTGCAAATGTTGCGGTTTAGCAAGAGTCGCCACCGACTTTTTATTTTATCCTAAGGAAAGGTCAAAAAGCACAGGAAAGACCTTTGAGATGTTTTCTTGGGTTCGGGGAGTAGATTATAGAAAGGGAAGGTATTAGCACCCTTTCTATCCATGGTTATCCATGGGCTCTTAGTTACTTGCTTAGATCACTTGCTTTGCATTTTCAATTGTTTGAAATGGTGCTTTGTGTGTGATTTTGAAAAATGTTTTGAAAAGAGACCATCATTGTGGCAACCTTTGTAATGATTCTTGTTTGAATGTATACAAAGGTGTTTGTTTTTTTTTTTTGAAAGGTTTTCAATGTTTTGAAAGTTGTTGTGAAATTGTGTTTGTGGAGTGTGTTTTAAAAAGTAGCAAGGATGTTTTTAGCAAGTTTGATCAAGTAACTAAGAGTTATGTACCCTATTTTACTCAAAGATCTTTCTTATGTTTTTAACCCTTTTAACAGTGTTGTTTCACCATTATATTTGGTGAACAACCTTGTGTTAGGATGTTAACGGGACAGGTGCGGGTCATCGTATAGACCATGAAAGCAATAGTGTCAAGTATCTTTGGCAATTTTCTTGAGGGACTTGATCATTTTTGTTTAGGCAACCAAGATAGCGTCATCAAGAGACTATGATCATTTTGATTTGTTTTTGTTTTTCCAAAGTACTTGACATGCAACCATGGCCCATTTTTGAAGGCAACCAGTGGATGAAACCCTAGGGGTGCAAGTGTGCATTGTGTTTGTTTTTCATGCATGTTTATCTTGGATTAGGTCAAGCTAGTTGTTGATTTTATTTTGCATACAAACCCTAGGTCTAAGCATGGCATAATTGAAAGCTTTTAAATGTGCGAGAATTTAAATGCTACACTATTACAACATGATATAGGGAGGGGGTACAAATTTGAATTGGGGATATTTGACAAGAAATAAATTCTAAGTTATTACAACTATATCGAATGTATAGGATACAATATTTAATTGTGCAATACTTGAAATAAATACAATAAATAAATAAAATGTATTATGCACAAAATGATTTTTTATGTATGTGAAAGGGTATTTTTTTTATTGTGAAATGTAAAATAAAATAAAATAAAAAGCCAAATTTTAATTATCTTGATTATTTAGGGGAAAACCCTAATTTTTAAATAAATAGTAATATTTATCAATTATGTACAATATATGTTATTTTATACAAAAAAAAATAAAAGTATATTGTAAAAAGAGTATTTTTAGTGTCAAATATTAATAAAAATAAAAATGTATTATTTCTATATTTTTTGTCCTAATTATCTAATAAAATAAAATATACAAGTATATATATATATATATATATATATATATATATATATATATATATATATATATATATATATATATATATATATATATATATATATATATATATATATATATATATATATATATATATATATATATATATATATATATATATATATATATATATATATATATATATATATATTAAACCTATTAAATATACAAATATAAAAATTGATTTTTTTACAAAATGGATATTTTCAAGAAAATGTTTTTGAATGTAAATAAAAATAACAAATAAAAAATAAATATATTTTTTGTATTATTTTTTGAGTTTTATTATAAAAAAAGGTTTATTTATACATATATGCCTAAACAAAATAGATAAATATTAAATAAATATGAGAGAAAAAATGTGGAAAATTATTTTTGGCATTTTTTATATTTGAGCAAAAAATATAAAGTCAGAATAAAAAATAAAAACAGAAAAATGACAAATATTCAACCAAATGGGCCAGGGGGGTGCAAACTGAATACAGGGGTGCTAAAAGCAAGAATGACTCAGGCCCAGCCCAAGCCATCACCTTCTTCAACCTCCAGCATCTGTTTGAAAATGCGCGCGCCTCTTGTACAACATGTCAACTCCTGATTCTTTGATCTTTTAACAAAACTTAAAACATGAAACTTGTAGAGAATTTAAACACGAATCCAACCATATAAAGCATTAAATCTAACTCTCAAAGACCAGAGAGAATTTCTCTGGCCCTAAAATCTGACCTAACTTTTTTTCACATGTTCATGGCTGAAATTCTCCTAGCACACTTAATATAAATGAAAGCTGATCACATGTATGGCTTCAGGGCTATGAGTACAACATATTTCATTCACAAACCTAAGCCTAACAATTCCTAAATAGAGAGATAGAAGTCCATGAAATACCTGTTTCAGCTTGAATCGAGTAGAGCAATGCAGCAACCTTCAATGGTGTTTGAGCTTCGGTTGAGCTTGCCTGAGGTCCAAGGAAGCTTCTCCAATACTTGGCTTGCTTTGAAACACCTTGTATCGTGCTGTAGAAGTCCACCTGCAAAGCTTGGAAATGAAAATGGCAAAACGTATTAGAGGTGTTACAGCTGGTGTTTAAGGTTTGAAATAGTTTGGATGGATGAAATGGAAGGTGTTTGAACAGGTTTGGGCAAAAATGCACGAGCAAATTGTGTTGTGGAACTCAATCTGCAGGGAGTGCCCTGTTTTGCAGCAAAACAGAGGTTTTGTGTATTAGGAGGTATGAGGGATGAATGAGTCGTGCCTTAGGTCTGTTTTGATGTATAGAACTTGTGTGTAAAGTTTTCTTTGGCTTGTGTTAACAGAAAATATCCAGTTGGTCTTGTTTTGCAATGTTTCTTCTATATGAAGCAAAGATGTAAGTGTATCTCACAGGCCTGTACAAGCCATCTTATATGCTGCACACAACCCTCTAGGCCCCCTCTAATCCCTGGATTTTATTTGCAATCTCAGATCTTTGTTCAAGGCTCAATGCTTAGTGGTTTGACATAAAGCTACTTTTGCAAAAATGGCAATATCACTTTTACTACTTAAGGCTTAAACTTGCATGTAATGCCCAAATGGATGAGATAACACATTAAAACAATGGTTAGGTATTAAATTATGAAGTGTAAGTTGGTTTTGAGGCCTGAAAGCTAGCATTACACAAGCTGATTTGAAAATGCAAGTTGCTATCAACATGCCTTGGCCATGAACAAAAGTGAGTTTTTGCCAACTTTATGAATTCGATTCTCTCTAACCACAAGGGTGTTTGAGGAGTTCTTGGACAATTTGGAAAGCTTGGAACATGTACTACAATCCATCTTTGTAATGCAGCTTGAAACTACAAGTGGAACTATGTGAAAAATGGCCCATAAGATGGGTCAAATCCTGCCTAGATTAGGGCAAATTTCTTCTAAGATAAATGTTTTTGGTACCCTTGTTCCAAAAATCATAACTTGAGATCCAAGCTTTATTTGAGAAAACTTTGTGAATCAAAGTTTTAGACTTTGTGATGGACTACAACTTTCATGTTTCAAGTTTTGTTTGAATCCATTTTCATCTTGGTGAAAAAATGGGACAAAGTTAGGAAAAAATAAGAAAATTTCATAACTTAGAAAATTTCTAAGTTATGAAATTTTTCCATTTTAAACCCTTATTTGCATTTTTGGGTTTCTTGATGGGCAAGTTTCATAATTTGACATGTATTGATGAAAAATGACTCTTGGCACTTGATTTTGACCAAAAAGTCAAAGTTTGACGTTTCAGTGTACAGTCAAATTTTGATCAGTGGACTGAAAAATTCATTTGTCAATCCTATGCATTTGAGATATTTTGAACTTGTTGAATGGGTCAAGACAATTTCATTGAGTCCTTGAGTCCATATGTGAGCTTGATTTGCCAATGGCTAGGTCAAACAGTCAAAAATTGCCTTTGTGCAGTCAAAACCCTAAAAATGACCATTTTGCCTTTTTGGTGATCTGATCAAATTTCTTGTGGAATTGTGATACAAACTTGATCAAATGGTTCATATGAGTTCATAATGTTGATGTGGGTAAAATTTCATGAGGTTTGACTGTCAATTGGCTACAGTTGACTTTTTCCCCAATACAGCTGATTTCTAGGTCAATTGTCCAATTGACTGGGCAAAACTTTGAATCAAAGCCTGAAACTTGGTAAGGGAAAACTTGTGAGTCCAACATGAAGTATGAAAGTCACTTTGGTAATTTTGGGTTAAAACATCCCTGTGCAAACTCAAACCCTAATTTAGGTCAACAGTGCAAGGAGGGGTCTTGAGCAGAACAAACCCTAGCTTGATCTTGAGTTTCAAGAGTCTTGTGATGAGAAAGTGTTGATGAAATGAGAGAGCAAATTTTGGGGTACAACACATACGCTTTAATTCCCTAACTTTTTCCTGGACCTCCCTTTCGGGTTTTCAGTCCACCGGGATACCCTTTTTTGCCCAAGCCACCTTTTCAAGTTTTCAGCTTGCCGGGTGTACAAATTTTTTTATATTTATCCCTAATTTTTGCCTGAACCTTTGTGGTTCGCCGGGATGCCCTTGTTTTGCTTAGGTGTGTCAACCTAGTGGGTCTCTTATGCATAGCATCTTTTGACTATGTCCGCGTTCACATGGTGCGGAAGGTCGTCACCATCCATAGTGGTTAAGATCATTGCTCCACCAGAGAATATGCTTTTGATCACAAATGGTCCTTCGTATGTACGAGTCCACTTGCAGGGCTCTATTTTTGAAAATGGAACTTGATGATGGAGGTGTTACAGTTATGAAACAGGGTCAGGGATGAGTTGTATTTGATGTTTAGGAGCTTTGTGATTGATTAGGAAGGAAAGCGCACGAGGGAAATGAGAGATATAAGTTTAAAGTCAGAATTATGCATCAATGGACTTTTTATGCAAATTCTGGCTTGAGGGAGTTTTGGTGTGTTTTAGGGTGCTTAAGCTCGTGTTCTAGCTCACAAATAGTGCATTTATTTATAAGCAACAAGTTTGGAATCTTGTTGTTGATCAGAATTCAAAATCACAAGTTTAAGCATAACATGTGATTTTTGAGAAATCCAAGTTTCAAAGTCTTGTGTACTTGCTAAGATAGAGTGGTTATGCTTTAAACACACTTGCTTCTAACTTTGTAGATGGAGTGTGATCAGAGGGAACAAGTTAGAGGCTCAAGAATTGACTTTGTGCATAAAGCTTGTTTTCAAGAATGGAATTCTTCACTTTCTTCCCAAAATGGCAATGTGAATTGGATAAAGCTTAAACCACTTGGATTATAGCTCAAAAGTTTGTGTAATACATTAATGATGGATAGACACACAAGTTATAAGGCCTGCAAAGCAAGACTATGCAGCCTAACATTGAAATTGCATTCTTGTTCATCATGAAAATGACCTATAATTCAAGAATGAAATGCCAACTTCATGCCTTCGATTCTCATTGCTCAAACATGATCTCGAGGAGTTCTTTGACATTTTATAAAGCTTGTAATGTGTTCTACAACCACTATTTGAATCACTTTGAAAAATTCCCCTTGGAACTATGTGAAAAATTACCATGAAGTTAGGTCAAAATCCTGCCTAAACTAGGGCAAAAAATTTTCACAAAGTGTTTAGTTTAATGAATATGTATTCACAAAATCATAACTAGAAATCAATGAATTTCTAGGAGAAGTTGTGTAAAGAAATATTTTAGATCTCATTGAGATCTACAACTTTCATGTTGAAATTTTCCTTTGAATCATCTTGCATCATGGTGAAAAATTGGCTCAAAATTATGAAAAAATATGAAGTTCTCAACACTTAAAAATTTCTAAGTTTGGAAACTTTGACTTTTCAAAATGAAATCTTGAATTTTTGATTTCTTGATGAACAAGTTTCATATTTTGACATGTTTTGATGAATTGTGATCTTTGGCACTTGATTTTGACCAAAAAGTCAAAGTTTGACTTTTCACTGTATCAATTGACTGAAAATCAATTATCAATCAAATGACCTTGAGCAATGTTGAGTCATGCCATTAGGTAAAAATGATGAAATTGAACTATTAAGATCATGCCTCAAACCAATTAACCATTTGCTAAGTCAAAAATCAGAAATTGCCCTTTCTGAGTCAAAACCCTAATTTTGACCATTTTGCCCTTTTGATGATATGATCAAATTTATTGATGAATTATGGTCCAAACTTGATCAAATGATACATATAACTTTATAATGTTGATATGGATCAAAAATTATGCAGTTTGACTGTAAATTGGCCACAATTGACTTTTTCCCCAATACAGCTGATTTTTAGGTCAATTGGTCAATTGACTGAGCAAAAATGTGATCCATGACTTGAAACTTGACATGAGTAATCCTGAGGGTCCATAATGATTCATGAAAGTCGTATGAGTCATTAAAAGTTCAATTATCCTTGTGCAATCTCAAACCCTAATTTCAGTCATCGGTGCTTAAGGAGGTGTCTTGAGCTGATCAACCCTTGTGCAGTCTTGAACCAAAGGAGATTTTGTGAGAAAAATCTTGATAAATGAGATATATTACCTAAAAATATTATCTATCAATCTCTCGTAAGCTCTCTGTCTCAAATTTTTTAAAGACTATATGCATTAAAATATTAAAGAAGCTAGACAAAGAACAAAGAGTACTTTTCATAGTTAAAGATATAAGACTGCTACATCATAATAGTACCTAAAACTAAAAATAGCACCTAACATTCTCCTAATGTTGCTAATGTTGCATAATCTAATATAAATATATAAACTTTAAAGTACCCGGTAAAGACACTACTAACATTTTGATTAAAATCTTTAATTTCACTAATGTAAGGGTAAAATAGGCTTTTTGAACTACTCCTATCACCATATTGTTTTGACATTTAATGTCGCTGATGTGTCAACACAATAGATTTTCACAATATTTTTTATTTTTTTAATCACTAATAATCACTAATTAACCCTAAAAAAACTTTCCATAATTGTTGGTTATTGGAACCGATTCATTCATTAAGCGTGCATAGCTGTTACAATACATTGGGTTTAGAAAAGATTGTTTTGAAATAACAAATACCACAACTTCCCATATTGTGTCATTATGTTTCCTTTTCGTTCAAAAACCTCTCATCTTCAAACCTATAACTTTCCATTCAAACCCATAACTTTTCGAATTTCTATCTTTTCCTGTAAAACATACTTATATGATTCCATCTTCTTTCCCGATTAATGTTAGAATTACGGCACATATTTGTCATTTTTCTATTGCCTTTTTCTATTTGATTTCCTGTAAACCATACTAATAAGCTTCTGTAACATGTCAAACCCTAAACTGTTCAGTCTTCCAAGCTCAGATTTTTCGCACCATACCATGTAAGTTTCTATCATAATTTATGTTTCTCATATATACCAATTTGGTTTATATTTTAATTTTTTGGTTGCAAGTTATAATCGCATCATCTATTGAATGGTTGATTTCTGCCAATTTTGTATCATCTACAAGGAGGCGTTGATGGCTAGTCGTGAATTCTTTGGTGGTTGTCAGCTAAAACATCGAATCCGAGTGGCGGTCAAAGATTGGTTGAGCAGTGGATTTGAGAATAACTTTTTCATTCCTCTTCCTTTTCTTTATCTGATCTACAACTGATAATGTTCTTGGTTCATTATGAATTTGTCTTCTCTATTTTTGTAGATCTGGAAGATATAGTGTAGATCTGTTTTTTTTTTGGTTTTGTGATTTGAATTGTTTATGGATCGGAAGAGTTTGAAAGTTATGAAATTGAGTTAATTTGATTGTCGGGAGTTCATGTTTTAATTTTCAAAAAAAAATTGTTACAGGAAGACAAAAAAGGCGTTTAGCACAACAAATGGAGATTTCAAACCGCTTTCTGTTTCTATTTTTCCAATCCTTTGTTTATGTGATAAAATCAAATTTGTTCTTCTTGAAACATTGTTTCTCCTGTTATTTTCTCATTCTTGATAATTTAAATGTGGATTTAACATTACACAGTAGTGATGTTTTATTTTTGTTTTTGACACTTGCAGATTTTGACATCCAAAGACACTAGAAGCTGTTTTTTCATATTTATATATAGCTTCTCATAGATGTTTATAATGCATACAATCAGACAAAGAATACAACACGAGTAAATTATGGTTGTGGAGAGAAGAGTTATTACAGGTTTGAATGTTTTATTCCGTCGATGAAGTTAACTGTGAGACATTTCCTCCTCCTCAATCTAAGAAACTGAACACTATTGAGGTTAAATCTAAAGATTACTCTTTTTAATAATGATATAGTATTTTCTCATGATGAACTTTCCTTTCTATAATTTATGATATTCAAAGTCATGTTTGTTGTACCCCAATTTTCGCCCCTAAGACCCCTTTATCATACCATATTGATTCAATCACAATAAGATCACATTAGGGCTTTTGGTTCTCCTCCTTATCTCTAGTCTTGCTCTTTGAGGAATCACCAAGCACCTTGACTTGTTTTTTCTTTTGTGATCATACATGTTTTGTTTTGACTCTCCTTTGAATTATAAAATGCAATGTTGGCTTGTCTTACTTGTTAATAATGTAGGTAAAGGCAATGTGGCTTAGCAAGTTGATCCATGGGTTCATGAGTTTATTTCCATACCCTAGTCAATAAATCTTGAAAAGTTCAAACCTCACCATTGATGTTATTGGAATAAATGGCATGGAAAGGTTTATTTTTGTTATCAAGATTGATTCAAAAGTACAAGGGGTTGATTGAAGAAGTTGTCATGGTTGGACAAGGCATTGTTCCCAATGGTCACAAGTGCATATTTCGACCATTTCTCAAGATATGTAAGTGGTTTTGGTTGATATGAGTTCTCATTATCATCCTCAATAACTTCTATTTACAAAGCAAAAGTGTTGGTACAAGGAGTTTGTTCAAAATTGTCAACATTCCTTAAAGTATTTTCTTGATCTAGGAGCTAGGGTTTTGAACTTCAAAGAAGTATATCTTGCTCATCTTTTGGTATTTTTGAGTGATTCCAAATACATACTTCTCTTAAAAGGGTTATCGACAAATAAATTCAAAAGTTTCAAGGAGTTTTCATGTGGAAGAAACTTGATGTTGAAGAAAGATTACAAGTCCTCTAGATGAACCCCCAATTTCTCATGTGTGACTTCAAATGATCATAACTTGGTCAATTTGTCTCACCTTGACCCCACTTTTTTTCCACATTGATCTTGAGGATGTGAAATTTATGCCTTCTTTTATGTGAAAAGTTATAAAATGGGTGGAAGATGTCCTAAGGATACAAAAGATTATTGGTCATTTCCTGACTCTTTTTCCAACTTCAACAATTCATAACTCTCTTAATTTTTGGAGATTTTGAATGGTTCAAGTCTCAAAATATCATTCAAGAGGTCTATTTCATGCCATCTTTTTTGGTCAAGAGCAAATTCCAAGTGGAAGGCCATGTTTGGATGCAAACCATTATAGGTCACTTTTGAAGAAAAATTTGAAATATTTCTAAGTATGGAAAGTCAACCCTTTTTCCCCAACTTTGACTCATTGCAAATTTCAGCTCAAACATTCACTTGATTCCATTCTTTTTCCATTGCAAATCTTGTAATCTCATCTTTCTAAAGCATCAAGAATCATGCCTTAAGACCCCTTGAGCTGAGAATGCCATTGGATTGAACTTGGTAACATGGAACTGATGTTTCTTCATAAGTCGGAATTTTAAATTCATGTTTTGGCTTCTAAACATCAAATTAGCACGCGTTTGTGATCTAAACATGTTTAACCAAGTTTCCAAAGTGGATTAGAGCCTTAAAACGCAAGGATTGGATGAGTTTTGGTGCAAAACAGATCACACCTTGCTCGTGTATTAGGTTCACACAATTTCCCTCCAAACTTCATCATTTCACACGCTTGAACATTCCATTTGATTCCCTATAAATAGAGGGTCATCCCCCATTTATTTCCTTAAGCTTTGAGAGCCAAATACACTCTTCCAAAACCTCACACGAACTTCAAATTTTTGAAATCAGTTTCTAAGATTCAAGCCTTTTCTTCCAAAATTCTTTTCACATTAATCATCCTTCAGCATCATACAAACTCTCCAGCACTTAAACCAAGCAAAACGAGCCATAATTCAAGCTACATAAGTCCATTTTCAGAGCTTCTTTCTTGAACTTTGAAAAGGTAGAATTCTCCACCATGTGGATCCAAATAAAGCACTAACCTATTCTACTCTTTCTCCTGATTCTCGTGCTTCTTACAATTTTTAAATCCATTGAGAATTGAGAGAGAAATCTCAAATTGAAGGTGCTCGATAGTTTATGAGTTTTTTATTCATATCTCTTTGCATACCTTATATAAATTTGGCGCGATGGTGGTGTTAGGATCGTCTTGAAGAGACGAATCCAATGATACTAGTCTGGGATCCTAATTTTTCCATTTGAATGATCTCACAAAATCTCCATTGTAGGGTGTCTGGAGGTTGAAGATGATGACATGTCTCGTCTCAGTCAATGATAGTGTGTCAAATGTTTTAATTTCATTAGTTGCCCTTTTCTGATCCTATGCGTATCTCACTAAGGTCCATATCAAGCACAACGCGTCTGGTCTATTGGATCAGCGTACTAACGCGTTTTGACTATGATCTGATGGCCCACATCTTTTTGGTTTTATTTTATTATCTGATTTTATATTTTAATTGATTTAATTTTCAAAAATTCATAACTCTTTTATTTATTATCCAAAAATTATGAAAAAAATCACAAAAATACTTTGAATTATTTCTGATCTCATGACTATATTTTCACATTTTTATTTTAACATTTGATATTTTTTATATTTTTTGCATTATTTGCTTCCTTTTAATTACTTTAAAAATATTTTCTGACATTTTTTAATTCTAAAAAAATTCATAAATATCATTTTACATATTTCTGACTTTTTGAAAATTTTATGGAATTTTATATTGATGTTTACTATTTTTTATTTATTTTCTATTTATTTGAGCAATTTTAATTAGTTTAAAAATAGTTTCTGACTTTTAAAAATTACCAAAAATTTTATAAAAATATTTTAGTTCATTTCTGATTTTTTTATGGTCTTACTTAATATTTCTTGATTAATTTGAATATATTTGATATTTTTATCTCTAATTTGATTTTTAAACATTTTAAACCTTTTATATATATATTAAATGCAATATTATTTTGTGATTATTTTCTGGCTGATCTTGGATTGAATTTTTGAACATGAACTTTGTTAACATCATTGGATCCATGGTGTTGAGTCTAACTCCACAAAAATGGATGAATGATTTTAATAATAGTTTGATTAAATTATAATTTAAATGTGGTTTGTATATTCTTTCTCACCCCCTCTTCATCTCATCCCTTCTTTATTGCACTAAATGTTATTGGAGCGTGATCTCTATATTATATCTCAAAACAAATGGTGCATAGATTGTTATTGATCAGCCTCAGAATAGGTGCGATTTCTATATAAGTCCACTTACAATTGCTTAACATAACGCTAAATTTTGTCCAAATTCAAATAAATGATCATTCGTGGCCGAAACCTATGTTTCCAAGCCTAAGTATATTAATTTGATCTTTTTGATCCAATAACCTTGAGATTCATTCTGTGGAGGATTTGGTTCTACCAATCCTCTAATGGATCTTCATCAATTTTGGTCAATGCGGATCACTTAAACACCGTTGACCATTACATGTTACTTTTGAGAACTTCAAATGGATGATATACTTAACAAAAAGAAAACGCAACTTGTTGTATGGAGGCTTTGGTTCTACCAATCCTCTAATGAGTTCCAAATGCAAGTTTCAAGATGGTCATCCAACTAACCACTAATTATTAAATTTTTTTTTTTTACTTTATGCTTTTATTTTTATGTTTTATGTACCATTTACTTTAAGCGTTACATTTCATATCATTTTTATTTTGCTCACTTGAGCATTTATGTTCTTGTTATTTTTATCTTTATTTTGCTCACTTGAGCCTTTCTTTTAAGATACCTAATAATCAACATGAACCATAAAATGCTTTAATGATACTTGGACTATTTGGTTACTATCCTTGGCATTATGGAGTATTGGACTTCTTAGACTTAGGATTAGAAACCTTGCCTATGTTGGAGACCTTGCGACCTTAATTGATATTTTGTCTGGAGTTCTTGAGGTTTACCTCAACATATTGGGTTGTTTGTTTGTTTTGTGTGCAGATTATTGTGATTACATACGTTATTTATAATCTGGAATTCACCCGTATACAACCGTTACTCTGCCGAATTTTTGGTGAAGACTTAATACATTTGAAATTTGGTTCTCTCAAGAGGTCTAGTATCTCTGCTTGCTTGGTTTCAATCCAAAGAATGAGAATTCTATCTTGACTCATAATGTCAAGTATTGACTTCTTGTTGGTGAGATGGTTCTTATCCCTAGCTTTTACCTTATGCTTTAGGATAGTCCCTTTTCCCCCTCACATCTTCTTTAATTTCAAAAAATCTTCTTCCTCCTTTTGAAAACTCTTCTTGTTTCTAAACTTGAACCACTTTCATAATAAACTTGGACTTAGGTCCATGCATTTTTAAAGTTTTTTTCATAAATAAACTCCAATCAATTTAATAAAATCTTGACCTTTTTTGTGAGAAGACTAAAAGTCAATCAATCTCATTTCAAACTATTTTGCCACTTTGGCTTTTTTATTTTAAAAAATTTTTCTCAGAAGATTAGACTCTTGTTAATCCTTGTAGTGATGCAAACAACTATACTTCTATAATATATAGTGAAGTGAGATATTTTCCACTTGGGTGTTGAGTGAGGCTTTGTTGATTTTAAAATCCAAGCCATATCCTCCACTTTGAGATGATGCAAATTCTCCTTTCTCATGATTGTGGATAGTAAGTATGTTTTCCACACGGACAATGACGATGATGTCTTATCTCATAAAATTAACCAACACACTTGTGTTTTAAAAAATTTTAAAGAGGAACTACGTGTACCCTGATCCCTTATTGCACGAAAGGTGGTACGTAGGCACTAAAGGTTTGCAACCGCGCCGGGTGCAAAAATCATAAAAAAATATATTTCTTTTCTCACCTCCACCTTTTATTTTACATACAACATTTTATAGCCAAAATATACAGATTTTTACAAAGAGGTTCCTGCTGAGTACCATAGATGTTTAGGGTGCTAACACCTTCCCTTTGCATAACCAACCCATTTACCTTGAATCTTTCACCCGCTTTTTGGGTTATTCTCTCTTTTCCCATTCCTTTGGAAACAATAAAGCGCAGTGGCGATTTTTATTTTGATCTGTATAAGTCTAGTCAATTCAATGGCTTAGTCTTAAACATTTCTACCGCTATAATATTATAGTTTGCTGACTGCAAACATGATTGTATATAACAAGTGTTTATCTCAACAGATAAATCCAAAGAAATTATTCATGAACCAATGCAAACACAGCCTTATTTGTTGATTTGTTTGTTTCAGACTTCTATTATAAATTTTTTCTTTGCTTCGTATTATATTTCTAGGTTTTACTGGATGCCATTGACAAGTAGACATCTTTAGAGATGCAATATATATATATATATATATATATATATATATATATATATATATATATATATATATATATATATATATATATATATATATATATATATATATATATATATATATATATATATATATATATATATATATATATATATATATATATATATATATATATATATATATATATATATATATATATATATATATATATATATATATATATATATATATGCTCAAAAAGACAGACCAAGCGATTGGGAAATTAAGAGAATTTGAACAGAATTGCTCTCACCTCTATTATTACATGGAAAGTATAGTTTTCCACCAATAAATACCCAAAAACTCCCAAATACATGTTTATATTTAGTCCCTACAAGTTAGGGCTTCAAAATAGAAAAAATAGGAAGCTTTGTGTGTGAGACGATTGTATGGGGAAGAGGACAAACGACTCAGTATGGTAAGAAGGTTTCATTCACATGTGGTAGATCATTTAAGAACACGATTGAGGAAGACGGACGATTCAAGCAAGAGATTCTTTGATTAACCATGTTCTATATTTTTTATAGTTCAAATCATAAGATTTGGTTCTTTTTGTTGCATGTTCTAGAAATTTTCAGGGATGGATTTTAGTTTGATTTTTCATTATGTAAGTAGCTTTGTTAGAGAATATATAGTATATTACAAAGAGGGACATGAACATGTAGACGTTGATCCTGATAGGTGAAACTTTTTTGAAGCTACTAGTATTTTGAAAGAGATTATTCAGCTTTATCATTCACAATATTGGTTATGATAGTGTAACTAATAATGATGCAGACATGTACAACATAATGGTTAGTGATAGTGATGTTTGAGATTTATAAATGTCATTGAAATGAAATGAGTAGTGCACATATATGTTAAGCATAATGTTAAAGACATGGATGTAGTTAATGTTGAAGAAGATGAAGTAAATGATGTTGGAAATAATGTTGAAGAACATGAAATGACTTATGTTAGAAATAATGTTGAAAAAGATGAAGTAGCTGATGTTGGAAATAATTTTGAAAAAGATGAAGTAACTGGTGTTGGAAATAATGTTGAAAAAGATGAAGTAACTGATATTGGGAATAATCTTAAAGAAGATGAAGTAGTTGATGTTGGAAATAACGTTGAAGTAGACGAACATGAGAGTAGTGATAATAGTGACTTTGAATGTGATGGCATAACATTTGATGATAGTGAGGATGAAAAAGTTCTTGGGTTGGATGATAACTTTGATTTAATTGATAAATAAGTTGAGGTCCAGGACAAAAGAAGTAGGGCACAACTTGTATCAAGGAAACACATGCACACTCCAAAGAAATTACCAATTGGAATTTTACATATATGTTTATATTAGTGGTGTAAACTATGAGATGAACACTAACTATGTTATTTATTAGCTTGGTAGTAGTGACTTTGATGCTTCAGATCAAGAGAATGAACCAAAGTATTCCAGGTTTAAGATTAAGGTATGAGACAAGAATTACAAGTTCAAAGTGGGGTTGGAGTTTAGATCACTTGATGAAGTTTAAAGAAGAAATTATTGAATGGCCAGTGTTAAATGGAAGAGAGATAAAGTATGTGAAAAATGACAAATTTAGATTAAGGGTAATTAGCAAGGGCAAATGTGGGTTTTTGGCACTTGTAAGTAAGTTGAGAATAAGCATACATATAAAATGACGAGGGAACTTGACAAGGGCCATAATAAGGGAATGACACAAATAAGTTGTTGTTGCACAAAATATGGTATACATGTTGTAATACGGTGGCAGAACCGACTGTTTTACTGGTTTGTATTTTGTATTTGCAAATGTTGCGGTAAGCAAGATTCGCCACCGACTTTTCTTTTATCCAACAAAAGAAAGGGTGAAAAGAACAGAAAAAGACCTTTTTCGAGATTTTCTGAGTAAGGGGGTAGATTACGGAAAGGGAAGGTGTTAGCACCCTTTCCATTTGTGGTTTTCCACGGGCTCTTAGGTACTTGCTCATTTTTGAAAATTGCTTCCTTATTTGTGTGTTTTGAAAAGTTTGTTTGCTTTATGATAACTCTTGTATTATTCCTCAAGAGTGTGATAAAGGGTTTTTGAAAGTAGTTTTGAAAGTGTGGCGTAAAAATAAATTAAATTTGAGCAAGTACTTAAGAACTATCTACCTACTCGAAAAAGGGCGTTCTTTTCCTCCTTTCCTTTAGACAGCGCTATCCTACTATTAATGAGTAGGTAGCCCTATCGTTAGATGTTTGAGGGACTATCGTAAGAGACGTTTATGGTCATTGGAGGCAACATGTAGAGATACCTTAGCATTTCGAAGGGATTGTCATCATATATTTGTAGGCAGCAACGAGGGACAAGATAATTTCTCGTAGGCAACTCGAGGAACATTTAGGGACTATGATATTTATGATGACTTAAAACTGAGGGTCTTTGCTAAGAATATCCCTACGTTCGAGGGACATAACCATTTCTGAAGGCAACCAAAGTGGGAAATACCCTAAGGGTGCAAGTGTGCAATAATATGCTTTTTTCAGATATTTTATCTTGATGTTAGTGATCTAAGATTAATTGATTAGTTCTTGCCATACACGCCTAACTTACTAACAGTTTATATACAGGCATATAATATAGTGTACAAAGTAAAACCTACAGCTATTACAAGGCTTCGGGGCAATTACAATTATATCTGACTGAAAATATAAAGTGCGGAAATTAAAACCCTAATTAAGCTATTACAAACCGGTAGGCAGTTACAATAATCAAAAAATGTAAAAGTAAATAAACGCGCGCATGAATTGAAAATATGTCTAAAATCCTAAGTGAAAGAAATTCTTTTTGTTTGTTTTTGTTATAAAAAGAAATTGAATTAAAAATCCTAAGTCTATTAAATTTTAGTTTTTTTAAGAAAATATTAAAATAATTAATTAACTAATTGACAAAATTAATTTAATATAAAAAGCTAAGCCTAATGTTTTTATGGTTTTTTAATGTTAATTAAAGCTTAGAAGAAGTAAGGACAAACAACCAAAAAAAAAAGGACAAAATCGAAAGATAAAAACAGTAAATGAAAAGAGTGCATTCTTGGAAGTAAGGCCTGGATCGAAGAGGCTTGGGTTGCCTTTCGATCCAGAGGGCTGATCGAAGACCTCGTTCGAGGGTCTTGGGGGTACTAGATCTGGAAGCAAATTTGTTAGAAATTGAAAATGCAGGGCCTGGGATTCGAACCATGGTCCCTTCGATTGCACGAATTCCCTTTTACCACCCGAGCTGCTTGCTCATTCGAAATACATGACACCTGCTTTTAGTCCTGAAAATTAGTTAGTTCGAAACTAAATAAAACAAAAAACATCTCATTTGAAATCAATCCCTGAACCCGGATCTAGGTTTGTTTCGGTTTGCCACAGCCGATATCATTGGTTTCAAAGGTAACCAGCTTCGAAAAACTCTATACATGGTATTCGAACGTACGAACACTGCAACTTGCATACATTTTGTTAAATCGCTCACAAATAACAACAAAAACTATAAACATGCAATTATGAGTCTAATTTAAGATTAAGTGGGATTGAACATTTTTACCACTGGAGGCGCCTGGATCTACATCTTGGGTGTGAGATGGCTGGGGCAAGAGCAAGTGTATGTCTATGTGAACTCCAAGAACACGATCAGAGTGTTAATCTGGACGGAGGATGCCTGCAATGGTATGGAGTTTTGACAACTTTGGAATTTGATGCTATTTTCTGGACCTTCGTGGGGAAGGTTGCGTTTTTTGCGAGGCAATATGTGTGTCTCTTCGTCCATTTTTTCTCTGAGATCATGAGGTTTATATAGACAAGGGATTTTAGGTCAACATTTCTGTATCAAATCTTGGTCCATTATGATGAAGATATTTGATTTGATTTCTTCATAAAAACTTGCTATATTTGATTCAATCAGGTGCCAATCCATTTTCATGCGTTACTGCCAGCCTGTTATGAGTTGATTGGGCCTCCAATATGATTGAAATCGAAAGATGACATGCCCCTGCAGAATTTGTTCTCTTCGAAGGCTTTGAACTCTAATTTTAATTGCACCAGCTTCGATGTCATGGCTCCTTCGATTGAGCCACTCTCTGCTTTGATTGCTTGATTTGAAGAGAATCACCCTGGTCGAATCAGCTCTTGTGGAGTTACGAACAAACAAGGCAAGGATCTGGCCTTTAACTCGGGAATTGAATCCACGATCAACATTGAATTCTTGACATACTTGCAAGGAAAACATGCCATTTTGAACTTTGGGTGAACCTGGATAGGTTAGGATAGGTGTTTTGTTCGAATTTGGATTAAGGCTTTCATCATGGTTCCTTCGATTAAGTATCAAGTTTTTCTCTCTTCGGTGGCTTTGAACTTGGTCCAATCGAAGCGTTATCTTATTGACTAATCAAAGTGTTGTTTTACACTCCTTGATGGCTCTAAGTCCTGATTCGAATTGCCCAGAACTTCCCTCATCATAACATTTGTTTTCCTTTGAAGGATCTGAATTCGGATTGCACCAACTTTGTTATCATGGCTCCTTTGATTAAATCTTAAGCCTTGCTCCCTTAGATGGCTCTGCATCTTGATTCGGATTGCTCATATTCTCAGCATCAGAGCTTCTACGTTTGAACCATAGTCTGCAGAAAGGCTCAGAGTTATCCTCTCCAATCTGCATAAATTCGAATGCCCATTGTTGTACCCCAAAATTTTCCCTCTCATTTTATCAAGATTTCCCCTCACAAGACTCCTTGAACTCCAGACAGGATTAAGGTTTGCTCTGCTCAAGACATCTCCTTGCACTGATTACCTGAAATTAGGGTTTGAGTTTGCACAGGGATTTTTGGACTTCCAATGTTCAAAGTGACTTTCATACTTCATGTTGGACTCATAAGTTTGTCCATACCAAGTTTCAAGCCCTAAATCGAATTTTTACCCAGTCAATTGGACAATTGACCTAGAAATCAATTGTATTAGGGAAAAAGTCAATTGTGGCCAATTTACAGTCAAACCTCATAAATTTTGACCCACATCAACCTTATAAACTCATATAAACCATTTGATCAAGTTTGGACCACAACTTCACAAGAAATTTGATCAGATCACCAAAAGGGTAAAATGGTCATTTTTAAGGTTTTGACTGCACAAGGGCAATTTCTGATTTTTGACCTAGTCAATGGCAAATTAAGTTCAAGCATGGATTCAAGGACTCAATGGCATCATCTTGACCTATTCACAAGGTTCAAAAGATCTCAATTGCATTGGATTGACAGATGAATTTTTCAGTCAACTGATCAAATTTTGACTGTACACTGAAAAGTCAAACTTTGACTTTTTGGTCAAAATCAAGTGCCAAGGGTCATTTTTCATCAAGATGTGTCAAAACATGAAACTTGTTCATCAAGAAACCCAATTTTGCAAATTAGGGTTTAGGATTGAAAAATTTCATAACTTAGAATTTTTCTAAGTTATGAAATTTTCTTAATTTTTCCCAACTTTGCCCAACATTTTCACCATGATGCATTTGGTTTAAAACGAAACTTCCAACATGAAAGTTGTAGTCCTCCACAAAGTCTACAACTTTTATTCACAAAGTTTTCCCAAAAGAAGCTTGGATCTCAAGTTATGATTTTTGGAACAAGGGTCCATGAAACTTTTAACTTAGTGAAATTTTGCCCTAGTTTAGGCAGGATTTTGGCCTATCTTCATGGAAATTTTTCACATGGTTCCACTTGGAATATAAAATTTCATTTCAAAGATGGATTGTAGAGCATGTTGCAAGCTTTCTAAAAATTCCAAGAACTCCCTAAAATCATTTGTGGTTAGGGAGAATCGAAAGTTTGAAGTTGGCAAAAACTCATTTTTCATCCATGGCATGTTCATAGTGATACAAGTTGCAAACTATAATCAGCTTTCTTTGCACTAGATTACAGGCCTCAAAACCATTACATACTCAATAATTTAATGCAAATCCATTGGTCTAAGGCTTTGTTTTGGTCATTAGAGCATTGCACACAAGATTAATCCCTAAATAGAAAAAGCAACATTACCATTTTTGCTTAAATTTTGCTTTATGTCAAAATGGCATCCTTGAGCATTGAGCCATATCTTGTGCAGCAAATAAAATACACCATCTTGAGGGGCCAAGAGCATAGTATGCAAGCTGATGAATAGCCTGTACAGGCCTGCTTTGCATCACTTGTCCACTTTTGCTTCATATACAAGAAACATGTCCAATATCACACAACTTACACATCTGAAAAAACCAACCTTTGCAAACATTTGAAACATTTTTCTCACATCCCCTTGAGCCATAAACACGACCCTTTGAGCCCTAAAACCTCCCATTGCACAAAATCATCTTCATTTGGTAAAACAGGGCAGTCCCTGCAGTTTGACTTCTATAGCTCAAATCCCTCGTGCGTTTTGCCTCAAACTGGTTCAAACACCTTCCATACAACCTATCCAAGCTATCCCAACCCTTAAACACTGATTGTAAATCCATTTACAGGGTTTGCCATTTTTGATTTAAGCTTTTGTAGGTTGAGTTCTGTAGGCTTGTTCAAGCACATTCAAGGAAAGCTGGGCATTGAAGGAGGTCAAGGGAAGTTCAAGCAAGCTCCCAAACATCTCAGGCCTCACTGAAAAGCTCAAAATTGTCAGACACGAAGTCAACTGAAATTGGTTTTTGTCAACTTCCTATCTCTCTATTTAGGAACAATTAGGCTTAGGTTTATGAATAAGAAATGTAGTATCCATAGCCATGAAGCTGTACATATGCTCAGTTTTCATTTTAGTTAAGCATGCTAAGAGAATTTGGTCCATGAACATCCTGAAAAAAATAGGTTAAGATTTGGGGCCAGAGAAATTCTCTCTGGTCTTTGAGAGTTAGGACAAGTTTTTCATATGGTTGAATTCGTCTTGGAAAACTCTACAACTTTGATGTTATGTGTTTTTGCATTAGAGCACGTATGCAGGTTGTTCGTGTTTGTATAGGGCGCGCGAAATTTTGAAGAACAGAGGTTGAAGATGAAGTCTGGTGGGCTGGGTTTGGTCCTGACTCACTATTGACACCCCCCTTTTCTGAATACACCCCCTTGGCCCAATTTCTTTATATTTTATATTTTTGTATTTATTTTCATTTTCTGATTTTATTTTATATTTTCTAAACATAAAAAATACCCAAAAATATTTTCATAAATTTTCACATTTATTTTTATTATTTTATTATTTTTTTTAGACATGAAAATAATTATTAAGTAGAATACACTTTTATTTTATTTAATCAAAAACTTTTAAACATTATAAAAATATAATATATTTTTATATTTTATCATTTTATACCTATAAAATAATATTTTTCTCATATACTATTATTTATCTAAATATTTGTGTATATTTATATTTTATTTTTGTATATAAAATAATCAATATAATATATATTATCTTAAAACCAAAAAAAAAACTAGGGTTCCCACCCTTATTAAAAAATAATAATAATAATACTTTTTTTAATATAATTTTTTACACTTGAATATATTTTATTTTTATTGTACATAAATAATATAGTTAACATATTTACATTCTTAAAAGGAAAATTAGGGTTTTACCCTTAATAAAAATAATAATAATCCTTTTTTATTTATTTCTTTCTTTTTTGCATTAAATATTTTTTACATACATAAAAAATAAACATACACATTTTTGCATATTCATAATATTTTGTGTATTTATTTAATTTTTTCATTTAAATATTATTGATTTATTATTTATGCCATTGATTCAATTTGGATGTAATAGTATAATTAGAGTTTTAATTTCTTGTCAAATAATCCCCATTCAAAAATTGTATCCCCTTCCCATATCAAATGTTGTAATAGTATAAATTTATTTTCGCATTTATGCTTTCAATTATGCCATGGTTAGAGATTAGGGTTTGTATGCACAAAAAAAATCCAAAATCAAACAAATAGCTTGACTAATACAAAGACAAAAATGCATGAAAATGATAACACAATGCACACTTGCACCCCAAGGGTTTCATCCACTTGTTGCCTTAAAATGGGCCATGTTATGCATGTTGAGTACTTTGGCAAAACAAAAGATCATAGTCCCTCGATGATGCTATCTTGGTTGCCTAAATAAAATGATCTAGTCCCTCAAAAATTTGATAAAAATACTTAACACAATTGCTATCATGGTCTATACGATGACCCGCGCCTGTCCCGTTTAACATCCTAATACAAGGTTGTTTACCAAATGCAATGGTAAAACAACAGTGTCAAAAGGGTTAAAAACATATAGGAAAGATCTTTGAGTAAAATAGGGTAGATAACTCTTAGTTACTTGATCAAAACTTGCAAAACATCCTTGCTATTTTTCAAACACACCTCACAACACAATTTCAAAACATTTCCCAAACCAAACTTTCAAAACATTGAAATATCTTTTCAAAAGACAAATACACCTTTGTATATATTCAAACAAGAATCATTACAAAGGTTGCCACAACGATGGCCTCTTTTCAAAACATTTTCAAAACCACACACAAAGCACCATTTCAAACAATTGAAAAGCAAAAGCAAGTGATCTAAACAAGTAACTAAGAGCCCATGGATAACCATGGATGAAAAGGGTGCTTGCACCTTCCCTTTTCATAATCTACTCCTCGAACCCAAGAAAATATCTCAAAGGTCTTTCCTGTGCTTTTTGACTTTTCCTTTGGATAAAATAAAAAGTCGGTGGCGACTCTTGCTAAACTGAAACATTTGCGAACACAAACGCAAAACCTCAAGTCAGTTCTCCCACCGTATCACAGAACTGGCGACTCTTCTGGGGAATATAACTAAAAGTGGAGTAACCTTAGGGTTTAGATCACCTTTACATGCTTATCTTGTTTGCTTTGATTGCCTTACATTTGGTTCTCTTGTTTGGGTTTGAATCCTCCACCCGGATTTTTGGGAAACATTCATAGGTAAATAGTAATACATTATGGAAATTGTGCAGGGTATACCGACATGGTTGAAGCAATAGCTATATTAGTGCGACATATTTGTGGGTACCGGTAGCCTTTGAGTCAATCAAAGAGAATACGGGGCCGCTGAGTGATGTTGTTGTACCCCAAAATTTTCCCTCCCATATTCCTCAAGGTTTGTCAAGAATGATCCTTAAATTGCTCAAGATTGCTCAAGGGTTGTACAGTCAAACCACCTCCTAAGACAGCTGAAATTAGGGTTTTGGTTCTTTCAAGAAATTTGGGGTTTTCAATGGTTCAATCAAGTCTCATATGCCTATATACATTCTCAAGCACTTACATGCCAAGTGTCAAGACTCGCAGTGTCAATTTGCACAGTCAAAAGCCTCATTTGATCCACAGTCAATTGCAAGGGCAAAATGGTCATTTTACAATCAAAAGTCAGAATTTTTGGGTCAACATCTCATTTTGAGTTCACAATCATCATTTGATCAAGTATTGATCATGATTCCATAAGGATAACTCAAAAAATCATCAAAGATGCAAAAGTTACTATTTTTGGACAGTAGAAAAGTCAACTGTATTTTGACCAGGGCATAACTTTTTCATGGTTTGTCAGAAAAATCCCATCCAATGCTCATTTTTAAGGGGATGCAATTTCCTACAATCCATATTCACACTCCAAGTTCAAGAAATGCTCTCACAAGAAGTTATCAATTTTTACATTATAGGTCAATTTCAAAAGTCAACAAAATTACACTTTGAGTCAAAGGCCATAACTTGATATTGGTAAATCCAAATGACATGGGACCAAAGGCATTGGTTATAGGACTTCAAGACCTTTCCAAAATGTCCAAGAACATGTTCATATGATCAAAATTGAGCAAGATGTGCATTGGATAAGTTGGGAAATTTTTATGGATTTGCAAAAGTCAACTTTGCCCAAAACACCTTCTTTTTGCTAATGGGCCTTAAATCTCTTCTTGAAACTTCATCCATGTCCTATGCACGACCCATCAAGCTTAATTGAATTTATTTTCTTATTTTTATTGATTAATTGGATTTTTAATTAATATTAATTCATTTAATTAATTTAAATTGTAGGAAAATGCAAGATTTGATTTTTCAATCAATTTGTGAAGCAAATATGGTCAAGATATGATGGCAAATTCGTGTACCAAGTCAAAGATACAAAACATCCAAATTTGGCAACATTTTCCAATCATGAAAAATCAAAAATATTTGATTTTCAATCAAAGATCTAATCATCATTACAATGGATTCTTGCTCAAGTTTTTGACCTAATTCGTTTCCTCTATATATATGCAAGCAAATCCTAACCTCATGGACGTGAAAAAACTGCAGAAACACCCCATACAATTTCAAGAAATTCCAAGAAAATTTAAAACGGGTTTTTGTACTCTAGGGCGATTTAAGAGTTTTTATTGATTCCAATACATTGCAGGAGATCCCAGGAAGGTTTTGCAATCAAATTCAGACCTTAAAGCTCAAGAAATCACTGAAAACAGAACCACGGTTTGCACTTATTTTCCAAAATCGTATTGCTGAATTCATGCATATTTAACATATTTTCTTGATTGATTTGTGTTGCTAGGAACCATACGAAGCTAATGGTATCATTTAATTGAACTATAACTCCCTGAATCACAAGATGCCATGAACAATTTCTAGGGTTCTTGAGCTTTGAAATTGGGGATTCCTAAACCAGGAAAAATTGAGACCATTAAGATACATGACTGAATTCGTGAGGACAAGAAAAACCTAACCCACCCATCGCGAAATATTTATGCTTGCTGTAGCTCTAATCGCTATTTTTCCTTGCAGTATATAGTGAGGGTTAAAAACCCCCGCTATCTAATTTTATTTTTGCAGGAACAATGAGGAAGATGATGATGTGTTGATACACCATTGGGCAGTTTGAAAAGTGCGCGCTATTTTTTATTAAGCAACATAGTTGTTTTGTTTACTAATATATTGATTGTTTATTATCCCAATAATGAATAAAGCAGCGTGGTTGAGTGGTGAGTGCATTGGCTTGGAAACGTTGGGACCTGGGTTCGAATCCCAGGTCCCCCAAAACCTTTATTTCCTTTTCCTTTGAATGTTCACATGCAGGTTTCATAATGAGGTCCATCATATACCTCTAGTTATCAACGCGCCAGGTGTCTTCCAGCATAGATCCAGTGGCCAAAGCTGGGTGATCACCATACTCCCCAGTCAACCAGCGCATAGACAATCACCAAAGTCAAAGCAGGCTTGAGGTTAATGGGCTACAAATTTCCAAACATACCTCCTAATTGGGCCAGCACCCCCCTGGGTTTATTTCTTTTTTTCTCTTTTATATTTTCTATTTAAATTGTTTTTCTAATTATTATTATTATTATTTAATTAACCAAATTAATTTTTTCATAATAAAATCAGAAAACTAAAAATGTAATATTTTTTATTATTATTTATTACTTTCACCCTTAATTTATTATTTTTGTAAATAAATATAATTAACTAATTTAGTTTAATTAGGTTATTTCTAACTTTTTTTCACAATAAATAAAATCAATGTAGAATTAGGTTTTTTGACAAATTTTAATCCTTTTATTTCCTTAAAACATTAAAAACCAAAAAAAAAGTATTTCTTTTGATTTAATTAATTCATTAGTTAAGGTTAAATTTAATAAAAATGCAAAAAATCATAAAAACTTCTTTCTTTCTCAAAAAGGGGTCAAAACCCTAAGAACTTCTCCGATTTAATATTCTCTCGCGCGTATGTTTGTTTTATTAATTTTTTATCCATATAATGGTATTTGCTCCGAGAATGTAATAGCGTTAATTAGGACTTTTTATCGCTTTCCTTTAATTTCCCGCAATTTACTTTTCAAGGGTTGTTTTTGGCGATGTAAATACCTGACGCCTTGTAATAGTTTAGTTTTTATTTTCCGCAACTATTAACTGCTAGATGTATGTTAACTAGGCTATGCATGACAAGATCTCTCTTAAAATAAAATCAAAACGTAGCTCACCATAACATGTACAAAGATAACTTAACATGAAACCTGACACACGTGCACATGCCACTCCTAGGGTACGCCTCACTTGGTTGCCTCGACGTGGTCATTGAGTATAGGGTGTTTTAGAGGTCGCCCTCTTGTCTAAAGATCAAAAGTTGCCTCGAAACGGTTGCCTCGGATAAAAAAGATCTAAGACATTAGGGTTACCGCTAAGGCGTCCTACTATTGCTTTGGTGACCACATCTCCCTATAATCGAATTGACCCGAAAACTCCAACGACGGTGCTACCTACTCCTCAATAGTGGGATAGTACTGTCTAAAGAACATTTGCACAGCTTAATTCCTTTTGAGTAGGTAGAGATTCTCAGGTACTTGCTCTTTTCAAAACAAAAAATACTTTTCGCACCTACACTTTTCTAACAAAAGTTTTCAAACAACACTTCATACACTCTTGAGGACAGATACAAGAGTTAAATTGAAGTTTTCAAACAAACTTTTTTCAAAACCCACAAACACAAGAAAAGCAAAACATTTTTGAAAACATAGTGAGCAAGTACCTAAGAGCCCGTGGATAACCACGGATAGAAAGGGTGTTAACACCTTCCCTTTCTATAATCTACCTCCCGAACCGAGAAACATCTCGAAAAGGAATTTTGCTGTGCTTTTGTCCTTTCCTTGTTGGAGAAAATAAAAGACGGTGGCGACTCTTGCTTACCGCGACATTTCGCGAACCAGCATTCCAAAACAGTCAGTTCTATTTCCACCGATCACAGAACTGGCGACTCTGCTGGGGACTTAATAAGTGAGGTGTACCTTAGGATTAGATCACTCTATGTTTTCAATTGTATGCCTTGAATACTTTAATATTGTGGGCTTGCATCGGAGTTTTATAGATCCTAACCCGGATCTGAGGAATACCCTTTAGGTAAGTAGCAATAAACTGTGAGGGACCTGTCCGGCGTAGACCGACACGGGTGAAGCAGTAGCTACGTTGGTGTGACACCTTGGTCTGTACCGATATCCCTTGTGTTGGAACAAGGAGAATATGGGTCTTCTGAGGATTCATTAAGCAGCAACTGACCTTAGAACCTTAAATTGACCAACTTGGCCATAGAACAGTAGCAGTATGCTACACTCATTGAGGCTAAACTCTCGCGATGGTTCCGGCCGCAAGAAAAGGTTGCTAAGATGGAGTTATGACCGATTGAGGGTAGTCAGTGATATTGAGATCCTCTAGAACCCTGTTACTATTTTTAGGACAGGTCTTAACCAACTGAAACTGAAAGAGGGTAGTACCTAAACTTCATGCTGGCCTGAAATCTAAGGGCTCTTGTGTGACTTGTGTGCCTTACCATGTTTGCCTTTTGTGAATACTTGTGGTGTGCCTTTATCATGACATCATAACATCATACCATTGCATGCATCCTGCATAAGGACTAACCCATTTCAAATACAAGAGGGTTTCATCTTTGCTCTGTTTTGTAGGACATCATGATGCCCATGCGAAGGAATACTATCCGGCTCAACTTTGTTCAACCACCTGCTTTGCTTACAGAATTGGTTGATAGGATTCCAAACACTACTTCCTTCATCAAGAGGCATGGTTATCTTCTCGGTTTAGTCACTTCAAAGTGGGACCAATAATTGGTGAGCGTCCTGGCCCAGTTTTATGATCCGCTATACCATTGCTTCACCTTTCAAGACTTCCAGCTGGTCCCTACCCTGGAAGAATTCTCTGATTTGCTTGGTATCCTTGTTTTGGAACAGACTCCATTCACTGGTTGGGAAAAGACTCTTAGGCCTGAAGAGATTGTTGCAGCCCTTCCCTTGACCAAAGAAGAGGTAATGGCTAACTGGGAGACTAGAAGTGGAGTTAAGGGCTTTTTGGCTAAGTTTCTGATTGGCAAAGCTAATAGTTTCTGGAATGACTTAGACTTCAGGGCGTACGAAGACATTCTGGCTCTCTTAATCTATGGCCTGGTATTGTTTCCAAATCCTAACACCTTTGTTAATGTCAACGCCATAAGGATCTTCATCTCTCGGAACCCTGTACCCACTCTCTTGGGTGATATCCTGTAAGAGCTTTATGCTCGTACTGCCCGAAGACGGGGAACTTTGTGGTGTTGTGCTCCTTTATTGGTGAGGTGGTTTATTTCGCACCTCCCTAAGTTCGTACTGAAGAACAAAGAAGGAAGGGGCTGGGCTCATAGGATAATGTCTCTCACTGATAATGATATCATTTGGACTCTCAGAGGTTTAGATGAGGTGGCCGTTATTGATCGTTGCAGAGAATATCCTAATGTTCCATTGATCGGAACCCAGGGAGGAATCTCTTATAACCCATGTTTAGCTCTCCGCCAGTTTGGAAGAGCCAGAAGAGAGGGGCCTCATGAGATGTTGATACCTCACATCAGTTTTGAGTTTCAGGTAGATAGTGACGAGCTGCATCGTAGATTCATCCGGGCTTGGGATAGAATTCACAAAGCTGACCCACATGAGTTGGGACCAAAGAATTCTCTCCCAATGGAATCCTATTTCAGATGGGTCCACATCCGTGCTCAGAAGTTAGGTATGCCATACGAAGTTGTCAGGCCTATTACTCTTGAAGTTGCTGATAAAGACGGGGTTCCTCCAATTGTTCTCCATCCTCAGATACCCACTGATATTGGTACACTAAAGAGGTCTTGGGCGCAACTGCAGGAAGAACGGGATTCTTATCGGGAAAGGTTCAATGAACAGGAACAAAAGATCCAGAAGCTGACTAAACAATTGGAGAACGAGCGGATCCTGAATGACTATATCCGTACTGAGAAGAGGAGGCCATGGGAGCATTGATGGGCCTTGGATGTTTCTTTTACAGCTTTTATTTACTTTTCCGTATTTCCATTCTTGTAACGCCTAAGGGCAATTTGTTGAACAATTTAAATTCCAAGGTTGAATCTAATAAAGTTTGTTTCCCTTCTTGTCTACAAAGTTGAATCCTGATTGTCTTTGAAAACATAAATCATACGCATTTCATTCCATCATATGCATAACAGGTACCCTTTTTACAGGTCACTTATCTTCTTCGCTGTTTATTTCAGCAATCATCATGTCTGCTGAACCTTCCACTGAACAAGCTATCAAGGCCCTCCAGGCCCAGAATTCCTAGTTCCAAGAATTGGTTATGAGCTTAGCCAAGGGTCAACAGGAGTTGAAGACCCTGATTCTGAAGAAGAAGAAGAAGAAGAAGAGGACCGTCTTGTTCAACACTGGACGCAGATTTGGGAATGGATTACAGAATGAGGTTGAGCTGACTACCTCATCTGTAGGAAAAGACAACCCACAAGAGAGAAAGGTTCCTAGTCCCGTGGTCTCCGACAACGAGACGGATTATGATGATGAACAGTACCCTCCTGCCGAGGACAGGTACAAACAGTTGGAGGACCGCTTAAGTGCTATGGAGATACAGAATGTGCCCGGGTTGGACTTTGGAGACCTAGGCTTATCCTCTGGGGTGGTGATTCCCCATAAGTTTAAGGCACCTGCTTTTGCCAAATATGACGGAGCCTCCTGCCCAAAGCTGCACCTCCGATCGTATGTAAGGAAGATCCAATCTTACACTGCTGACAAGAATTTGTGGATCCATTTCTTCCAGGACAGTCTTTCAGGGACTCAACTCGAATGGTTCTATCAGCTGGATGGAGCCAGTATTCGTAACTGGGAGGATCTGGCTACTGTGTTCTATAAGCAGTATCAGTATAATTCCGACCTCGCTCCTACGCGTACCCAACTCCAGGGTATGTCACTAGGGACGGGTGAAGGATTTAAGGAATATGCTCAAAAGTGGAGAGACCTTGCTGGAAGGGTGCAGCCACCTCTGACTGACCGTGAACTTGTTGATATGTTTCTGGGGACCCTGTCTGGTCCGTTCTTCAACCATTTGATTAGGAATTCTTCAGCTGGGTTTACAGACCTTATCTTGACTGGTGAGAGAATTGAAGCTGGTATCAAGTCTGGGAAGATACATAAAGGTGCCTCCTCGAGCACTGAGAAGAAGCCCTTCAAGAAGGAATCCAGTGTTGTTTATGGTCAAGGAGACAGAATAGACCGGAACGCCGCCAAGCTGTCAACGCGGAGGTTATTTCAAAACCTACTGCTGCTCCTCAGCATCATAACCAACAAAGGGGTGAGAGACCTAGAAGGCAGTTCACTCGGCTCAGTATGACCTTGTCCCAGATATTGCCGCAGTTACTGACAACCAATCTGGTGACCATAAAAGAAGCTCCGAATGTTGTAAACACCACATCCCCAAAGTACAATCCTAACGCCCATTGCGCTTATCACTCTGACAGCCCGGGGCATACTACGGATGATTGTTGGGCTCTGAAGAATAAGGTTCAGGACCTAATTGATGCTAAAGAGATAGAGTTCGAGGCGCCTGAAAGGCCCAATGTTGTGACTGCTCCCATGCCCAAGCATGGAGTGAATGCTGTAGAGGAAGACCTGTTTGTAGCCTCTGTGGATGATATTGTTACTCCGTTGTTGACTGTCAAGAGGAACCTGTTGCTAGCCAGTTTATTTCCGGGATGTAGTAAAGGTTGCCATCTATGTTCTGTTTCACCTACTGGTTGCCCATCTTTGAAGTCAGGTATCAAAAACCTGATGAATAATAAAGAAATCCTGTTTGAGAAGGTTGTTGTTCCTGCTACCACTACCGAAGAAGTTTCCATTGTCACCATTTTCAACAATTCTCCCAAGGCTCCCTCGAGGAAGCCTGTCAAAATTATGCCTGCTCAGAAGGTTGCACCCATAATCATCATTGTTCCGGGGCCCATCCCCTATACATCCGACAAAACTGTCCCTTGGCACTATGGGGCAAATGTTTATGTGCTCGGAGTTAAGCAAGAGTTCGATACTAATACCGGCATCAGCAACATCACCGAGCCTGCCAAGGTCACCCGCAGCGGTAGACTTTTCTCACCAGATATTGCGCCACCAGCTATCCAGAGACCTATTGTCATCACACCTGCAAGTGTGCCTACTTCCCTTCCTGATCAGGTTCCTATTTCTACCCCTGCTGCCGAGTCATCTGACGCTCGGGGCAAAGGGATCGCCACCGATATGCCTGCCCGGATGGAGACGCCAAAGACAACCACTGTTGAAGCTTCCAAACAGGAGATGGAAGAGATTCTTAAGATTATCAAGAAGAGTGATTATAATGTAGTTGAGCAGCTGGGGCACACCCCATCTAAAATTTCTATGCTATCACTGTTGTTGTGTTCAGAGGCCCATGCCAAGGCTTTGATTACCTTCCTGAGGACGGCCCACGTGCCACAAGAGACGTCAACTGATCAGTTTACCGATTGTGTGGCCAATTTAACTGCTGATAATGGTTTGGGTTTCTCCGACGCTAATCTGACTGCTAAAGGGAAGAGCCAGAACGATGCCCTGCATGTCTCCATTGAATGCAGGGGCACTACTCTTGCACATGTGTTGGTTGACACTGGTTCCTCATTAAACGTCTTGCCCAAGAAAGCTCTAGACAGGTTAGACTGCGAGGGGTTGGAGCTAAAGCCAAGTAACATTGTTGTCCGGGCCTTTGACGGGTCTAAAAGGATGGTACATGTTGAGGTTGATATTCCAATCAGGGTTGGTTCTCAGGTCTTCGATTCTACATTCTATATGATGGACATTCGATCGTCCTATTCTTGTTTGTTGGGTCGTCCATGGATCCATAAGGCTGGAGTTGTGACCTCCACACTACATCAGAAGCTGAAATACCCAGTCAAAGGGAAGATTGTGACAATGTAGGGGGAGGAAGAATATATGGTCAGCCACCTCAACTCGTTCCGGTACATAGAAATGGATGGGGAGTTCATTGAGACTCCATTACAGCACTTTGAAGAGGTTCCTCAGACACTGGCATCAGCTGAAACTGTGATTGAAGATTCTCCTTTGAATATGGCTTCCTTAAAGGATACCCGGGCTGTTATTGAGAAGGGTGAGTGCGCAAACTGGGGCCGACTTCCTGATTTCACTCAGAAGACTGACAAGTTTGGTTTGGATTTCACTGTAGAAGCTCAGAGGGTTGTTTGTCGTGCAAGGATTGGAAGACCTCCTGTGTTCATCAGCAACTCGGGAGTAAATGCCATCAAAGATGACGTGGAGGAATCTAAATTCGACAGCTGGATCTACCCTACGACTGACGGTGGACCAAGCAATTGGATGGCAAAAGAATTCATACATATTACTTTTATGACTCAGTAATGAACTCCTTTGTTTTGAATTTGTAACAGACAATATTGTGAAACTTTATGGCCCGGTGTCTTACCCGGGGCACCGTGGTTTCATTTGTGAGGGCTTTTGTGTGTCATTTTCATATATCATTAATAAAAGCATTGGACGTTTTTTTGCATTTCAAATCTTTCGCTCCTTGTATTTCTTTATTATATATTGCAAAACAGCTATTTACACACACTCACATATACAGGTCCCAATCCACTCTGGATCTCACTGGTAACGACTCTGCTACTGCCAGTTATGACTTCGAAAATCCGATCAACTTAGCCGAAGACGAAGGTGAAGATGATTGCGAAGTGCCTGGTGAGCTTGAAAGACTGCTACTCCAGGAAGAGAGGGCCATTCAGCCACATGAAGAGCCAGTGGAAACGGTAAATCTGGGTACTGAGACAGACAGAAAGGAAGTCAAGATTGGTGCAAACCTGGAGCTCAGTGTGAAACAACGGTTGATTCAAATGCTGCATGACTACGTGGAAATCTTTGCCTGGTCTTACGAAGATATGCCTGGGTTGGACACCGACATTGTGGTTCATCACCTGCCTACTAAGGAAGACTGTCCTCCGGTAAAACAGAAGGTTCGTCGTATGCGTCCAGAGATGTCCGAGAAAATCAAAGCGGAGGTTATGGAACAATTTGACGCCGGTTTTCTAGCAGTAACTTCTTACCCTCAGTGGGTTGCCAACGTGGTTCCAGTGCCGAAGAAGGGTGGTAAGGTCCAAATGTGTGTCGACTACAGGGATTTGAACAGGGCGAGCCCTAAGGATGATTTCCCTCTGCCTCACATTGACGTTTTGGTTGACAACACTACTCAGCATAAGGTATTCTCCTTCATGGACGGGTTCTCCGATTATAATCAGATCAAGATGGCTCCTGAAGACATGGAGAAGACCACTTTTGTTACTCAGTGGGGCACCTTCTGTTACAAGGTCATGCCTTTTGGGTTGAAAAATGCTGGGGCAACCTACCAACGTGCCATGGTTGCTTTGTTTCATGACATGATCCATCATGAGATTGAAGTATACGTCAATGATATGATTGCAAGGTCCTAAACTGAGGAGGAACACCTTGACCATCTACAGAAGCTGTTTGACCGGTTGAAGTTGTACAAGCTGAGATTAAACCCGAACAAGTGCACCTTCGGGGTGAGATCTGGAAAACTATTGGGTTTCGTCGTAAGCGACAAAGGTATTCAAGTGGACCCTGCCAAAGTGAAATCCATACAAGAGATGCCAGTTCCCAAGACAGAGAAAGAGGTCAGAGGCTTTCTAGGACGTCTGAGCTACATTGCCCGATTCATCTCGCACTTAACTGCTACTTGTGATCCAATCTTCAAGCTACTGAAGAAAGATCAAGTAGTACGTTGGAACGATGAATGTCAGGCCGCTTTCGAAAGGATCAAAGAGTATCTCCAAGAGCCACCCATTCTTATGCCACCGGTTGAAGGGAGACCTCTAATCTTATACTTGACAGTACTTGATAACTCAATGGGATGTGTGATGGGTCAGCATGACGAGTCTGGCCGAAAAGAGTACGCTATTTATTACCTTAGCAAAAAGTTTACCGACTGTGAGACCCGATACTCACTGCTCGAGAAAACTTGATGCGCTTTGGTATGGGCTGCTCGCCGGCTGAGACAGTATATGTTGACTCACACTACTCTATTGATTTCAAAGATGGATCCAATCAAGTATATCTTCGAAAAGCCTGCTTTGTCCGGAAGAATAGCAAGATGGCAGATGATCTTGACTGAGTATGACATCCAGTACATGACTCAAAAAGCAATAAAGGGAAGTGTGTTGGCAGACCATTTGGCACATCAGGCAGTAGATGATTACCAGTCGATGAACTTTGAGTTTCCAGACGAGAATATCATGGTAGTGACTGATTGTGAAATACCTGGACCGGATGAAGGACCTGAGGAAGGATCCCGATGGTCTATGCACTTTGACGGAGCCTCAAACGCTTTGGGTAACGGTATTGGCGCTGTGATCATATCTCCTAAGGGCTCTCATACTCCACTTACCGCCCGACTATGTTTCAACTGCACCAACAACATGGCGGAGTATGAAGCATGCATCATGGGTCTTCGAGTTGTAATTGACCTAAGGATCAAGTTTTTGAGTGTCTTCGGGGATTCCGCTCTCGTGATCAGTCAGATCAAAGGCGAGTGGGATACGAAACACCCAAATCTTATTCCTTACAAGGAATATGTATTGATGTTGCTTCCCCATTTCGAGGAGATAACCTTTGAACACTTCCCAAGAGAGGAGAATCAGTTGGCGGACGCGCTAGCTATGATGTCTTCTATGTTCAAAGTCAAATGGGACAACGAGGCTCCCCGGATCATTATTTGGAAATTGGATGAACCTGCACACTGCTGTGATCTTGAGACTGATGAGGTAACGGAAAATCCTTGGTATCATGAAGTAAAGAGGTACTTGGAAGCTCAAGAATACCCCGAGGGTGCATCCGTTAATGACAAGAATTTTCTGAGAAGGTTTGCGGCAAAGTTTTTCCTCAGCAATGACATTCTTTACAAACGAAACCATGATTCAACCTTACTGTGTTGTGTGGATAAGATTGAGGCAGAAAGGATCTTGGAAGAGCTGCATGAAGGTACATTCGGAACTCATTCCAGTGGACATACCATGGCAAAGAAAATCCTTCGGGCAGGATATTACTGGTCCACAATGGAAGCCGACTGTTATCAGCATTCTCAGACATGTCACAAATGTCAGATCTATGCTGATAAGGTGCACATTCCTCCAGTTCCTTTGAACGTCTTGACAGCACCTTGGCCTTTTGCAATGTGGGGCATTGATATGATCGGTGAGATCAGACCTACGGCATCCAACGGGCATCACTTCATCCTGGTAGCGATTGATTACTTTACGAAGTGGGTTGAAGCAGCTTCCTTTGCCACCGTAACCAAGAGCGTCGTGGCACAGTTCATTCGGCACAACCTGATCTGTCGATACGGTGTACCGGAGAGGATCATTACGGACAATGGTACCAATCTTAATAACAAGATGATCACTGAGCTCTGTGAGCAATTCAAGATACAGCACCACAACTCTTCTCCTTACTGGCCGGAGATGAATGGGGCTGTAGAAGCAGCTAATAAGAACATCAAGAAGATTGTACAGAAGTGACAGTGACCTATAAAGATTGGCACGAGATGTTACCATTCGCTCTTCATGGGTACCGTACCTCAGCACAGACGTCAACAGGGGCAACACCCTTTTCCTTGGTATACGGCATGGAGGTCGTCCTTCCCATTGAAGTTCAGATACCCTCTCTCCGGATAATGAAGGATGCAGGTTTGAGCGAAGATGACTGGATCCAGACTCGGCTTGATCAATTAAACATAATCGACGAAAATAGACTCACTGCTATCTGTCATGGTCAGACGTACCAAAAACGGATGATCAAGGCATTTAACAAGAAAGTTAGACGACAAGAGTATCAAGTCGGAGACCTGGTAATCAATCGCATAATTCTACCTCATGGTGATCCCAGGGGTAAATGGACCCCCACGTATGAAGGGCCATTTGTGGTTAAGAACATTTTCTCGGGAGGAGCGATGATTCTAACTACCATGGATGGTGACGACCTTCCTCACCCCGCCAATGCAAACATAGTAAAAAGATACTACGCATGATTAAAGACCCGCTAGGTCGACTGGCCTAGGCAAAAATAAGGGCTTCTCGGTGAACCAAAAGGGTTCGGGAAAAATAAGGGATGAAAATAAAAAAATCTGTACACCCGGCAAGTCAAAAACCTGAAAAGGCGGCTTGGGCAAAAAGGGGTATCCCGGTGGACTGAAAACCCGAAAGGGCGGTCCAGGAAAAAGTTAGGGATAAGCGTAATACTATGTCTCATTGGATCACCCTGCATCCAGACGTCGGTATCGACTATCAGGCTCAGACGGCACCAATCAATCAGATTCATCTTCAACTAAGCAGCAAAGTGATGAGACGCTTAAAGACATAAAGGCGATAGCAGAGTTGGAACCCAGTGGGATTTTTCACATAGATGTTTTGTTTCCTTTCCACAAATTGTATAAACTCTATTTTGTTTGGCGGCGTTCTCTTACTAGGACGTCGGCCTCTTGTACAAAACGCCTATTTACAGGAAAATTTCAAAATCAATACAAGTTTCATTTTTCAGACAAATTGCAAATTATTTTTCCTTTATCTGTTTTGTTTTGCAAAGAACGTCCAATGTTCATTTTTGATATATGCATTTGACATTAATTGCTGATCACAAATATTTGCATGCGAAACAAAGGACTAATTACGGGTGACATCGGAAGTAGGGGCAATAAGAATTGTCTAAGCGATCTAGTTGCTTTGTCCACCAAGGTACCAAGGTAAGTTCAGCTGATGAATTTGACCAAGATACAGTCACTCCCCACAGAATAAGACAGTAATGGTAGCTATCCCCCACTGAGCCTTGCCACAATGAACAAATCAGCAATACTCTCCCCCTAAGCAGAGTTAGCCTATCATTAACCCTAAAAGGTCGGGTACCCCCAGTAGATCTTAATATTCTACATCGGATTATAAAGATATTCCCCAGCAAGCACCCCCGGAAGTCTTAATATTCCTCAACGAAATATAAGATTGTTCCCTGGCGGAATACAAGATACCCTCAGTGGAGCCATTTCCCAGCGCAGTCTGGAAAAAGCTTCCCCGCCAGAGTTGAATCATCTTCCCCAGTAGATTCTGGAAGCTTGTCCCCTGCAGAGTACAAATATCTCTCCCCAGCCATATTCAGAGATTATCCCCACCAGAGTCTAACTGGGTTATCCTCAGCAAGTTGCAACTGAAAGATCATCCCCAGTGAAGTTCTTTCTATCCCCCAGCGGAGTTCATCATCAAAATCCCCAACAGAGCTTATCAACGGAATCCCCAGCGGAGTTATCGTTAAAATCTCAGCGAAGCATCTCTTCCCACAGAGTAATTCCCCGCAGAGAAATATCTTCACCAGTGTATTCCCCAACGAAGTTCTTTTCTCCTGCAGGTTTATTCTCACAATCATCTTCGTTCATCATCCCCAGCAGAAACAAAGAACTCAACTCTACTCCCCGACATTTTTCAAGGATTTATTTTCCCAGACAAAGATACATTCATAAACATTTCACATTTCATGCATGACAAAATGCATACGACACAAACATCATGCATTTCATACATCATGACATTGCATGCAACTAATGTTTTGCCTTTTCAGAAAAGGTCAATCCAAAGATAATTACCACCAACCTTTCTTAAGTTCCAGATCAACACCTGTAACTAGCCAGGAAATATCTGTGGACGACTGATTATAGGTTAACACCTGAAACCAGACAGGAAAACCACCTATATGAACTGATTGTAGATCTATACCTGTAACTAGCCAGGAAAGTTATCTACACGAAGAGACTGAAGATCAATACATGTAACAAGCCAGGAAGACTATCTTTCTTTCTCAGGTCAGAGATTAATACCTGAAACCAGCTAGGACAACTATCTCATCGACCAACCTCTCTTAAGTTCCAGATCAACACCTGTAACTAGCCAGGAAATATCTGTGGACGACTGATCATAGGTTAACACCTGAAACCAGACAGGAAAGCCACCTATATGAAGAGATTGAAGATTAACACCTGTAACAGGCCAAGAAACCATCTTTCTTTCTCAGGTCAGAGATTAATACCTGAAACCAGCCAGGACAACTATCTCCCCGACCACCCTTTCTTAAGTTCCGGATTAATACCTGTAACTAGCCAGGAAATATCTGTGGACGATTGATTGTAGATCTATACCTGTAACTAGCCAGGAAAGTTATCTACATGAAGAGATTGAAGATTAATACCTGTAGCAAGCCAGGAAAACTATCTTTCTTTCTCAGGTCAGAGATTAATACCTGAAACCAGACAGGACAACTATCTACTTAACCATCATGAAGTAATCCTACACCGATTCCTTCTCTTCCAAGATGCAGTTTTACACGGACTCATCATCAGGCAACCCTATACCGGTTCCTTATTTCAACCTACCAAGTCACAATTCAACAAACATTTCCAGATGGAATCTTTAAGCCCATCTCCACAACTATCCATTACATTTCCAAATGGCATCTATAAGCCCATCATCCTATCCATCATCTCTCCAAATGGCATCTATAAGCCCATTCTCGACATCATATTGCTGATACTACACCACGCGAGTGCAAATTTCTGGGCACTTTAGTGTTCAATCATCTTCCACCTTTGGATCACGAAAGGCACGCAAGCCAATCTACATCCTCAGGTTTAAGAAGATTGAACAGGAGCAACTGTTGTACCCCAAAATTTGCCCTACCATATTCCTCAAGGTTTGTCAAGAATGATCCTTAAATTGCTCAAGATTGCTCAAGGGTTGTACAGTCAAACCACCTCCTAAGACAGCTGAAATTAGGGTTTTGGTTCTTTCAAGAAATTTGGGGTTTTCAATGGTTCAATCAAGTCTCATATGCCTATATACATTCTCAAGCACTTACATTCCAAGTGTCAAGACTCGCAGTGTCAATTTGCACAGTCAAAAGCCTCATTTGATCCACAGTCAACTGCAAGGGCAAAATGGTCATTTTACAATCAAAAGTCAGAATTTTTGGGTCAACATCTCATTTTGAGTTCACAATCATCATTTGATCAAGTCTTGATCATGATTCCATAAGGATAGCTCAAAAAATCATCAAAGATGCAAAAGTTACTATTTTTGGACAGTAGAAAAGTCAATTGTATTTTGACCAGGGCATAACTTTTTCATGGTTTGTCAGAAAAATCCCATACAATTCTCATTTTGAAGGGGATGCAATTTCCTACAATCCATCTTCACACTCCAAGTTCAAGAAATGCTCTCACAAGAAGTTATCAATTTTTACATTATAGGTCAATTTCAAAAGTCAACAAAAGTACACTTTGAGTCAAAGGCCATAACTTGAGATTGGTAAATCCAAATGACATGGGACCAAAGGCATTGGTTAGAGGACTTCAAGACCTTTCCAAAATGTCCAAGAACATGTTCATTTGATCAAAATTGAGCAAGATGTGCATTGGAGAAATTGGGAAATTTTTATGGATTTGCAAAAGTCAACTTTGCCCAAAACACCTTCTTTTTGCTAATGGGCCTCAAATCTCTTCTTGAAACTTCATCCATGGCCTATGTACGACCCATCAAGCTTAATTGAATTTATTTTCTTATTTTTATTGATTAATTGGATTTTTAATTAATATTAATTCATTTAATTAATTTAAATTGTAGGAAAATGCAAGATTTGATTTTTCAATCAATTTGTGAAGCAAACATGGTCAAGATATGATGGCAAATTCGTGTACCAAGTCAAAGATACAAAACATCCAAATTTGGCAACATTTTCCAATCATGAAAAATCAAAAATATTTGATTTTCAATCAAAGATCTAATCATCATTACAATGGATTCTTGCTCAAGTTTTTGACCTAATTCGTTTCCTCTATATATATGCAAGCAAATCCTAACCTCATGGACGTGAAAAAACTGCAGAAACACCCCATACAATTTCAAGAAATTCCAAGAAAATTGAAAACTGGTTTTTGTACTCTAGGGCGATTTAAGAGTTTTTATTGATTCCAATACATTGCAGGAGATCCCAGGAAGGTTTTGTAATCAAATTCAGACCTTAAAGCTCAAGAAATCACTGAAAACAGAACCACGGTTTGCACTTATTTTCCAAAATCGTATTGCTGAATTCATGCATATTTAACATATTTTCTTGATTGATTTGTGTTGCTAGGAACCATACGAAGCTAATGGTATCATTTAATTGAACTATAACTCCCTGAATCACAAGATGCCATGAACAATTTCTAGGGTTCTTGAGCTTTGAAATTGGGGATTCCTAAACCAGGAAAAATTGAGACCATTAAGATACATGACTGAATTTGTGAGGACAAGACGAACCTAACCCACCCATCGCGAAATATTTATGCTTGCTGTAGCTCTAATCGCTATTTTTCCTTGCAGTATATAGTGGGGGTTAAAAACCCCTACTATATAATTTTATTTTTGCAGGAACAATGAGGAAGATGATGATGTGTTGATACACCATTGGGCAGTTTGAAAAGTGCGCGCTATTTTTTATTAAGCAGCATAGTTGTTTTGTTTACTAATATATTGATTGTTTATTATCCCAATAATGAATAAAGCAGCGTGGTTGAGTGGTGAGTGCATTGGCTTGGAAACGTTGGGACCTGGGTTCGAATCCCAGGTCCCCCAAAACCTTTATTTCCTTTCCCTTTGAATGTTCACATGCAGGTTTCATAATGAGGTCCATCATATACCTCCAGTTATCAACGCGCCAGGTGTCTTCCAGCATAGATCCAGTGGCCAAAGTTGGGTGATCACCATACTCCCCAGTCAACCAGCGCATAGACAATCATCAAAGTCAAAGCAGGCTTGAGGTTAATGGGCTACAAATTTCCAAACATACCTCCTAATTGGGCCAGCACCCCCTGGGTTTATTTCTTTTTTTCTCTTTTATATTTTCTATTAAATTGTTTTACTAATTATTATTATTATTTAATTAACCAAATTAATTTTTTCATAATAAAATCAGAAAACTAAACATGTAATATTTTTTATTATTATTTATTAATTTCACCCTTAATTTATTATTTTTGTAAATAAATATAATTAACTAATTTAGTTTAATTAGGTTATTTCTAACTTTTTTTCACAATAAATAAAATCAATGTAGAATTAGGTTTTTTGACAAATTTTAATCCTTTTATTTCCTTAAAACATTAAAAACCAAAAAAAAAGTATTTCTTTTGATTTAATTAATTCATTAGTTAAGGTTTAATTTAATAAAAATGCAAAAAATCATAAAAACTTCTTTCTTTCTCAAAAAGGGGTCAAAACCCTAAGAACTTCTCCGATTCAATTTTCTCTCGCGCGTATGTTTGTTTTATTAATTTTTTATCCATATAATTGTATTTTCTCCGAGGATGTAATAGCGTTAATTAGGACTTTTTATCGCTTTCCTTTAATTTCCCGCAATTTACTTTTCAAGGGTTGTTTTTGGCGATGTAAATACCCGACGCCTTGTAATAGTTTAGTTTTTATTTTCCGCAACTATTAACTACTAGATGTATGTTAACTAGGCTATGCATGACAAGATCTCTCTTAAAATAAAATCAAAACGTAGCTCACCATAACATGTACAAAGATAACTTAACATGAAACCTGACACACGTGCACATGCCACTCCTAGGGTACGCCTCACTTGGTTGCCTCGACGTGGTCATTGAGTATAGGGTGTTTTAGAGGTCGCCCTCTTGTCTAAAGATCAAAAGTTGCCTCGAAACGGTTGCCTCAGATAAAAAAGATCTAAAACATTAGGGTTACCGCTAAGGCGTCCTACTATTTCTTTGGTGACCACATGTCCCTATAATCGAATTGACCCGAAAACTCCAACGACGGTGCTACCTACTCCTCAATAGTGGGATAGTACTGTCTAAAGGACATTTACACAGCTTAATTCCTTTTGAGTAGGTAGAGGTTCTCAGGTACTTGCTCTTTTCAAAACAAAAAATACTTTTCGCACCTACACTTTTCTAACAAAAGTTTTCAAACAACACTTCATACACTCTTGAGGACAGATACAGGAGTTAAATCGAAGTTTTCAAACAAACTTTTTTCAAAACCCACAAACACAAGAAAAGCAAAACATTTTTGAAAACATAGTGAGCAAGTACCTAAGAGCCCGTGGATAACCACGGATAGAAAGGGTGCTAACACCTTCCCTTTCTATAATCTACCTCCCGAACCGAGAAACATCTCGAAAAGGAATTTTGCTGTGCTTTTGTCCTTTCCTTGTTGGAGAAAATAAAAGACGGTGGCGACTATTGCTTACCGCGACATTTCGCGAACCAGCATTCTAAAACAGTCAGTTCTATTTCCACCGATCATAGATGTCATGAAGCACTAATGAACTCTTAGAACCTTACTTGACCATCTTGGCCTTTTTAGGGGTAGTGAGATGATCGGCTTTGGTGCAGTCCGAAGTTGGTAGATACTCGATACTACACTCATTAAGGGTTTTTTCTTGGAATATTTCGGTCGCCAGTTAAGTGGCTAAACTGAAACAATGAACACAGAAAATAATCCAGTGATATTGAGCTCCTTAGAACCCAGTTACTATTTATAGGACAGGTTGAGCCAACTAACTTCAAGAGGGTACTTACCTATGAAACCCCGTGCAAGCCTGAAACTAGGATCTTGTGTGATTTGCTTGTACATATACTTGTGCATACATCATGAACATCATAAAGCATCATATGCATCCATTAACCATTTCAAGGGTTTGGATCTTCATCTTTGTTCTTGTTTTGTAGGTCATGGAATCACTTCGCAGGAAAACTATTCAGGTCAACCTTGTGAGGATCCCTCCTCAACTCAAGGAGCTTGCTTCCAAGATTCCAGAGAATTCTCTCTTCAGTGAAAGACATGGTAGACTTCTCAACTTGGTCAACTCCAACATTAAATAAGACATGGTGAAAGTCCTCTTCCAGTTCTTTGACCCCATACACCATTGCTTTACATTTCCTGATTACCAACTAGTACCTACTTTGGAGGAATTTTCTCAACTCCTGAGGATTCCTATTCTTCATCAACTACCCTACAACGGTACGGAAAGAGAACCAAAGCCTGAAGATGTTGCTCAAGCCCTACACTTGCAACCATCTGATATCAAAGGTTATTGGGAAACCAGAAGTGGTGTCAAGGGTTTCTTGGCAAAGTTTTTGTTTGAGAAGGCACAAGACTGCTGGAATTCTCTGGATCTGCAAGCTTTTGAGGAGATTGTAGCACTTCTCGTCTATGGGTTGGTCTTGTTCCCAAACCCTGATCAGCTTATAGATGTGAATGCTGTCAAGATTTTCATGTCTCGGAATCCTGTGCCTACATTGCTTGGGGACATCCTACACTCATTTCACACACGAACAATGAGGAAAAGAGGTGTTCTCATGTGATGTACTCCTCTTCTAGCAAGGTGGTTTATTTCTAACCTTCCCCAGTCAGTTTTGAAGAATGAGCAGGGTTTAAGGTGGTCATAACGGTTGATGATCCTCACACATTCTGATGTTCATTAGTGTTCTCGGTCCAGAGAAAATGTCATCATCATTGATTGTTGCGGAGAATTCCCTAATGTCCAACTACTTGGCATTAGGGGAGGCATTACCTACAACCCCTGTTTAGCTGAGACAATTTGGGTATGCCCGAAGGGATGGCCCTCATGACATGTTGATTCCTGACTTGGTTTTTGACTTCGACAACGACGCTCAAGGACTTCGACAAAGGTTTATCCGAGCTTGGAGGATGCCCAACAAAGTGGATAGTAAGACACTGGGACACAATAATTCCATCCCCCTTGAGCCTTATCTCAAGTGGGTACGAACCCGCGCCTAGATTCTTATGATGCCTTACCCCCACATTCTGCCTATGATCAAAGAGCCTGTTATGGAAGGAGAGGTTCCATACACCCTCCTACATCCCGACATGCCAACATCATTGGAAGATTTGCAAAAGAGTTGGATACAGCTCAAGGAAGAACGAAACATTTTTGAAGCCAGCTTATATGCCAGTGAGAAGAAGGTTTTGGAACTTACCCGTCAACTCCATGAAGAGCAGAATCTTAACACTTACATCTCACCAAAGAGGATGCACAACGTCTTTTTACATTAAGAGCTTTGTAATATTTTTCCCATGGGGCATTTATGTACTAACAAAATTCTTCTTATTAATATGACATGTGTTCTTTTTGTTTGCAACAACTTTGAATTTCTGAATCCTTGAATACATTACATGAATACATATCATTCATCATATGCATAAACAGGTCTTCACACCAGGTTTCCTTATCTTTCTGCTGTTTATTTCAGCAAGATGGATATAGAGCAGACGGTCAAAGATCTGCAAGCGCAGAATTCGCAATTTCAGCAACTCCTCATGACCTTGGCAAAGGGTCAAGAGGACCTTAAAGAACTGTTAGAGAAAGAGAAGGAAAAGGAAAAGAAGAAAAAGAAAAGAATTGGTGTGGCCACTATGGGAAGAAGGTTTAAGAACCAGGCTAGAAGGGTCCTCGATTTCCCCTCGACGTCTGACGAAGGGGTTGGTAAAGGAAAAGGAGTTGCGGTACCTTCCGAGTCTGAAGCTGAAGAGGAAGAAGAAGAAGAGGATGAAGATTACTCCGAACAGCAGTACCCTCCAGCGGATGATAAGTATAAGAATCTTGAAGACCGGCTAGCAGCCATGGAGGTACAAAGAGTACCTGGGTTGGATTTCGAAGAACTAGGGTTGGTTGCTGGGATCATCATTCCCCTCAAGTTCAAGGTGCCTACATTTGCTAAATACGACGGTTTGTCCTGTCCGAAGATGCATTTGCGGTCCTACGTCAGAAAGATCCAACCTCACTCTTCTGATAAGGATATGTGGGTCCACTTTTTTCAAGATAGTTTGTCGGGTACGCAATTGGACTGGTTCTATCAACTTGAGATATCTGATGTACATAACTGGGAGGATTTAGCTGCTGCTTTCTATCGACAATACTAATATAATGCAGATTTAGTGCCTACTCGTACTCAACTACAGAGTATGGGTATGTCCTCTAATGAAGGATTTAAGGAGTATGCCCATAAGTGGCGGGATTTGGCTGGAAGGGTGCAGCCACCATTGTCGGATAGAGAGCTGGTTGATATGTTTTTGGGGACCCTGTCAGGTCCATTCTTCAATCACTTGATCGGGAGCTCATCTGCAGGGTTCTCCAAATTAATTCTGACAGGTGAAAGGGTCGAAGCTGGCATTAAGAGTGGTAAAATTCAGAAGGATACCTCTGCTTCCACTGCTATCAAGAAGACCTTCCCAGTCAAGAAGGAAGTTTCTATTGTTCACACCCAGAGAAATCAAGGGAGAATGGAGCGCCGACCAGCGGTGGGGGCTGTGATGATCCAGAACTCTTCAGCCGATCAACCTCGAAGCAGTCAACCCAAAGCTAACCATCAAAAAGTAGAAAGGCCATAACGGCAGTTCACCCGGATCAATATGACACCTTCTCAGGTCCTCCCTCATCTGTTAAAGTTAAACCTTACCAACTTGAAAGAAGCGCCGAAAAACCCAAATACCTTTTCTCCCTATTATCATTCAAATGCAAAATGTGTGTATCATTCGGACAGTGTGGGGCACGATACCAACAACTGTTGGGCCCTTAAAAACAAGATCTAAGATTTAATAGATGCCAAGGAGGTAGAGTTTGATTCCCCCGAAAAACCTAATGTGATATCCGCTCCTATGCCAAAACATGGTCATAATGTCCATGCCGTTGTAGAAGATCTTCATGTTACCACTGTTGATGACTTAATGACTCCGTTGCCATTGATCAAGATGAATCTGTTGAAAGTCGGGATTTTCCCAGGCTGTGAAAAAGATTGTTACCTTTGTTCGACCTTGCAATCCGACTGTCCGCTGTTGAAGTCAGGCATCCAATGCCTGATGGATACTCAAGAGATCCTCTTTCAGAAAACTCCTGTTGCTACTATTACTCATGTTACTCCAATCAATGATGTTGCTATAATCACCATTTCTGACAATCTTTCCAAGACCTGCAAAAGGCCTGTTAAGATTACACCTGATCCAAAGTTTGTACCGCTGAAGATTACCATGCCGGGGCCTATCCCATATAAGTCCAACAAGACAATACCGTGGAATTATGGAGGAGAGATCTTCTACCACGATGTTAAGCAGATCGAATCAGTTGAAGAAAGCTCCGATGAAGAAACTTCTGATATAGGAAATATTGCGGGGACAAGTAAGATCACTCGTAGCGGAAGAATCTTCTCTCCGGAGATTTCTTCTCCATGGGAAGTCTTCGGACCCTCAAGTGCTCCTGTGCCTGTCAAGATATATGTGCGAAGTCCAGTGATTGAAGAAATTGTTACTCCCGAAATTGTACCCTCTGCTGTTACTACTGATAAAGGTAAAGGGATCCAAGAAGCGCCCGTCAGGACGAGGGCTCAGACTTTGGTTATCCCCGAGACCATCCAAAAGGAAATGGAGGAGATTTTAAATATAATTAAGAAGAGCGACTATGATGTCATAGAGCAGCTGGGGGAAACCCCTTCAAAAATCTCTATGCTGGCTCTATTGCTCTGCTCTGAGGCTCATGCTAAAGCCTTGATCAAATTCTTGAAGACGGCGCACGTGCCTCAAGAAACTTCTGCGGATCAGTTTCAAGAGTGTGTAGCCAGCCTTACAGCCGACAATGGTCTTGGTTTCTCTGATGCCGATCTAACGTCTAAGGGAAGAAAGCATAAGGATGCGCTGCATGTTTCGATAGAGTGCAGAGGGACCACACTTTCTCACGTTCTGGTTGATACCGGTTCATCTTTAAATGTCTTACCAAAGAAAGCATTGGACAGGCTAGACTGTGAAGGTTTGACCTTAAAGCCCAGTAATATCATTGTTAGAGCCTTCGACGGTTCTAAGCGGATGGTTCACGGAGAGGTGGACATCCCAATTAAGGTGGGAACGGAAATTTTCAACTCTACATTTTATGTGATGGACATCCGTCCTTCATATTCATGCTTGTTGGGAAGGCCATGGATCCACAACGCTGGGGCAGTCACTTCTTCTCTATACCAGATACTCAAATACCCAGTCCAGGGTAAGATCATAACAGTTCATGGTGAGGAGGAGTATATGATAAGCCACCTTAACTCTTTCCGCTACGTGGAGTTAGATGGTGAATTCATAGAAACACCTTTCCAGCACTTTGAAGAGGTTTCTCGTGAAGTTGCGGTAGCCAAGACAATGACTGACGTGTCCATCATTACCAAACCTGTGTCCCAGATGTCATCCCTTAAAGATGCAGAGGCTATAGTCAAGGAAGGAGGAAGCACAGTATGGGGTCAACTGCCAGATTTTCCTTACAAGACAGATAAGTAAGGGTTGGGTTTCACTGCTGCTAGCCAGAAAGTTGTGCGTCGCTCCCAGGCTGGAGGACTGCCATTAAAAATCACTCATCATGGAGTTCATGTCTTAGAAGATAATAAAGACGGAGGCAATTTTGAAGACTGGATCTTTCCAACTATTGAAGGAGGACTGAACAACTGGGAGGCGAAAGACTTTGTTCCCATTACTTTCATCAATCAGTAATTTATCTTTTGAACATTTCCTGTTTGGACTGTAATAATTATTACACAATTCGTACACTCTTTTCGCCTTATGCCTTACCCGGGGCATATAGGTCCATTTATAAGGGCTTTGATTATTCATTTTCATATGCCATTTTTAATGAATCATGGACGTTTTCATATATAAACTTTTGTGTTCATTTTCTTTCTTTTTACATTTTATTTTGTTTAAAGGTGGTTATTCCTTACACACGCCCACACTCATAAACTGCAGGTACCCATCCACTCCGGATTCCATGGGTAACAATTCTGCTATGGCCTTCAGTGACTCTGAATATCTGGTCAATCACGCCGAGTACGAAGGTGATGAAGACTGTGAAGTTCCTGGAGAGTTGGCTAGACTTTTGCAACAAGAAGAAATGGTTATTCTTCCCCATGAAGAGTTGTTAGAGACTATCAATTTGGGTACTGCCGAAGACAGAAAAGAGGTTAAAGTGGGTGCCAACCTGGAGCCAAGTGTCAAAGAGCGCTTAGTTCAGTTGTTGAATGAATATGTTGAAATCTTTGCCTGGTCCTATGAAGATATGCCGGGACTGGATACATATATTGTGGTTCACCATCTCCCTACAAGAGAAGACTGTCCACCAATCAAACAGAAAGTCCATCGAATGAGACCCGACATGTCCGAAAAGATCAAAGCTGAAGTGATGAAACAGTTCAATGTTGGCTTTCTGGCTGTTACTTCCTATCTACAATGGGTTGCTAACATTGTGCCCGTGCCTAAGAAGGACGGCAAAGTCAGAATGTGTGTGGACTACAGAGACTTAAATAGGGCTAGCCCTAAAGATGATTTTCCACTACCACACATTGACGTCTTGGTTGACAACATAGCTCAACACAAGTTATTCTCTTTCATGGACGGATTTTCAGGGTACAACCAAATCAAAATAGCCCCCGAAGACATGGAAAAGACTACTTTTGTCACGCAGTGGGGTACCTTCTGCTATAAAGTGATGCCATTCGGACTGAAGAATGTCGGGGCAACCTATCAGCGAGCCATGGTAGCTTTGTTTCATGACATGATACATCATGAGATTGAAGTCTACGTAGACGACATGATAGCCCGTTCACAGACAGAAGAAGAGCACCTCGACCACCTGCAAAAGCTGTTTGTCAGGTTAAAGGAGTACAAGCTCGGACTGAACCCTAGCAAGTGCACTTTCAGAGTCAGGTCCGGTAAACTTTTGGGATTCATCGTCAGTAACAAAGGCATCGAGGTTGATCCTGCTAAATTCAAAGTTATACAAGAAATGCCTGCCCCTCGCACTGAGAAGGAGGTCAGAGGTTTCTTGGGACGCCTAAACTACATTGCAAGTTTCATATCTCACCTAACATCTACCTGTGAGCCAATCTTCAAGCTATTGAAGAAAGATCAGGTGGTTGAATGGAATAATGACTGTCAAGTTGCTTTCGATAAAATCAAGGAGTATTTGTTGGAACCTCCTATCTTGATGCCACCCATCGAAGGAAGACCGCTAATCATGTATCTGACTGTTTTGGATAATTCAATGGGGTGCGTATTGGGCCAACATGACGAGTCTGGCCGAAAAGAGCATGCCATTTATTACCTTAGCAAAAAGTTTACTGACTGTGAGACTCGCTACTCACTTCTCGAGAAAACTTGTTGCGCTTTGGTATGGGTTGCTCGCCGGCTAAGGCAGTATATGTTGACACATACCACTTTGCTGATTTCCAAAATGGATTTGATCAAGTACATCTTCGAGAAGCCTGCTTTATCCGGAAGAATCGCTAGATGGCAGATGATCCTGACTGAGTATGATATCCAGTACACAACCCAAAAAGCTATAAAGGGTAGTGTACTAGCTGACCATCTAGCTCATCAAGCCGTCGAAGATTACCAATCTATGAGGTTCGACTTCCCTGACGAGGAAATTATGACATTGAATAATATTGAAGGTAACGGACCGTATGACGGACCTGAACAAGGATCCCGATGGACTCTGTACTTTGATGGCGCCTCTAATGCACTTGGAAATGGTATCGGCGCGATACTTATATCTCTAGAAGGTTGCCATACACCTTTCACTGCTAGACTCTGCTTCAGTTGCACCAACAACTTGGTCGAGTATGAAGCTTGTATCTTTGGTCTCAAGGCTGCTATTGACTTGGGAATCAAATCTTTGATTGTATTTAGGGACTCAGCTTTGGTTATCAGTCAAATCAAAGGAGAGTGGGATACTAAACACACTAACCTCATCCCTTACAAAGAACATGTCCTGACATTGTTACCATATTTCGAGCAGATTACCTTCGAGCACTTCCCGCGAGAAGAGAATCAGCTAGCAGATGCGCTAGCTACAATGTCATCCATGTTTAAACTTGACTGGGATAATGAGGCACCTCAAATCACCATTGAACGAATGGACGAACCTGCACATTGTCACGAGATTAATACCGAAGAAGTGGTGGACCGACCTTGGTTTCATGACGTCAAAAGGTATCTCGAAGCACAAGAATACCCTGAAGGAGCTTCAGTCAACGACAAAAAGTTCTTAAGGAGGTTCGTTGCCAAGTTCTTTCTGATCAATGGTATCCTATACAAGCGCAATCTTGATTGTGTCCTACTCCGTTGTATGGACAAGGTTGAAGCTGAGCAGATCATGGCTGAACTACATAATGGTACCTTTGGTATCCACTCAAGCGGTCATACGATGGTGTTGTACCCCAAAATTTGCCCTCGCATTTTTCCACAATAAATCTCAGCTTCAGGCATTTTCTGACTTTTCAAACTGGCTCAAGAATCGGACAAACGGACTTTTCTCGTCAGTCAAACAAAAATTAGGGTTTCATTGATTTTTCAGGGCTCTGGATTTTCTCAAAAAAACAGTTGGCTTAGGGTTTTGGTTGATTTTGGCTCAATTTTGATCAGGTGGACGTTCTTTGGCATTGAATCAGGAATTAAGGTTTTATGGGCATATTCTCAGAAAGATTAAAATTCCACAGCACTTTGCAAGTTACTCCGAGATTCGGGTCGAATTCGCATTGTTTTTAATTTAATCAGTAAGAGGAGGCAGTTGGTTTGAATTCACCAGTCAAAGGATATGCGCAGTTTGGAATTACAGTGTTTGTTGAAAATCAGTGAAAAGAGAGAACGCGCATGATCAATGTTTTGATTAACTATTGATTCGCTTTGAAGATACCAGGTTTAATTGATCAATGTGCTAAAGTATTGTTTATTTAAATTATTTATTATTCTAAATTAAGTGATTGAAATTTATTTTTTCAATTATTTTAATTCAAAGAGTTTTAAATAATAGATAAATAATAAAGAAAGAGGAAATAGAATTGGTTGGATAATAAAGACTTTTATTGATATTTGAATTATTTGTACAATTATTGTTTATAATTTAATTACAAACAATGATTTACATTAATTTAAATATTAAATAAAAATAAAACTATCCTATTTTTTCTAATTCTTCAGTCTTCATTTAGTACCCCTCCATCCATTTTTATCTGCAAAAGAAGAAAAGTCAGTGACTGATAATTAATTAAAGACAGATAAAATTGCAATCATCATTAAGGGCCACTGATTGGGATCAGTTAACCCTCTCTGCAAATCACGGGATTTCTCCCGGTTCACAAAGAGGGAAGAATTTTATTTAATCATGAATGCAAAGTTGAGAAAAAATGCAAAGTGTCAAAATGCATAAAATGTCAAACTGCATAAACTCAATCTCAAACTCCAAGTTCAAACCAAACTGAAAATCCAAAAGTATCAAACTTACTGTCAAAAAAGTACAAAGTCTACTCAAGGCTGTCATAAAGAGGATTTGGCAAAGATATGGAAGGTTCACAAAATACAAAAGCTGTCAAAGAAGAGATAAAGAATGCAGAGGAAAGCATGGTATGCAAGAAAACTCTTTTATCATCATTTCCCATCAGTAGCCACTTTCAGAAAAGTACAGAAATAAAGCATAGTTTAATATTTAAACTGTACTGAGAGAGAGAAAAAGAAGAGATAAGATGCAGGTTTTCAGGCTTAGGCAGGCAGAGATAGGAAGAAGCATATAACACACAAGAACAACACAGTTCAGCAGGAGAAGATACAGAAAATATACAAACTCCCACTGCATAAACCTGAACAAAAGAAACACCAAAGAAATATACAAAACTGCTAAGCAAGCATAAACCGGCTAAGCCTTTTAACCTGCTAGCAGTGTCAAAAACCAAAAAACCAGTTTTTCAATACAACTTCCACTGGTGGAAGTATAGTGTAAAAAGTGTCAAAAACCAGAAAACCAGTTTTTCAATACAACTTCCATTGGTGGAAGTATAGTGTAAAAAGTGTCAAAAACCAGAAAACCAGTTTTTCAATACAACTTCCACTGGTGGAAGTATAGTGTAAAAAGTGTCAAAAACCAGAAAACCAGTTTTTTCAATACAACTTCCACTGGTGGAAGTATAGTGTAAAAAGTGTCAAAAACCAGAAAACCGATTTTTCAATACCAACTTCCATCTCAGCTTACACACACTTAGACAAAGTTATCAAACACCTTTCAAAGATCAGAACCAAGCTTTTGCACGACCCTTGCACCTCTCAAACACTCCCCTTGCCATAATCACTCTCAAACTGCAAAAACAGGGCAAGTCCTGCAGTTTGAGTGCCAACTTCTATTTCTCTCAAGCTCTCTTGCCCAAACCAGTTCACATACCTTCCATACCATCTATGCAAGCTGACCAAAAGCAAAAGCACGGCCTGTAATCACTCTAACCACTTCCACCATTTTCACATTTCTGACTTGCAGGTGAAGTTCTCTAGCTCGATTCAGAAGCTTTCAAGACAAAGTAAACATTGGAATAGCATCCCTGGACCTCAAGGAAGCTTTTTCAATCATCACCTTGCACTGAAAGTTCCTACATTGCCAGATTGAACTTCAACTGAAAAGGTAAGTTTTTGAATTCGTATCTCTCTTATTAGGCATTGTTAGCTTTAGGTTTGTGAAGAGAATATGTCATAATCATTTCCCTGAACATGCCCATATGATTAGATTTTATTTATATTATGTGTGTTGCAAGAATTTGATGCCTGAACTGTGAACAAAAATTAGGTTAAAAATTGGGAGAGAAGAAATTCTCTCTCATTTCTGAGAGTTAGATCATGTTCTTTATATGTATGAAATCGTGAGATGATGCTTTACATTTTTTGTGTTGAAAGTTTTCATTAAAAATCAAAGAATCAGGATCTTGATGTTGAAGCAAGAGGCGCGCGTATTTTTCAAACATTGTTTGCTGGAGGTTGAAGACATGTCTTCTAGGCTGGGCCTGGAACATTTTTCTTATTTGCACCACATAATTGCTTTTACACCCCCAAGGCCCATTTGCTTATTTCTTTGACTTTTTGACTTTTTCTTTTTTGATTGACTTGGTTTATTTTTTCTCATGACATTAAAAATAATAAAAATACATTTTTTACACCATGTAATTAAAATTGAAAACATTTTTCCTTTCTTTTTTAATTAAAATATTTTTGTACATATCATACAATATAATTGAAAATACCTTTTTTCTTTTTAATATACTTTTGTACATAACAATATAAAAATACACTTCTTTTTTATACATAATTCAATTCTTGACATTTAATACTTTTTGTATATAATAATAAAGATACATTTTTCTACATCATATAATTAAAATTGAAAATACTTTTCTTTTTATTCAAATATTCTCACAAAAATCACAAAGATACATTTCTTATATCAAATACAAAACGACAATTTTCAAACTTGAAACATTTCCTCTCTTCTAAATATTTTTACATAATAAATGAAGATACCTTTTATACATAATTCAATTAGAACTTGAACATTCAATTAAAACACATTTATTTTGTGCATATTAAAAATATACAAATCCAAGATTCATTAAACGCATATTTAGGCCAAAACAAATACCTAACAATACTTTCTTAAATTCGCATTGCCGCACCTGTAAATAATCACATATACACAATACATCTCACACTTACACAATACAAACACGTTCACATTGCTCCTATACACACTTGTTTATCTTATACATTGATATTCGTCATTTACATTTGATCGCGAATTCGATTTGGTTGTAACTTATTGGATACTATAAGTCTCATCCCCATTCATACACATGTACCCCCACTCCCGGATACTATTTTGTAATAGCGTAGATTTTACATTTTCGCAATTTACCGCTTTCAATTATACCATGGTTAGACCTAGGGTTTATATGTACATAAAATCAAACGCTAGATAACCTAATACAAGACAAATACATGAAATCAATACACAATCACACTTGCACCCTCTAGGGTAATCCCACATGTTGCCTTCCAAAATGGGCCATGCTTGCACGTCGAGTTTCTTTGGCAAAACAAAATCAAAATGATCATAAGTCCCTCAAAACGTTGCCTAAACGGAATGATCATAGTCCCTTCAAAGCAAATTGCCAAAGACACTTGGCACCATTGCATTCATGGTCCATAGGATGACCCGCGCCCGTCCCGAATAAACTTCCTAAACGTAAGATTGTCCACCAAATTCAATGGTGGAACAAAATTGTTAAAAAGGGTTAAAACATAACAAAAACCTTTGAGTACAATAGGGTAGACAAAACTCTTAGTTACTTGAGATCAACTTGCAAAAACACTTGCCTTCTTTTCAAAAACCACAATCCACAACACTTTCAAACAAACTCTCAAAAAACATTTGAAACATCTTTTCGAAAAGATCCACACTTTTGTAAAACACTCAAACACGAGTCAAATACATTGGTCGCCTAAGACAAGGCATCTCTTCAAAAACATTTTCAAAACACACACACACACCACATTTTCAAGCAATCGAAAATCAAGGCAAGTGATCTAAAAAACCGAGTAACTAAGAGCCCATGGATAACCATGGATGAAAAGGGTGCTAATACCTTCCCTTTTCATAATCTACCCCCCGAACCCACGAAATATCTCAAAAGGTTTTTGCTGTGCTTTTTTAACCTTTCCTTTAGGATAAAATAAAAAGTCGGTGGCGACTCTTGCTCAACCGAAACATTTGCGAAAACAAACGCAAAACCTCAAGTCAGTTCTCCCACCGTATCACAGAACTGGCGACTCTGCTGGGGAGAATTTTAAAGTGGGGTTACCTTAGGGTTTAGATCACCTTTATTTTCAATTGTTTGCTTTGTTTGCTTTTATATTTGTGGGCTTTGTATCGGAGTTTCATAGATCCTAACCCGGATCTGGGGGAAACCTTTTTTAGGTAGCATAATCTGTGAGGGACCTGTCCGGCGTATACCGACATGGGTGAAGCAGTGGCTACGTTGGTGTGGCGCTTTGGTCTGTACCGATATCCCTCGTGTTGAAACGGGGAGAATATGGGTCTTCCAAGGAGTCGTTAAGCACCAACCGACCTTAGAACCCTAATTGACCTAACTCTGCCATTAGAACAGTAGCAGTATGCTACGCTCATTGAGGCTAAACTCTCGCGATGGTTCCGGCCGCGAGAAAAGGTTGCGATGCTGGAGTTATGACCGATTGAGGGTAGCCAATGATTTGAGATCCTCTAGAACCCGGTTACTTTTGATAGGACAGGTTTTAACCAACGAACTGAAAGAGGGTAGTACCTGAACCTCATGCAAGCCTGAACCTAAGGACTTGTTTGCCTTGTGTGAATATGTTTGCCTGTATATACACTCACTTGCTTGTGCATACATGTACATAACATCATGACATCATACCATAGCATTTTCAATAACCATTTCAAGGATCTCGAGGGTTCCTTTGATGCAGGGTTACGTTGAACCATACGTCTATCAAGGGGCAAGAGGTTTCTCCTCTAACCAATGCCAATCAAAGATCAAGTGCAACAACTTGAATCAGTGGCTATGACCCACTCGACATGGTGAGCTTGATTCTCGTGGAAAGACATCCACCGATACAAAGCTCTCCAATCAAAGTTCAAGAACAACAACTTGAATCAGTGGCTATGACCCACTCGACATGGTGAGCTTGATTCTCGTGGAAAGACATCCACCGATACAAAGTTCTCCAAACAAAGTTCAAAGTGCAACAACTTGAATCAGTGGCTATGACCCACTTGACATGGTGAGCTTGATTCTCGTGGAAAGACATCCACCGATACAAAGTTCTCCAAACAAAGTTCAAAGTGCAACAACTTGAATCAGTGGCTATGACCCACTCGACATGGTGAGCTTGATTCTCGTGGAAAGACGTCCACCGGTGCGGAGATCTCCAATCAAAGATCCAAGTTCAACCTCTAACGTTTTCTTGTGTTTACCCCAAGAGATCATTGAAAGCATGCATCCGCATATCATGCATTGCATTTTGATAGTCTTTCCTTTTTCAGGTTTCCTTACTCTCCTGCTGTTTATTTCAGCAAGAGATGGCTCTAGAAAGGTCTGTCAAAGACATCCAAGACCAGACTGCTCAGCTGCAGGAGATGTTCCTGAACTTGTCTCTGGGGCAAGATGAGATGAAAGCTCTCCTCACCAAGGGCTTGGGGAATTCCAACAACGCCAGGAGTGATCAGCTTGCGGAACTGCAGTTTGATCTGACAACATTGAGGACCCAAGTGATGGGACAGTTGGTGGGCCAGATGGCTCTCATCCAAGACCTATCCCAAAGACAAGAGGAACTCAGAGTTCTTGTCCGCCAACTGCTTCCAAACAACCAACTGGGGCTAACATCTGAGGTCGAAGAGCAAGTCACCGCTCAGCCTCCATCCACTCAAGAAGAAAAGGGGAAAGCTCCTTTGCTCGCTTCAGGGTCACAAACCCATCAACAACCTCGCCAGCGTCAATGGGGCAATCGGCGTAAGCAAGAAAAGTCGGGAAGACAGTTTACGGAGACTGAAATACCATCATTTTTCATACTGAAGCGTCTGTTGGAGGTCAACTTGCTTACCGTAAAGGATCCTCCTCAGAAGCTCAATACCTCCTCTCCTAACTATCATCCCGACGCATTCTGTGTTTACCACTCCTACAGCCCGGGACACGACACCAACGACTGTTGGGCCTTAAAGAACAAGATTCAAGATCTGATCGACATTGGGGTGCTGGAATTCATGCCAGACGGTGAGATGAAGATCTTCCGTTAAAGGGTTCTCCACTTGAAGTGACGAAGCTCAAACTGAAAGACTTTTGCTTCTTTTTGAATTTTCAAAATTGTAATTTCTTTTGCTGTCAAACAATTATTTGTTGATGTTAAACTCTGTTTTCATTAATGCATTGCATATGTTTGTCTTGAATTCATGCATTCGCTTCACTACTCTTATGCTTTTCTTTATGATATTTGACTCTTGATAAAAAGCTGTAAGCCTTTAGAGGGAGGATGACGAAACAATACCATGATCTTATACAGTATGCTTTTGAATAGACCTTGCTGATGATGTACATGCATTTCTTTCAATCCCCAAACACTGGAGTTATAAGGAAGTTAATCCCTAGTCAACCCCTTCGAGCCAAAGAAGTAGGAGTTTTCTGTTCTAAACAATCAAAACCCTTGATATCAACCCGGGGCAGGGTAGTTTCTCAGTTAATTCAAAAGAAAATGCGCATTAAAGTCGCAAACTCTCAGTTCGTAACACAACGAACGACATCGAAAAAGAAAGCATTCCCTTGGAGTCAAAAGACAAGGGTGGTTCCCTATCACATAGACAGTCAATCTCTCAAAAGAGAAAAGCCCACTGAGCCAAAACCTATAAAGGAGGCTTAAGAAAGCTGGGGCATCCCGCTGACTGTAATCCCGGAAAACGGTAACAGTCAGGCAAAAGTTAGGGATAACAAATCAAAATCAAAATAGTGAGGTCATTACAAAATCCTCAACAACATGAAAAGTGTTGAAAAAGAAAAAGGAGATGATGACTGTCTCCCCAAATTCAAACCGGTGAACCATCGCCCAAAAGTCGTTCCAAACTCAAAACAGAGTATGACGCAATTAACTGAGCTTAGGTTGAAGGACATCACGAAGAGCGGGTGGGTACAAATATACTTTGAGCCTTTATCCTTTGCTTCTTAAACCGTGAACCAAGCCACGTTACAACCCTTCAAAAGTCCTAATTGAAGCATGGGTTAGTTCGAAAGCATACTGTTACAAAAGGTATCCTGACTCCTATAGGGCTTTACTCTAAATCTTGTGTTGACTTGTCTTATGAAAAGTTTTCTGCTAAAAAACGCATTTTGCAAAACTTCTAGACAAACATAAACTTTGCATTGTTTGAATATCACTGTCTGCATTTGGCTTTTTGTTTGACAGCGAAGAATTTCACACGATGAATGTTCGGAGGAACGAAAACTCTCTCAGTGAGCAAAATCACTTCAAAAGGATGACACTTCCATTACAAATCTCCTATCAACAAGGGGCATGACATGTCACAATGCAATTAACCTGGGGCAGTCCAGTCAAGGTCCAACAGATCTTTCAAAGTTCAGTTAACCTGGGGCAGTCCAGTCAAGATTTCAAGAAATCTCTCAATATGCAGAGTAATCTGATTCAAGATTCCTTCATCACCACTTGGGGCATTCGAATGTCAAAAGTGTTCAACAATTTCCTTATCACCTCAGAAGATTGATATAGTTCAAGATGTGACCCAGAGATGGCGACATTCTATAACTCATTCAGACTTTCAAGATATAGTTCAGATGTGACCCAAGATTTGGCGACATTCTGCAACTCATTCAGAGAGACTTTCAAGATATAGTTCAGATGTGACCCTGATTTGGCGACATTCTATAACTCATTCATACTTTCAAGATATAGTTCAAGATGTGACCCAGAGATGGCAACATTCTATAACTCATTCAGACTTTCAAGATATAGTTCAAGATGTGACCCAGAGATGGCGACATCTATAACTCATTCAGACTTTCAAGATATAGTTCAAGATGTGACCCAGATTTGGCGACATTCTATAACTCATTCAGACTTTCAAGATATAGTTCAGATGTGACCCTGATTTGGCGACATTCTATAACTCATTCAGACTTTCAAGATATAGTTCAGATGTGACCCAAGATTTGGCGACATTCTGCAACTCATTCAGAGATTCCTTCCAGAAATAGTTCAGATGTGACCCTGATTTGGCGACATTCTACAACTCATTCAGAATTTCATTCAAGATATAGTTCAGATGTGACCCTGATTTGGCGACATTCAGTAACTTATTCAGAATTTCATTCAAGATATAGTTCAAGATGTGACCCAGAGATGGCGACATTCAGTAACTTATTCCAGACCAACACCTACAGCAATCAGAGGACTCTCGCAATCCCCAGCCAGAGAACCTTCCAGAAGCTAACTCCACTCAGAGTCAAGTTTCATTATCCCCAGTGAAGCTAAAACTTCAAATTATCAATCCCCAGCGGAGCCAGACTAATGAACCTTCTCCCCCACAGAGTTTTGGGAGGGCAAATCTTGAGTTCCCCAGTGAAGTCGCCAGAGTTACTTCCTACCGAGCTGAAGATTCTCAATCTTACCTCCCAGCATGAGTCTACTAGTTTGGAACTCCCCCAGTAGAGGTCATCAGGAATTCTCTTCCCCAACAGCAGCCAAGGAATTATTTTCCCGACAGCAGTCAAGATTCTTTTATCTTCGGCCATCTCAGATTCATTTATCCTCAGCAAGATTAGCTCATCAGCTTACATGCGCATTCATCACATTCATGTCATAAACATTGATGTCACGTACATTGCATCATGCATCATAACATTGCATACAACTAACCCTTTGCCTTTTCAGGTAAGATCAGTCGACAGACACAGATCATCTCCCAAGATTCATCCAGAAATAGTTCAGATGTGACTCGGGCACGGCGACATTCTGATACTTATTCCAGATTCATTCAGACGCATCATCAGGAAACCCTACACCGGTTCCTCTTCAACTTCAAGACTTCTGAAAACAGTTTACAGGTTCTTCCCAACAACGGATGTCAATCTACCAACTTGTTCAGACTCTTCTCAACTTCAAAACAGTTTACAGATTCTTCCCTACAACGGATGTCAATCTACCAACTTGTTCAGTCGTCTGAAAACAATTTACGGATTCTTCCCAACAACGGATGTCAATCTACCAACTTGTTCAGACGCAACTTTCGAAAATAGCTTACGGACGCGTCCCAACAACGGATGCTGATCTATTGCTTATTCAACTTCAAGACTTCTGAAAACAGTTCACGGGTTCTCCAAGTAACGGATGTTAACCTATCACTTATTCAGATTCTTCTCAAGACTTCTGAAAACAGTTTACGGATTATCCAGATATGGATGTCAATCTATTGCTTGCTCAGACCCCCAATTCAGAGATGTTCCAAAACAGGGATGCCTTTCTGATACTCGTCCAGTCACCATTGACATACAGTTCAACATAACCAGATGGCATCTATAAGCCCATCCTCCTACCAGCAGTCACCAAATGGCATCTTTAAGCCCATTCTCAGATGGAATCTTTAAGCCCATCCCCCGACAAGATTCTATCGCACCAGATGGCATCTTTAAGCCCATCACCGAATGGCATCTGTAAGCCCATTCACCTCTACCATCACATCACCGAGTGCAAATTTTCTGGGCACTTTAGTGTCCAATCTTCTTTTACCTTCAAGTCGCGAAAGGCAAACTTGCCAATCTAACTCTTCAGGTCCAAGAAGATTGAACAGGGGCAACTGTTGTACCCCAAAATTTGCCCTCGCATTTTTCCACAATAAATCTCAGCTTCAGGCATTTTCTGACTTTTCAAACTGGCTCAAGAATCAGACAAACGGACTTTTCTCGTCAGTCAAACAAAAATTAGGGTTTCATTGATTTTTCAGGGCTCTGGATTTTCTCAAAAAAACAGTTGGCTTAGGGTTTTGGTTGATTTTGGCTCAATTTTGATCAGGTGGACGTTCTTTGGCATTGAATCAGGAATTAAGGTTTTATGGGCATATTCTCATAAAGATTAAAATTCCACAGCACTTTGCAAGTTACTCCTAGATTCGGGTCGAATTCGCATTGTTTTTAATTTAATCAGTAAGAGGAGGCAGTTGGTTTGAATTCACCAGTCAAAGGATATGCGCGGTTTGGAATTACAGTGTTTGTTGAAAATCAGTGAAAAGAGAGAACGCGCCTGATCAATGTTTTGATTAACTATTGATTCGCTTTGAAGATACCAGGTTTAATTGATCAATGTGCTAAAGTATTGTTTATTTAAATTATTTATTATTCTAAATTAAGTGATTGAAATTTATTTTTTCAATTATTTTAATTCAAAGAGTTTTAAATAATAGATAAATAATAAAGAAAGAGGAAATAGAATTGGTTGGATAATAAAGACTTTTATTGATATTTGAATTATTTGTACAATTATTGTTTATAATTTAATTACAAACAATGATTTACATTAATTTAAATATTAAATAAAAAGAAAACTATCCTATTTTTTCTAATTCTTCAGTCTTCATTTAGTACCCCTCCATCCATTTTTATCTGCAAAAGAAGAAAAGTCAGTGACTGATAATTAATTAAAGACAGATAAAATTGCAATCATCATTAAGGGCCACTGATTGGGATCAGTTAACCCTCTCTGCAAATCACGGGATTTCTCCCGGTTCACAAAGAGGGAAGAATTTTATTTAATCATGAATGCAAAGTTGAGAAAAAAAATGCAAAGTGTCAAAATACATAAAATGTCAAACTGCATAAACTCAATCTCAAACTCCAAGTTCAAACCAAACTGAAAATCCAAAAGTATCAAACTTACTGTCAAAAAAGTACAAAGTCTACTCAAGGCTGTCATAAAGAGGATTTGGCAAAGATATGGAAGGTTCACAAAATACAAAAAGTTGTCAAAGAAGAGATAAAGAATGCAGAGGAAAGCATGGTATGCAAGAAAACTCTTTTATCATCATTTCCCATCAGTAGCCACTTTCAGAAAAGTACAGAAATAAAGCATAGTTTAATATTTAAACTGTACTGAGAGAGAGAAAAAGAAGAGATAAGATGCAGGTTTTCAGGCTTAGGCAGGCAGAGATAGGAAGAAGCATATAACACACAAGAACAACACAGTTCAGCAGGAGAAGATACAGAAAATATACAAACTCCCACTGCATAAACCTGAACAAAAGAAACACCAAAGAAATATACAAAACTGCTAAGCAAGCATAAACCGGCTAAGCCTTTTAACCTGCTAGCAGTGTCAAAAACCAAAAAACCAGTTTTTCAATACAACTTCCACTGGTGGAAGTATAGTGTAAAAAGTGTCAAAAACCAGAAAACCAGTTTTTCAATACAACTTCCATTGGTGGAAGTATAGTGTAAAAAGTGTCAAAAACCAGAAAACCAGTTTTTCAATACAACTTCCACTGGTGGAAGTATAGTGTAAAAAGTGTCAAAAACCAGAAAACCAGTTTTTTCAATATAACTTCCACTGGTGGAAGTATAGTGTAAAAAGTGTCAAAAACCAGAAAACCGGTTTTTCAATACCAACTTCCATCTCAGCTTACACACACTTAGACAAAGTTATCAAACACCTTCCAAAGATCAGAACCAAGCTTTTGCACGACCCTTGCACCTCTCAAACACTCCCCTTGCCATAATCACTCTCAAACTGCAAAAACAGGGCAAGTCCTGCAGTTTGAGTGCCAACTTCTATTTCTCTCAAGCTCTCTTGCCCAAACCAGTTCACATACCTTCCATACCATCTATGCAAGCTGACCAAAAGCAAAAGCACGGCCTGTAATCACTCTAACCACTTCCACCATTTTCACATTTCTGACTTGCAGGTGAAGTTCTCTAGCTCGATTCAGAAGCTTTCAAGACAAAGTAAACATTGGAATAGCATCCCTGGACCTCAAGGAAGCTTTTTCAATCATCACCTTGCACTGAAAGTTCCTACATTGCCAGATTGAACTTCGACTGAACAGGTAAGTTTTTGAATTCGTATCTCTCTTATTAGGCATTGTTAGCTTTAGGTTTGTGAAGAGAATATGTCATAATCATTGCCCTGAACATGCCCATATGATTAGATTTTATTTATATTATGTGTGTTGCAAGAATTTGATGCCTGAACTGTGAACAAAAATTAGGTTAAAAATTGGGAGAGAAGAAATTCTCTCTCATTTCTGAGAGTTAGATCATGTTCTTTATATGTATGAAATCGTGAGATGATGCTTTACATTTTTTGTGTTGAAAGTTTTCATTAAAAATCAAAGAATCTGGATCTTGATGTTGAAGCAAGAGGCGCGCGTATTTTTCAAACATTGTTTGCTGGAGGTTGAAGACAGGTCTTCTGGGCTGGGCCTGGAACATTTTTCTTATTTGCACCACATAATTGCTTTTACACCCCCAAGGCCCATTTGCTTATTTCTTTGACTTTTTGACTTTTTCTTTTTTGATTGACTTGGTTTATTTTTTCTCATGACATTAAAAATAATAAAAATACATTTTTTACACCATGTAATTAAAATTGAAAACATTTTTCCTTTCTTTTTTAATTAAAATATTTTTGTACATATCATACAATATAATTGAAAATACCTTTTTTCTTTTTAATATACTTTTGTACATAACAATATAAAAATATACTTCTTTTTTATACATAATTCAATTCTTGACATTTAATACTTTTTGTATATAATAATAAAGATACATTTTTCTACATCATATAATTAAAATTGAAAATACTTTTCTTTTTATTCAAATATTCTCACAAAAATCACAAAGATACATTTCTTATATCAAATACAAAACGACAATTTTCAAACTTGAAACATTTCCTCTCTTCTAAATATTTTTACATAATAAATGAAGATACCTTTTATACATAATTCAATTAGAACTTGAACATTCAATTAAAACACATTTCTTTTATGCATATTAAAAATATACAAATCCAAGATTCATTAAACGCATATTTAGGCCAAAACAAATACCTAACAATACTTTCTTAAATTCGCATTGCCGCACCTGTAAATAATCACATATACACAATACATCTCACACTTACACAATACAAACACGTTCACATTGCTCCTATACACACTTGTTTATCTTATACATTGATATTCGTCATTTACATTTGATCGCGAATTCGATTTGGTTGTAACTTATTGGATACTATAAGTCTCATCCCCATTCATACACATGTACCCCCACTCCCGGATACTATTTTGTAATAGCGTAGATTTTACATTTTCGCAATTTACCGCTTTCAATTATACCATGGTTAGACCTAGGGTTTGTATGTACATAAAATCAAACGCTAGATAACCTAATACAAGACAAATACATGAAATCAATACACAATCACACTTGCACCCTCTAGGGTAATCCCACATGTTGCCTTCCAAAATGGGCCATGCTTGCACGTCGAGTTTCTTTGGCAAAACAAAATCAAAATGATCATAAGTCCCTCAAAACGTTGCCTAAACGGAATGATCATAGTCCCTTCAAAGCAAATTGCCAAAGACACTTGGCACCATTGCATTCATGGTCCATAGGATGACCCGCGCCCGTCCCGAATAAACTTCCTAAACGCAAGATTGTCCACCAAATTCAATGGTGGAACAAAATTGTTAAAAAGGGTTAAAACATAACAAAAACCTTTGAGTACAATAGGGTAGACAAAACTCTTAGTTACTTGAGATCAACTTGCAAAAACACTTGCCTTCTTTTCAAAAACCACAATCCACAACACTTTCAAACAAACTCTCAAAAAACATTTGAAACATCTTTTCGAAAAGATCCACACTTTTGTAAAACACTCAAACACGAGTCAAATACATTGGTCGCCTAAGACAAGGCATCTCTTCAAAAACATTTTCAAAACACACACACACCACATTTTCAAGCAATCGAAAATCAAGGCAAGTGATCTAAAAAACCGAGTAACTAAGAGCCCATGGATAATCATGGATGAAAAGGGTGCTAATACCTTCCCTTTTCATAATCTACCCCCCGAACCCACGAAATATCTCAAAAGGTTTTTGCTGTGCTTTTTTAACCTTTCCTTTAGGATAAAATAAAAAGTCGGTGGCAACTCTTGCTCAACCGAAACATTTGCGAAAACAAACGCAAAACCTCAAGTCAGTTCTCCCACCGTATCACAGATGGCTAAGAAGGTTCTACGGGCAGGCTACTACTGGTCTACCATGGAAGTTGGTTGTCATCAATATTCCCGTACTTGTCACAAATGCCAAATCTATGCTGACAAGGTACATATTCCCCCAGTTCCTCTCAATGTCTTAACAGCTCCTTGGTCGTTCGCAATGTGGGGGATCGACATGATTGGAGAGATCAAGCCTACAACATCCAATGGACACTGTTTCATCCTGGTGGCCATTGACAGGATCATCATTGACAACGGTACGAATTTGAACAACACTATTATCACTGCTCTATGCGAGCAGTTCAAGATTCAACATCACAATGCATCTCCCTATCAGCCAAAGATGAACGGTTTTGTTGAAGCTGCGAACAAAAATATCAAAAAGATCATTCAAAAGATGGCAGTCACCTACAAGGACTGGCATGAGATGTTACCGTTTGCTCTGCACGGGTATCGTACCACGGCACACACTTCAACTGGGGCAACCCCCTTTTCTTTGGTATATGGCATGGAAGCTGTTTTACCAATGGAAGTTCATATCCCTTCTTTGAAGATCATGAAGGATGCTGGTTTGAGTGAAGACAATTGGATTCAGACCCGGCTTGATGAACTTAACTTGATTGACGAAAAGCGACTTACTGTTGTTTGCCATGGTCAGGCGTATCAAAAACGTATGACCAAGGCCTTCAACAAGAAAGTCAAAAGACAAGTATACCAAGTCGGGGACCTTGTAATCAAGCGGATAATCTTGCCGCAAAGTGATCCCAGGGGAAAACGGACTCCTACTTACGAAGGACCATTTGTGATCAAAAACATCTTTTCTGGTGGGGCAATGATTCTGACCACCATGGACGGTAATGACCTGCCGCACCCTGCGAACGCAGACATAGTCAAAAGATACTATGCATAAACGACCCGACAAGTTGGAAACCCGAAAGGGCGACTTGGGCAAAATGGGCGTCCCGGTGAATCGAAAACCCGAAAGGGCGGTTCAGGAAAAAATTAGGGATAAATAAAAAAAATTTGTACACCCGGCAAGTTGAAAACCCGAAAGGGCGACTTGGGCAAAAAAGGGTTTCCCGGTGGATCGAAAACCCGAAAGGGCGATCCAGGAAAAAGTTAGGGAATAAAAGCGTATGACTATGTCTCGTCGGATCACTTTAAGGACAATCTCTTCACGGACAAGCTCTAAGCTTCTGATCAATCCAATCATCTGCGGACGAAGCAACGAATGGACAAGATACTCAGAGTTGTGAAGGCTATAACAGAATGGGAACCCCATGGGATTGTTACACATAGCCATCTTTCTTTGTATAAATTTTCTTCATTTTTTATGACAACATTCTCTTACTAGGATGTCTGTCTCCTTTGTACAAAATACTTACACAAAGTTAATATAAAGATACTTCAAAGTACAGAAATTTGTTTGCCTTTTTTTCTTTTTTACACTTGTGTTTTATTTGAAAACGTCCAATGATTTATTAAATGAGCATATGCATTTGAATATAATCACTGCTTACAAATAAAACGAAATGAGAAAGAATAATTACTGATAGGTTGAGAGTATAGGAGAATGTCTTTAAGCTCTTCCAGAGGAAATCCCCTGCAGTACGTCGTCCAGATCCTCAACAAAGCTAAAACCTTGAAATACACATCCCCAACGGAGTTAAGTTTCAAAATCCATTACATCAGAGCTAAGTTTCTAAACTCCCGATCCCTAGCGGAGCCAGAAGACTTTGAACTACAAATCCCTAGTGAAGATAAAACTTTCTTCCCCAACGGAGTCCAAAACTTCAACCTCTAAACCACAGTGGAAATCATCCGGTTGCTCCAAATCCTCCAGCAAGTTATCTTAAAACCTGGAAATCAACCAGATAACAGTTAATTTTTGTTTTATCCCCAACCAAGGATAATACCTCAGAAGATTGGCATACTTCCAACCTCCTGATACCCTTAACAGAAGGAAGATTCTCATTCTTAAAACCCCAGAAGATTGGCATACTCCCAAGCTCCTGAAACCCTTAACGGAATGAAGATTCTCATTCTTAAAAACCCAGAAGATTGGCATACACCCAACCTCCTGACCCAAATGCCTGAATGAAGATTCTCATTCTTGCTTCCTCAATAGATTGGCATACAACCTAAGCTTTTGAAAACCCTCCAACAGGATAAGCATTCTCCCCACAGAGTTATTTCCCATCAGATCGAAGATTCCCGGTCTCATTTCTCTAATTGAAGCCTCCCAGGTTTTAATTCCCCAGTAGAGATCGTCAGAGTTTTCCTTATCTTTGTGTTTTAGCTAATACTTTACCCTTTTCAGGATAAGATTAAAAGTTACTTTTAACAAATGTTCAAAGATCTCAAATACAGTATGGATACACCCCAAACACGGTGGCCATTCTACTACTCATTCAGACTACAACAATCAGATACAGACTAGATACGCTCCAGACACGGAAGCCATTCTATTTCTCATTCAGATTCAATTGTCAACTTCAGGATCAGATGCATTCCAGACACGGAAGTCATTATGTTACTTGTCCAGATCCCAGTTACAGTACGGATACACTCCAGACACGGAAGTCATTATGCTACTCATACAGGTCTCAATTTCAGATACAGTCCAGATACGCACCAAACACGGTTATCATTCTGTCACTCATTCAGAATTTATCCCCAGCCCAGAGATACTCCAGACACGGATGTCTTTCTGTCGCTTATTCAGATTTAAGATTTCGGATACAATACAGATACACTCCAGACACAGACGCCATTCCTTTTCTCATACAAATCCAATCTCCAGATATAACTCAGATACGTTCCAGATACGGATAACATTCTGACATTCATTCTCCTAATTCTCAACAAACAAGTCATGGATGGCATCTTTAAGCCCATATCCAGCAAGATTCTACCTCATCCAAATGGTATCTCTAAGCCCATTCCCTCAGCTACATTTTGACGAGTGCAAATTTACGGGCACTCTAGTGTCCAATCCTCTTTTACCTTCGAGTCGCGAAAGGCAAACTCGCCAATCTAACTCTTCAGGTTCAAGAAGATTGAACAGGGGCAGCTGTTGTACCCCAAAATTTTCCCTCTCATTTTATCAAGATTTCCCCTCACAAGACTCATTGAACTCCAGACAGGATTAGGATTTGCTCTGCTCAAGATATCTCCTTGCACTGATGACCTGAAATTAGGGTTTGAGTTTGCACGGGGATTTTTGGACTTCCAATGTTCAAAGTGACTTTCATACTTCATGTTGGACTCATAAGTTTGTCCATACAAAGTTTCAAGCCCTGAATCAAATTTTTACCCAGTCAATTGGACAGTTGACCTAGAAGTTAGCTGTATTAGGGAAAAAGTCAACTGTGGCCAATTTACAGTCAAACCTCATAAATTTTGACCCACATCAACCTTATAAACTCATATAAACCATTTGATCAAGTTTGGACCACAACTCCATAAGAAATTTGATCAGATCACCAAAAGGGCAAAATGGTCATTTTTAGGGTTTTGACTGCACAAGGGCAATTTCTGATTTTTGACCTATTCAATGGCAAATTAAGTTCAAGCATGGATTAAATGATTCAATTTCATCATCTTGACATATTCACAAGGTTCAAAAGATCTCAATTGCATTGGATTGACAAATGAATTTTTCAATCAACTGATCAAAATTTGACTGTACACTGAAAAGTCAAACTTTGACTTTTTGGTCAAAATCAAGTGCCAAGGGTCATTTTTCATCAAGATGTGTCAAAACATGAAACTTGTTCATCAAGAAACCCAATTTTGCAAATTAGGGTTTAGGATTGAAAATTTTCATAACTTAGAATTTTTCTAAGTTATGAAATTTTCTTAATTTTTCCCAACTTTGCCCAACATTTTCACCATGATGCATTTGGATTCAAATAAAACTTCCAACATGAAAGTTGTATTCCTACACAAAGTCTATAACTTTGATTCACAAAGTTTTCCCAAAAGAAGCTTGTATCTCAAGTTATGATTTTTTGAACAAGGGTCCATGAAACTTTTAACTTAGTGAAATTTTGCCCTAGTTTAGGCAGGATTTTGGCCTATATTCAAGGCAATTTTTCACATGGTTCCACTTGGAATCTCAAATTTCATTTCAAATATGGATTGTAGATAATGTTGCAAGGTTTCTAAGAAGCCCAAGAACTCCCCAAAATAATTTGTGGTTAGGGAGAATCGAAAGTTTGAAGTTGGCAAAAACTCACTTTTCATCCATGGCATGTTCATAGTGATATAAGTTGTAAACTATAATCAGCTTGCTTTGCACTAGATTACAGGCCTCAAAACCATTTCATACTCAATAATTTAATGCAAATCCATTAGTCTAAGGCTTTGTTTTTGTCATTAGAGCATTGCACACAAGATTAATCCCTAAATAGAAAAAGCAACATTACCATTTTTGCTTAAATTTTGCTTTATGTCAAAACAGCATCCTTGAGCGTTGAGCCATATCTTGTGCAGCAAATCAAATCCACCAACTTGAGGGGCCAAGATCATAGTATGCAAGCTGATGGATAGCCTGTACAGGCCTGCTTTGCATCACTTGTCCACTTTTGCTTCATATACAAGAAACATGTCCAATATCACACAACTTACACATCTGAAAAAACCAACCTTTGCAAACATTTGAAACATTTTTATCACATCCCCTTGAGCCAGAAACACGACCCTTTGAGCCCTAAAACCTCCCATAGCACAAAATCATCTTCATTTGGCAAAACAGGGCAGTCCCTGCAGTTTGACTTCCATAGCTCAAATCCCTCGTGCGTTTTGCCTCAAACTAGTTCAAACACCTTCCATACAACCTATCCAAGCTATCCCAACCCTTAAACACTGACTGTAACTCCATTTACAGGGTTTGTCATTTTTGATTTCAGCTTGTGCAGGTTGAGTTCCGTAGGCTTGTTCAAGCACATTCAAGGCAAGTTGGGCATTGAAGGAGGTCAAGGGAAGTTCAAGCAAGCTCCCAAACATCTCAGGCCTCACTGAAAAGCTCCACATTGTCAGACACGAAGTCAACTGAAACAGGTTTTTGACAACTTCCTATCTCTCTATTTAGGAACAATTAGGCTTAGGTTTATGAATAAGAAATGTAGTATTGATAGCCATGAAGTTGTACATATGCTCAGTTTTCATTTTAGTTAAGCATGCTAAGAGAATTTGGTCCATGAACATCCTGAAAAAAATAGGTTAAGATTTAGGGCCAGAGAAATTCTCTCTGGTCTTTGAGAGTTAGGACAAGTTTTTCATATGGTTGAATTCGTCTTGGAAAACTCTACAACTTTGATGTTATGTGTTTTTGCATTAGAGCACGTGTGCAGGTTGTTCATGTTTGTACAGGACGCGCGAAATTTTGAAGAACAGAGGTTGAAGATGGAGTCTGGTGGGCTGGGCTTGGTCCTGGCTCACTATTGACACCCCCCTCTTGCTGAATACACCCCCTTGGCTCAATTTCTTTATATTTTATATTTTTGTATTTATTTTCATTTTCTGATTTTATTTTATATTTTCTAAACATAAAAAATACCCAAAAATATTTTCATAAATTTTCACATTTATTTTTATTATTTTATTATTTTTTTAGACATGAAAATAATTATTAAGTAGAATACACTTTTATTTTATTTAATCAAAAACTTTTAAACATTATAAAAATATAATATATTTTTATTTTTATCATTTTATACCTATAAAATAATATTTTTCTCATATACTATTATTTATCTAAATATTTGTGTATATTTATATTTTATTTATGTATATAAAATAATCAATATAATATATATCATCTTAAAACAAAACAAAAACTAGGGTTCCCACCCTTATTAAAAAAATAATAATAATACTTTTTTTAATATAATTTTTACACTTGAATATATTTTATTTTTATTATACATAAATAATATAGTTAACATATTTACATTCTTAAAAGGAAAATTAGGGTTTTACCCTTAATAAAAAATAATAATAATCCTTTTTTATTTATTTCTTTCTTTTTTGCATTAAATATTTTTTACATACATAAAAAATAAACATAAACATTTTTGCATATTCATAATATTTTGTGTATTTATTTAATTTTTTCATTTAAATATTATTCATTTATTATTTATGCCATTGATTCAATTTGGATGTAATAGTAAAATTAGGGTTTTAATTTCTTGTCAAATATTCCCCATTCAAAAATGGTATCCCCTTCCCATATCAAATGTTGTAATAGTATAGATTTATTTTCGCATTTATGCTTTCAATTATGCCATGGTTAGAGATTAGGGTTTGTATGCAAAAAAAAAATCCAAAATCAAACTAATAGCTTGACTAATACAAAGACAAAAATGCATGAAAATGACAACACAATGCACACTTGCACCTCTAGGGTTTCATCCACTTGTTGCCTTAAAATGGGCCATGTTATGCATGTTGAGTACTTTGGCAAAACAAAAACAAAACAAAAGATCATAGTCCCTCGATGACGCTTTCTTGGTTGCCTAAACAAAATGATCTAGTCCCTCAAAAATTTTCTAAAAATACTTAACACAATTGCTATCATGGTCTATACGATGACCCGCGTCTGTCCCGTTTAACATCCTAATACTAGGTTATTTACCAAATGCAATGGTAAAACAACACTGTCAAAAGGGTTAAAAACATATAGTAAAGATCTTTGAGTAAAATAGGGTAGATAACTCTTAGTTACTTGATTAAAACTTGAAAAACATCCTTGTTATTTTTCAAACACACCTCACAACACAATTTCAAAACATTTCCCAAACCAAACTTTCAAAACATTGAAATATCTTTTCAAAAGACAAATACACCTTTGTATATATTCAAACAAGAATCATTACAAAGGTTTCCACAATGATGGCCTCTTTTCAAAACATTTTCAAAACCACACACAAAGCACTATTTCAAACAATTGAAAAGCAAAAGCAAGTGATCTAAACAAGTAACTAAGAGCCCATGGATAACCATGGATGAAAAGGGTGCTTGCACCTTCCCTTTTCATAATCTACTCCCCGAACCCAAGAAAACATCTCAAAGGTTTTTCCTGTGCTTTTTGACCTTTCCTTTGGATAAAATAAAAAGTCGGTGGCGACTCTTGCTAAACCGAAACATTTGCGAACACAAACGCAAAACCTCAAGTCAGTTCTCCCACCGTATCACACCCATCATCAGAGCTTCTGGAACCCTATCATTTCTTGCTCTTTTTGATCTCATTTTCTCTAACTTGGACAATCAGAATATCGCCCTGTTGATATGCCAATCGAAACATCACTTGGTTAACATGCCTGTCGAAAGGCACTTTGTACGCTCTAATGAAAAACAATCTTATTTAAGATGTCTGTCGAAGTTGCCTTGTTTGAAATGCCCATCGAAAGGCCATATACCAATCGAAGGACCTTTGGCAGATTCTAGTCGAAGGACCTTTTGCATATGCCAATCGAAGGACCTTTGGCAGATGCCAATTGAAGGATACTTAACCATCATTTGAAAATTTTCCTTTTCTTTAGGCAAAGGTTTGTAACCACCTATGCAAGAGGAAATCTTGGAAAAACATGAGAGGACAAATTTTGGGGTACAACAGCTGCCCATGTTTAATCTTCTTAAACCTGAGGATGTAGATTGGCTTGTCTGCCTTTCGTGATCTGAAGGTGGAAGATGATTGAACACTAAAGTGCCCATAAATTTACACTCATCTGAGATGATACTTGATTGTGTAGATAGTATCGGGAATGGGCTTATAGATACCATTTGGAAAAGATGACGGAAGATCATCGGAGATGGGCTTAAAGATGCCATCCAGAATAATGTTGACTTCATAAGATATTCCTTTGTGGGGATTCCTATTCCTGTTTTTGAGGAGGATTCGGATGAGGAATGTTGGTCTTTGTTCGGGAAGTAGAGTTTAGGAGCTTCAAATGTCCATCACTCTACTGGGGAGTATCTCTTGATTGAAGAGGCGGGAGTGAACTGCTATCTGGTCAGGATACAGGCTTCATAGTGACTTGCTGAGGATGATAAGGATGACTTCCATCTGGTCATATTCCAGGCTTCTCAGCGATTTTATTAGGGGGAACATGGAATTAACTACTATCTGGTTGGACTCCAGGCTTTGCAGTTTCTTTAACTGGAATAGAAATCATAAAAATCTTACTGTCGATTTCTGAACCAGAGAAAGGTCTTGAGTTGTCTTCAACTGGAATTGAAATCAGGAAAATCTTAGTACCGATTTAACTGAAACAGAGAAGGTCTTGAATTAACTTTGACTGGAATGAAAATCAGAAAAATCTTAGTATCGATTTAACTGAACCAGACAAAAGTCTTGGATCATCTTCAACTGGAATAAAAATCAGAGAGATCTTAGTATCGATCTAGCTGAACCAGAGAAGGTCTTGAATTAACTTTGACTGGAATGGAAATCAGAAAAATCTTAGTATCGATTTAATTGAAATAGAGAAGGTCTTGAATTAACTTTGACTGGAATGGAAATCAGAAAAATCTTAGTATCGATTTAACTGAAACAGACAAAAGTCTTGGATCATCTTCAACTGGAATAGAAATCAGAGAGATCTTAGTATCGATCTAACTGAACCAGAGAAGGTCTTGAATTTACTTTGACTGGAATGGAAATTAGAAAATCTTAGCATCGATTTAACTGAACCAGACAAAAGTCTTGGATTATCTTCAACTGGAATAGAAATCAGAGAGATCTTGGTATCAATCTAACTGAACCAGAGAAGGTCTTGAATTAACTTTGACTGGGATGAAAATCAGAAAAATCTTAGTATCGATTTAACTGAACCAGACAAAAGTCTTATATCATCTTTAACTGGAATAGAAATCAGAGAGATCTTAGTATCGATCTAAGTGAACCATAGAAGGTCTTTTAAGAACATCTTTCTGAGGAAAATGCTGAAATAGCCCTTCATCAGACGTAGCTTTTGAGAAGACTACCAGGTCACGTAAGTAGTCAACGGTGTTTGTTGATTTGATTTTCCTGAAAATGGTAAAGAGTTAGTCGTATGCAATGTCATGATGTATGAAATGCATTGTGATGATGTTCTCAAAATAAATGAGATTATGTTGTATGCGATGTGTATACGCATGCCATTATGTATGAATATGGGATGCTATTGTGATATTTCTTAGTCTAGGAAAGTAAATTCCTGACTGCTACTGAAGAGTATTGGGAAGTCGAGTCCTTCATTTCCGCCAGGGATGATGAATAGAGATGATTTTCCGAGGATTTGCTCTTTTCGTTTAAGGATATTCTGCTGGGGATTTTTAACTCCTGCTTGAGAATCACTCTGTGGGAGGAGGATGCACTGTTGGGAGATTTTGCCGATGTAGAGAAATAAACTTTGTTGGGGGATAAACTTTCGCAGCTAGAGAAATAAACTCTACTCGGGAAGAGGTTTTATAAACTGTTTGAGGTTATAAAATTCGACTGGGGAATACATATTTCAGCTCTCTGAAGGAACTTTGCTGGAGGAGGTAATTCCTGCTTGGGGAAGAAGAGATCAAAACTTTGGTTACTTCTGCTCTATGGGGAACATAGATGTCACAGGGTCGTATGTAGCGGTGACTTCATCTCAAGGTGTCTCTGCCTCTGTACCATGTTGGAAAGAGTAACTGTCGGGACTACAAATGGCTTCTTTTTTTTACTTTGCTCCGTTTCTTAAAGTCATTAGCAACTATGTTTCTATTTCATATGAAAGTATTTGTAAATGGTAATCATATTCAAATGCATATGTCAAAAATAATCACTGGACGTTTTTGCAAAACAAAATAGAAAAATAGAAAACAAATAGTTTTGTACTTTCCAAGAAATAATTTGTATTGATTTTTGAAGTTCGCCTATAACAGGCATTTTTTTACAAAGAGGTTGACTTTCTAGTAGGAGAACGCCGCCGTGAAAATGAAAAATATACAAAATGGTGTACAAAGAGAAAACAGCTATGTGCAATAATCCCATTGAGTTTAAATTTTGCTATTGCCCTTATATCCTTGAGCGTCTCATCACTTTGCTACTTATCTGAAGCTGATTGGATTGAGTGGTACCATTTGAGCTTGATAGTTGATACTGAAGTATGGTTGCAAGGTGATCCAATGGGACATAGTTATACGCTTAAAATCCCTAACTTTTTCATGGACCTCCCTTTCGGGTTTTCAATCCACCGGGATACCCTTTTTTGCCCAAGCTGCCTTTTCAGGTTTTCGACTTGTCGGGTGTACATATTTTTTGTATTTATCCCTAAATTTTGCCCTAACCCTTTTGGTTCGTCGGGATGCCCTTATTTTTGCCTAGGCCAGTCAACCTAGCGGGTCTTTATTTATGCATAGTATATTTTCACTACGTATGCATTAACAGGATGAGGAAGGTCATCACCATCCATGGTGGTCAAAATCATGTGTGATCGGTGGAAATAGAACTGACTGTTTTGAAATGCTGGTTCGCGAAATGTCGCGGTAAGCAAGAGTCGCCACCGTCTTTTATGTTCTCCAACATGGAAAGGACAAAAGCACAGCAAAATTCCTTATCGAGATGTCTCTCGATTCGGGAGGTAGATTTATAGAAAGGGAAGGTGTTAGCACCCTTTATATCCGTGGTTATCCACGGGCTCTTAGGTACTTGCTCACTATGTTTTCAAAAATTGTTTGCTTTTCAAGTGTGGGTGGGTTTTGAAAAAGTTTAGTTTGAAAAAAACTTCTAGGTAACTCTTGTATCAGTCCTCAAGAGTGTATGAAGTATTGGTTTGAAAACTTTTTGAAAGTGTAGGTGCGAAAAGATGTTTTTGTTTTTTTTCTCTGAAAGAGCAAGTACCCAGGAGAAATCTACCTACTCTAAGGAATTAGGTTGTGTAAGAGTCCTTTAGACAGTACTATCCCACTATTGAGAAGTAGGTAGCACCGTCGTTCGAGTTATTCGGGTCAATTCGATTTAAAGGACATGTGTGGTCACCAAAGCAAAGGTAGGACGCCTTAGCGGTAACCCTAATGTCCTAGATCCTTTTTATCCGAGGCAACCGTTTCGAGGCAACTGGATCTTTAGACAGGAGGGCGACCTCTAAAACACTCTATACTTGATGACCACGTCGAGGCAACCAGTGAGGTGTACCCTAGGAGTGGCATGTGCACGTGTGTCAGGTTTCATGTTTATACTTATCTTTGAACATGCATCATTGTGAGCTACGGGTTGATTTTATTTGTCATACAAGTCTTGCAGGCATGATTAACAGTTAATATTTGTGCGGGAAATAAAGTGCGGAAAATGAATCTACGCTATTACAAGGCGCGGATATATACATCGCCAAAAACATAACCCTTTGGGAAAATAAATACGAGAAAGTAAAAGAAAGCGATAAAATCATAATTAACTATTACATCCTCGGAAACAGATACATAAATATGATCAAATAAATAATGAATTAAAAATATGCGCGCGAAAGAATTGAATCGGGACGTCCTTAGGGTTTTGACCCTTTTTGAGAAAAGAATTGAATTTGTCTTTTTTTGCAATTAATGAAATATTAAACCTAATAACTAATTAATTAATTAATTAAAAGAAAAAGTATTTTTGTGTTTTTATGTTTTAATGAAAATAAAAATAAAAGAAATTAAAAGTCAAATGAAAAACCCTAATTCTAAGTTTGTTTTGTTTATTGTAAAAAAAGATTAAAATTAGACCTAATTAACAAAAAGACTAAATTAATTGATTTGCATTTATTTACAAAATAATAACTAATTAAATTTAATCAATAAAAATATTATTATTTTTTCTGCTTTCTGGATTTATTATGGAAAAAAAAATAATTATCTAGTTAATAATTAATTAAGAGTTAAATTTAAATAAGTAAAATAAAAATATAAAAGAAAAATAAAGAGGCAAACTCATGGGGGGTTTGGGCCAGCTTAGGGGGTGAATTCTGGAATTGTGAAGCCCATTATCTCAAGCCTCGTTTGACTTCTGGAATTGCCTAGAGCGTGGGTTGACCAGGAACATGGTAGTCTGCACCTCATGGCCATCAGAACTGTGAGAATGGCCACTTGGCGCGCTGATTTGTGAGGTATATGGTACACCTTCTTTTGAACCCTGCACACAATTATGTGAAGAAAAAAGGGAATGAATATTTTGGGGGGACCTGGGATTCGAACCCAGGTCCCAATGTTCAATGCCTGCTCGCCTTAGCCACTGAGCCAATTGCTTCAATTGAAATAATAATAATAAGTGGTTAATATATTAGTAAATCAACACATATGCTTAAAAAATAAAATAAAAAGCGCGCGATTGTTTGAAAGAACGAATAGGAGAACAACGTGTGGTCGTCTTCTCCAAATCCCTGGTTCAGTTAACTGCGGATTTTTATCCGCAGGAAGTTCCGTAGGCTCTTTCCTAAAACCATCCCTAGGCTGCAAAAATGCCATCCAAGCCCATGGTCAGGATCGTCCATGTCCCCTGAGTTCATCCATACTCATGATTTGTTCCAATTGTACATGGAAACAAAATACCTAAAACACAAAAGGATGAACCCTAGAATCGGGCATCACGATTCAGGGCCTAAAAACGAAATTGGATATTACAGTTACGTTAGAAATCAAGCAAGGAGTATGAATATGCTAACGTTTTTGAGAAAAAATGCAAGAATAGAGAGTTCAAGTTTCGTGTTCAGAGGCGAGTTTGTGATGACTTACAGCGCTTTGTAGGTGGTCTCAGGATGGGTTTGTGATCGCTTTAGCTTCAGTGGATAGCAAGGAAGAAGGTCACGTTCTTATTTTGGTCTGAAAACGCCTGCAACCTTGTTCTTGATCTCTCACTTTTCCAACAATTTTTTAGTTTTGCTTTGGCCGTTTTAGCAATGCTTCAGGTCGTGAATTAGGTTTAGGTTACTTGCATATGTATAAGGCAAGCAGTCTAGGTCCAAATTTGGGCTTGTATCCTTGTGTATTTAAGTTTGGAGATTTGGTTGACCACCATTGAAGACCTTTCCATATTTGGTTCAAATCTAGGATTTTATGCACAAAAAAGGCTTAGCACGAATTGGTTAGCTGGCATATGACATATAAAAGCTATTCAAATCACAAAGATGCTATTCCATTAATTTTTAGATTTTATTTGAATTATTATGGATTTAAAATGAATTAAATCAATAAAAATTAAATAAAATGGAAAAATAAATGTTTGATCTTGAAATTAATCATGGGACATGTGTGTGGCATGTCAAGGCTGAATCAAGTGGAAGAAAGTGGGCCCTTTTGTCAAAAATTGAAGTTTTAAGGATGGTTGACTTTTGCAAATTCACAAAAATTTCCCAACTTCTCCAATGCATATCTTGCTCAATTTGGATCCTATGAACATGTTCTTGGAAATTTTGGAAAGGTATTGAAGTCCTCTAACCAATGCCTTTGGTCCCATGTCATTTGGATTTACCAATCTCAAGTTATGGTCTTTGACTTAAAGTGCATTTTTGTTGACTTTTGAAATGGACCTATAATGTAGAAATTGATAACTTTTTGTGAGAGCATTTCTTGGACTTTGAATGTGAAGATGAGTTGTAGGAAATGTCATCCCCTTCAAAATGAGCATTGGATGGGATTTTTCTGATGAACCATGAAAAAGTTATGCCTTGGTCAAGATACAGTTGACTTTTCTACTGTCCCAAAATAGCAAGTTTTGCATCTTTGATGACTTTTGAGCCATGCTTGTGGAATCATGATCAAGATTTGATCAAATGATGATTGTGGGCTCAAAATAAGATGTTGACCAAAAATTCTGACTTTTGACTGCCAAATGACCATTTTATCCCTATAGTTGATTGTGAAGCAAATGAAACTTTTGACTGTGGAATTTGCCACTGTGAGTCTTGAGACTTGGCATGTAGGTGCTTGACAATGTATATAGGCATATGAGACTTGATTGAGCCATTGAAAACCTCAATTTCCTTGCAAGAACCAAAACCCTAATTTTGACTGGCTTAGGAGGATGTTTGACTGTGCAATCCCTTGAGCAATCTTGAAGAATATGGGAGGGAAAATTTTGGGGTACAACAGTTACCCCTGTTCAATCTTCTTAGACCTGAGGATGTAGATTAGCTTGCGTGCCTTTCGTGATCCGAAGGTGGAAGATGATTGAACACTAGAGTGCCCAGAAATTTGCACTCGCATAGTAGAATATCAGCGATGTGATGTCGGGAATGGGCTTACAGATGCCACTTGGAAAGATGATGGATAGGAGGATGGGATTATAGATGCCATCTGGAGATATGACAGAACCTTGTCGGGAATGGGCTTATAGATGCCATTTGGAAGTGTAATGGATAGTTGTGGAGATGGGCTTAAAGATGCCATCCGGGAGTGTCGATCGCGTAAGAGATTCCTTAGCGAGAACTTGTGTACTTGAGAAAGAAATATAATTTCCTGGCCTGTTACAGGTGTTGATCTTCAAACTCTTCATGCAGATATGCCCTGGCTAGATACAGGTATCGAATCTTCAATCAATCGCTCACAGATATGCCCTGGCTAGATACAGGTATCGAATCTGGAACTTGTCGTCTACAGATATGCCCTGGCTGGATACAGGTATCGAATCTCTAAACTCTTCATGCAGACATGCCCTGGCTAGATACAGGTATCGAATCTACAATCAATCACTCACAGATATGCCCTGGCTAGATACAGGTATCGAATCTGGAATTAGTCGTCCACAGATATGCCCTGGCTGGATACAGGTATCGAATCTCTAAAATCTTCATGCAGATATGCCCTGGCTGGATACAGGTATCGAATCTACAATCAATCACTCACAAATATGCCCTGGCTAGGTACAGGTATCGAATCTGGAATTAGTCGTCCACAGATATGCCCTGGCTGGATACAGGTATCGAATCTCTAAACTCTTCATGCAAATATGCCCTGGCTGGATACAGGTATCGAATCTACAATCAATCACTCATAGATATGCCCTGGCTAGGTACAGGTATCGAATCTGGAATTAGTCGTCCACATATATGCCCTGGCTGGATACAGGTATCGAATCTCTAAACTCTTCATGCAGATATGCCCTGGCTGGATACAGGTATCGAATCTACAATCAATCACTCACAGATATGCCCTGGCTAGGTACAGGTATCTAATCTGGAATTAGTCGTCCACAGATATGCCCTAGCTGGATATAGGTATCGAATCTCTAAACTCTTCATGCAGATATGCCCTGGCTGGATACAGGTATCGAATCTACAGTCAATCACTCACAGATATGCCCTGGCTAGATACAGGTATCGAATCTGGAACTAGCCGTCCACAGATATGCCCTGGCTGGATACAGGTATCGAATCTCTAAACTCTTCATGCAGATATGCCTTGGCTAGATACAGGTATCGAATCTATAATCAATCACTCACAGATATGCCCTGGCTAGCTACAGGTATCAAATCTGGAATTAGTCGTCCACAGATATGCCCTGGCTGGATACAGGTATCGAATCTCTAAACTCTTCATGCAGATATGCCCTGGCTGGATATAGGTATCGAATCTACAGTCAATCACTCACAGATATGCCCTGGCTAGATACAGGTATCGAATCTGGAACTAGTCGTCCACAGATATGCCCTGGCTGGATACAGGTATCGAATCTCTAAACTCTTCATGTAGATATGCCATGGTTGGATACAGGTATCGAATCTACAATCAATCACTCACAGATATTCCCTGGCTAGGTACAGGTATCGAATCTGGAATTAGTCGTCTACAGATATTCCCTGGCCGGATACAGGTATCGAATCTCTAAACTCTTCATGCAGATATGCCCTGGCTAGATACAGGTGTCGAATCCACAATCAATCGCTCACAAATATGCCCTGTCTAGATACAGGTATCGAATCTGGAACTACGACAGTTGATAGTAATCATCTTTGGATTTACCTTTTTCCTGAAAAGGCAAAACATTAGTTGTATGCAATGTCATGATGTATGAGATGCATGATGTCATGATGTTCTCAAAATAAATGAGATTGTGTGTTATGATGCGTATATGCATGTGTTGTACCCCAAAATTTTCCCTCCCATTCTCTCAACATTTCTCATCACAAGGCTCTTGAAGATCAAGATCCAGTTAGGGTTTCATCTGCTCAAGACTTCTCCTTGCACTGTTGACCCAAATTAGGGTTTGTGTTTGCACAAAGATGTTTTGACCTAAAATTCCTAAGATGACCTTCTTGCTTCATATTGGACTCCCAAGTTTATCCATATCAAGTTTCATGTCTTGATTCCAAGTTTTGCCCAGTCAATTGGACAGTTGACCTAGAAATCAGTTGTATTGGGGAAAAAGTCAATTGTGACCAATTGACAGTCAAATCTCATGAAAATTGACCCACATCAACATTATGAACTCATATGAACCATTTGATCAAGTTTGGATCACAATTCCACAAGAAATTTGATCAGATCACCAAAAGGGCAAAATGGTCATTTTTAGGGTTTTGACTACACAAAGGCAATTTTTGACTGTTTGACCTAGCCAATGGCAAACCAAGCTCACATATGGACTCAAGGACCCCATGTAATTATCTTGACATGCTCAACAAGTTCAAAAGATCCCAAATGCACAAGATTGACAGTTGAATTTCCCAGTCAATTGATCAATTTTGACTGTATACTGAAAAGTCAAACTTTGACTTTTTGGTCAAAATCAAGGGTCAAGATTCATTTTTTATCAAAACATGCCAAATCATGAAACTTGTTCACCAAGAAATCAAAAAATGCAAGTTAGGGTTAGAAATGAGAATTTTTCATAACTTAGAATTTTTCTAAGTTATGAAAAACCCTAATTTTTTCCCAACTTTTCCCCACTTTCTCACCAAGATTCATTTGGATTCAATCAAAAGTCAAAACATGAAAGTTGTAGCTTGTTGCATAATCTACAACTTTGATTCACAAAGTTTTCCCAAATGAGGCTTGTATCTCAAGTTACAATTTTTTGAATAAGGGTACTAAACCATCCTTAACTTAGTGAAATTTTAACCTATTTTGGCAAGGTTTTCTACCTAACTTCAAGACCATTTTCCATACACTTCCACTTGGAATTTCAATTTGCATTTCAAAGATGGATTGTAGTACACATTCCAAGCTTTCCAAAATGTCCAAGAACTCATCAAACAACCTCATAACTTGAGAGAATCGAATTTCACAATATGGCAAAAACTCACTTTTGAATTGGTCATGTACATGTTCATAACTTATGCCATTTGCAAGTCAGCTTGGTTTGTGCTGCATTACAGGCCTCTAAACCATCCAACACTCAATAATTTAATGCATGTTCATTGTGCTAAGGCCTTGTTTCATGAGCTTATGCATTACATGTTGAATAAAGCCATTTATGGAAAAAGTAAAATAGCCATTTTTGCAAAAGCAAGCTTTGTGTCAAAGTTGCAAATCCACAAGTACAGATCAAATCTAATTGACACAAGATTATGAGCATAACACACTGATCAAGGAAAGGTTTTGCAGCATGATTAGGGGTCCTCTACCTGTCTAGAATACAACTTGGCTTTTGTTTGCTTAAGTGTTAAGAAACTTGGCATTTCACAACATAACTCTCATCTCAGCATTAGAACACTTAAGCAATTGTTTTGTACACCTTCTAATCATCCTAACTAAGCTAGCACACGACTCCAATACCTCCAATACCTCCACAAACTCAGAACCACCCTAAAACTGCTCAAACAGAGTTCTCACTGCAGTTTGAGTGCCAACTCTCATCCCTTGCATGTTTTCTTGCCCAAAGCTCATCAAACACATTCCCTAGCATCAATACAAGCTAACCAAAACCTAAAACACGACATGTAATTCCTCTAACCAGTTCCACCATTTTCACTTTCTTATTTTGCAGTTGAAGGTCCATAGCTCGATTCAAGGTGTCTCAAGGCAAAGTAAGCATTGGAATAGCATCACCACACTTCAGGCAAGCTGTACAGATCATCATCTTGCTCTGAAAGCTTCCCCATTGCCAGATAGAACTTCAACTGAACAGGTATTTTCTTGAACTTCTAACTCTTAGTCTAGGCATCATTAGCTCTAAGTTTGTGAATAAGAAGTGTTCTACTCATGCCCCTGAATCTGTACATGCTTTTACTTTTCATTTATTTTGCTTGAGCTGTGAGAATTTAAGGTTTGAATATGGCAGAAAACTTAGGTCAGGATTTGGGAATGTCAAAATTCTCTCTCATTTCTGAGAGTTAGGATGAGTTTTTTATATATTTAGAATCGTGATTCAATGCTTAACATTTCTTATGTTGGAAGTTTGTGCAAAAGATCAAAGAATCCAGGTGTTTGAATTGGAAGTACAGGCGCGCGTTTTTTGAACGTTTTTGTTCAGAGGTTGAAGAAGAAGCTTCATGGGCTGGGCTTGCTTTTGATTTTCTTTTCACACCACATTTTTGGTTTCATACCCCCTGAGCCCATTATGTTTATTCTCATGATTTTTTTACTTTTCTTTTTTCATTTTGACTTGTTTATTTTTGCTAATAATATTAAAAACATGAAAAATATTTTTTACACCATTTTTATATTTTTTAAGTATTTATTTGTTTATATGGACATTTGTACATATATATATATATATATATATATATATATATATATATATATATATATATATATATATATATATATATATATATATATATATATATATATATATATATATATATATATATATATATATATATATATATATTATTTATTTAGAATAGATAGGAAAAATAATGCAAATATACTTTATTTTCTGATTTTATTACATTTTCCTTTTTGAAAATATTTTATGCAAAATATACTTTTTTTTATAAATATTAAATATTATTATTTTTTTATATATAATACATATTTAGAAATTAATACATATATATATATATATATATATATATATATATATATATATATATATATATATATATATATATATATATATATATATATATATATATATATATATATATATGTATTTATTAGTATATTTAGGTTAAAATACAAAAATAATACTTTTTTTATTTTATTAATATTTGACATAAAAAAATACTTTTTATAAATATACTTCATTTTATTTTATTTTTGTACATAATAAACAAATACTTGTATAAATTAAATAATATATATATTACTTAATAAAAATTAGGGTTTTACCCTTAAAATACAAAAACTCCAAAAATAATACTTTTTTTATTTTATTTATTTGACATAAATAATACTTTTTTTCCACACATATAAAAACCCTTTTTGCATTTTACATCTTTATTTTATTTTCCATTTAATTTATGCAATCAATTATCTTGTAAATATTCCCAAAATTGATGTAATAGCTAGGTTTAATTTCCTTGTCTAAATATCCCCCCATTTGAACATTTGTATCCCCCTTCCCATATTGTGTTGTAATAGTGTAGGAATTTTACTTTTCGCACTTTAAACGCTTTCTAAATATACCATGCTAGAATTAGGGTTTGTATGCAAATAAAAAGAACAAAATAGTTTGACCTAATTTCAAGATAAACAAGCATGAAATATGGACAACACATATCACACTTGCACCCCTAGGGTATTCCACTTTGTTGCCTTCAAATAAATGGGCCATATTGCATGTTAGGTTTCTTTGGGTAAAACAAACAATCAAATGATCATAGTCCCTCGATGACGCTTTCGAAAAGTTGCCTAAAATGATCAAGTCCCTTTCAAAGAGAAATTGCCCAAAGATACTTAGCACTATTGCAATTATGGTCTAAACGATGACCCGCGCCCGTCCCTTTCACCTCCTAATACAAGATTGTCCACCAAATGCAATGGTGGAACAAAATTGTCAAAAGGTTTAAAACATAACAAAAATCTTTGAGAACTTTAGGGTAGATAACTCTTAAGTACTTGTCAACTTGCAAAACATCCTTGCTATTTTTCAAACCACACTTCACAAACACTTTCAAAACAAACTTTCAAAAAAACCTTGAAACATCTTTTCAAAAAGACAAACACCTTTTGTAAAACATTCGAGTAAAGAATTGTTACAAGGGTAGCCTATACAAGGCATCTTTTTCAAAGCATTTTCAAAACCACACACCAAGCACCATTTCAAACAATTGAAAACCAAGGCAAGTTGATCTAAGCAAGTACCTAATAGCCCATGGATAACCATGGATAGAAAGGGTGCTAATACCTTCCCTTTCTATAATCTACTCCCCGAACCCAAGAAAAATATCAAAGGTTTTTGCTGTGCTTTTTAAACCTTTCCTTAGGATAAAATAAAAAGTCGGTGGCGACTCTTGCTCAACCGAAACATTTGCGAAAACAAACGCAAAACCATAGTCAGTTCTCCCACCGTATCACAGCATGTGTCATGTTTATGATTGTATTTTCGTCTAGGAAAATAAATCCTTGACGAACGTCGGGAGCTTGTTGAATCCTGGGCTGATGTTTGAAGAGTAGAGTTCTTCGTTTCCGCTGGGGATGATGATTGTAAGAATAAACCGGTAGGAGAAGATGACTCCATTGTGGAATAAACTTGTTGGAGAGATTACTCTGCGGAGAATTACTCTGTGGGAAGAGATACTTCGCTAAGATTTGATGATAACTCCGCTGGGGATACCGTTGATAAGTTTTGTTGAGGGATTTTGAGGAGCTCCGCTGGGGACAGGAAGAACTTCGCCGAGGACGATCTTTCCGTTGCAATTAGCTGAGGATAACCCAGTTATAAGCTCTGGTGGGGATTAACCTCTGAATATGGTCGGGGAGAGATGTGTGCTCTGCCGATGGATAAGCTTCCAGAATCTACTGTGGATAAGCTTCCAGAATCTACTGGGGCGATGGTTCAACTCTCCTGGGGAAACTTTTGAACTGTACTGGGGAAGGGCTCCACTGGGGTGTCTTGTATTCCGCCGGGGAATAATCTTATATTAAGACTGCCGGGGATGCTTGTTAAGGAATATTTGTATACTCCGCTGGGGAATATTGGGATCTTCTGGGGATATCTAACTTCCTTAAGGCTGACAGTAGACTAACTCTGCTTGGGGAGAGTATCGCTGACTTGCTAGGGAATATTGTGCCTTTTCGGGGCTGATGGGAGACCAACTCTGCTCGGGGGAGAGTATTGCTGAACCTTGTCTTACTCTGTGGGGAGTGAAGGTATCCTGGTTACGTTCTTCAGCCGAACTTACCTTGGTACCTTGGTGGACAGAGCAACTAGATCGCTTAGACAACTCGTTATTGCCCCTGCTTCTGATGTCACCTGTAATTAGCCCTTTGTTTCGTATGCAAATATTTATGATCAGCAATTAATGTCAAATGCATATATCAAAAATGAACATTGGACGTTCTTCACAAGACAAAACAAAAAAAGGAAAACAATTGGCAATTTATCTGGAAAAGTGGATTTGTATTGATTTTGAAATTTGCCTGTAAATAGGCGTTTGTGTACAAGAGGCTGACGTCCTAGTAAAAGAACGTCGCCGAACAAAATGGAGTTTATACAGTTTGTGAAAAGGAAAACAAAACAGCTATGTGAAAGATCCCACTGGGTTCCAACTCTGCTATCGCCTTTATGTCTTCAAGCGTCTCATCACTTCGCTGTTTAGTTGAAGATGAAGCTGATTGATCGATGCCGTCTGAACCTGATAGTTGATACCGAATTCTGGATGCAGGGTGATCCAATGAGACATAGTATTACGCTTATCCATAACTTTTTCCTGGACCGCCCTTTCGGGTTTTCAGTCCACCGGGATACCCATTTTTGCCCAAGCCGCCTTTTCAGGTTTTCGACTTGCCGGGTGTACATACTTTTTCATTTCATCCCTTATTTTTGCCCGAACCCTTTTGGTTCGCCGGGAAGCCCTTATTTTTCCTAGGCGTGTCAACCTAGCGGGTCTTTAATCATGCGTAGTATCTTTTTACTATGTCTGCATTGGCGGGGTGAGGAAGGTCGTCACCATCCATGGTGGTTAGAATCATCGCACCTCCTGAGAAGATATTCTTAACCACAAACGGCCCTTCGTACGTAGGGGTCCATTTGCCCCTGGGATCACTTTGAGGAAGAATGATGCGCTTGATTACCAGGTCTCCAACTTGATACTCTTGTCGTCTGACTTTCTTGTTAAATGCCTTGATCATTCATTTTTGGTACATCTGACCATGACAGATAACAGTGAGTCTCTTTTCGTCAATTAGGTTTAATTGATCAAGCCGAGTCTGGATCCAGTCATCTTCGTTCAAACCTGCATCCTTCATTATCCGAAGAGAGGGTATCTGGACTTCAATAGGCAAGACTGCCTCCATGCCATAGACCAAGGAAAAGGGTGTTGCCCCTGTTAACGTCTGTGCTGAGGTACGGTACCCATGAAGAGCAAACGGTAACATCTCGTGCCAATCTTTATAGGTCACCGTCATCTTCTGCACAATCTTCTTGATATTCTTATTAGTTGCCTCTACAGCCCCATTCATCTTCGGCCGGTAAGGAGAAGAGTTGTGGTGCTGTATCTTGAATTGCTCGCAGAGCTCAGTGATCATCTTATTGTTAAGATTGGTACCATTATCCGTAATGATCCTCTCAGGTACACCGTATCGACAGATCAGGTTGTGCCGAATGAACCGTGCCACGACGTTCTTGGTTACGGTAGCATAGAAAGCTGCTTCAACCCACTTCGTGAAGTAATCAATTGCTACCAGGATGAAGCGATGCCCGTTGGATGCCGTAGGTCTGATCTCGCCGATCATATCAATGCCCCACATTGCAAAAGGCCAAGGTGTTGTCAAGACGTTCAGAGGAACTGGAGGAATGTGCACTTTATCAGCATAGATCTGGCATTTGTGACACGTCCGAGAATGTTGATAATAGTCGGCTTCCATTATGGACCAGAAATATCCTGCCCGAAGGATTTTCTTTGCCATGGTAGGTCCACTGGAATGTGTTCCGAAGGTACCCTCATGCAGCTCTGCCATGATTCTTTCTGCTTCCGTCTTATCCATACAACGCAGTAAAGTTGAATCATGGTTTCGTTTGTAGAGAATGTCGTTGCTGAGGAAGAACTTTTCCGCGAACCTTCTCATAAACTTTTTGTCATTGACAGATGAGCCCTCGGGGTATTCTTGAGTTTCAAGGTACCTCTTTACTTCATGATACCAAGGTTTCTCTGTTACCTCTTCGGTCTCAAGATCGCAGCAATGTGCAGGTTCGTCCAACTTCCAGATAATGATCCGGGGAGCCTCGTTGTCCCATTTGACTTTGAACATAGAAGACATCGTAGCTAACGCGTCCGCCAACTGATTCTCCTCTCTTGGGAAATGTTCAAAAGTTATCTCCTCGAAATGGGGAATCAACGTCAGTACATACTCCTTGTAAGGAATAAGATTTGGGTGTTTCGTATCCCACTCGCCTTTGATCTGACTGATCACGAGAGCGGAATCTCCGAAGACACTCATAAACTTGATCCTTAAGTCAATTGCAGCTTGAAGACCCATGATGCACGCTTCATACTCTGCCATGTTGTTGGTGCAGTTGAAACATAGTCGGGCGGTAAGTGGAGTATGAGTGCCTTTTGAGGATATGATCACAGTGCCGATACCGTTGCCCAAAGCATTTGAGGCTCCATCAAAGTGCATAGACCATCGGGATCCTTCCTCTGGTCCTTCATCCGGTCCAGGTACTTCACAATCAGTCACTACCATGATATTCTCGTCTGGAAATTCAAAGTTCATCGACTGGTAATCGTCCATTGCCTGGTGTGCCAAATGGTCTACCAATACACTTCCCTTGATTGCTTTTTGAGTCGTGTACTGGATGTCATATTCCGTCAAGATCATCTGCCATCTTGTTATTCTTCCGGACAAGGCGGGCTTTTCGAATATGTACTTGATTGGATCCATTTTTGAAATCAACAGAGTAGTGTGAGTCAACATATACTGTCTCAGCCGGCGAGCAGCTCATACCAAAGCGCAGCAAGTTTTCTCGAGCAGTGAGTATCGGGTCTCACAGTCGGTAAACTTTTTGCTAAGGTAATAAATAGCGTGCTCTTTTCGGCCAGACTCGTCATGCTGCGCCAGCACACACCCCATTGAGTTGTCCAGTACTATCAAGTATAAGATTAGAGGTCTCCCTTCAACCGGTGGCATAAGAATGGGTGGTTCTTGGAGATACTATTTGATTCTTTCGAAAGTGGCCTGACATTCATCATTCCAACGTACTACTTGATCTTTCTTCAGTAGCTTGAACATTGGTTCACAGGTAGCAGTTAGATGTGAGATGAATCGGGAAATGTAGTTCAGTCGTCCTAGAAAGCCTCTGATTTATTTCTCTGTCTTGGGAACTGGCATCTCTTGTATGGCTTTCACTTTGGCAGGGTCCACTTGAATACCCTTGTCACTTACGATGAAGCCTAGCAATTTTCCAGATCTTACCCCGAAGGTACACTTGTTCGGGTTCAACCTCAGCTTGTACAACTTCAGGCGGTCAAACAGCTTCTGCAGATGGTCAAGGTGTTCCTCCTCAGTTTGGGACCTTGCAATCATATTGTCGACATATACTTCGATCTCGTGATGGATCATGTCATGAAACAAAGCAACCATGGCACGTTGGTAGGTTGCCCCAGCATTTTTCAACCCAAAAGGCATGACTTTGTAGCAAAAGGTGCCCCACTGAGTAACAAAAGTGGTCTTCTCCATGTCTTCGGGAGCCATCTTGATTTGATTATATCTGGAGAAACCGTCCATGAAGGAGAACACCTTATGCTGAGCAGTGTTGTCAACCAGAACGTCGATATGAGGCAGAGGGAAATTATCCTTAGGGCTCGCCCTATTCAAATCCCTGTAATTAACACACATTCGGACCTTACCATCTTTCTTCGGCACTGGAACCACATTAGCAACCCACTGAGGGTAAGAAGTCACTGCTAGAAACCCGGTGTCGAATTGTTTCATAACCTCAGCTTTGATTTTCTCGGACATCTCTGGACGCATGCGGCGGACCTTCTGTTTTACGGGAGGACAGTCTTCCTTGGTAGGCAGGTGATGAACCACAATGTCAGTATCCAACCCAGGCATGTCCTCGTAGGACCAGGCAAAGATTTCCACATAGTCGTGCAGCATCTGAATCAACCGTTGTTTCACACTGAGCTCTAGATTGGCACCAATCTTGACTTCCTTTATGTCTGTCTCAGTACCCAGATTTACTGTTTCCACTAGCTCTTCATGTGGATGAATGGCCCTCTCTTCCTGGAGCAGCAGTCTTGCAAGCTCACCAGGCACTTCGCAATCATCTTCACCTTTGTCTTCGGCTAAGTTGATCGGATTTTCGAAGTCATAACTGGTAGTAGCAGAGTCGTTACCAGTGGGATCCAGAGTGGATTGGAACCTGTATAGGTGAGTGTGTGTAAATATAGCTGTTTTGCAATATATAATAAAGAAAGACAAGGAGCGCAAGATTTGAAATGCAAAAAACGTCCAATGCTTTTATTAATGATATATGAAAGTGACACACAAAAGCCCTCACAAATGAAGCCACGGTGCCCCGGGTAAGACACCGGGCCATAAAGTTTCAAATTATTGTTCGTTACAAATTTAAAACAAAGGAGTTCATTACTGAGTGACAAAAGTAATAGGTGTGAAGTCTTTCGGAGTCCAGTTGCTTGGTCCACCGTTGGTTGTTGGGTAGATCCAGCTGTCAAATTCGGATTCCTCCACATCGTCTTCAATAGAATTTACTCCCGGGTTGGTGATGAACACAGGAGGTCTTCCAATCCTTGCCTTACGAACAACCCTCTGAGCTTCTGCAGTGAAACCCAAACCAAATTTGTCAGTCTTCGGAGTGAAATCAGGAAGTCGGCCCCAGTTTGCGCACTCACCCTTCTCGATAACAGCCCGGGCATCCTTTAAGGAGGCCATCTTCAACGGAGAATCTTCTTCAGTCACAGTCTCTGCTGACGCCAGTGTCTGAGGCACCTCTTCAAAGTGTTGAAAGGGGGTCTCAATGAACTCCCCATCTATCTCTACGTACCGGAACGAGTTGAGGTGGCTGACCATATATTCTTCTTCCCCTTGAACTGTTACAATCTTCCCTCTGACCGGGTACTTAAGCTTCTGATGTAATGTGGAGGTCACAGCTCCAGCCTTGTGGATCCATGGACGACCCAGCAAACAAGAATAGGATGGTCGGTTGTCCATCACATAGAAAGTAGAATCAAAAACTTGAGAACCAACCCTGATTGGAATGTCAACTTCCCCATGTACCATCCTTTTCGACCCGTCAAAGGCCCGGACAACAATGTTACTAGGCTTGAGCTCTAAACCCTCACAATCCAACCTGTCTAGGGCCTTCTTGGGTAATACGTTCAACGAAGAACCGGTGTCTACCAACACATGGGCAAGAGTAGTGCCCCTGCATTCAATGGAGACATGCAGGGCGTCGTTATGGTTCTTTCCTTTGGCAGTCAGATCAGCGTCAGAGAAACCCAACCCATTATCAGCAGTCAAGTTGGCCACACAATCGGTAAATTGATCAGCAGACGTTTCTTGTGGCACATGGGCCGTCTTCAGGAAGGAAATCAGGGCCTTGGCATAGGCCTCTGAACACAACAACAGTGATAGCATGTGTTGTACCCCAAAATTTGCCCTCCCATTTCCTCAAAATTTTCTCATCACAAGACCCTTGAAGATCAAGATCCAGTTAGGGTTTCCTCTGCTCAAGACTTCTCCTTGCACTGTGGACTCAAATTAGGGTTTGTGATTGCCCAAGGATGTTTTGACCTAAAATGCCTAAGATGACTTTCATGCTTCATATTGGACTCCCAAGTTTCTCCATGCCAAGTTTCAAGTCTTGATTCCAAGTTTTGCCAAGTCAATTGGACAGTTGACCTAGAAATCAGCTGTATTGGGGAAAAAGTCAACTATGGCCAATTGACAGTCAAATATCATGAAATTTGATCCTCATCAACATTATGAACTCATATGGACCATTTGATCAAGTTTGGATCACAATTCCACAAGAAATTTGATCAGATCACCAAAAGGGCAAAATGGTCATTTTTAGGGTTTTGACTGCACAAAGGCAATTTTTGACTGTTTGACCTAACCAACGGCAAACCAAACTCACATATGGACTCAAGGACCCCATGGAATTATCTTGACGTGTTCATCAAGCTCAAAAGATCTCAAGTACACAAGATTGACAGTTGAATTTCCCAGTCAATTGATCAATTTTGACTGTACACTGAAAAGTCAAAACTTTGACTTTTTGGTCAAAATCAAGAGTCAAGATTCATTTTTTATCAAAACTTGCCAAATCATGAAACTTGTTCACCAAGAAATCACAAAATGCAAATTAGGGTTAGAAAATGGAATTTTTCATAACTTAGAATTTTTCTAAGTTATGAAAAACCCTAATTTTTTCCCAACTTTGCCCAACTTTTTCACCATAATCCATTTGGATTCAAACAAAAGTCAAAACATGAAAGTTGTAGCTTGTTGCATAATCTACAACTTTTATTCACAAAGTTTTCTCATTTGAAGCTTGTATCTCAAGTTATAATTTTTTGAATAAGGGCACTAAACCATTTTTTAACTTAGTGAAATTTGACCTATTTTGACAAGGTTTTCTACCCCACTTCAAGGCCACTTTTCATACCCTTCCACTTGGAATTTTAATTTTCATTTCAAAGATGGATTGTAGTACACATTCCAAGCTTTCCAAAATGTCCAAGAACTCATCAAACAACCTCATAACTTGAGAGATTCGAATTTCACAAGTTGGCAAAAATTCACTTTTGTTCTTCATCAAAACATGTTCTTAATCTTGCAAATTTGAAATCAGTTTGCTTTATGCTTGATTACAGGCCCTTGAACCATTCCATACTCAATAATTTAATGCATATTCAATGTGTTGAGGCCATGTTCTTTGTGTTCTAACATTGCATAGTGGATTAATCCTAAACTAGATAAAGTGCTTTATCCATTTTTGTAAAAAGCTAGCTTTATGTCAAATTGCAAATCAAGCAAGTACAAGCAAAATCCTCTTGGCACAAGATTATGGACAAGTTGCTCTGATCAAGAGAAGATTATGCAGCAGGATTAGAGGCCCCTACTGACCTAAAACACAAAGTGACCATTGCTTGCTTCATTTTCAAGTAACATTGCATAACTTGTGCCATATCTCATCTCAGCTTAGAGACACAAGAGAGAAGTTATCAAACACATTCCATAGACCACATCTAAGCTTTTGCACGAGTCCTGAACCTCTGAAGCATCCCCCATCTCAAAATCACCTTGGAACTGCACAAACAGGGGAGCCCCTGCAGATTGAGTGCAAACTCCCACTTCCCTCGAGCATTTTCACCAAAATCAATTCACACACCTTCCTTACAACATATGCAAGCTAACCATGGCCTAAAACCTGACCTGTAATCACTCTAACAGTTTCCACCATTTTTAATTTCTCCTTTTGCAGTTGAAGTTCTACAGCTTGATACAAGAAGGTTCAAGACAAAGTGAGCATTGAAAAAGCATCCCTGGACCTCAAGGAAGCTTTTCCAATCATTACATTGCACTGAAAGTCCCTCATTCTCCACATAGAAGTTCAACTGCACAGGTAAAACTTTTAACTCGTATCTCTCTTATCATGCATCTTTAGTCTTAAGTTTGTGAAGAAACAAGGTCCTACTCATAGCCCTGAACATGTACATATCTTTACATTTCATTTCTTTTGCCTGAGTAGAGAGAATTTGGAGTTTGAAAATGGTAGAAAAATTAGGTTAGGATTTGGGGGAGGAGAAATTCTCCCTCATCTTAGAGAGATAGGTCAAGTTCTTTATATGTTTAGAACCGTCTCTTCATGCTGAACATTTGTTGTGTTATGAGTTTTTGCTGAAAAGCCAAGAATCAGGAGTTAGACATTGAAGAACAGGGGCGCGCGTTTTTTCAAATATTTGTGCTGGAGGTTGAAGAAGGAGTGGAGTGGGCTGGGCCTGTGTTATTTTGCTTTTCACACTATCTTTTTTGATTCACACCCCCCTGAGCCCATTTGCTCATTTTTTAACATTTTTGACTTTTTCTTTTTTGATTAACTTTGTTTATTTTTTCTCATGACATTTAAAAATTAAAAATATTTTTTCCATCATTTTTTGTGTTTATTGCATATTTATTTGTTTATTTCTTTTGTTTGTATATAAAATATATATGTACTATTATTAGAATAAATAGAAAATAGTGTAAATACAATTTTTATTTTTGTTTACATTCTGAAAATATTTCACACAAAAAATACTCTTTTTATTTATTTTATTAAAATATTAAATAAATATTTATCTTTGTGTATAATACCTATTTAAGGTTTATATATATATATATATATATATATATATATATATATATATATATATATATATATATATATATATATATATATATATATATATATATATATATATATATATATATATATATATATATATATATATATATATATATATATATATATATATATATGTTTATTAATATATTTAAGCTAAAATATAAAAATACTTGAATTTTTCATTTTTATTAATATTTGATACAAAAATACTTTTTTCACAATATACTTCATTTTATTTTATTTTTATAAATAATAAATAAAGAGTTGTATTAAATTAGATAATAATGCATTTTCTTTAAAAATTAGGGTTTTTGCCCTAAATTCAAAATACTCAAAAAAAAATAATATAATTTTTATTTTCTTTTCTCTTTTACATAAATAATATTTTTTTTCATACATATACAAAACATTTCTTTTGCATCTTGCATTTTTATTTAATTTTTGTACATTATTTAAGTTGCAAATATTCAAAATGATGTAATAATGTAGATTTAAATTCTTGTCAATATCCCCATTTGAACATTTGTACCCCCCTTCCCATATTTGGTTTTGTAATAGCTTAGTATTTTTTAATTTTGCATTTTATTGCTTTCTAATGATAACATGTTAGAATTAGGGTTTGTATGCGAAAAAACGATAAAAAATAGTTTGACCTAATACAAGATGAATAAGCATGAAAATAAACAACACATCTCACACTTGCACCCCTAGGGTATTCCACTTGTTGCCTTCAAATAAATGGGCCATATTGTATGTTGAACTTCTTTGGGCAAAGCAAACAATTTGAATGATCATAGTCCCTCGATAAAACTTTTCAAAACAAACAAAAACAAATGATCAAGTCCCTTAAAGAAAATTACCCAAAGACATTTAATGTCGTTGCAATTATGGTCTAAACAATGACCCGCGCCTGTCCCTTTCACATCCTAACACAAGGTTGCCCACCAAATACAATGGTGGAACAAACTTGTTAAAAGGGTTAAAGTATAGCAATGATCTTTTGAGAAATTTAGGAGTAGATAACCTCTTAGTTACTTGAATTAACTTGCAAAACAAAACACTTGCCTAATTTCAAAACCACAATCCATAACACTTTCAAAACAACTTTCAAAAACAAAAATGAAAACCTTTTCAAAAGACATACATCTTTGCATACATCCCCACATGGATCATTACAAAGGTTGCCACCACATTGGCATCTTTTCAAAGCATTTTCAAAACCCACACACTCAAGCACCATTTAAAACAATTGAAAACAAAAGGCAAGTGATCTAAGTAAGTAACTAAGAGCCCATGGATAACCATGGATAGAAAGGGTGCTAATACCTTCCCTTTCTATAATCTACTCCCCGAACCCAAGAAAACGTCTCAAAAGGTTTTTGTTGTGCTTTTTAACCCTTCCTTAGGATAAAATAAAAAGTCGGTGGCGACTCTTGCTAACCGCAACATTTGCGAATACAAACGCAAAACCCAAGTCAGTTCTCCCACCGTATCACAGAACTGGCGACTCTGCTGGGGATAATTTTAAAAGTGGAGTAACCTTAGGGCTTAGATCACCTTTGTTTTCAATTGTTTGCTTTGTTTGCTTTTATATTTGTGGGCTTTGCATCGGAGTTTCATAGATCCTAACCCGGATCTGGGAAATACCCTTTTTAGGTAGCATAATCTGTGAGGGACCTGTCCGGCGTAGACCGACATGGGTGAAGCAGTGGCTACGTTGGTGTGGCATCTTAGTCTGTACCTATATCCCTTGTGTTGTAACGGGGAGAATATAGGTCTTCTAAGGGGTCATTAAACACCAACCAACCTTAGAACCCTAAATTGACCAACTTGGCTATTAGGACAGTAGCAGTATGCTACACTCATTGAGGCTAAACTCTCGAGATGGTTCTGGCCGCGAGAAAAGATTGCGATGCTGGAGTTATGACCGATTGAGGGTAGCCAATGATTTGAGATCCTCTAGAACCCGGTTACTTTTGATAGGACAGGTTTTTAACCAACAAAACCAAAAGAGGGTAATACCTGAAACTCATGCTGGCTTGAAACCTAAGGGTGTCTTGTGTGACTTGTGTGCCTTATTTGCCTATGTGAATACTTGTGGTGTGCTTCATCATAGCATCATGTCATCATACCATTGCATGCATCCTGTATAAAGGACTAACCCCTTTCAAAGACAAAAAAGGTTTCATCTTTGCTCTGTTTTGTAGGACATCATGATGCCCGTGCGTAGAAATACTGTCCGGCTCAACTTTGTTCAACCACCAGTTTTACTCAAGGATTTGGTTGGAAGGATTCCAAACACTTCTTCCTTCATCAACAGACATGGTTCTCTCTTTGGCTTGGTCACTGCAAAATGGGACCAACAACTGATAAGTGTTCTGACCCAGTTTTATGACCCACTGTACCATTGTTTCACCTTTCAAGACTTCCAGCTGGTTCCTACCCTGGAAGAATTTTCTTATTTGCTTGGGATTCCTGTCTTGGAGCAAACCCCATTCACTGGTTTGGAAAAGACTCCTAGGCCTGAAGAGATTGCTGCAATTCTCCCCTTGACCAAAGAAGAGGTATTGTCCAACTGGGAAACTAGAAATGGGATCAAGGGCTTTTTGGTCAAATTTCTGGTTGGCAAGGCTAATGATTTCTGGAATGACTTGGACTTCAAGGCGTACGAGGATATTCTGGCTCTTTTGATCTATGGTCTGGTATTGTTTCCCAACCCTGACACTTTTATCAGTATCCATGTCATAAGGATCTTCATGTCTCGGAATCCGGTACCCACTCTTTTGGGTGATATTCTACAACAACTCTATGCTCGTACTGCTCGAAAACGGGAGACTCCGTGGTGTTGTGCTCCTTTGCTAGTAAGGTGGTTTATTTCGCACCTTCCTAAGTTCGTGCTGAAGAATGAAGAAGGAAAAGGTTGGGCTCGGAGGTTAATGTCTCTCACTGATAATGACATCACCTGGACCCTCAGAGGTTTGGATGAGGTAGCTGTTATTGACCGTTGCGGAGAATACCCTAATGTCCCGTTGATTGGTATCCAAGGAGGAATCTCTTACAATCCATGTTTAGCTCTCCGTCAGTTTGGAAGAGCCAGAGGAGATGGGCCTCATGAAATGCTGGTTCCTCACTTCCATTTTGAGTTTCAGGCAGACAGTGACAAACTACGCCAGGGATTCATTAAAGCTTGGGACAGAATCCACAAAGCTGACCCACATGAGTTGGGACCAAAGACTTCTCTACCAATGGAGCCCTATTGCAAATGGGTCCGCATCCGTGCTCAGAAGTTGGGTATGCCCTACGAAGCTGTTAGACCTCTCATTCTTGAATCTCCTGATGAAGATGGGGTTCCTCCAACTGTCCTCCCTCCTCAAATACCTACTGATTTTGACACCATGAAGAGATCTTGGGCGCAGCTAAAGGAAGAACGGGATTTCTATAGGGAGAAATTCAACGAGCGGGAACGGAAGATCCAGAGGCTGACTAAGCAATTGGAGGAAGAACGGGTCCTGAACAACTACATCAGCACTGAAAAGAGGAGGCCATGGGAGCATTGATGAGCTTTGATTGTTTCCTTTTGTAGTTTATTTCATTTCCAGTATTTTTCATTCCTGTAATGCCTAAGGGCAAATTGTTGGACAATTGGAAATTTTAATCTAATGAAGTGTGTTTCCCTTTTTTGTCTACAAAGTTGAATCTTGTTTGTCTTTGAAAACATAAAACATACGCATTCCATTGCACCATATGCATAGCAGGTACCCTATTTCACAGGTTGCTTAATCTTCTTCGCTGTTTGTTTGCACAGTCATCATGAATCCAGACTCATCCAGTGAGCAGGCAATCAAGGCCCTTCAGGCCCAAAGTGCACAGTTTCAAGAGATGGTCCTAAGCCTAGCCCAAGGTCAGCAAGAGTTGAAGACTCTACTCTTGAAAAAGAAGAAGAAGAAGAGAACTGCATTGTTCAACACCGGACGCAGATTTGGGAACACACTCCATAACGAAGCTGATCCAACTACTTCTTCTGCTGAGAAGAACAGTCCCCAAGAGGGAGGAGCTCCTAGTCCCGCAGTCTCCGACAACGAGACGGACTATAACGACGAACAATACCCACCTGCTGCTAACAGATATAAGCAATTGGAGGACCGCTTAAGCGCCATGGAAATTCAGAATGTGTCGGGACTGGATTTCGGAGATTTGGGGTTATCTTCTGGGGTAGTAATTCCACACAAGTTTAAGGCGCCTGCCTTCGCCAAGTATGATGGGGTCTCTTGCCCAAAGCTGCATCTGAGGTCGTACGTAAGGAAGATCCAACCTTACACGGCAGATAAGAACCTCTGGATTCACTTCTTCCAAGATAGCCTCTCGGGGTCACAGCTTGAGTGGTTCTACCAATTGGATGGAGCTAGCATCCGACACTGGGAAGATTTGGCAACCGCATTCTACAGACAATACCAATACAATTCTGATCTCGCTCCTACGCGTACCCAACTTCAGGGTATGTCTCTAGGAATGGGTGAAGGGTTCAAAGAGTACGCTCAAAAATGGAGAGATTTGGTTGGCAGGGTGCAGCCTCCATTGACTGATCGGGAGCTGGTTGATATGTTTCTAGGGACGTTGTCTGGTCCGTTTTTCAATCATTTGGTTGGTAACTCCTCCGCTGGGTTTACAGATTTGATATTGACGGGAGAAAGAATTGAAGCTGGCATCAGGTCAGGCAAGATACAAAAGGCTGCCTCTACAAGTGCTGAGAAGAGGCCGTTCAAGAAAGAAGCAAGTGCCGTTTATGGTCCTAGAAGACAAGTCAAGCCCGAAAATCGCCAAGCCGTCAATGCTTTGGTCATCTCAAAACCTGTTGCTGCTCCTCAGCAGTACAATCAACAAAGAAGCGAAAGGCCCAAGAGGCAGTATACCCGACTGAGTATGACCTTATCTCAAATTTTACCCCAATTGTTATCCACCAACCTGGTGACCCTCAAAGAAGCTCCTAAAGTCGTCAACACTGCGTCTCCTAAGTATAACCCGAATGCCCGGTGTGCTTATCATTCTGATAGTCCCGGGCACACTACTGATGATTGCTGGGCCTTGAGAAACAAAGTACAAGATCTGATCGACGCAAAGGAAATTCAGTTTGAAGCGCCGGAGAGACCAAATGTTGTAACTGCTCCTATGCCTCAGCATAGAGTAAATGCCATTGAGGAAGAAATGTATGTTGTTTCGGTAGATGAAGTTGTTACCCCTCTGAAGACCGTTAAGAAGAACCTAATGCGGGCCGGTTTATTTCCGGGGTGCAGTGAAGGTTTCCTGTTCTGTGCTGTTTCCCCATCTGATTGTCCCTTGCTGAGGTTAGGCGTCCAAAGCCTAATGGACAGCAAGGAGATTCTGTTTAAGAAGTCTGCTGTTCAATTGATTCCGGTAAAAGAAGTTTCTGTGATTACCATCTTCAAAAATCCAATCAAGGCTCCCCCCAAGAAGCCTGTTCAAATCATGACTATTGCACCTGTGATTATTACTGTCCCGGGGCCTCTCCCCTACATATCTGATAAAGCTGTCCCCTGGCATTATGGGGCAGACGTGTATGTAAATGGAATCAAACAAGAATTCGACACTGGCGCCAGTATCTGCGACATCACTGGTCCAGCCAAGGTCACCCGCAGTGGCAGGCTCTTCTCGCCTGACATTGCACCGCCCGCTATTCGAAAACCCCTCCTGATAAAACCTACAAGTTTACCTGTTCCTGTTGCTGATCAAGTTGTTCCCCCTGCTGCCGAGTCATCAAATGCTCGGGGCAAAGGGATTGAAGAAGAGCCTGCCCGGATGGAGGCACCAATACCCATAAATGCTGAGGCCTCCCGACAAGAAATGGAGGAGATTCTGAAAATAATAAAGAAGAGTGATTTTAATGTTGTCGAGCAGCTGGGGCATACGCCCTCCAAGATCTCCCTGCTCTCCTTATTGCTATGCTCAGAGGCCCATGCTAAGGCCTTGATCTCATTTCTTAAGACGGCCCATGTGCCGCAGGAGACGTCTGCAGTCCAGTTCACTGATTGCATAGCGAATCTGACAGCAGACAATGGCTTGGGTTTTTCAGATGCTGACCTGACTGCGAAGGGAAAAGACCACAACGACGCCCTGCATGTCTCCATCGAATGCAGGGGCACTACTCTGGCGCATGTATTGGTGGATACTGGTTCTTCTTTGAATGTTCTACCAAAAAAGGCTTTGGACCGTCTGGATTATGAAGGCCTGGAACTGAAGCCCAGCAATATCATCGTTAGGGCATTCGACGGTTCAAAAAGGATGGTTCATGGAGAGGTTAACATCCCTATTCGTGTGGGCTCTCAAGTGTTTGACTCTACTTTTTACGTAATGGATATACGTCCATCGTACTCTTGTCTACTGGGTCGACCTTGGATCCATAAAGCTTGGGCAGTGACCTCTACCTTGCACCAGAAGCTGAAGTATCCCATCAGGGGGAAGATCGTCACCATGCAAGGAGAAGAAGAGTATATGGTGAGCCATTTTAATTCCTTCAGATACATTGAGATGGACGGGGAGTTCATTGAAACCCCCTTTCAGCATTTCGAAGAGGCGCATCCAATTTCAGCAGCAGCAGAGGCAACAGTCGAAGAGAATGTTTCCTTGAAGATGGCTTCCCTAAGGGATGCCCGGGCAGTGGTTCAGAAAGGCAATTGTGCAAACTGGGGTCAGCTTCCTGACTTCACTCAGAAGAACGACAAGTTTGGGCTAGGCTTTACTGCGGAAGCTCAGAGGGAGGTGCGCAAAGAGAAGATCAGAAAGGCTCCGGTGTTTATTTCCAGCTCAAGGGTGAATGCTATCGAGGAGGATGTAGAGGAAGCAGAGTTTGACAGTTGGATCTACCCGACTACCAGCGACGGACCAAGCAACTGGACGGCAAAGGATTTTACCCCTATCACATTTGTCACGCAGTAATTGATTTCTTTTGATTTCCAAATTTGTAACAAACAATATGTTAAAACTTTGTTGGCTCGGTGTCCTACCCGGGGCATCGTAGCTCCATTTGTGAGGGCTTTTTGTATGACATTTTCATATATCATCAATCAAAACATTGGACGTTTGTTGCATTTCGAATTTTGTGCTCTTTTTTCCTTTCTGTGTTATATATTGCAAAACAGCTATATTTACACACACTCACTTATACAGGTTTCAATCCACTCTGGATCTTACTGGTAACAGCTCTGCTACCGCCAGTTATGACTTCGAAAATACGATCAATTTGGCCGAAGACGAAGGTGAAGATGATTGTGAAGTGCCTGGTGAACTCGCAAGACTGCTACTCCAGGAAGAGAGGGCTATTCAACCACATGAAGAGCCTGTGGAAACAATTAACCTGGGTACTGAAACAGATAGGAAAGAAGTCAAGATTGGTGCCAATCTAGAGCTCAGCGTGAAGCAACGATTGATCCAGATGCTACAAGACTACATGGAAATTTTTGCTTGGTCCTATGAAGATATGCCTGGTTTGGATGCCGACATTGTAGTTCATCACCTGCCAACCAAGGAAGATTGCCCTCCGGTAAAGCAAAAAGTCCGACGGATGCGTCTAGAGATGTCTGAAAAGATCAAGGCCGAGGTTATGAAGCAGTTCGATGTCGGGTTCCTTGCAGTGACTTCTTACCCTCAGTGGGTTGCCAACGTGGTGCCGGTACCAAAGAAGGACGGTAAGGTCAGAATGTGTGTTGACTACAGGGATCTGAACAGGGCCAGCCCCAAGGATGACTTCCCCCTACCTCACATTGATGTCCTTGTTGACAATACAGCTCAACACAAGGTGTTCTCCTTCATGGATGGTTTTTCAGGGTATAATCAGATCAAGATGGCTCCAGAGGATATGGAGAAGACTACCTTTGTGACTCAGTGGGGCACCTTCTGTTATAAGGTCATGCCATTCGGATTGAAAAATGCTGGGGCAACCTATCAACGTGCCATGGTTGCTTTATTTCATGATATGATCCATCATGAGATTGAGGTATACGTTGATGACATGATTGTAAGGTCTCAAACTGAGGAGGAGCACCTTGACCATCTGAGGAAGTTATTTGACCGACTCAAGTTGTACAAGCTGAGATTAAATCCCAACAAATGCACCTTCGGGGTAAGGTCCGGAAAATTGCTAGGTTTCATTGTAAGTGATAAAGGTATTCAGGTGGACCCTGCCAAGGTAAAAGCCATACAAGAAATGCCGACTCCAAAAACAGAGAAGGAAGTCAGAGGTTTCCTAGGACGACTGAATTACATTGCCCGATTCATCTCACATCTGACTGCTACTTGTGAGCCAATCTTCAAATTACTGAAGAAAGATCAAGTAGTACGCTGGAATGATGAATGTCAGGCCGCCTTTGAAAGGATAAAGGAATATCTCCAAGAGCCACCCATTCTTATGCCACCGGTGGAAGGAAGACCTCTGATACTATACTTGACAGTACTTGACAATTCAATGGGGTGTGTGCTGGGGCAGCATGACGAGTCTGGCCGAAAAGAGCACGCTATTTATTACTTGAGCAAAAAGTTTACCGACTGTGAGTCTCGTTACTCACTGCTTGAGAAAACTTGTTGCGCTCTTGTATGGGCTGCTCGCCGGCTGAGACAGTATATGCTGACTCACACTACCCTATTGATTTCAAAAATGGATCCCATCAAGTACATATTTGAAAAGCCCGCTCTGTCTGGAAGAATAGCGAGATGGCAAATGATCTTAACAGAATATGATATCCAGTATACAACTCAGAAAGCAATTAAGGGAAGTGTACTGGCCGATCATTTGGCACACCAACCTGTGGACGATTACCAATCATTGAACTTTGATTTTCCGGATGAAGATATCATGGTGGTAACCGACTGTGAAGTGCCTGGACCGGATGAAGGACCTGAGGAAGGATCCCGATGGTCTATGCATTTTGATGGAGCCTCCAATGCTTTGGGTAACGGCGTCGGCGCTGTAATCATATCTCCCAAAGGGACTCATACTCCCCACACCGCCCGATTATGTTTCAGCTGCACCAACAACATGGCAGAATACGAGGCATGTATCATGGGTTTACAAGCTGCAATCGACTTAAGGATAAAATTTCTAAGTGTCTTCGGAGATTCCGCTCTCGTGATCAATCAGATCAAAGGCGAGTGGGATACGAAACACCCGAATCTTATTCCTTACAAGGAGTATGTGTCGACTTTGCTCCCTCACTTTGAAGAGATAACTTTCGAACACTTCCCTAGAGAGGAGAATCAGCTAGCGGACGCCCTAGCTACGATGTCTTCAATGTTCAAAGTTAAATGGGACAATGAGGCTCCCCGAATCATTATCTGGAAGTTGGATGAACCGGCATACTGCTGTGAGCTCGAGGCTGAGAAGGTGATTGAAAAACCCTGGTATCATGAGGTAAAGAGGTACTTGGAAACTCAGAAATACCCTGAAGGCGCGTCTGTCAATGATAAGAAGTTCATGAGGAGGTTTGCTGCAAAATTCTTCCTCAGCAACGGCATTCTCTACAAACGGAATCATGATTCAACTCTACTACGTTGTGTGGATAAGGCCGAAGCAGAGAAGATCATGATAGAACTGCATGAAGGTACATTTGGAACACATTCCAGTGGACACACCATGGCTAAGAAGATCCTTCGGGCAGGATATTTCTGGTCCACAATGGAAGCCGATTGTTACCAACACTCCCGAACTTGTCATAAATGCCAGATCTATGCTGACAAGGTGCATATCCCTCCGGTTCCTTTGAACGTCCTGACGGCACCTTGGCCTTTCGCAATGTGGGGGATCGATATGATCGGCGAGATCCGACCGACGGCATCCAATGGGCATCGTTTCATCTTAGTGGCGATCGATTACTTCACGAAATGGGTTGAGGCAGCTTCCTATGCCACCGTAACCAAGAGCGTCGTGGCACGTTTCATCCGGCATAATCTGATATGTCGGTACGGAGTCCCGGAGAGAATCATTACGGACAATGGTACCAATCTCAATAACAAAATGATCACTGAACTCTGTGAACAATTCAAGATACAGCACCACAATTCTTCTCCCTACCGGTCGAAGATGAATGGGGCTGTAGAGGCAGCCAATAAGAATATCAAGAAAATTGTGCAGAAGATGACAGTAACCTATAAAGATTGGCACGAGATGTTACCGTTCGCTCTTCACGGGTACCGCACCTCAGCAAGGACGTCAACCGGGGCAACTCCCTTCTCCTTGGTCTACGGCATGGAGGCAGTCTTGCCAATTGAAATCCAGATACCCTCTCTCCGGATAATGAAGGATGCAGACTTGAATGAAGATGACTGGATCCAGACTCGACTTGATCAATTAAATCTGATTGACGAAAAGAGGCTCACTGCTATCTGTCATGGTCAGACGTATCAAAAACGGATGATTAGGGCATTTAACAAGAAAGTCAAACCACAAGAGTATCAAGTTGGGGACCTGGTAATCAAACGCATCATCCTTCCTCAAAGTGATCCCCGGGGCAAATGGACCCCTACTTACGAAGGGCCATTTGTGGTTAAACGTGTGTTCTCAGGAGGAGCCATGATCCTAACCACCATGGATGGTAACGACCTTCCTCACCCCGCCAATGCAGACATAGTGAAAAAATACTACGCATAAATAAGAGACCCGCTAGGTTGACATACCTAGGCAAAAATAAGGGCTTCCCGGCGAACCAAAAGGGTTCGGGCAAAAATAAGGGATGAAAATAAAAAAAATTTGTACACCCGGCAAGTCGAAAACCTGAAAAGGCGGCTTGGGCAAAAATGGGTATCCCGGTGGACTGAAAACCCGAAAGGGCGGTCCAGGCAAAAGTTAGGGATAAGAGCATAACACTATGTCTCATTGGATCACTTCGCATCCGGAATTCGGCATTAACTATCTGGCTCAAGATTTCGGCATTGACCAATCAGCTTCATCTTCAAACTAGGCAGCAAAGCGATGAGACGCCCGAAGATATAAAGGCGATAGCATAGTTGGAACCCAGTGGGATTGATCACATAGCTGTTTTGTCTCCTTTTTCAAATTGTAAACTCTATGTTATTTGGCGGCGTCCTCTTACTATGATGTTAGCCTCTTGTACAAAAATGCCTATTTACAGGCAAACTCAAAATCAATACAAATTCACTTGTCCATACAAATTACCATTGTTTTCCTTTTTCTGTTTTGTCTTGCGAAGAACGTCCAATGTTCATTTTTGATATATGCATTTGACATTAAATTGCTAATTCATGAATAGTTGCATATGAAACGAGAGATTGATTACAGGTGACATCAGAGACAGGGGCAATATGAAGTTGTCTAATGCAGTCTGGTTGTTTTGTCCGCCGAGGTACCGAGGTAGATTCAATTGAAGAATGTGGCCAAATCATCTCAACGCCCCGCAGAGTAAAACAAATTCAGCAATATTTTCCCCCAAGCGGAGTTGGTTCCCCGTCGATCCTGAAAGGACACAACATTCCCCAGCAGGTCTTAAAGCTCATCCCCTGCAGGATACGGACGCCTCTCCCGAGCTTTATTTAGAGTTATTCCCTCGCAAGGGCTTATAACTGGGTTATCCTCAGTTAAAAACCACGGAAGATCGTCCTCGGCGAAGTTCTTCCAATCCTCAGCGAAGTTCCTCCAATCCCCAGCGGAGTTTATCTTTGGTATCCCCTAGCGGAGTTTATCATCATTATCACCAGCGGAATCCATCATTAAAGTCCTCAACAGGCCTCTCATCAAACTTCGGCCAAGTATCTCTTCACAGAGCAACTTCCCGGCCGTTCGTCAAGGATTTATTTTCCTAAGATGAAATTACACTCATAAACATTTCACATTTTCATACATCTTGCTTACATACATGATAAAGCGCATACAACACTATCTCATGATTGAGCATCATAACACGATGCATATCATACATCATGACATTGCATACCACTTACGTTTTTGCCTTTTCAGGAAAAAGACAATCCCAAAAACAATTACCTTCAACTGTCACAATTCCAGATTCGATACCTGTATCTAGCCAGGGCACATCTGAGAGTGATCAGTTTCCAGATTCGATTCCTGTATCTAGCCAGGGCACGTCTGAAGAGTTCAAAGATTCGATTCCTGTATCCAGCCAGGGCACATCTATTGACAACTATTTCCAGATTCGATTCCTGTATCCAGCCAGGGCATATCTGTTGACCACATTTCCAGACTCGATTCCTGTATCTAGCCAGGGCACGTCTGAAGAGTTCAAAGATTCGATTCCTGTATCCAGCCAGGGCACATCTATTGACAACTATTTCCAGATTCGATTCCTGTATCCAGCCAGGGCATATCTGCTGACCACATTTCCAGACTCGATTCTTGTATCTAGCCAGGGCATGTCTGAAGAGTTCGAAGATTCGATTCCTGTATCCAGCCAGGGCACATCTGTGAGCAACCGATTGTGGATTCGATACCTGTATCTAACCAGGGCATATCTGCATAAGGAGACTGAAGATCAAACACCTGTAACAAGCCAGGAAAACATCTGTCTTTCTCAAATACACAAGTCCTCGCTAAGGAATCTCTTATGCGGTCAACTGCCACTACAGTTCCAAATGGCATCTATAAGCCCATTCCCGACAAGGTTCTGTCACATCTCCAAGATGGCATCTATAAGCCCATCTCCCTATCCGCCATCTCTCCAAATGGCATCTATAAGCCCATTTCCGACACCACACTGTTGAGACTCCAGCATGCGAGTGCAAATTTCCGAGCACTCTAGTGTCCAATCTCCTTTTACCCTTGAGTCACGAAAGGCAAACTTGCCAATCTAACTCTTCAGGTCCAAGAAGATTGAACAGGGGCAACTGTTGTACCCCCAAAATTTGCCCTCCCATTTCCTCAAAATTTTCTCATCACAAGACCCTTGAAGATCAAGATCCAGTTAGGGTTTCCTCTGCTCAAGACTTCTCCTTGCACTGTGGACTCAAATTAGGGTTTGTGATTGCCCAAGGATGTTTTGACCTAAAATGCCTAAGATGACTTTCATGCTTCATATTGGACTCCCAAGTTTCTCCATGCCAAGTTTCAAGTCTTGATTCCAAGTTTTGCCAAGTCAATTGGACAGTTGACCTAGAAATCAGCTGTATTGGGGAAAAAGTCAACTGTGGCCAATTGACAGTCAAATCTCATGAAATTTGATCCTCATCAACATTATGAACTCATATGGACCATTTGATCAAGTTTGGATCACAATTCCACAAGAAATTTGATCAGATCACCAAAAGGGCAAAATGGTCATTTTTAGGGTTTTGACTGCACAAAGGCAATTTTTGACTGTTTGACCTAACCAATGGCAAACCAAACTCACATATGGACTCAAGGACCCCATGGAATTATCTTGACATGTTCATCAAGCTCAAAAGATCTCAAGTACACAAGATTGACAGTTGAATTTCCCAGTCAATTGATCAATTTTGACTGTACACTGAAAAGTCAAAACTTTGACTTTTTGGTCAAAATCAAGAGTCAAGATTCATTTTTTATCAAAACTTGCCAAATCATGAAACTTGTTCACCAAGAAATCACAAAATGCAAATTAGGGTTAGAAAATGGAATTTTTCATAACTTAGAATTTTTCTAAGTTATGAAAAACCCTAATTTTTTCCCAACTTTGCCCAACTTTTTCACCATGATCCATTTGGATTCAAACAAAAGTCAAAACATGAAAGTTGTAGCTTGTTGCATAATCTACAACTTTTATTCACAAAGTTTTCTCATTTGAAGCTTGTATCTCAAGTTATAATTTTTTGAATAAGGGCACTAAACCATTTTTTAACTTAGTGAAATTTGACCTATTTTGACAAGGTTTTCTACCCCACTTCAAGGCCACTTTTCATACCCTTCCACTTGGAATTTTAATTTTCATTTCAAAGATGGATTGTAGTACACATTCCAAGCTTTCCAAAATGTCCAAGAACTCATCAAACAACCTCATAACTTGAGAGATTCGAATTTCACAAGTTGGCAAAAATTCACTTTTGTTCTTCATCAAAACATGTTCTTAATCTTGCAAATTTGAAATCAGTTTGCTTTATGCTTGATTACAGGCCCTTGAAACATTCCATACTCAATAATTTAATGCATATTCAATGTGTTGAGGCCATGTTCTTTGTGTTCTAACATTGCATAGTGGATTAATCCTAAACTAGATAAAGTGCTTTATCCATTTTTGTAAAAAGCTAGCTTTATGTCAAATTGCAAATCAAGCAAGTACAAGCAAAATCCTCTTGGCACAAGATTATGGACAAGTTGCTCTGATCAAGAGAAGATTATGCAGCAGGATTAGAGGCCCCTACTGACCTAAAACACAAAGTGACCATTGCTTGCTTCATTTTCAAGTAACATTGCATAACTTGTGCCATATCTCATCTCAGCTTAGAGACACAAGAGAGAAGTTATCAAACACATTCCATAGACCACATCTAAGCTTTTGCACGAGTCCTGAACCTCTCAAGCATCCCCCATCTCAAAATCACCTTGGAACTGCACAAACAGGGGAGCCCCTGCAGATTGAGTGCAAACTCCCACTTCCCTCGAGCATTTTCACCAAAACCAATTCACACACCTTCCTTACAACATATGCAAGCTAACCATGGCCTAAAACCTGACCTGTAATCACTCTAACAGTTTCCACCATTTTTAATTTCTCCTTTTGCAGTTGAAGTTCTACAGCTTGATACAAGAAGGTTCAAGACAAAGTGAGCATTGAAAAAGCATCCCTGGACCTCAAGGAAGCTTTTCTAATCATTACATTGCACTGAAAGTCCCTCATTCTCCACATAGAAGTTCAACTGCACAGGTAAAACTTTTAACTCGTATCTCTCTTATCATGCATCTTTAGTCTTAAGTTTGTGAAGAAACAAGGTCCTACTCATAGCCCTGAACATGTACATATCTTTACATTTCATTTCTTTTGCCTGAGTAGAGAGAATTTGGAGTTTGAAAATGGTAGAAAAATTAGGTTAGGATTTGGGGGAGGAGAAATTCTCCCTCATCTTAGAGAGATAGGTCAAGTTCTTTATATGGTTAGAACCGTCTCTTCATGCTGAACATTTGTTGTGTTATGAGTTTTTGCTGAAAAGCCAAGAATCAGGAGTTAGACATTGAAGAACAGGGGCGCGCGTTTTTTCAAATATTTGTGCTGGAGGTTGAAGAAGGAGTGGAGTGGGCTGGGCCTGTGTTATTTTGCTTTTCACACTATCTTTTTTGATTCACACCCCCCTGAGCCCATTTGCTCATTTTTTAACATTTTTGACTTTTTCTTTTTTGATTAACTTTGTTTATTTTTTCTCATGACATTTAAAAATTAAAAATATTTTTTCCATCATTTTTTGTGTTTATTGCATATTTATTTGTTTATTTCTTTTGTTTGTATATAAAATATATATGTACTATTATTAGAATAAATAGAAAATAGTGTAAATACAATTTTTATTTTTGTTTACATTCTGAAAATATTTCACACAAAAAATACTCTTTTTATTTATTTTATTAAAATATTAAATAAATATTTATCTTTGTGTATAATACCTATTTAAGGTTTAATATATATATATATATATATATATATATATATATATATATATATATATATATATATATATATATATATATATATATATATATATATATATATATATATATATATATATATATATATATGTTTATTAATATATTTAAGCTAAAATATAAAAATACTTGAATTTTTCATTTTTATTAATATTTGATACAAAAATACTTTTTTCACAATATACTTCATTTTATTTTATTTTTATAAATAATAAATAAAGAGTTGTATTAAATTAGATAATAATGCATTTTCTTTAAAAATTAGGGTTTTTGCCCTAAATTCAAAATACTCAAAAAAAATAATATAATTTTTATTTTCTTTTCTCTTTTACATAAATAATATTTTTTTTCATACATATACAAAACATTTCTTTTTCATCTTGCATTTTTATTTAATTTTTGTACATTATTTAAGTTGCAAATATTCAAAATGATGTAATAATGTAGATTTAAATTCTTGTCAATATCCCCATTTGAACATTTGTACCCCCCTTCCCATATTTGGTTTTGTAATAGCTTAGTATTTTTTAATTTTGCATTTTATTGCTTTCTAATGATAACATGTTAGAATTAGGGTTTGTATGCGAAAAAACGATAAAAAATAGTTTGACCTAATACAAGATGAATAAGCATGAAAATAAACAACACATCTCACACTTGCACCCCTAGGGTATTCCACTTGTTGCCTTCAAATAAATGGGCCATATTGTATGTTGAACTTCTTTGGGCAAAGCAAACAATTTGAATGATCATAGTCCCTCGATAAAACTTTTCAAAACAAACAAAAACAAATGATCAAGTCCCTTAAAGAAAATTGCCCAAAGACATTTAATGCCGTTGCAATTATGGTCTAAACAATGACCCGCGCATGTCCCTTTCACATCCTAACACAAGGTTGCCCACCAAATACAATGGTGGAACAAACTTGTTAAAAGGGTTAAAGTATAGCAATGATCTTTTGAGAAATTTAGGAGTAGATAACCTCTTAGTTACTTGAATTAACTTGCAAAACAAAACACTTGCCTAATTTCAAAACCACAATCCATAACACTTTCAAAACAACTTTCAAAAACAAAAATGAAAACCTTTTCAAAAGACATACATCTTTGCATACATCCCCACATGGATCATTACAAAGGTTGCCACCACATTGGCATCTTTTCAAAACATTTTCAAAACCCACACACTCAAGCACCATTTAAAACAATTGAAAACAAAAGGCAAGTGATCTAAGTAAGTAACTAAGAGCCCATGGATAACCATGGATAGAAAGGGTGCTAATACCTTCCCTTTCTATAATCTACTCCCCGAACCCAAGAAAACGTCTCAAAAGGTTTTTGCTGTGCTTTTTAACCCTTCCTTAGGATAAAATAAAAAGTCGGTGGCGACTCTTGCTAACCGCAACATTTGCGAATACAAACGCAAAACCCAAGTCAGTTCTCCCACCGTATCACAGCATGGAAATTTTAGATGGGGTGTGCCCCAGCTGTTCGACTACGTTGAAATCACTCTTCTTGATAATCTTGAGAATCTCTTCCATCTCTTGCTTGGAAGCTTCAACATTGGTTGTCTTTGGTACCTCCGTCTGGGCAGGCACATCAGTAGCAATCCCTTTGCCCCGAGCGTCAGATGACTCGGCAGCAGGGTTAGAAATAGGAACTTGGTCACGAAGGGAAGCAGGTACACTGGCAGGTGTGATGACAAGAGGTCTCTGGATAGCTGGTGGCGCAATATCTGGTGAGAAAAGTCTACCACTGCGAGTGACTTTGGCAGGCCCGGTGATATTGCTGATGCCGGTACTAGTATTAAACTCTTGTTTAATTCCAAGCACATAAACGTCTGCCCCATAGTGCCAAGGGACAGCTTTGTCAGATGTATAGGGGAGGGGCCCCGGAACAGTGATGATGATAGGAGCAATCTTCTGAGTGGACATGATTTTGACAGGCTTCTTTGAAGGAACCATAGGAGGGTTATTGAAAATAGTAACAATGGACACTTCTTCAGCAGGGACAGCAGGAACAACGATCTTCTCGAACAATATCTCTTTGCTATCCATCAGGTTTTGGACGCCTGACTTCAGCAAAGGACAACCAGCAGGTGAAACAGAACATAGAAGGCAACCTTTACTACATCCCGGAAATAAACCGGCTAGCAACAGGTTCCTTTTGACAGTCAACAACGGAGTAACAATATCATCCACAGAGGCCACATACCGGTCTTCTTCCACAGCATTCACTCCATGTTGGGGCATGGGAGCAGTCACAACATTGGGCCTTTCGGGCGCCTCGAACTGTATTTCTTTAGCATCAATAAGGTCCTAAACCTTATTCCTCAGAGCCCAACAATCATCTGTAGTATGCCCCGGGCTGTCAGAATGATAAGCGCAGCGGGCGTTGGGATTGTACTTCGGAGATGTTGTGTTTACAACCTTCGGAGCTTCCTTGACAGTTACCAGATTGGTTGACAGTAGTTGCGGCAATATCTGAGACAGGGTCATATTGAGCCGAGTGTACTGTCTTTTAGGTCTCTCACCCCTTGGCTGGTTGTATTGCTGAGGAGCAGCAGCAGGCTTTGAAATTACCACCGCGTTGACAGCTTGGCGGCGCTCTGGTTTATTTTGTCTTCTGGGACCATACACAGCACTAGATTCTTTCTTGAAGGGCTTCTTTTCAGTACTCGAGGAGGCACCTTTCTGTATCTTCCCAAACTTGATACCAGCTTCTATCCTCTCACCAGTCAAGATCATATCGGTAAACCCAGCAGAAGAATTCCCAATCAGATGGTTGAAGAATGGACTAGACAGGGTCCCCAAGAACATGTCCACGAGTTCACGGTCAGTCAACGGTGGCTGCACCCTGCCAGCCAGGTCTCTCCACTTTTGCACGTACTCCTTAAAACCTTCACCCGTCCCTAGCGACATACCCTGGAGTTGGGTACGCGTAGGAGCGAGGTCGGAATTATACTGATACTGCTTATAAAATGCAGTAGCCAAGTCCTCCCAGTTACAAATACTGGTTCCATCCAGCTGATAGAACCATTCGAGTTGAGTCCCTAAAAGACTATCCTGGAAGAAATGGATCCATAGATTCTTGTCTGCAGTGTAAGGTTGGATCTTCCTTACATAAGATCTGAGATGCAACTTAGGGCAGGAAGCCCCGTCGTACTTCGCAAAGGTAGGTGCCTTGAACTTGTGTGGGATCACCACCCCCGAAGATAAACCTAAATCTCCAAAATCCAACCTGGGCACATGTTGAATTTCCATAGCACTTAGTCGGTCCTCCAGTTGTTTGTACCTATCCTCAGCAGGAGGGTATTGTTCATCATTGTAATCTGTCTCATTTTCGGAGACCACGGGACTAGGAACCCTTCTTTCTTGGGGACTGTCCTTCCCTACAGAGGAAGTAGCCAGATCAGCCTCATTTTGCAGTGTATTCCCATATCTGCGTCCGGTGTTAAACAGTACAGTCCTCTTCTTCTTCTTCTTCAAAAGCAGAGTCTTCAATTCCTGTTGACCCTGGGCTAAGCTCATGACCAGCTCTTGGAACTGGGCGTTTTGGGCCTGGAGGGCCTTGATAGCTTGTTCAGTAGTAGGCTCAGAATTCATGATGATTGCTGAAATAAACAGCGAAGAAGATTAAGCAACCTGTAAAAAAGGGGTACCTGTTATGCATATGATGCATGATATGCTATTTATGCAATGCATTCAAGGGTTTGAAAGTTCAAATTCGTTGTAGACAAAAAAGGAACACACGTTATATTAAGAAATAATCTGTTCAGTACATCAATGCCTCATGGGCGGAATATTACAAAATACTTAATCCCAAAAGACATTGCGCATCCTCTTTGGAGCGATGTAAGTGTTGAGAGTCTTTTCCTCGTGAAGTAGGCGGGTGAGATCCAGAACCTTCTTCTCACTGGCATGTAGACTGGTTTCAAGAGAATTTCGTTCTTCCTTGAGTTGGATCCAACTTTTTTGCATTTCTTCCCAAGATGTCGGCATGTCAGGATGTTGAATGGTGTATGGCACCTCTCCTTCCAAAACTGGCTTTTTGATCACGGGGAGAACATGAGGATATGGCATCACCAGCTTCTGGGAGCGGGCTCGTACCCACTTGAGATAAGGTTCAAGGGGGATGGAGTTATTGTGCCCCAGTGTCTTACTATCTACCCTGTTGGGCATCCTCCAAGCTCTGATGAATCTCTGGCGAAGTCCTTGTGCATCATTGTCGAAGTCAAAAACTATATCAGGAATCAACATGTCATGAGGGCCATCCCTCCGAGCATATCCAAACTGTCTCAAAGCCAGACATGGGTTGTAAGTAATGCCCCCCCTAATTCCAAGTAAAGGAACATTAGGGAACTCTCTGCAACGATCAATGATAGTGACATTTTCTCTGGACCGAGAACACCAATGTATATCAGCATGTGTAAGAGTCATTAATCGTTGTGACCATCTCAAACCCCGCTCGTTCTTCAAAACTGATTGTGGAAGGTGCGAAATAAACCACCTTGCCAGGAGAGGAGTGCAACACATGAGAACACCTCTTTTTCTCATGGTTCGAGTGTAACATGAGTGGAGGATGTCCCCAAGCAACGTAGGTATGGGATTCCTGGACATGAAGATCTTGACAGCATTGATATCTATAAGCTGATCCGGATTCGGGAACAACACCAACCCATAGACAAGGAGTGCCACAACTTCTTCAAAGGCTTGTAGGTCAAGGGAATTCCAACATTCTTGGGCCTTCTCAAACAGGAACTTTTCCAAGAATCCTTTGATACCACTTCTGATTTCCCAATGCCCCTTGATGTCAGATGGTTGTAGGCGTAATGCTTTAGCAACCTCTTCAAGTTTTGGTTCCCTTTCCGTACCATTGTAGGGTAGTTAACTGAGAATGGGAACCCTCAGAAGCTGAGAAAATTCTTCCAAAGTAGGCACCAATTGATAATCCGGGAAAGTAAAACAGTGGTGCAAGGGGTCAAAGAACTGGAAGAGAACTTTTATCATATCTTCTTCAATGTTGGTGTTGACCAAGCTGATGAGTCTACCATGCCTTTCACTGAATGAAGAGTTCTCGGGAATCCTGGATGTAAGCTCCTTAAGCTGAGGAGGGATCCTTACAAGGTTGACCTGAATTGTCTTTCTGCGGATAGTTTCCATGTCCTACAAAACAAGAACAAAGATGAAGATTCGAACCCTTGAAGTGGTTAGTAAATGCATATGATGCTTTATGATGTTATGATGTTATGATAAAAACACACCACAAGTATTCACAAAAGGCAAACATGATAAGGCACACAAGTCACACCAGACAGCCCTTAGAGTTTAGGCCAGCATGAGGTCTAGGTACTACCCTCTTGAAGTTGGTGGGCTCAAAACCTGTCCTATCAAAAGTAAACCGGGTTCTAAGGAGCTCAATATCATTGGGTTGTTTTCTATGTTCATTGTTTTGATTTAGCCACTGAACTGGCGATCAAAATATTCCAAGAAAACAACCCCCAATGAGTGTAGTATCGAGTACCTACCAACTTCAGACTGCACCAAAGTCGGTCATCTCACTACCCCTAAAGAGGCCAGGATGGTCAAGTAAGGTTCCTAAGGTCAGTTGATGCTTCACGACACCACGCGGCAGCCCCGTACTCTCCTTGACTTGACTCAAGGGTTACCGGTACTCACCAAAGTGCCACATCAACGTAGCAACTGCTTCAACCGTGTCGGTATACCCCGCACAGTTCCCTCACAGTTTGTTGCTACTTCTAAAAGGGTATCCCCCAGATCCGGGTTAGGATCTATGAAACTCCAAGACAAGTCCCAAAATATTAAAGCAAACAAAACAAGCAATTGAAAACATAAGAGTGGTCTAATCCTAAGGTACACCTCACTTACAGAGTAATTCCCCAGCAGAGTCGCCAGTTCTGTGATCGGTGGAAATAAAACTGACTGTTTTGAAATGCTGGTTCGCGAAATGTCGCGGTAAGCAAGAGTCGCCACTGTCTTTTATGTTCTCCAACATGGAAAGGACAAAAGCACAGCAAAATTCCTTATCGAAATGTCTCTCGGTTCTGGAGGTAGATTTATAGAAAGGGAAGGTGTTAGCACCCTTTCTATCCGTGGTTATCCACGGGCTCTTAGGTACTTGCTCACTATGTTTTCAAAAATTGTTTTCTTTTCAAGTGTGGGTGGGTTTTGAAAAATTTTAGTTTGAAAAAAACTTCTAGGTAACTCTTGTATCAGTCCTCAAGAGTGTATGAAGTATTGGTTTGAAAACTTTTTGAAAGTGTAGGTGCGAAAAGATGTTTTTGTTTTTTTTCTGAAAGAGCAAGTACCCAAGAGAAATCTACCTACTCTAAGGAATTAGGCTGTGTAAGAGTCCTTTAGACAGTACTATCCCACTATTGAGAAGTAGGTAGCACCGTCGTTGGAGTTATTCGGGTCAATTCGATTTAAGGGACATGTGTGGTCACCAAAGCAAAGGTAGGACGCCTTAGCGGTAACCCTAATGTCCTAGATCCTTTTTATCCGAGGCAACCGTTTCGAGGCAACTGGATCTTTAGACAGGAGGGAGACCTCTAAAACACTCTATACTTGATGACCACGTTGAGGCAACAAGTGAGGCGTACCCTAGGAGTGGCATGTGCACGTGTGTCAGGTTTCATGTTTATACTTATCTTTGAACATGCATCATTGTGAGCTACGGGTTGATTTTATTTGTCATACAAGTCTTGCAGGCATGATTAACAGTTAATATTTGTGCGGGAAATAAAGTGCGGAAAATGAATCTACGCTATTACAAGGCGCGGGTATATACATCGCCAAAAACATAACCCTTTGGGAAAATAAATACGAGAAAGTAAAAGAAAGCGATAAAATCCTAATTAACTATTACATCCTCGGAAACAGATACATAAATATGATCAAATAAATAATGAATTAAAAATACGCGCGCGAAAGAATTGAATCGGGACGTCCTTAGGGTTTTGACCCTTTTTGAGAAAAGAATTGAATTTGTCCTTTTTTGCAATTAATGAAATATTAAACCTAATAACTAATTAATTAATTAATTAAAAGAAAAAGTATTTTTGTGTTTTTTATGTTTTAATGAAAATAAAAATAAAAGAAATTAAAAGTCAAATGAAAAACCCTAATTCTAAGTTTGTTTTGTTTATTGTAAAAAAAGATTAAAATTAGACCTAATTAACAAAAAGACTAAATTAATTGATTTGCATTTATTTACAAAATAATAACTAATTAAATTTAATCAATAAAAATATTATTATTTTTTCTGCTTTCTGGATTTATTATGGAAAAAAATAATTATCTAGTTAATAATTAATTAAGAGTTAAATTTAAATAAGTAAAAGAAAAATATAAAAGAAAAATAAAGAGGCAAACTCATGGGGGGTTTGGGCCAGCTTAGGGGGTGAATTCTGGAATTGTGAAGCCCATTATCTCAAGCCTCGTTTGACTTCTGGAATTGCCTAGAGCGTGGGTTGACCAGGAACATGGTAGTCTGCACCTCATGGCCATCAGATCTGTGAGAATGGCCACTTGGCGCGCTGATTTGTGAGGTATATGGTACACCTTCTTTTGAACCCTGCACACAATTATATGAAGAAAAAAGGGAATGAATATTTTGGGGGGACCTGGGATTCGAACCCAAGTCCCAATGTTCAATGCCTGCTCGCCTTAGCCACTGAGCCAATTGCTTCAATTGAAATAATAATAATAAGTGGTTAATATATTAGTAAATCAACACATATGCTTAAAAAATAAAAATAAAAAGCGCGCGATTGTTTGAAAGAACGAATAGGAGAACGACGTGTGGTCGTCTTCTCCAAATCCCTGGTTCAGTTACCTGCGGATTTTTATCCGCAGGAAGTTTCGTAGGCTCTTTCCTAAAACCATCCCTAGGCTGCAAAAATGCCATCCAAGCCCATGGTCAGGATCGTCCATGTCCCCTGAGTTCATCCATACTCATGATTTGTTCCAATTGTACCTGGAAACAAAATACCTAAAACACAAAAGGATGAACCCTAGAATCGGGCATCACGATTCAGGGCCTAAAAACGAAATTGGATATTACAGTTACGTTAGAAATCAAGCAAGGAGTATGAATATGCTAACGTTTTTGAGAAAAAAATGCAAGAATAGAGAGTTCAAGTTTCGTGTTCAGAGGCGAGTTTGTGATGACTTACAGCGCTTTGTAGGTGGTCTCAGGATGGGTTTGTGATCGCTTTAGCTTCAGTGGATAGCAAGGAAGAAGGTCACGTTCTTATTTTGGTCTGAAAACGCCTGCAACCTTGTTCTTGATCTCTCACTTTTCCAACAATTTTTGAGTTTTGCTTTGGTCGTTTTAGCAATGCTTCAGGTCATGAATTAGGTTTAGGTTACTTGCATATGTATAAGGCAAGCAGTCTAGGTCCAAATTTGGGCTTGTATCCTTGTGTATTTAAGTTTGGAGATATGGTTGACCACCATTGAAGACCTTTCCATATTTGGTTCAAATCTAGGATTTTATGCACAAAAAAGGCTTAGCACGAATTGGTTAGCTGGCATATGACATATAAAAGCTATTCAAATCACAAAGATGCTATTCCATTAATTTTTAGATTTTATTTGAATTATTATGGATTTAAAATGAATTAAATCAATAAAATTAAATAAAATGGAAAAATAAATGTTTGATCTTGAAATTAATCATGGGACACGTGTGTGGCATGACAAGGCTGAATCAAGTGGAAGAAAGTGGGCCCTTTTGTCAAAAATTGAAGTTTTAAGGATGGTTGACTTTTGCAAATTCATAAAAATTTCCCAACTTCTCCAATGCATATCTTAGTCAATTTGGATCCTATGAACATGTTCTTGGAAATTTTGGAAAGGTCTTGAAGTCCTATAACCAATGCCTTTGGTCCCATGTCATTTGGATTTACCAATCTCAAGTTATGGTCTTTGACTTAAAGTGCATTTTTGTTGACTTTTGAAATTGACCTATAATGTAGAAATTGATAACTTTTTGTGAGAGCATTTCTTGGACTTGGAATGTGAAGATGAGTTGTAGGAAATGTCATCCCCTTCAAAATGAGCATTGGATGGGATTTTTCTTATGAACCATGAAAAAGTTATGCCTTGGTCAAGATACAGTTGACTTTTCTGCTGTCCCAAAATAGCAAGTTTTGCATCTTTGATGATTTTTGAGCCATGCTTGTGGAATCATGATCAAGATTTGATCAAATGATGATTGTGGGCTCAAAATAAGATGTTGACCAAAAATTCTAACTTTTGACTTCCAAATGATCATTTTACCCCTGCAGTTGATTGTGAAGCAAATGAAACTTTTGACTGTGGAATTTGCCACTGTGAGTCTTGAGACTTGGCATGTAGGTGCTTGACAATGTATATAGGCATATGAGACTTTATTGAGCCATTGAAAACCTCAATTTCCTTGCAAGAACCAAAACCCTAATTTTGACTGGCTTAGGAGGATGTTTGACTGTGCAATCCCTTGAGCAATCTTGAAAAATATGGGAGGGAAAATTTTGGGGTACAACATCATGGCTCCACTGAAAAATATGCTTTTGATTACAAATGGCCCTTCGTACGTGGGAGTCCATTTTCCAATGGGATCACCTTGTGGAAGTATGATGCGCTTGATTACTAGATCACCCACTTGATATACCTGACGTCTGACCCTTTTGTTGAAGACCTTGATCATTCGCTTTTGGTATATCTGACCATGACAGACAGCAGCAAGCCTTTTCTTATCAATCAGATTTAGTTGATCAAGTCGATTCTGGATCCAATCATCTTCATTCAAATCCGCATCCTTCATGATCCTCAAAGAAGGGATCTGGACCTCAATAGGTAGTACAACCTCCATACCATATACCAGAGAATAAGGTGTTGCCCCTGTTGATGTACGTGTTGAGGTGCGGTAACCATGAAGAGAAAATGGTAATATCTAATGCCAGTCTTTGTATTTCACTGTCATCTTTTGTATGATTTTCTTAATATTCTTGTTAGCAGCTTCCACATCGCCATTCATCTTCGGCTGGTAAGGGGAAGAATTATGATGCTAGATCTTGAATTGTTTATAGAGCTCAGTGATTATTGTATTATTGAGATTTGTATCATTGTCTGTGATGATTCTCTCTGGAACACCATACCGACAGATGAGGTTATGCTTGATAAATCGCGCTACAACATTCTTGGTAACAGTAGCAAAAGAGGCAGCTTCAACCCACTTTGTGAAGTAATAAATGGCGACTAGGATGAAGCGGTGTCAATTGGAAGCGGTAGGTCTAATCTCTCCTACCATGTCAATTCCCCACATTGCAAAGGGCCAGGGAGCCGTCAAGACATTCAAGGGAACCAGAGGTACATGTACTTTATCAGCATAGATCTGGCATTTGTGACAAGTTCGGGAATACTAATAACAATTTGCTTTTATAGTGGACCAATAGTATCCTGCCCGTAGGATCTTTTTAGTCATGGTGTTTCCACTAGAATGAGTACCAAAGGTACCTTCATGTAAATCTGCCATAACCCTCTCTTCTTCGCTCTTGTCTACACACTGAAGTAAAGTAGAGTCATGGTTGCGCTTGTAGAGGATTCCATTACTAAGGAAGAACTTTGAGGAGAACCTCCTCAGAAACTTCTTATCATTGACAGACGCCCCCTCAGGATATTCTTGAGCCTCAAGATACCTTTTCACTTCATGAAACCAAGGTTTGTCTGCTACTTCTTCAGTATCAATCTCATAGAAGTATGATGGTTCATCCAACCTCTCAATAGTGATCTGAGGAGACTCGTTGTCCCATATGACCTTGAACATGGATGGCATAGTAGCTAGCGTGTCCACTAACTGGTTCTCTTCTCGTGGAAAATGTTCAAAGGTAACTTCTTCAAAGTGTGGAAGCAATGTCGGCACATGTTCTTTGTAAGGGATGAGAATAAGGTGCTTCGTGTCCCACTCCCCTTTGATTTGACTTATTACCAAGGATGAATCCCCGAAAATGCTCAAGAACTTGATCCTTAGGTCAATAGCAGCTTTGAGACCCATGATGCATGCTTCATACTCCGCCATATTATTGGTACAATTGAAACATAATATGGCGGTGAAAGGAGTATGACAGCCCTGAGAACATATGATTACAACACCGATGCCATTACTGAGTGCGTTAGAAGCTCCATCAAAAACCATAGTCCATCGATATCCTTCCTCGGGTCCTTCATCCGGTCCAGGTTCTTCACAATCAGTCACTAACATAATATTCTCATCTGGGAATTCACAGTTCATGGATTGGTAGTCATCCACAGCCTGATGGGCCAAATGATCATCTAACACACTTCCCTTGATTGCTTTTTGGTTTGTGTATTGGATGTCGTACTCGATCAAGATCATTTTCCATCTCGCTATTCTTCCGGACAGAGCAGGCTTCTCAAAGATGTACTTGATAGGATCCATCTTAGATATCAACAAGGTAGTATGAGTCAACATATACTGTCTTAGACGGCGAGCAGCCCATGCCAGAGTGAAGCAAGTTTTCTCGAGCAATGAGTATCTTGTTTCACAGTCGGTACATTTTTTGCTAATGTAGTATATTGCATGCTCTTTTCAACCAGACTCGTCATGCTGCCCCAACACACACCCTATTGAATTATCTAATACTGTTAAGTACATTATCAAAGGTCTTCCTTCAACCGGCGGCATCAGAATCGGAGGCTCTTGAAGTTATTCCTTGATCCTCTCAAAGGTGGTCTGGCATTCATCATTCCACTTTACCACTTGATCTTTCTTCAGGAGTTTGAAAATTGGCTCATAAGTAGCAGTTAGATGGGAAATGAACCTGGAAATGTAATTTAGGCGTCACAAGAAACCTCTAACTTCCTTCTCAGTGTGAGGATCCGACGTATCTTGTATAGCCTTCACCTTTGCAGGGTCTACCTGAATGCCCTTGTCACTAACAATGAAACCTAGAAGTCTACCAGACCTTACCCCGAAGGTACACTTGTTTGGATTTAACCTCAGCTTGTACGTCTTTAACCTATCAAAAATCTTTTGTAGATGATCAAGGTGCTCTTCCTCATTTTGAGACATGTCTATCATGTCATCAACATAGACCTCTATCTCATGGAGAATCATGTCATGAAACAAAGCTACCATAGCTTGTTGATAGGTTTCCCCAGCGTTCTTCAATCCAAATGGCATCACCTTGTAACAAAAAGTTCCCCATTACGTGACGAAGGTTGTCTTCTCCATGTCTTTGGGTGCCATCTTGATCTGATTGTAACCATAGAAATCGTCCATGAAGGAAAAGATCTTATGATGTGCTGTATTATCAACCAGAACGTCAATGTGGGGGAGCGGGAAGTCTTCCTTAGGGCTTGCCCTGTTCAAATCTCTGTAGTCCATACACATCCATACCTTGCCCTCCTTCTTAGGCACCGAGACTACATTAGCAACCCATTATGGATAGGTGGTGACAACTAAGAACTCAGCGTTAAACTGTTTCGTAACTTCTGCTTTGACTTTCTCTAACATTTTAGGACGCATACGGTGGACCTTATGCTTTATTGGAGGTCAACCTTCTTTAGTTGGCAGACGATGAACCACAATATCCGTGTCTAGTCCTGGCATGTCTTCATATGACCAGGCAAAGATCTCGACATAATCATGCAGGATTTGACACTAAGCTCCAAATTAGCACCTATCTTCACTTCTTTGTCATCTTCTTTTGTGCCAAGTTCACTGTCTCAACTGGCTCTTCATGAGGCTGTATAGCCCTTTCTTCATGCTGTAACAGTCTAGCAAGTTCTCCGGGTACCTCACAATCTTCCTCACCTCTGTCCTCGGCTTGGTTGATCGGATTTTCAAATTCATAACTGGCAATAGCAAAACTGTTATCAATGGGATCCAGAGTGGATATGGATCTGCAGTTTGATATGTGAGTGCGTGTAAGAGCATAGCTGTATTGACAAAGGAAATAAAAAAATGGTTAAAAATATTAAAAACCCTAATTCTATATTGATTTTAATTTAATGCAAAATATATTGAAATTGAACCTAATTAAAACTAAATTAATTGGTTAATTTTATTTACAAAAATAAATAATAACATTAATGGAATTTAAATAAAAATATTTTTTTGTTTTCTGATTTTTTATATGAAAAAGTTAATTAGTTAATTAGTTAATTGGTTAATTAAAATAATAATAATAAAAAAATAGAAAAAATAATAAAAAGAAAATAAAATGAAGAACAAACTCAAAGGGGGTGCTGGGCTCAAAAAGGGAGTATGATCAATAATTCTTGGCCCAAAAACATCCAGCCTGCTTTGACCTTTGGGATCCAACGCATGCTTATTGACCAGGGAGTATGGTGGTTGTTGTACCCCAAAATTTGCCCTCTCATGTTTCCCAAAGTCTTCCCCCTGCATGGTTGATCACAAACTCTTGCCTAAGGAAAAGGAAAATTTTTTATTGGTGCTTTAAGTACATTTCGATTGGCATTCTGAAAGACCCTTCAATTGGTGTTCTGAAGGAGCCTTTCGATTGGCATTATGGACAAGTACTTCGATTGGCATTCTGAAAGACCCTTCGATTGGTGTTCTGAAGGATCCTTTCGATTGGCATTATGGACAAGCACTTCGATTGGCATTCTGAAAGACCCTTCGGTTGGTGTTCTGAAGGAGCCTTTCGATTGGCATTTTGGACAAGTACTTCGATTGGCATTATAACAGTGTCCTTCGATTGGAATTCCAAAAAAGGTTCATTCGAAGAAGCATTCAAAAGGTCCATTCGAAGAAGCTTTCGAAAAGCATTCGAAGGAGGTCATCAGCCCATTCGAAAGGGAGCATTCGAAGGAGGCCATCAGCCTGTTCGAAAGGGAGCATTCGAAGGCCAGTTACATGTCATTCAAAATTCAAAAAGGGACAGGATCCCATGTGTTTAGCCAATGTTACAAACTCTCATTAATGGCTTTCAAACACATAATCAACGTTACAAATTCTCATTCATGGCTGTCAAACACATAATCAAAGTCATTTAAACCTTTGTCTTCCTGTCCCCTCCACCCCCTCTATATAAAGAGATCACAAGTGTTGCAAAAGAGGATGAAAAATACAGAAAAAATAGAAAAAAGAAACAGGGAGAACTTGGAGATACGCTGCCCACCACAGGTTGTCAACATTTTCAGAAGTGATCCAGGCCAAAGTAACCCTTCAACAAAAGATCACAACGCCCATAAGCCCCAAATCAAAAGTACCCACATCCAGGAAGTGCCCAGATCGAAGGTGCCTACATCCAGGAAGCGCCCAAATTAAAAGTCCAATCTGCTGGTAAGAAAGGGTAAACTATCCAACCTCATATTTGCATAACACATTATTACTTGTTGTTATCTTTGATTTGCCATCCTAGACAGGGTCGAAAGGCCTGGGTTTGGCACCCAGGTCATGTTCTTCGTTTGCCAACACTTGCTGCAGACATAGCCTGAGGAGACCCAGCAGGCGCAGGATCGAAGGGCCTGTGGTTCAACACCCAGGCCCTGAGTTTTATTTTGCTAACATACTTTTGCAGGTATAGCATCCCAGATTGAAGGAGACACCTTCTTTGGATCGAAGCTTCCCATAGTCCTCCTGGATCGAAGAAGGCATTTTTCCCAGGATCGAAGGGAACTCCCCTTCCCTGGATCGAAGGCTGTTCATGCCCATTTCCTAGCCCAATCGAAAGAACCATTCCCTCCTTGGGTTGAAACTCTTTTTTTCCCTGGATCGAAGGATCCCCCCTTGTATTTTATTTTTGTTTTCATTGACATCTTTTTTATCTTTTTTAATTAACATTAAAATCAAAAAACCACAAAAAACATTAGGCTAGTTTTTTTATATTAAAATTAACTTTGTTAATTAATCTCTTAATTATCTTAACATTTTTCTCAAAACTAAAATTGAATAGATTTAGATCATTTTCCCAAAATAAAATAAAACAACAAAAAGAGTTCTTATTCTTAGGATTTTTTAGATTCACGCGCGTTTATTTTATTGTAACTACTTACTGGTTTATGGTAGCTTAATGAAGACTTTTACTTTACTGCTTTTATTCCCCCAATTTTTGGACATGTAAATAATCCCCCCCGAAGCCTTGTAATAGCGTAGGATTTACAATTCCCGCATTTTAAATTCCTGTACATATATTAACTGTTTAGATGTATGCTGACTAGGATTGCATGACAAGATCTATCTTAACTTAAAATCAACAGTACCTCACCATAACATGTACAAAGATAATATAACTGAAAATTGACACACTTGCACATGCCACCCCTAGGGTACACCTCACTTGGTTGCCTCGAACGTGGTCATTGAGTATAGGAAGTCTTAAAGGTCGCCCTCCTGTCCAAAGATCAAAGTTGCCTCGAAACGGTTGCCTCGGAAAAATGATCTAAGACACTAGGGTTACCACTAAGGAGTCCTAACGTTGCTTTAGTGATCACACGTCCCTTAAACCGAATTGACCTGAAAACTCCAACGACGGTGCTACCTACTTCTCAATAGTGGGATAACGCTGTCTAAAGGACATTTGCACAGTTTAATTCCTTTTCGAGTAGGTAGATGTTCTTAATTACTTGCTCCTTTTAAAAACAAAACAAAACTTTTCACACTTACACTTTTCGAACAAAGTTTTCAAAACACTTCATTATACTCTTGAGGACAAAAGCAAGAGTTAAATCGAAGTTTCAAACAAAATTCTTTTCAAAACCCACAAACACAAAGAAAAGCAATTTTGAAAACATAGTGAGCAAGTACCTAAGAGCCCGTGGATAACCACGGATAGAAAGGGTGCTAACACCTTCCCTTTCTATAATCTACCTCCCGAACCCGAGAAACATCTTGAAAAGGAATTTTTCTGTGCTTTTGTCCTTTCCTTGTTGGATAAAATAAAAGACGGTGGCGACTCTTGCTTACCGCGACATTTTGCGAAAACAAACGCAAACGCGAACCAGCATCCAAAAACAGTCAGTTCTCATTCCCACCGATCATAGTGGTCCTTCAATTTGGCCACTGGATCTTGGCCTGAAGCCACTTGGCACTTGATGGGATGAAGATCATGGTGATCCACGCTTGGCATGTTGCATAGAATTGCCTGAAATAAAATGATAACAAAGTTTTGGGGGACCTGGGATTCGAACCCAGGTCCCAAGGGACAATTCAACTAGCGCGCTACCAACTGAGCCATGATGTTAACCTGTTAGTGGAATATAAATCAAATATTATAAAACAAACCAACAATTATTCCCTGCAAAAAAAATAAAAACGCGCTAATATTTCAAATGGACCAATGGCATTTGGACACGCCATCATCTTCCTCACAAAACCTGGTTTGTTTACCTGTGGATTTTTATCCACAGGAAGATTCATAGGACGTCTCAAAAATCCTCTCTAGGCCATGTAAATGAAATCCAAGAGTACCAACGTACTCGTCTCTTCCTCCTGGTCATCCCTGTAACCACCATTCACCTTGATTTTGCCTATATAAAAAATGCCTAAAAAACAAGAACAAGAACCCTAGGTTCGAGCATCATGATACAGGGTCCAATAATGAAATTGAATAATGCAGAAACGTTCTAAATCAAATAACAATCACAAATATGCCAATATTTTGAAGAAAAGATGCAAGAACTGGAGGTTTGGATTCCATGTTTCCAAATATAGGCAAGATCTGTTTTTTGTGCACAAAAAGCCAAGATACGAGTTTGATTAGGTGTTATATGATATATGCAAGCTGTACAAATCACAAAGATACCATTTCATTAATTTTTGGATTTTATTTGAATTAATATAGATTTAAAATGAATTAAATCAATAAAACTTAAATAAAATAGAAAAATAAATGTTTGGCCATGAAATTAAATATGGGACACGTGTGTGGCATGACAAGACCAAATCAAGTGGAAAAAAGTGGGCCCTTTTGTCAAAAATTGGAGTTTTGAGGATAGTTGACTTTTGGCAATTTTGGAAATATGCCCAACTTCAACAATGCATAACTTCTTCAATTTTGAACTTTTGGAAGTTTTCTCTGACTTTTTAGAAACCTTGAGATGTTCTCTAATCAACCCTTTTGGTATCACTTCATTTTGATGTTCCATGCTCAAGTTATAAGCTTTGGAAAAAAAGGTGTTTTTGTTGACTTTCAAAAATGACCTATAATGTCCAAATTTGTAACTTTTTGTGAGATCATTTCTTGATCTTGGGGTGTGAAGATGGATTGTAGGAAATTGCATCCTATTCAAAATGAGATTTGGATGGGTCATTTCTCATAAAGTATGAGAAAGTTATGCTTGGTCAAAGTTAAGTTGACTTTTCCTACAAAACCCTAATTTAGCAACTTTTGAATCTTGATGGATCTTGAGCAATCCTTGATGAATCATGATCAACCCTTGATAAAATGATGAATTAAACTTCAAAATGAGAATGTTGACAAAAAATCTTGAGGTTTGACTGTATTTGGGACACAGTTGACTTTTGCCCTAACACAGTCGATTTTTGGGCCTCTTGAGCAATTGACTGACCAAACTTCCTCTGCAAGGCTTAAAATTTGACATGGATGAACTTAAGAACACATTAAGACATTGGGAAGAACTTGGGTCCATTTGGATATGAGGACCTTAGTGCAATACAAAACCCTAATTTTGACTTGACTGCCTTAGGAGGTGATTTGACTGTCCAACTTTTGAGCTAACTTGAGTCACTTGGAGATTATTCTTGACATGTCTTGAGAAATATGGGAGGGCATATTTTGGGGTACAACAGTTGTGCTCGTGCTATAGTACATCTCCTACGCATCAGCAATCATGGGGTCAACGCCTTATAAGACAGTTATGGTGACTATGACATGGATAGCTGGATCTTCCATACTACTAATGGTGGACCCAGTAACTGGACGGAAAAAGACTTCGTACCAATTACTTTTATTCAGAAGTAATTTTCTTTCTTGTTTTTGGATATGTAATAATTAAACAATATAAACTCTATGGCCATGTGTCTTACCCGGGGCACAATGGTTTATTTTTTAGGGTTATCATGTTTTAATCTCACATGTCATTAATAAAGCATTGGATGTTTTGCATACAAATTTTGTGCTCTCTGTTTTTCTTTTCTGCTTTTTACTTTGTCAATACAGCTATGCTCTTACACATGGAATCCAAACCTCCAGTTCTTGCATCTTTTCTTCAAAATATTGGCATATTTGTGATTGTTATTTGATTTAGAACGTTTCTGCATTATTCAATTTCATTATTGGACCCTGTATCATGATGCTCGAACCTAGGGTTCTTGTTCTTGTTTTTTAGGCGTTTTTTATATAGGCAAAATCAAGGTGAATGGTGGTTACAGGGATGACCAGGAGGAAGAGACGAGTACATTGGTACTCTTGGATTTCATTTACATGGCCCAGGGAGGATTTTTGAGACGTCCTATGAATCTTCCTGTGGATAAAAATCCACAGGTAAACAAACCAGGTTTTGTGAGGAAGATGATGGCGTGTCCTAATGCCATTGGTCCATTTGAAATATTAGCGTATTTTTATTTTTTTTGCAGGGAATAATTGTTGGTTTGTTTTATAATATTTGATTGATATTCCACTAACAGGTTAACATCATGGCTCAGTTGGTAGCGCGCTAGTTGAATTGTCCCTTGGGACCTGGGTTCGAATCCCAGGTCCCCCAAAACTTTGTTATTATTTTATTTCAGGCAATTCTATGCAACATGCCAAGCGTGGATCACCATGATCTTCATCCCATCAAGTTCCAAGTGGCTTCAGGCCAAGATCCAGTGGCCAAAATTAAAGGACCACCATACTCCATGGTCAACAAGCATGCGTTGGATCCCAAAGGTCAAAGCAGGCTGGATGTTTTTGGGCCAAGAATTACTGATCATACTCCCTTTTTGAGCCCAACACCCCCTTTGAGTTTGTTCTTCATTTTATTTTCTTTTTATTATTTTTTCTATTTTATTATTATTATTATTTTAATTAACCAATTAACTAATTAACTTTTTCATAAAAAAAATCAGAAAACAAAAAAATATTTTTATTTAAATTCCATTAATGTTATTATTTATTTTTGTAAATAAAATTAACCAATTAATTTAGTTTTAATTAGGTTCAATTTCAATATATTTTGCATTGAATTAAAATCAATATAGAATTAGGGTTTTTAATATTTTTAACCATTTTTTTATTTCCTTAATTAAAATAAAAAACTCAAAAATATTTTCTTTTAATTAATTAATTATTAGTCTAGACTTAATTCTTAAATCAAAAATAACAAAAAAAAAATGCTTTATTTAATGAAAAAAAGGGTCAAAACCCTAGGACGCTCCGATTCAATTTTTCTCGCGCGAATTATCTTTGATCCATATGTTGTAATTGCTCCAAAGATGTAATAGTTTTAACTTAGGATTTTATTTATCGTTATTATTTACTTTTCGCAATTTAATTTTCAAGGGTTTGTTTTTGGCAATGTAAATACCCGACGCCTTGTAATAGCTTAGATTTATTTTCCGCAATTTATATTCCGCAACTATTAACTGTTAGATGTTTGAATAATAGGCTATGCATGACAAGATCTATCTTAACTTAAAATCAACAGTAGCTCACCATAACATGTACAAAGATAATATAAACTGAAAAACAATACACTCGCACATTGAGTATAGAATGTTTTAGAGGTCGCCCTCTTGTCCAAAGATCATAAGTTGCCTCGAAACGGTTGCCTCGGATAAAATAATCTAAGACATTAGGGTTACCGCTAATGCGTTCTAACATTGCTTTAGTGACCACACGTCCCTTAATCGAATTGACCCGAAAACCCCAACGACGATGCTACCTACTCTTCAATAGTGGGATGGCATTGTCCAAGGGACACTTGTACAGTTTAATTCCTTTTTGAGTAGGTAGAGGTTCTTAAGTACTTGCTCTTTTTGAAAACCAAAACAAAACTTTTCGCACTTACACCCCTTTCAAAACAAAAACTCTTCTCAAATCCACAAACACAAAGAAAAAGCAAACTTTTGAAAATATAGTGAGCAAGTACCTAAGAGCCCGTGGATACCATGGATAGAAAGGGTGCTAACACCTTCCCTTTCTATAATCTACCTCCCGAACCCGAGAAACATCTCGAAAAGGAATTTTTCTGTGCTTTTGTCCTTTCCTTGTTGGATAAAATAAAAGACGGTGGCGACTCTTGCTTAACGCGACATTTTGCAAAAACAAACGCAAACGTGAACCAGCATTCCAAAACAGTCAGTTCTATTCCCACCGATCACAACGACGAATAGCCCTTTGAGCCCATGAAGAGAAACCCAAACCAAAATTATCAGATTTGTATGGAATGTCAGGGAGTTGTCCCCAAATGGTGCACCCACCTTCTTCAATAACCGCTTTGGCGTCCTTGAGAGAAGCCATTTTCAAGGGAGGTCTGGTGATCTTCGGCATATTAGTAACACTCTCAGTTGCGGCCATGGTCTGGGGCACCTCTTCGAAGTTCTGACACGGAGTCTCGATGAACTCGCCATCCATCTCCACATACCTGAAAGAGTTCAGGTGGTTTACCATGTACTCTTCTTCACCATGTACAGTGACAATCTTTCCTTTCACCGGGTACTTCATCATCTGATGCAGAGTGGACGTGACAGCTCCCTCCCCATGGGTCCAAGGGTGACCCAACAAATAAGAATAAGATGGTATGATATCCATTACATCGAAAGTGGAGTCAAAGGTATGAGAACCAACTTTGATGGGGATATCCACCTCCCCGTGCACCATTATCTTCGAACCATCGAAAGCCCTCACTACAATGTTGCTGGGCTTTAGGGTCAAACCTTCGTAGTCCAATCTGTCCAGAGCCTTCTAAGGCAACATGTTCAATGATGAACCAGTATCTACTAGAACATGGGGCAAAGTAGTGCCCCTGCATTCGACGGAGACATGCAGCGCATCATTGTGTTTTCTCCCTCTGGGTATTAGATTAGCATCAGAAAAACCCAAACCGTTATCAGCCATCAAACTGGCCACACAATATTTAAATTGGTCAGCGGAGGTTTCTTGTGGCACATGGGCGGTCTTGATAAATTTCACCAAAGCCTTTGCATGAGCTTAGGAGCATAATAGTAGGGCTAACATAGAAATCTTAGAAGGGGTCTGCCCCAGTTGTTCGACCATATTGTAGTTTCTCTTCTTTATTATCTTTAAGATTTCTTCCATAGATTCTGAATGCGTCTTCGTCTGGACAGGCTTAATCAATATGTCTTTGCCCCGAGTCTCGACCAACTCGGTGATAGGGTTGGCAACAGGGGTAATCACAGGAATTGTAGTGTTAGTACCATCAGGAACAACAGTAGGAATGATCACAGGACTAGTAACGGATTTTGGAGGAGAAATCTCAAGGGAGAATGCTCTTCTACTTCTTGTTATTTTGCTGGTCCCAACGATGTTTCCAATTCCGGGATCAGTATCTTCAGAAACTTGGTCTTCAGCAGCCAATGGGTCTTGCTTGATGTCGTGGTAGTAGACGTCAGCCCCATAGTTCCAAGGAATAGCCTTGTCCGAGGAGTATGGGATTGGCCCTGGCATAGTAATGATCAGAGGAGCCAACTTCGGAGCAGATGTAATCCTGACGGGTCTTTTGGTGGAGACCCTGAGAGGATTGGCGAAAATGGTTATGATTGAAACATCCTTACAAGAAACATTTGTGACGAGATTCTTCTCAAATAAAATCTCTTTATCATCCATCAGGCGCTGAACACCTGCTTTCAACAAATAAAAACCAGTCGGTAGAGATGAACATAAATGGAAACCTTCGCCACAGCCTAGAAATAAACCGACTTTTAACAAGTTCCACTTAATGGTCATGAGAGGAGTGACAAGTTCCTTAACAAAAGTAACGAACATATCATCGTCAACAGCATTAGCACCACGGTCGTGCTTAGGCATGGGAGCAGTTATAACATTGGGAATCTCAAGAGCGTCAAATTTAATATCATTTGCCTCAATAAGGTCTTGCACACTATTCTTCAAAGCCCAACAGTCGTTTGTATCATGGCCTGGACTCTCTGAGTGGTAAAAACAGCAAGCATTTGGGTTGTAGCGAGGGGATGCGGTGTTGGGATTCTTGGGAGCTTCCCTCAAGGTAACCAGATTGGACTTCAGTAGGTGAGGCAAAACTTGAGACAAAGTCATATTTATTTGGGTGAATTGCCTTACAGGTATTTCTGCTCTAGGCTGATTATTTCGTTGTTGAGTAGTTGCAGGCTTAGATATCATAACAGCCCCGATCGTTGGACAGCGCTCGGCTCTTCCCTGATTTCGTTGATTGTAAACAACACTGACCTCTTTTTTTCCTACAAAAGGTATATTTCCCGCATTTGAATAGGCATCCTTATGAATCTTTCCACTTCTAATCCCAACTTCCACTCTTTCTCCTGTCAAAATCAATTCAGTAAAGCCAGCTGAGGAGCTTCCAATCAGATGATTGAAAAATGGACCAGATAGGGTACCCAAAAACATATCCACTAACTCCCTATTAGACAGGGGGTTGGATATCTTCCTGCTAAGTCCCTCCACTTCTGAGCATATTCTTTAAAACCCTCGCTCAAACCCATAGACATACTTTGGAGTTGTGTACGGGTGGGAGCAAGATCTGCATTATACTGATACTGCTTGTAGAAAGCAGCAGCCAGGTCTTCCTAGTTACGAATGTTGGTCCCTTCCAGCTGGTAGAACCACTCTAGTTGAGTCTTGGATAAATTGTCTTGAAAGAAATGGACCCACAAGTCCTTGTCTGCAGTGTGAGGCTGAATCTTTCTCACATAAGATTGGAGATGCATTTTGGGACATGAGACCCCATCATATTTGGTGAACACCGGAACATTGAACTTTTGTGGGATGACAACCCCGAAAACCAAACCCAGCTCTTCAAAATCCAGCCCAGGCACCTTCTGGATTTCCATTGCACTCAGACGCTCTTCCAGCTGTTTGTATTTTTCATTGGCAGGAGGATACTACTCCTCATTATAGTCAGACTCATTATCAGATTCCCTTAGACTGGGATCTCCCTCTCTTGTCTCCCCTTCTTGATTGTCTCCTTCTTTTGACGAAGATGTTAGCTCTACCACTTGTCTTAACGGTCCTTTAAACCTCCTTCCTAAATTCACCACACCAGTTGTCTTTCTTGGCTTCTTGGTCTTCTCTTTAACAATTAGGGCTTTCAGTTCCTCTTGCCCCTTGGCCAGAGCCATGATCATTTGTTGAAACTGAGCATTTTGAATCTGTAGATCCTTCACCATTTGTTCGAGAGCCATTCTTTACTGATGAAATAAACAGCGAAGGGGATAAGAAACCTGCTATGAAACCTGTTTATGAAATGATATGTATGATATGCGTATGCAATGATTTCAAAGATTTCGGGAAATTTAAATTTGTGAACCAAAATGAAACAAAGATTTTATTAGTAGAATTCAAAATACAATTGCCTTTTAGGCGTTCAATTGAAAATTCTAAAAACTAAGAAATCAGGTTTCCCGTGGGCGCTTCCTCTTCGTGCCAAGATAGACATTAAGACCTCTTTCCTTGTGAAGTTGCTTTATGAGCTCCAAAACTTTCCTCTCATGGGCATAGAAATAATCTCTATAGGTATCTCACTCTTTCTTCAGTTGAATCCAGGATCTCTGCAGTTCTTCAAGATCAGTGGGCATATTAGGATGAATAATTGTATAGGGAACACCCCCTTCAGTAATGGGATCTACAATCACTGGTAAGATGGCTATATATGGCATCATAAGGTTCTGAGCCTGAGCTCGTACCCATTGGAGATAAGGTTCCATAGGGAAAGAAGTCTTCAGCCCCAAAGTCTTGGTGTCAAATCTGTTTACCATACCCCAAGCTTGTATGAACCTCTGACGATACCCTAGAGCATCATCCTCATAGTTAAACACAATGCCCTGGATAAGCATCTCATGAGCACCATCCCTTCGAGCGTAACCAAATTGTCGCAGTGCCAAATAAGGATTATAGGTTATGCCTCCCCTAATGCCGAGTAGTGGTACATTAGGGAACTCCCTACAACGGTCAATAATAGAAATATCTCCCATAGATCGGGAATACCAGAGAATATCCGCATGAGAAAGTGACATTATCCTTTGCGACCAGCCCAAAACTTCTTCATTATTCAGTACTGTTTTGGGGGAGGTGAGAAATAAACCACCTCGAAAGCAATGGCACACAACACATAAGAATCCATCTTTTCTTAGTGGTACAAGTGTGGAAGGTATGCAAGATGTCTCCAAGTAAAATGGGCACAGGGTTGCGAGAGAGGAAGACCTTGATAGCATTCACATCTATGAGTAAGTCTGGATTAGGGACCAATACTAACCCATAGATTAGAAGGGCCAAGACCTCCTCAAAAGCCTGGAAGTCCAAATCATCCCAGAACAGTTGAGCCTTCTCTATTAGGAATTTGGATAGAAAACCTTTAACTCCACTTCTTGTTTCCCAGTTGGATACAATGTCGGACCGTTTCAGGTGCAAAGCTACTGCAATGATCTTTGGCTTTGGAGCTTCTTCTAAATCGGTGAAAGGAAACTGATCCAAAATAGGTATACCCAATATTTGAGAGAACTCTTCCATGGTGGGTACCAACTGATTGTCTGGAAAGGTGAAGCAATGGTGCTTAGGGTCAAAGAATTGAAAGAGCAAACTCATCATCTTCTCATCAAAACCTGAGGCAACCAGATTGAGAAGTCGACCATAGTTCTTGGTAAATGAAGATGTCTCAGAAACCCTTGATACTAGCTCTTTGAGTTGAAGAGGTATTCTTGCAAAGCTGATTCAGATGGTATTTCTACGAGCGGAAGCCATGATCTGCAAAACAGAACAAATATAAATTCCTCTAATCCTTGAAATGGTTAGTGTAATGAAGAATGAATGTTTATGATACATGATGTCATGTTTGAGCAAACTAATCACACACAATCAAAGCACACAATATACCTTAGGTTCAAAGGCCTGCATGAGGTTTAAGGCAAGTACCCTCTTGAAGTTTAGTTGGTTTCAAACCTGTCCTAGAAATAGTAACTGGGTTCTAAGGAGTCTCAATATCACTGATCTTTCTTTATCGGTATTATCTCAGCTTAGCAATATTTTCTTGCGGCTGAAACATCCCGAAAGTCCGATCTCAATGAGTGTAGTATCGAGTATCAACTAATTCCCAGCTTTACACTAAGATCAGCTATCTCAATACTTTCTAATGGCCAAGTTTGTTCAACTACAATTCTAAGGTTCGTTGGTGCTTCATAACACCATGCGACGGCCCCGTATTCTCCTTGATTTGATACAAGGGATGCTAATGTCACACTAACACAGCTATCACATCAACCATATCGATCTATGTCGTACAGTCTCCACGATCTATTGTTGTTTACCTAAAAAGTGTCCCCAGATCTGAGTATAGGATCTATACAAAAGTACCCCAACAAACCCTCAAAGATAAAGTAGTCAAGGCAAACAAAGAAAACAATTTTAAAATGATCTAGACCCTAAGGTAAACCCCACTTTTTATGATTCCCCAGCAGAGTCTCCAGTTTTGTGATACGGTGGTAGAACCGACTGTTTAATAGTGGTTTGCATTTTGAATTTGCAAATGTTGCGGTAAGCAAGAGTCGCCACTGACTTTTCTTTTATCCAACAAAGGAAAGGGTGAAAAGAACATAAAAAGACTTTTTTTGAGATTTTCTGAGTAAGGGGGGTAGATTATGGAAAGGGAAGGTGTTAGCACCCTTTCCATCTGTGGTTTTCCACGGGCTCTTAGGTACTTGCTCATTTTTGAAAATTGCTTTCGTGTTTGTGTTTTTTGAAAGGTTTGTTTGCTTTATGATAACTCTTGTATCAGTCCTCAAGAGTGTGATAAATCATTTTTTAAAGTAGTTTTGAAAGTGTGGCGTAAAAATGAATTAAATTTGAGCAAGTACTTAAGAACTATCTACCTACTCAAAAAAGGGGGTTCTTTTCCTCCTTTCCTTTAGACAATGCTATCCTACTATTAATGAGTAGGTAGCCCTATCGTTGGATGTTTGAGGGACTATCGTAAGGGATATTTATGGTCATTGGAGGCAACATGTAGAGATACCTTAGCATTTCGAAGGGACTGTCATCATATATTCGTAGGCAACATCGAGGGATAAGATAATTTCTCGTAGGAAACTCGAGGAACATTTAGAGACTATGATCTTTATGATGACTTAAAACTGAGGGTCTTTACTAAGAGTATCCCTATGTTCGAGGGACATGACCATTTCCGAAGGCAACCAAAGTGGGAAATACCCTAAGGGTGCAAGTGTGCAATAGTGTGCTTTTCCAGATATTTTATCTTGATGTTAGTAATCTAAGATTAATTGATTAGTTCTTGTCATACACGCCTAACTTACTAACAGTTTATATACATGCATATAATATAGTGTGAAAAGTAAAACCTACAGCTATTACAAGGCTTCGGGGTAATTACAATTATATCTGACTGAAAATGTAAAGTGCGGGAATTAAAACCCTGATTAAGCTATTACAAACCGGTAGATAGTTACAATAATCAAAAAATTCAAAAGTAAATAAAGGCGTGCATGAATTGAAAATACGTATAAAATCCTAAGTGAAAGGAATTATTTTTGTTTGTTTTTGTTATGAAAAGAAATTGAATTAAAAATCCTAAGTCTATTAAATTTTAGTTTTTTAAAGAAAATATTAAAATAATTAATTAACTAATTGACAAAATTAATTTAATATAAAAATCTAAGCCTAATGTTTTTGTGGTTTTTTAATGTTAATTAAAGCTTAGAAGAAGTAAGGACAAACAACCAAAAGAAAGGACAAAATCGAAAGATAAAAACAGTAAATGAAAAGAGTGCATTCTTGGAAGTAAGGCCTCGATCGAAGAGGCTTGGGTTGCCTTTTGATGCAGAGGGTTGATCGAAGACCTTGTTCGAGGGTCTTGGGGTGCTAGATCTGCAAGAAAATTCGTTAGAAATTGAAAATGCAAGGCCTGGGATTCGAACCCTGGTCCCTTCGATTGCACGAATTCCCTTTTACCACCTGAGCTGCTTGCTCATTCGAAATACATGACACCTGCTTTTGGTCCTGCAAATTAGTTTGTTCTAAACTAAACCAAACAGAAAACATCTTATTCGAAATCAATCCCTGAACCCGGATCTGGTTTTGTTTCGGTTTGCCACAGCCGGTATCATTAGTTTCAAAGGTAACCCAGCTTCGAAAAACTCTAGCCATGGTGTTCGAACGTATGAACACTGCAAATTGCATACATTTTGTTAAATCACTCACAAATAACAACAAAAACTATGAACATGCAATTATGAGTCTAATTTAAGATTAAGTGGGATTGAAGATTTTTACCACTAGAGGCGCCTGGATCTACAGTCCTGGGTGTGAGATGGTTGTGGCACGATCGAGTGTACGTCTGTGTGAACTCCAAGAACACGATCAGAGTGTTAATCTGGACGAAAGGTGCCTGCAATGGTATGGAGTTTTGACAACTTTGGAATTTGATGTTATTTTCTGGACCTTCGTGGGGCAGGCTGTGTTTTTTGCGAGGCAATATGTGTGTGTCTGTGTCTGTTTTTTCTATGAGATCATGAGGTTTATATAGACAAGGGATTTTAGGTCAATATTTGTGTATCAAATCTTGGTCCATTATAATGAAGAGATTTGATTTGATTTCTTCATAAAAACTTGTTATATTTGATTCAGTCAGGTGCCAATCTATTTTCATGCGTTACTGTCAGCCTGTTATGAGTTATTTGGGCCTCCAATATGATGGAAATCAAAAGTTGACATGCACTTGCTGAAAAGACCTCCACCATGGATGATATGATCAAAGAATTAAGATAATCCTGCAAGGAATTGGATGATATGATCAGAGTTAGCTCAGCAAGGAAGCTAACCTTTGAAAAGATGATCAAGGACCTACAAAAGGACAACAACCTTGATGATACAGTGAACTCTGAAGGTGAAGACCCTAGTGAGAAAGAAATTTTTGTCTCAGACAAGTTAACTGGTCCTGATGACAATTAGACTAATTTATGTTTCTTTATATGATCCTTTTGTTTCCTTTTAGCACTTGCATGTGCTTGACATTTAATTTATATGGTCTATACCTTAATTACTTATACACTCTTGAATGTATTCGTTTATTTGGCATATTATGGCTAAAAAGAGGGAGAGAGAGAGAGTGACTGACTAACCACTGACCACTGACTAACATCTGATTGAGGGGGAGATTAATAATTGAGGGGGATTCGCATGTCTTAGAAGATGTTTTGACATCTTCCTTTGCTCATAGCTAACTGCTAACTGAGTTTATGCTTGCTTTGCTTATGCTGCTAATCTTTTTTCGCTCTGATAATATGCTCTGATAATGTTTTAGCCAAAATTTGCTAAAGGGGGAGTTTGTAAGTGTTTGTTGGCAGCAATTTTGGAAAATAATGTGCTGTTAATTTTTTTCTAAATCTCTTGACATTTGTACCAAACTATTTTGAATGATGTCAAAGCGGATGTCTTGAAATCTGCCTCCTGAACTGATCTCAACTAACATCAGTATATGTTTTTCCGTTTCCTGATTTCCAGTGCTCCATAATTCAAGATTTGTGACTCACAAGCAGTGAAAAATATGGAGGATTATTTTTCAAAATGCATGGATTTTATCTTGACCCGTTTTTATGGAAATATTCAAAAGAATTGAATATTGGGTTTTAAAGCCCAAGCCCACAGCTGCGCATATATAAGGACTTACTTCCTTATTTAAACCACTGCAACTTTTGAAAAAGAATACTTTCTTTCTGTTTTAAAAAGTATAAGTCTTTTAATTGTCAAATACTCTAGTATTGATTGAATACTTGTGTTGTTATTTGGGTTGTTAATTGTGTATCATTCATAAGCTTTTAAGCATTGAATGATTTAAGTTTTTAAACTTATTATTTCTGTTGTTTCTTCACTGTAAGTGATTGAAGGGATTTGAGGAGGGCCTCATACCTAGGTGAGTCTTAGGTAGAAGTACATAACGGGTATTGGTTAAGTGATTAGATCGTAAACTGGTTGTTTACTGAGGGTCTATGAATTGATACTATTTAGTGGACTTGTCCCTGACTTGGTATCCCCCAGAGTAGGTGTTGTTGTACACTGAACTGGGTGAATAATCTCTTGTGTTTTTACTGCTTATGTTATTACTTCTCTTTACTTGTAAACAGATATTTGTGTCGTGACATCTCATTCGACATTACATATCTGATACCAGAATTTCACTATGAATTATTTATTATTGTTAATGATGTCATATTAATTTTATAAGTTTTATGTGCAGAAAAAACCAAAGAAAACTGCAACAGAAGAAACATCTTGTGATACAACCCAAGAACATCCTCAACATAATGAATTTGGAGCTTCAACCTAAGAACAAACTCAGCCTAATGAATTTGGAGTTTTAACCCAAGAACAACCTTGTAACGCGGTGGGAGAACTGACTTTGGTGTTTTGCATTTTATTGCAATTGTTGAGGTTAGCAAGAGTCGCCACCGGCTTTTCTTTTATCTAAAAGGAAAGGCTGAAAAGAATAGGAAAGCCCTTTGAGATTATTTCTGAGTTCGGGGGGTAGATTATGAAAAGGGAAGGTATTAGCACTCTTTTCATCCGTAGTTATCTATGGGCTCTTAGTTGCTTGCTAGATCACTTGCTTTTGCTTGAAAGTGTGCTTGTGGCGTGGGTTTTGAAAGTATTTTGAAAATGTGACTTTGTAATGGCTCTCGTTTCTATAAGAACGCGTACAAAGTGTTGTTTTGAAAATAGTTCAAAGAGGTGTTTGTGGAATGTGTTTTTGAAAGTGATTTTGAAAAGGCATCTTTGTAATGGCTCTCGTTTCTATAAGAACGCGTACAAAGTGTTTATCTTTTGAAAATGTTTCAAAATGAGAGTGTTGGTGTATAAAATGTTTTTGTTGTGAGCAAGCGAGCAACTAGGAGCAAATCTACCTACTCAAAAGGTCTTAGATGTTCTTTTCCTCCTCCTTTAGATGTTGCTATCTTGCCATTGATTTGGTAAGAAGCCCCATCGTTGGATGTGAAGGGAGGGTGTGGGACGTTTGTATAGTCATAGAAGGCAACCTATGGGACGTTTTAGCAATTTCATTTAGGGACTAGATCGTTTACCAAAGGCAACATCGAGGGTCATCGAGGGACTACGATCTTTTATTGAGGTTCTTTGCTAAAATGCCCATGTTCGAGAGACATGACTATTTTTCCGAGGCAACAAGTGAGATTACCCTAAGGGTGCATGTGTGAATAGTGTGTTTGATTGCATGCACTTGTCTTTGATTTTTAGGTTCTCTACTTGTTGTTTTATCTATCCATACACACCTATTTACTAGCATTTGTATAAAGCAATAAAAATGCAAAAAATAAATCCTACACTATTACAATCATATTGAAGTGCATAGAAATATAAAGGCAAAAATAAGATAAAAAGAAACAAAATGAGTTCTTTTGACTGGGGCAGGAGAACCCTTCGATTTACATTTTTTGGCCTCCTTCGATTGGGGGTTGGCACCAATGAGGTCATGGCCTTCGATTGGGCTTGGCCTGAGGCGTGAGAGGTGACCTTCGATTGGGCTTGTCAGCAGCTGGGTGTGCCTTCTGGTTCTGCCTTGTTGCTTTCTTCAATTGAGGTTGGCAGCAGCAAGTCATGGCTTTCGATTCTGGATGGAATTTAGTGCAAGCGTGCCTTTTAATTATGCCTTTCTGCCTTGGAAGTCAGCAAGGAAGCCCAAGTCTTCGTTTCATGTTTCCTTCCCCTTGTTTCTTTCGTTTAAGGCATTAAATGGAAACATGGCCTAAGGCCATGCTAGTATTTGTCTTGCAAATAGTTTAATAGTTAAAGCAAGTTCAGGTAAACAAAAAGCAAAACGAAAGGGTTAGCTCTGAAAAACATGTTAAAAGGGTGGAAACGAAAGGAACAATGGTATGTACATGCTTGAAATGAATTAAAAGCTTATTTACATGTTATGCCATAAAACGAAAGGTTCAAGGGTAAGAGTGACTTACCTTGCTGGAGGCTTTGAATGGGTGTGGGACCTTGAGTGGAGGCCCATGGTGCTGGATTCGAAAGAGAGGGCCAACAACTGTGCTTGGAATGCTGGATTCAAAGGAAGGAAAGAAACAAGTCTTATGTTTCTTTCCAAACTGGATTCGAGGGATAATGAAGAGTGCTTGTTCTTCAGAATCGAAGGAAGTAAGTATGTGATTCTGGGTTTGTTCTTATAAGTGTTGAAGGGACTTGAGAGATTTGTTGTGTTTGAGAAAATTTGGGAGATTCGTTCCTCTGGTCCAAAGATCCTCCTTTCCTTGTTCATGGTTCCTCTATTTATAGAGGAAATGCTTGGGAGACGTTGAAGTAACCAGCCTTGCAAAAATAATAAAATAATAGGTAGCGTGAAAGGTATAAGTGAGGGGGGCCTTTTGGCAGTAGGGGTGCAGAAGATGTGACTTATGCTTCTGGCCCTCTGATTATACCAAGATTTGGAAGCAACGTAGCCTGTCAAGTAGCTGGTCATGAGATTTCCTCAGATTTTCTTCAAACGAAAACTGCTTTGAATGGCTCAGCTTGGATTCGAAGCAAGCTAATTCGAAGGGGATCCACATTTCAATCGAACTTTGCATGTAGGTACTTTTGTCCAATCGAAGGCTTGCCTTCCCATTGTCATATGCAGCCAAACGAAAGAGTTTACGTGGGGGGGTCCCTGTCTTGTGACTGTTCAGCATGAGGGAAGTTAAATGCCCAAATGAAAGGTTTGACCTTGTGCTGAAGGATTCATGCCCAAACGAAACAAGCATGCAAGCAGCGAACTTGTCCAATCGAAGCAAGTATGCAGACAACATACTTGCCCAATCGAAGCAAGCATGCAGACAGTATATTTTGAGCAATCGAAGGAGGTGCAAAGTCCAATCGAAGGGTTTGTCTTGCAGGGGGGACATATGGCCAGCAGGTCACGGCCTTCGATTGCAAGCATGCAAGCAACATACTTGTCCAATCGAAAGGCTTACAAGCAGCTAAATTTGAGCAATCGAAGAGGGTGTAAAGTCCAATCGAAGGGGCTGAATCGAAGGAGGCCTAAAGGTCCAATCGAAGGGGCTGAATCGAAGGAGGCCTACTTTTCTCCAAATTTGTCAAAATGTTATTTTTACCTGTTTTCTCCCTTTTTGACAGTTTCCTTTTAATCTTGGTACTGGAAAATCCCAAAGCACTTGTGCAAGCTTGAATCCTGAGAATCTTTGTGAGAAAACCCTTGAGAATTGAGAGGGCAAATTTTGGGGTACAACAAACCTTAACCTACAACTTCTCAAACTGATATTGATTTTAAGTTTGAAATGCTTGTTGGAAATATTGCAACAACATTTGAGGTAACATAACCACAACCAAATGTGAATGATGTCATATCATAAACAATTCAAACTATACCTATTCCAAATGCTTAAACTGTATTTGTTCCAACTGCTCAAGTTGCACATGCCCCTACTGTTGCACATGATTATGTATAACTCTTTTCCACTTGATTACATTTTGTTTGCACCTGTTCCAACTACTCAACATGGTGTACTTATGGTGGTTGTTTATGAAACTCCTATATCTCTTAAACCACTTGAGATCATGCAATTATTATATCAAAATATTCCTATAATATTGTGATGTTTGTGTTATGTAAAAAAAGAAAACCAAACCAAAAGTTGCTAGGAAGTTAGAGTTGAGGAGAAGTGATACAATAAGGGTCATTAAATGCAAAAACTCAAGGGGTAAGGAAGTGATCCTGCAAAACCTTTGGAATTATAGACATTAAACATCTTAGCAAATTTTAATTATGGTTTAGTTATGATGTATTTTGAGACCTTGTTATACTTTTTGGATTTATAGACATGAACCAAATTTTACGAGTTAGTTATGATGTAATTTTGCTGTAACTTGAGATATAACAGAAAGTTGTATTTTGAGACAAGTTCATATGCCTTTTGGGCTATATGTATTTTGGTTATGCAATACATTATCAGTTTGTGCAAATCTTGATTTTAGTTCATTAAGACACATGGTATAAAAACAAAATAAAAAATAAAAACTTATTGGGACGAAAACCATAAAATTAAAAACTTCATCTTCATTCATTAATTAACCATTATAGGGATGAAAGTCATAAATTATCCTTATCAGAGGGACGAAAACCAAAAAATTACAAAATAATTAAAATTACATCCAACACCATTTATGGTTAGCAATGAAGAAACTCCATAAAAAAATTAACAAAAACTTAAACATGTTGGCTTTTTTCCCCTTTGTTTTCCAACTTCATCTTCATCTTCTCTTTTTCCAAGACTCAATGCCTTTAATAATGTAACATAAATCCTTCACAACCTATGAGCAATTGCAATCAGTTGAATTTCTAGGTCCACTTGATATTTTGCATTCAAGTTTATCATCTCGTGTGAACAACTTGCAACTTGAGAATGCCTATGAATGTTGGAAAATAAACAAAATCAGGTAAATAATGAAACATTACCCCCAAACTACCATTAACAGGTGAACAGTCAACATTGAACATTACCCATGAACTTTCACATTTCTAATATTTATTGCAGCCACATACTAGGATTTGAAACAAAGTGTAGTTTCCAACTGAAGATGTAGCCATGCTTCATTAGAAATGGATGGCAACCTATAAGAAGAAGAATTTGAGTAGAGGAAGAAAAAGAAGGAGAAGTTGAAATATCATTTTCATTTTAGATTTAATCCTTCTTTTTAAAACCATCAAATAATACTTTCCACGTAATAATAGAGTGCCAGAAGAGGAAAATTGAAAAATAATTCCTCATCGTCAATGTTAGCCACGTCATCTTTTTTGAACAAAAGTTTAACGTCAGGGAATAAACCTAAAATGAAAACAACAATTAGGTACTCCACCCTAAAAAGGAAAGATTTAGGGACTAAAATAAAAAACACGACAACTTACAGGGACGCAAATATCATTTAAGCCTTTCCCTTACTACTCAAATATCTGGCCATCTTTTTTCAACAATGACCAAGGGTTATCAATTGCAGTTTTATATTTTTACTAGGCCCCAAGAAGGGACAACTTAAGTAAAGGCGAGGAAGGCCATCAGAGGGGCGAGTCACCCAGTGAAGCCCCTTATGGCCTGAAGGCTAGGCACCATGGCAAGGGGCGAGCTACCCTACAAAGTTAAGGAACTCCCAAAGAAGCCATATGATCGCTCGAAAGGGGGCAGCGAGGTTGCTGAAAGCAGGCTCCCATGTCCACAAAACGTGGGTGATGATGTGGACCCACAAGGACTAACAGATAAAGGGCCAGCCAAAGGGAGAAACCACCCTCCCCATAATCTAAGGAGACTAAGTTCTCCCATGATCCCATTCTTTGATCAGAAAGCTAGGGTAAACCATTATCTGGATATCTAAACCAGGCCCAAGACACCTATATATATATATATATATATATATATATATATATATATATATATATATATATATATATATAGTTATCCTCTAACAAGAGAAAGGGGGATAAGTTCTAAGTTATACACACTCTCCACAACTCAAAGAACACCATACTCGTTACCGCCTTAACATACATGACTAACCTAACCGCACGCCTGCAATCAAGCAGTGTCAGCCCCTAACAAGGCCCCTCAACTCACATGAGTTGGTAACTTAAATAGCCTCAAATAACATCTTACATGGCTTCTCGCCACTGTAAGAAAACTCTCACCACCAAAACGTGTTATACACATATTAAGGCCTCTGAGTTTCCATACCTGTTATACCCCAAAATTTGCCCTCCCTTTTTTTTCACAAAGAAATCACAACCCCAGGGTTTTCTCTGATTTTTGAGATTGGCTCAAGAATCGGTCAAACAGACTTTTCTTTATCAGTCAATCCAGAATTAGGGTTTTTCGCTCGCATTTCTCAGAAAGAACTGAATCCTCAGATATTCAGTTAATTGTTACATTATTGTCATGCTTGTTCAAGATTGATGGTTATTTCTCAAAGAACCTAAATATCTGGGATAGGAGCTGAGGCTTTGTTTGAAACTTTGAGGCATTGGTTTGATCAGTGGAGTGAAAAGTGTATGTAACACTTGTTTGATTAACTGTACAAAGCATGGTTAATTGGAATGCCAGGCGTATGATGATTAATGCAAGGTTGCGAGACGGCAAAGTTTACTGATTATTTATTTCATCTGGATTAAAGTTATTGGGATATATTCCCGGTTATTTTAATTTAAGAGACTTAAATAATTAAATAGACAAGACAAGGGAAAGAATGGAATATTTGACAGTAGGAAATTTTTATTTAACAAAGACTTTTTATTTATTTATTTCAAATATTGTTACAAATGTTATTCGAATATTGTAAATTTTATAATTTACAATGTTTACAATAATATTTTTTACAATAAATGAAAAGAAAATAAATCTAAAAAGCCTAAATCTCTTGAAATCTTTGATCTTCTACTGTTTCTTCCATTATTCAACTGATACCTACCTGAAAAAAGAAGAAAAGAAAATCAGTACACGATTATCTTTAAATGAAAAGAAGAAGAAAAATCATCATTAAAATTGGCCGTCTAGAATCAGATTGCCTATTTTTCATCACGCTTTATTTTTCTCTCTGCAAATCACAAGAAGATCACTCTTCTCGGTTCACAGAGAGAAAAATAAAATATAAATGCAAGCATGTCAAACTCAATGCAAAAACATGAGTCAATTACAAAAAAGTTCCAAACTGCATTAACTAAGCAAACTGAATTACAAAAAGTTCCAAGCTACATTAACCAAGCCAAACTGTGTTACAAGTTCAAAGAGGCAAACAGGCGCCAAAACTGCCAGGGTAAGTCAAAGCAAAGGAATAAACTCAGCAGCAAGTAAAGTCCCTTATTCAGCTACAGTACAAAATTTCCCAAAATCAAGTTACAAGGCAGATTTGATAAAAATGGTAATGCAGCATGAAAACAGCAATGCAGCAGACAAAAAGCAAGACAGCAAGAAGTAATTTGTTTGACAAGTAAAAACTTGTCAAAGATGCTTTTTCATCATTTTTTAGACAGCCCAATTTTTCAGAAATAAAAGGATAAATAAGCAATTAAAAATGCTTATGGAGAGAGAGGAAAGAGAGAACCTAGTGAATAGGTTTTGCAGTTTGCAGTTTTGGTAGGCTGTAAAAGGCAGATAAGAGGAACCAAAGAAAAGATATAACAGTAAAAAAATCACAAGGGAGAAAAAAAAGAGATTGCATAACCTCTAAACTGGCAAGCAAAACTCACAAGCCTTCAAGCCTGCTTTCAAAACCAACAAAAAACCTGCAAAACTACAAGTTTAAGCAACCAAGCCCGCCTCCAACTGAAGCCTGCTTCTAACAATACCAGAAGCAAAGCAAACTAACATACAGCCTGCCTTACCAACAACATAAAAAATATCATAAAACCTGAAGCCTGCTTCCAACAAACAAACTGCATAAGCCTGCATAACTACAAACGCAACACAAGCCTGCCTAAAGCTTACCAAGCCTGCTTCAAAACTTAGAAGCCTCTCAAGCTCACCAAAACTCAGAACTCCAAAATCTGCATAACCCACAAAACTGCTTCCAAACCCAAAACAGAAATATGAGCAAACCTGCAAAACTGCAAGTTTAAAAAACACCCAAGCCTGCTTTCAAAACCTTCCTAAACAGCAAGTCTGTCAAAGCAAACCCAAAAAAACTGTAACCTGCATAACTGCAAGTCCCAGGCCTGCCTTACCAACTCAAACCTGCAACTCAAACAAATCCAAAAACCAAAGAACCAGTTCAAACAACAAAGGCCAAAAACTGCAACTCAAGGCCAAAAACTGCCTAAGCTACTAACACAGTTCAGTCTCACCATCATCAAATATTAAGCATCAGCCAAAAGAAGAAATGAAGAGAGTCAACTCAAAATCAGAATAAACAAGTTCATTATCATCAAACTAGATTCAGGAGCTATTTTTCAGAACAAGCTCATCATCACCAAGTAACAACAAGCAAATCTGAGAACACAATCATCATTGACAAAACATGCAGAAGAAGAAGAGAAGATTCAGAAGCAAAACAACAAATAAGTTTCAGAACATAAGATTCATCATCAACAAACAATAACCAACAAAATCATCAGCTCAAATCAGAAACAAATATTCAAGCATCCTTAGAACAAGTTCATCATTGTCAAGTATTCAGAAGCAAGAAATATGCCCTCGTCATCAAAAGTCAACAACTAAAGAGGAAAAGAGAGATTCAGAAGCATATGTTTTCAGACAACATCATCATAAAACATTTATCAACAGAAATCAAGCACAGAAATACCAACAAGCTATCATCACAGTCCTCTTTCGCCTAGCCTCCTGGAAGCGCCGCCGGCCAACTCACCCTCCTTCTCCTTCAATTTACAGAACAAAACGCCAAGGTATATCTCTCAAAACTCCTACTACATGTAAATATCAAAAGAAACATGGATTAAAACTCGCATGTAGTGATCAAGCAGAATGAAAGAGTAATATCACAAAAAACCTAAAACAAGTTAACAAATCGTATCGTCGCGAAGCAAGAACCCTAGACCACTACAAAGAGAAGGCGGAAGGTGGATGGAGGCGTTGCTCCGGTGGCTAAGGCGAGGGGAGAGGATATCTGTTTGTCCATGGCTAAGAACGAGAAGATGAGAGGAGCGGCGCCGTTGACTCAAAACTGCAAAACCTAGTTCTGAAAACATGAAACGCAAACCCTAAAAATTTGTTAAGCATCAATTGGGCTCTTGCCCCATAAAACCCCTAAGCCCAATACACGTTCTGGCGCCTACACCCCCCCCCCCTTCCAATCTAATTCTTGTTCATTCTTTTGGGTCATAACTCCTTAGGCCCATTATCTTTTTTTTATTATGTTTTTAAAACTAACATTTTTTTATCATTTTATTATCATTTTTTATAATCTATTTCTTCTTTTCTTTCCTTTTGTTAGATAAAAAATATAGTAAATTTTTTTGTACAAATTTTCTTAATAATTTTTTCCTAATAACTATTACATTTAATAAACACGCATAAATAATAGAATTCTTTAACTTAAATAATTTTTCTTTTCTTTAAAGCTCATTGTTTATATAATTAACAAAATACAATAATAATAAATACTTAATCTTTTTAAGTTACAATTTTTATTTGATCATTTGTAAATAAATACATACATCTCATATTTCTCTGATTTTCTTTATCTTATAATCTGTTAATATTTGAATTGTGTCGATTCAATTTGGTTGTAACCCATAATATTTGGGACATTATTCTGATAAGACTCATCCCCATTTGTAAATAATTTGTACCCCCATCCCCGGATACTCTTTTGTAATATCTTAGGATTTGATTCTCGCACTTTATGCTTTTTAAATATGTCATGATTAGAGATTAGGGTTTGTATGTGAAAATCTAAAATCGATCGCTAGATGACCTAATACAAAGACAAATGCATGAACATGACAAACACCATTCACACTTGCACCCCTAGGGTAACCTCGCTTGTTGCCTCGGAAAATGCAATCATGACCCTCAAGTATGAGACACTCTAGCAAATGCCCCTTCGATAAACAAAGATCGTAGTCCCTCGATGACCCTCGATGTCGCCTTCGATAAAACGATCTTGTCCCTTACAAAATTGCTAGAGCGTCTCACAAGTTGCCTTCAATGATTGTATACGATGACCCGCGCCTGTCCCGTTTAACATCCTAACGCAAGGTTATTCACCAAATACAATGGTGAAACAACACTGTTAAAAGGGTTAAAAACATAAGAAAGATCTTTGAGTAAAATAGGGTAGACAACTCTTAGTTACTTGATCAAAAATCTTGCAAAACATCCTTGCTATTTTTCAAACACACTTCACAACACAACTTCAAAACAACTTCAAAACAACTTTCAAAACATTGAATTATCTTTTCAAAAAGACACACACCTTTGTATATATTCAAACAAGAATCATTACAAAGGTTTCCTAGACAAGGAATCTTTTTTCAAAATATTTTCAAAACCACACACACAAAGCACCATTTCAAACAATTGAAAAGAAAAGGCAAGTGATCTAAAAACAAGTAACTAAGAGCCCATGGATAACCATGGATGAAAAGGGTGCTAGCACCTTCCCTTTTCATAATCTACCCCCCCCCCCCCCCCCCCCCCCGAACCCGAGAAAATATCTCAAAGGTCTTTCCTGTGCTTTTTGACCTTTCCTTAGGATAAAATAAAAAGTCGGTGGCGGCTCTTGCTAAACCGAACAAGTGCGAACACAAATGCAAAATCCCAAGTCAGTTCTCCCACCGTATCACAATACCCTTGCAGAGGAAACATGCACGCATGTACTTTTTGACCAGTACATCAATCATATTCAACATGGGTGAATCGCTCTTCTCAATTATAAAATTTATATTCACTTAATTTACCACTTTCCATTGCTTTTATCATCAGTATCTTAAAGCCTTTAGCTACAATGAGAAAAAAAGGTGATGTAGAATTTCTTTGTCTTCATTCTATTTCCATTTCAAAATTCTCAGTAGAACTACCATTAGCAATCACTAACACTCAAGATATTTTTAAGCATTATGCTATCCATCTTCTCCATTTGTCATGAACTCCATCTTTGACATCACCAAGTTGAGAAGATTCAAATCAACCGAATCATATACCTTATAGAATAGTTTGTGCCTTTGACAAACCTTCCAATTACGTGAAATTCGATAGTTACCCTAAAAGAAGTCAAGTTTTTCATTTCCTCCCAAAAAAATATTCACAAACCTAAAGTTTACTCTACTAGGCCCTATACTTTTATCACTACCACACTCCCATATCGATCTATAAATTTGCGCTTCTAAAAGTTATCAAACAAAATCTTGATCATGAGCTTCTTCGATTAATTTGAAATCCATGTTCTCCATAATTAATCTTTCATCTCAGACCATGAATTAACTATAAAATGATTAAAAAATACATTTTTTATTTCCTTCACCTTTGTTAACCTTTTTTCCATTCCTTTCCAAACTTAGGATTTCATTATCTTTTATTCTTTTGTTTATGAAACCATGAAAATACTTAGTGTTAGCTTCCACTTCATTTAACCATATTGTTCTAGCTCTTTGCCACTAAACGTTGAAATTAAGTCTTAAGAGATTGTGTAATTTTTATGAAAGCTCTCTCTTGGTTACTAAACTGTGATGTCCAAACTTAACCAAGTTTTCCCTCTGAGTCTTGTGCTTGAGGGACTGTGAACTAGGATTTCAAGCCTGAAACACATTGTCTTTCTAAGTCTCGTGCTTATGAGATTGTTGACCAAAATAACTCCATATGGGCCTCAAAGGGCCTGACCTATCATCTCCTTAGCCCGTACATATGATAAAATGGACTTGGGCGCAAAAGGGAAGGATCATATGGTGAGGACTTGATCCACCCCGACCTAATACTTCCCACTTATGGAACATGATAAACCACAATTTATGGGAGTAACTGAAGTCATCCAAAGTCTCACAAGATAACTATATTCTCTATTATTGAATATGAATCACTCCATTCACCCCGCTACTAAGTCAAAGGCAAGGGGTGTATTTCCGACTTTGTAGGCACAACAACCAGTCCTTTCAATAACCCTTGATCCAAGTAACCATGCCTATAAATAAACTAATTATAAAAATGGATAATGGATTCGCTCTTTAACATATCATATGACAAAAGCCCTATTGCACATCTTATCACATGCAAGGTAACTTGTATTGTACTCACCACAAGTACAATTAGTATATATTCATCTACAAGTGTTGAAACTTCACCTTTAATTTCTAATTTATCAATCCATTATTTTGCCTCTTTGATTTTTTCTTCCAAATTTTGAGTGTATTTTTGTGTCACTCTTTGGGACTCTTCTTGATTATTTGAACTTTTCCTTTTACAAATATATTCCTCACCTTTCCTTATTTATGTCTCATCAATTATTAACAACCTTATGATAGCCTTACATATTCTTCCAACAATTTAACATACAAAATGGTTTTGATCCATAATCTTGATCAGATTCACATAACATGATTGGACAATTGTCTAAAAGTTCCTTGTCTAGGCACCACTTTATACACGACGAGAAGTCTTGAACCATATGTTTGATACAAGAAACTTGTCCAACCGAATCCACCTATAAACCCTCGTATCTTGATCAAGTGAACCTTTAACCATGAACCGAAAGATCAACCAACTCTGACTCTATAAAAAATTAATCAAATTCTTATAATTTATCTCTTATAATATAGTCCCTCTTTTTTCTGTTTCTTCCATGATATCATTAAAGTTCCCATCAAGTATTGTCTTTTGTTCCCCACCTTAATTTTTGTTGTTAATTCCATCCATAAAGTTTGTTTTCTCCATCCATCACAAGGTGTATACACAATATCAAGAATAACTATTTTTTTATCGCCACCCCATTCTCCTCCAAGCCACGAAACAAACCCCATAGCCCGTTCTCTCTATATCAACCTGATATTTTTCTCCTAAATTGCTAAAATTTTCCTGATTTCCCTTCTGATGACTTGAAAGCAAAATCAAAGTAATTGAATATCTGTATTAAATTACATAAAACCCTTTCAATTATTTCTAGATTTGTTTCTTGAGCACATATGATATTAGACTTTTGTTTTTGGATTAAATTTTTCTATTCTTTTTTCTTAGCCACCCTGAAACCTCAAATATTATAACCGATCAACTTCATTTATAATTGATAGATTAACTATCTCCTAGATCATAGTCCCTCTTGCCTAAATCCTATACATTTTTTGCAATTTCCCTTACTTCCCCATGTAATAGTATTAATTATTCCTCTATAACAAATCTCCACGAGATTGAAGTCAAAGCTATCTACTACCTAATACCTTCTTATTTTCTTTTAAAATTGCAAACCTTCTCCTTTTAAATATATCTTTATTTAAATATATTGATATAAATGTGACTTAAAAAATTAAATTAAATATAAAATTAATTTTAAAATTAATTTTTTTTTAATTTTTTTTCGTTTTTACGACAAGTGTCCGATCTGCATAATAGACTGAGCATTGTTCCTAAGTAGAAATCGAATTCGATAGGTCTATGAATCAACTGGAATTCAAGTATTTGGTTAAAAAATTTAATTTAAGTTGAATCAATTAAAATAAAAAAAAAAGTTTTTGAAAAAGTATTAACATTTCAAAATCAATTATAAACTTATTGATTTGTTTTTCATCTAAAAAAGTGAAAAATCATTTTCTTCAATGCATACAATTCCATTTCAACTAGAACTAGGCAAACACTATCGCTTTCAACATTGTACAAACCCATTCCAAATCCAATATATTTCTCACACAAGAACACTAATCTAATTTCTGATCAGACACAACAAACAATCATCAAACACCAACGTTCCTGTCCAAATTCAACATACTACTAAACTCCAAACAATCACTTGATTTGGTCGAATTCGAGTTTGATTTGAAAACACCCCAAAAAAATGCATACTTTGATGGGTTTCTTCCTATAACTTGTTCAGATTCTGGGCTTTTCTTTCCTCTTACTCGTTTCAGATCCTATTTCTTCTCCTTCAGGTAATTAATTAATCAACCCTCTTATCTTTTGTGTTGATGAATTTCTGTGTGATTCTTGTTTTATGATGATTTTGATTAATGGGGTTGATCATGATTTGTGATATTTCCAAAAAAAGGTTAAAACTTGGTGTGTAAAAATGAAAAATTTGAGTTAAATTGTTCAATGTGAGTGATTTTTATTTTTGGTTTTGTTTTTGTTTTTGCCCCAGCTTTAGTGCACAAAACGGGGCTTGCAATTTCTCTTCAGGAGTTCTATAAGGTTGGATTGGAGTGTTATGGTTATTGGAAAAAGTATGGAAATTTGTTTTAGGAGTGAAGAATTTAGTCAATGATTTGGTGTTTTTTTTAGGGAAAGTAAGTTCTAGGGTTTCTGATTCTATGGTCAGTGATTTTGATAAAGCATTGATTATGATGATGATGATGATGATGATGATGATGATGATGATGATGATGTTGACAGGTTTTGGGTTAAAAGTGTGTTGAATGGGGATTCAAACAATGGGTTCTCAAAGTAGTGGGCTACAGTCTCATTTACAGGCTAATCAGTTAGTTAAGCAAAATTCATGGTATGGTCTTACTCTTGACGAGGTTAACAATTTACTCGGAGATTTAGGGAAGCCGTTAGGGAGCATGAATCTCGACGAGCTTCTTCAGAATGTATGGACTGCGGAAGGGAGTAAGGTTGTTGGGATAGAGAGCGAGCACGTTTCGTCTTCGTCGTCTTCTCTTCAACGTCAGGCTAGTATGACGTTGGCTCGTGCTTTGAGTGGGAAGACGGTGGATGATGTATGGCGAGAAATACAGCATGGTCAGAAGAAACAATATGGCGGAGATGAGAAGATTGTGGACAGAGAAATGACTCTCGGTGATACAACGTTGGAGGATTTTTTAGTACAGGCAGGGCTTTTCGCTGGAGCTTCTGATAGTTCGACGGTGGGGTTGGATGCGATGGATACAGTTGTTCCTCAGAGTTTTCAACCGAGAACAGGCTTGTTATCCTCTTCTTCTATTAGTAGTATGTCAGACGCGAAACCAGGTCGCAGAAGGGATAACTCGGATGCATACGAGAAGGCTCTCGAAAGGAGGCTGAAAAGGAAAATCAAGAATAGGGAATCTGCCGCACGGTCACGGGCAAGAAAACAGGTTTAGCCTTTATGCTTATTATGTTAAGTAATAACCTTTAAAGAAATTGATTGTATTGGTCTCTTCTTCATTTGAGTAGCCGAAATATCATTTGTTTTCTCACTTATAAATGTTTGATTGTACAGGCTTACCATAACGAACTGGTTACCAAGGTTACTCGACTAGAAGAATTAAATATACAGCTCAAGAAAGAGAAGGTTACTCGACTATAAAATTTATCCATAATTATTACAAGAATTTTTTGAGTCATGTCATGCTGCTACTACGAAATTCTGATTATACTGTAATAAATTATTTCCCTTATGCAGGAGTTTGAGCAGAGGCTACCACCTGAACCATCACCTGAACCAAGATGTCGTCTTCGAAGAATAAGTTCCGCCCTTTTCTGACGTGTGACGAACAATGAAGTTTCGTAGATCCTTAAGTTCACGGCTGTATCTTGAAGTGTTCGTGGTAAATAGAGCATAACTTTGTTGCTCAGTGTTGCTGCCGCTGGCGTGCTTTCATTACAATAGTAGCATGTTCAATCTACATCTATATTCAACTAACTAAAGGGTACATATTAGCTAAGGTTTGATGTTCATAGAGTTTCGTGGCGGAAGTGTTGCCTGTTTGTGTGAGAATGAAGATTGTCTTTGTAAGCTGTGGTGATTATTAGGGGATATAGTTCTTGAAAAAGGTGATTAACTTCCAAAGCAAGTGAAACTAAGTAGGTTTTACTATAGTATTTTGAAACTGCAGGATTGTAATAGACTTAATCTTAGTTATACTATGGTTCAGTTGTGGAAAAGTTGGTGTGCTATGTAGAGAAAGAAACTTTATGGAAAAATGAAATAGCAAAAGAAAAATTGGTTTATGATATATGGTGTTTTTGTGGAATTATGTCACCATTGAGACATGATTTTTTATATAGTTTCCATATTCATTGTTAAAGGTACTCTTCTGTGCTTTCTATAAATATAAAGTATCAAAAAAAGAATAATTTTATGTTGCGTCAAACACGTTTGATATCTTTCTCTCAAAAGGCTGCACTAACAACTTTCACACGATGAAAAAACTTAAACTGACGTGAGAGGCCAAATCAATTACTCTCATATATGAAGATAACATGAAATTAGAACAATAAAAAAGTTTCATCAAAATTCCCTATTCGATTTATAGTCTTGAATGGAACTTTAGTTCATAAATAATAGTAAATTTGTGTTTCTGATAAGTCTACTTAAAAAAACATCGTTGTGAAGATTGTTTCGCCTTTCAGTTTTGGTCCACCAGCTATCAATGTCATTCTTGAATCAATAAGATTATGTCATACACAAATACATCAAAATTTGTAATTAGCATAAACATGCAACTAAAAGAGTTTATAACTTGTTTTTATAAACTCACAATACAATATTTTTAATGACTAAGATATATAACAATTGTGGTTCCATCTTCCTTATTCTTCTTTGGATTTATCAAATCTGAATGAACTGTTCTAGCAATGGCGTGCTCTAAACGGGGCATGTGTGGTTCTAGCAATGTGGAGTTAGTTGAATCATGTGTACACATATTTCTTAGGCATACTCTAGAGGACAATACCTTTTAAATGGGAGAATTTGTTTTTCTCTGCATTATAGGTGGGTCTCAATGGAGGTGTTGGTTGTTGACGGGAAATGTCACACATGTGATGTTCTGATGTCTTAGTATGTGTTACTATTTCTAGTTGAAAAGAGTAGGCTTAGAGAGCAGTGGAAGGCAGTGTGATCTTGCTTCCAAATGTGTAACATTGTCTACTGATTGGTAAAGAAGTTTTGTTCAAAATAAATGTTTGACGGGATGTCAGGATATTATACAAGACATGTTTCCTTTGTGACTAACAAGGAAATAGTATGGACATTGTAATCAAGCACATGTCAGGAGGAAGTGTAAAATATGATTTTTTTTTTCTATGCATGCGCATTTATTGGAATTATAAAGATAGTCAGAAATTGTTTTGGACGGTGCATTTATTTTCGATTATCTTCCTCAAATGACCATGATCTTTAATTCCTAAGAAAATTACTCGGTTATTTAAGGAGGTAATTTTTTCCCTCTTTCACCTTGTGTGTGTTTGCGGTTAACATAGTACCTATGTCTTTTTGTTTGGGTATGGGTGAGTACCTTCTGTGATTGGTTCTGTGAAGAATTATGTCGTCAATTTTTAGATAAAAAGGAGGAGAGAGGTTTCATTCAGCTAATGAGTTTGAAGGTTAATTTTGAAACAACTCTACGAAGATGGATAAAATGTTCTACTCTGAGTCTGTTGTCATTGTTGTTGTGACTAATGATCTGAGTTATGAACACAATCGTGACCTGTGTTCTAAGTTATCTGGGATGGTGGTTGGTCATCTCTCAAGGGTTCTCTTATGTCCCATGTGAGGAAGGTTTCTGGATTAAAGGGGGAGTATCCTTAAGACTTTCTTATCAAATCATCCTGAAGTGGTTGTAATGGATTAATTCGGCCAATTGTGAAGAGATGTCGAATAAGATGTTCTGACATCAATCAGACTGAGTATTTTACTTTTTTTGGTTGCTATGAAGAGAAGCTGTTTTGCTATGAAGAAGAGCTGTTTGGACTTTTGATTTTTCTGATTGATCTTTGTATTTTTGTTTTGCTGTTATTGTTGTAATCTGAGTTGTAATTTGTATATTTATTTTAGCCAAAATTCACCATTGAACATCATTTTTTTTTATAGTTTTCTTTCTTTAACGTCGGTGTATAAATGTAAAAAAGAGAATAATTTTATGTTGCGTCAAACATATTTGATATATTTCTCTCAAAAGGCCGCACTAACTCCTCTCATGAGGTGAAAAAATTTAAATTTAAATTGATAGAAGAGACCAAATCAATTAGATAACTTAAGATTAAAATTAGAATAATGGAAAAGTTTCATCTCCTATTCCACTTATCTAGATATGTCTAAGCTACTTCTCTCTCCCGCAATCCTTCCATAATCTTTTGAATATCTATGTTTCGTCTCCTTCACTTTTTTATTGCATCAAATGTTGTGTTCGTCATCTTATTAAGTGTAGTATATTTTTCTCAAGTGGATGATAGTATCTTTATATATAAATGATTGTTTTTTGAAAATAAAATATTCACATGATATCACTCACACTGTTGAGAGCAACTTAAAGTGACAATATCAATAATCAAGCTGACGGTGTATCAAAATTAAATTCGTATGAATGCATATATATAATTGTGAACAAAATTAATCTTCATTAAATATCTTGCTCTTCTTGCCTTGTCATTGTAAAAGAGAATAACTTTATATATTCCGTCGTATGCATTTAATTTTTTACTCATTACTTTTACAACAGTAAAAACAGTTTTACATTGAGGTGACCAAGATCTTCAACATAACAAAATTAATAGAAGTACTAACAGAAATGTTAAGAATCGAATCACAATTCCAAAAAAGATGTTTACTGGTCTCAATTGCTTTGCTTTACCATACAAGTTATACTAAGAAGTAATATTGCAACTTTTAGCGCACAAAAATTCTCATCAGTGGAAACATTTTTGTGAAAAAGTCTCCAAACAAGAAGAGATTTAGAAGCTTGAATGGAAGGGCCACGGGTTTGTTGCATGTTTGAGTAATCAGTTCACATTTTTTAAGGAGAATAACACAGTCAGAAAGTGCAATTGGACACAAAATAATATTCAGACAATTTTCCGTCTTTGGACAACTGAAAACAGATTTCTGCAAATAGTTAATCACATGCTTCTAGTGAGTACAACTGAAAACAAAAACCTCTTGTACGCCACGTCCATGTCCAATTTATCATAGGAACATTTAACAAACAACCAAACCTTGAATTCAAACTTCTAAGCAACACAGATGTTATGATATTATTATAAATGCAAAAATATATAGCATTAATGTATTGGAGATTTATTTTATAACCAACACTTGTATTGGAAGCTATCTTAAGTTGCATATAATAAAACAGTCTAAGATCCCCTTAGTGTAGTAGTCTTGAATGAATGGAAGTTTAGTTGATAATACTAAATTTGTGTTCCTTATAAGTCAAGCATTGGTGTGAGGATTATTTGTCCTTTGAGTTGTGGTCCAGCAGCTATATATCAATGTCATTCTTGAAATGCTCCCTGCATGCATTCCCCAGAATGGATAAGGTTAAAATATATAAAGGGTTATGCTACAGTTACAACATAAGCTGCTCCAATTATCAATCCCTTAAGAAAGTTGGGAACCGTTGCAGCTATAATCATGATTGAGCTCTCCACAAGAGCAACACATCACAAAAGATCCAAACAAATATACATAAATAGGAAGCTGAACTGAGTGCCCAGATTTAAGTTTCTTCAGTGCTTGGACAAGTGAAATGCATCTAACAAAAGAGTGAGTGTTGTTTTTTTGCAGTAAAGTGATGTAAGTAGTGCAGAAAGGGAAAAGCTGTAGCAAGGAAGCTTATCATTCATTGTCCATCCATCTCTCTCTATTTCTCATGGAAGCTCAAGGACCTTGAATTGGATTCAATAGAAGTGATTGTGATGATGATGATGATGTTTGAGACACAAGAATGTAGCATCTCTGTTATACAACCTTGGTAAACAAGTCCCATAACGAAAAGAGTAACAAGATACATCTAGTTTATAAATGCCAGAGACAGAGAATCAATCGCCGAGTTGAGTAACTACAACTTGTGACCCAAGTGGGGGCATTAATGTGATGGAACATGGCTTTGGTCCAGTTAGCTGGACTGGGTCGTACACTATTCTGGCCTGTCCGCTCCAAGTTGAGAGTTGGGCCATGGGGTTTGGGCGAAGGCCCAGATCTCCTGGCTACTAGAATGGAGGGAACCGCATGAGGCTGGCTTTACAGAGCAGTGAACACCACCTGCTCTTGACAGTGGAGGGATTGCAGGCTGCTGTATTCTCAGTCCATAATAGCCTACTTGGGCCTGGCACATTTGAACCATCACTTTTTTGTTTTTGGGCCTTTTAACAAAAAAATAAATAATTTTATATATAAATACTTTTGGTTTTTTTAAATCATAAAAAATAATTTGTTTGCTAATTTAATTTAATTTTTTTAAAATATTTTTGTTCTCGTTGTGTTCGTTCATAAGAGAAGGCCCAAATCATTTTATAAAAATATTATTATTATTTTTTTCGTTGGATCGGTTCATAAGAGAAGGCCAAGATATTGTTTTCCTTATCTTAATCTCTAGGTTGTCATTTTTAAAACATCTGAAATGAACCTGTCTCTTCAATAGGAAAAACTTTTTTCCTTATCGATACTCATTTTTATCTCGTATAACCAAGTCTCGTGTTCAACGAACAATCATGTTTTTTTATCCATTTGTTCGTATTGCCAACTAAAATAGAAACAAAACATGAGAAAATAAGTCAATCGACCGGTAAGACATGAAGTCAGGAGCTAATTTTCTCTTAGATTGGAGGCTAAGGGGATTACTGTGATACGGTGGGAGAACTGACTTGGATCGTTTGCGTTTGATCGCAATTGTGCGGTTAACAAGAGTTGCCGCCGACTTTTCTTTTATCCAAAAGGAAAGGTAAAAAAGCACAGGAAAGACCTTTCGAGATTATTTCTCGGGTTCGGGGGGTAGATTATGAAAAAGGAAGGTGTTAGCATCCTTTTCATCCATGGTTTTCCATGGGCTCTTAGTTACTTGCTAGATCACTTGTTTTTGTTTGAAATTATGCTTTGTGTGGTTTTGAAAGTATTTTTGAAAAGAGGTCATTGTTTAGGCAAAATTTGTAATGATTCTCGTTCGTAAGAATGTATACAAAGTGTTTGATCTTTTGAAAATGTTTTCAAGTTTTGAAAGATGTTTTGAAAGTGTTGGTGTAAAATGTTTGGTTGTGAGCAAGCGAGCGATTAAGAGCGAATCTACCTACTCGAAAAGTCTTAAATGTTCTATTCCTCCTTTAGATGTTGCTATCTTACCATTGATTTGGTAAGAAGCCCCATCGTTGGATGTGAAGGGACAGACGCGGGACGATTGTACAGTCATAGAAGGCAACTTGTGAGACACTTTAGCAATTTTCGTAAGGGACTAGATCATTTTATCGAAGGCAACATCGAGGAACGTCGAGGGACTACGATCTTTTTTATCGAAGGGTCTTTGCTAAAGTGTCCCATATTCGAGGGACATGACTGTATTTCCGAGACAACGAGCGAGGTTACCCTAGAGGTGCGCGTGTGAAAAAGTATGTTCGTTTCAAGTTAATTTCGTGAAGAATTTACCTGAACGAAGGTTTCTTCCGGTTGATGATGTCTGGCGTTTCGAAGCTCCAGCGAGGCTTTGTTCAGGTATGCTCCGATTTTCTTCTCTTCTCCTCTGTTACGTGTGTGATATCAAAATTGGTGTTGTAATGTTAATTTGTGAAGGTTTGTGTCAGGTTGCGGTGAAGGTTTGATGAAGAGGATGAAAGGATGCAATTTTAATTCAGAGATGGGGTTGGGATTTCCGGTAAGCTTGATCTGTGCTTGTACATAGTGTAAAGGAAATCCGACTCCAGTAGTCTGAATTCTTTGGATATATGAAATACGGTTCTGGGAATTTTGGTGATGATCTCTGTTATGATTATGGTACAGAATTCTTCATAGTTTTTCTGTTTGGACAAATGATGATGTTGATATCTTCTGGGTTTTGATGTTCTTGTGTTCCTATCTTTTCTGATTTTTGCTGTTTTTTTCCTTTCTATTTCCTTGGCCCCTAGTTTTCTTATGCTGGCTTGGTTCTTCTGTTTATTGGCTATCTGTTGGTTTTCTATGCTGGTTTTTGGCCTGTCAAAAAAATGTTTTCTGTTGTTATTGTGAACTCTGTTATATAGAGCTAGATATTGAAATTATGAGGGAATTTGGAATCCATCTTTGTTCACTAAGTGCACTATTTTTTTTCTTTTCTTGCACAAGTTTTGGTATCATGCATTTTGGGTTAAAGATTGTTGCAGCAACATAACAGGTCACAGGTTTTTAGCCTATTTGTGCAGCAAGGTTGGACTAATGCAGGGCTTTGGATAACAAGCTGGTTTTGTGGATTGTTTTGCCATTTTTATTACAAATTTTGACTTGGCATGTTTGTGTGCAATTTTGGTTGTATATGTTGCACCCCAAAATTTACCCTCTTGATTTAGGCTTATGTTTCATCATGAATATCATATTGCATTGCATTCATACATTGTGATGGGATCAAAATACTTTGGTTATCAAGTTTTCCTCAAGCTTTGAAGGTTGATTGCATTGACAAGTTGCTCAAGTAGAATCTTATCATCTAAACCTCTGGATCTTTTAAGCTCAAGTTATTGCATATCTCAAGATATTTTATCCATCTCTTTGGATTATCATAGGATTGAAGTTTGTGTTTGATTATAAGAGGAATCACTCTTTTGATTTACCAAGTCAAATTAGGGTTTTGTTTGAGCAAGGCTATTGATCAATGTACAAGTCCTGATTTAGAAGCTACAACATCTCATTGATATTTGAAAAGTCTTTGTACAAGAAATTGGTCAAGATGTCCAGAGGATGTGAAGTTTTGAAGATGATTCATCAGTCTCCTAAGGTGTCAACCAAAACTAGGGTTTGGGATTTTATCAGGATTTCTTGAGAGTTTTAAAGTGAAACTTTGTACATGGCCTCTATATGTTTGTAAGATCATATGTTTGAAGTTTTGATCATCAATTTTGAAGGAAAGTGGATCAATTGATTCAAAGGGGCAAAATGGTTATTTTGGTCAAAATCAATCAAAGTCAAGGTTGACCAAGTGAACTTTTGGTCAACCATCAATTCAAGGGTGTAATTTTAACATTTCAAGTCCATTTCGATCATTGGATCAAAAATATTGAGGTTTGGGTTAAAACTTGTTCATGAAGAAACCCTAAAAGTTTCTAATTTTGGAAAATGAGGGCTTAATTTCAAAAATTCATATTTTATTCACCTTTGATCAAAAAATGCAAATGAAGTATGCTTGGAAAGATAAGAGGATAATCTTTCATCTCCTTTTGGTATCATGTCCAAATTGGCAAAGAGTCAAGAGTTATGAAGCTTAGAAGTCACAAAATTATAGGTCATTTTCCAAAAGTAGTGGATTTCAAGCTCAATTTTGGGAAACTTAATGGATCCAATTGCAAAAACTCAAAACTAAGGGATTGTATAGATTTTCAATACCTTTCCAAATTGTACTTATTTGTGTCCAAATTCAAAAATATGAGCAAGTTATGGACCTGGGAACTTGGAAGCATTTCATTGAATTCATGCATACCATGCAAATTGCAAATTCTTGATAACTTGATTTATGGCCATTTGTTTCACTTTAAACTTGGCCCATGACTAATATGCAGTGTACTAAGGCCTTTCATGCCAAAGATTGAGCTGCACATGGGCAAATGCAAGGGCAACTCGTGGTTTTGCAAAAAGTGGCATGAAAATGCCTAATCACCAACACTTGTTTAAGACAAGGATTTGAGCCCTAATTCTTTTGCTAATCTCTTCCTGAGATAAAATGGTTTTAAATGCACGTAAAAGGGAAGCAAACGCATGAGGGATTTGAGGGCTGCATGTGCACACTTGATTTTGGCAAAAAGAGGAATTCATTCTTTCTAATAGTTTTCAGTGTGAAAAACCTATCATACCCTCCTCTTCATGCTCTATATATTGAGAGGCAAGCTTCATTGAACGATTTCCATGCTTCATTTCACTCCTGAGCCCAGAAAACTCCATAGCTACTTATTCTGCAAATTTCTTCGATTCTCTCAATTCACTTGCACATTTTGAGTGATTCTTCTTGCATTCTGTTCTCCAAGTGATAAGGATTGTAGATCGAGACTTGGTTTGCAACTGGAGTGAAGGAGACAATAGATTCGTTTTTGCCTCGAAGGTTAGAATTCTTAACTTTGGATCTTGATTTCTATCCGTGCATTGTGTGATTTGAGTTTATAATCATGTTGTTTGAAGTTCATTAAGTGGTTCTGTAGCTTAAGAGCTTTTGATTTGATGAGATATGCATGTATGATGCATCTGAAATTTTATGCTCAATGATTTTTTGTCATTTTCACGCGATCCGTTCTTAATCTATATTTGATTGTTTGATGTGATTCGAATTGCATGATGAAGTATGATATGCTAGCTTTAATTTGTACAAAATTTCACAAAAAATTGTGTAGAATTGAGCATGTTATGTTGATTGGAACATGAGGTGGTAGATCTGATCATGAGCGCGTTTTTGCCCTAGCCAGAGGTTGAAGATGATTGCGTGGCCTCCTCTGGTTGGCTGGTTTGGTTTTTTTAATTCATTTGAATTTTGTTTCATAAATTGATTTTCATGATTTTATTTCTTGCTCAAATCTGGTTGAAAAATTTTAAAAAAATTCAGGGAACCTAAAAATAATATTCTTGACCTTGTGCATTTTTTTTGATAATTTTTGAAAATGTTTTGATTAGTTTAAAAATTTGTGTTATTATTTAATTATTTGTTTAGTGTTTATTTTTGTTTTAATATTTCTTTGATCTGAAAAATTCCACAAAAAGTTATCTTTGACTCAAAAAATTAATTAGAAATTGATTCTGATTTTTGTTTAGCATTTTTTCTATTTTTGATTAGAAATTTAATTTCAAAAGTTTATTTGAAATATTTGTTTCATGTTTTTTATTTTAATACTTCCTTTAATTCAAAAATCCTCAAAAAAATCACATAAGCTTGTTTTTAATCATAGAATATGAATATAATTTTATTTTTGACCTTTTCATGACTTTTGGCTAGGGCTTGCATTTTTTCCTTTAAATAATAGTTTAATTGATATTTGTTTGTTTGATTTTTATTTTAATATTTCCTCTAATTCAAAAATTCCACAAAAAATCAGGGATGTTTGCTTTTAATTCTAATATTTGAATATAATTTTGGTTGGATATTTTTCTGATTTTTTATTAGAGTTTTATTTTGAGATGTAAACTTTTGTTTAATTGATTAATTGTTTGAATTTGATTTTTATTTTTGACTTTTCCTTAATTCAAAAAAATATGGAAAAATATGTATTCTGACATTTAGGGTTTCCTTGTGTTTTGCATGATCTTGGTTTGAATTGTTTGAATTTTGATCTTATCTAATCAATATTTAAGATTAGAAGTCAAAAATTAGGGTTTTGTTGTTTATTGTGCAAGTTTCATTTTCAAAACCATTATGCCCTGGATTTTCAATGAAAATTAAGTCTTGATTAGGGTTGATGAATGTATTGAGGATCTGAAAACCATTTTTCTTGAATTATTTGACTTGGTTTGATATTTTTCCACAAATTATTTTGAAAGCTTGTCTAGTTTGGTAGTTTGGCCAACTAGTTTTGAACTTTGGGCCTCATTTGATCCCCTCCTCAACCATTCATGAACTTAAGACTTACTTTCTGACTTCTACACATCTCAAATATGTTATGGAAATTTTGGTTTGAATTATTGATCCTTGTTTCTATTTTTGATGTATTTTTGAAGTGAAGATACCCAATTAATGTTGCATATCCTGTTGCAATTTGTTTGATGGCTAATGAACTTGAGTGAGGACTATAATTGGGCACCTAATTATCATGTTGGATATGTTCATCCAAATAAACTCTAGTAATTTCACTTAATGCCCCATGTTTGAATGCTTGAACCTTTTGATGCATTGTGTGGAATTCCTCTTCTAGTATGCTTGTGAGCTGTGATGAATTAATTGTGCATGATTGAATTGTGGTTGCTAATGACATTCTTGGTATTTGATTGTATTCTTCTCAAGCTCCCATGATCCTTGATTTATATTCAATTGTCAACTCAACATGGTGATAGAAAGGAGCTACATTCCTCTGATTCTTTTGACCAAATTGTGCTTATGCCTGTTTCCTTCTGTCTATCATGACTAATGTTTGATAGTTGCTATCATGTTTTCTTATTTCATTATGGTGTTATCATCCATCCCTTATGTGAATCATCATTCTATTTATGGGAATACTAACTTGGTTGTTGAATGTGCGAGGTACTTTGAGAAAAGTTTTCCAGTCTTGACTTGAGGCTATTGTGTTTCACTTTATTTGTGGAACACAATTTTTTATATTGGCACTACTCTCGTGTTTGGCATATTTGATAGTCTATGCAGGATATATACATGTGATTGTGAATACTATACCTTGCCCATGGGATCTGTTCATATCTGATAATCTCATCACTTACATCCTGATGGCGTAATTTCTGACTTGATTTATCTGCTGATGCCAGCTTGCTTGAAGTTCTCTGGGTTTCTTTTATTCTTGTTCAGTTGCTACAGATAGTTATTTGTTTGGTATTGCACTATTTCCTTTCTTCTATTTGCATAGTTCTATGTTGCATGATGGGACCTCTGTTGTTGATATATGTCAAGAGGCCCTCTATTTTTGATTGGTACATGTGTTGTGTTTGTTTTCTTCATTTGTTGATCGATGAGCCACTCAATTTAGAAATTGAGATCACGACTTCGCTCTCAGTGCATGTTCCCTATAGGATGTTTATTGTTTTTTTTTCTTTAACTTTTGATCGATGAGTCACTCAATTTAGAAATTGAGATCACGACTTCGCTCTCAATGCATGTTCCCTATAGGATAGTTTTGTTAAGCTTCCTTTAACATGTTAATTAAGGTAGGGTTGTCCTTTATCATCAACCTTAGGATCAATCATTGTATGATAACACTAGGGATAGTGCTAGGCTAGTTTCCCTTAGTTGTTTTTTCCTTCCTTTGCATTTTGCATCTTAAAACAAAAATTGTTTTCTTGGAAAATCATAAGACATTTCTAATAAACTCAAACCCTTCTTCAAGGTAAAATATACAAATCAATCTTATTTGTCTGTGTGCCTCTTGGATTTGTTTTTGAACCTTTTAACTGATGTTTTGCCATCTCCTATTTGTTTGAAGCTGATGTTTCGCCATCGCACATGTTTGTTATCCTACTTTGATTCTCAATATCATTGTTACATGTGATGTTTTGTCACCCGTTTTGTCGATGTTTCGCCATCTTTACCATGATACTTTGTTATCTTATAGTCGATGTTTCGCCATCACACATTTTGTTTGAAGCCGATGTTTCGCCATCGCACATGTTTGTTGTCCTACTTTGATTCTCAATATCATTGTTAGGTGTGATGTTTTATCGTTTGGTTTGTTGATGTTTCGCCATCTTTACCATGATACTTTGTTATCTTATAGTCGATGTTTCGCCATTGCACATTTTGTTTGAAGCCGAGGTTTCGCCATCGCACATGATTGTTATCCTACTTTGATTCTCAATATCATTTTTAGATGTGATGTTTTGTCATCCGTGTTATTGATGTTTCTCCATCTTTGCCATGATACCTTACTACCTTTTAGCCGATGTTTCGCCATCACACATTTGTTTGAAGCCGATGTTTCGCCATCGCACATGTTTGTTATCCTACTTTGATTTTCAATGTCATTGTTAGGTGTGATGTTTTGTCATCCGTTTTATCATTTGATGTTTCGCCATCTTTGACATGTTACTTTGTTATTATTTAACCGATGTTTTACCATCTCATTTGTTTGTTGTTTTACTTGATGTTTTGCCATCTTGGCTTCCTTTTGTTCTCTTAACTAAAAAACACAAACCAACAAAAATACATAAGCCGAACTACGACTGCTCTGATTCCTTAAAATGGATACGTAGGCAAAGGGGTAGGGCCTGTGATCAGTGGATCTGGAACTGACTGTTTAAAGCTGGTTCGCGAAATGTCGCGGAAGTAAGAGTCGCCACCGTCTTTTATTTTCTCCAACATGGACAGGACAAAAGCACAACAAAATTCCTTATGAGATAGTTTCTCGGTTCGGGAGGTAGATTTATAGAAAGGGAAGGTGTTAGCACCCTTTCTATCCATGGTTATCCATGGGCTCTTAGATACTTGCTCATTTGTGTTTTCAAAATGTTTGCTTTTCAATTGTGAGTGGGTTTGAAAAAAGTTTCGTTTAAAGATTTCTGAATAACTCTTGTATCAGTCCTCAAGAGTGTTTGAAAAATTGTTTTGAAAGCTCTTTGAAAAGTGTCGGTGTGAAAATAAGTTTTTGATTTGTTTTGAATTAGAGCAAGTATCTACGAGTCATCTACCTACCCTAAGAAATTCTGCTGTGTAAATGTCCTTAAGGTAGTGCCATCCCACCATTGAGAGGTAGTTAGCACCACCGTTGGAGGTGTTCGGGTCAATTCGAGTTTAGGGACAGTGTGGCCACCGAGTGACAGTAAGATACCTTAGAAGCTACCCTTATGCCATTGATCTTTTTATTCCGAGGCAACCGTTTCGAGGCAACTTGTTTCGAGGCAACTTGTTCCGAGGCAACCGTTCGAGGCAACTAGATCAATGGAACATAAGGACTCACTAAGACATCCTATACTCGACGACTACGTTTCGAGGGGCAAGGCAACAGTGTGATCACCAGAGCAATAGTAGAACACCTTAGAAGCTACCCTTATGCCATGTTCATGGACATAAGGACTTACTAAAACGTCCTATACTCGACGACCACGTTTCGAGGGGCAAGGCAACAGTGAGGCGTACCCTAAGAGTGGTGTGTGAATTGTGTGTCATTTTCAGTTATTATTTGTCTTGTCGTGCATTGGGTGAGCTACGCTTTGATTTTATTTGGGCATTCATTCTTTCATGTGATTAGCAGTTTAAAGGGTGCGGAAATTAAAATGCGGAAAATAAAGGTCCTACGCTATTACAAGGCGCGGGTCTACATCGCCAAATTAACAAAGACCCGATTTTTGAATAAAGAGTGCGGAAAGTAAATGTCCTAATTATTATTACAAAGCTTTGGGGCAATTACATAATAATCGAACAAATTAAATACGCGCGAATAAAGAAAAGGGAATTAATTTTTTTGTCTTTTTTTTGGTAATTAAATGAAATTGAAAACTAATTAATTATTTTAATTACAAGAAAATATTTTTTGACCTTTTTTATGTTTTTATGAAATAAAATAAAAAAAGAATTAAAAATGTCAAAAGAAAAAGCCTAAGTCTAAATTTGTTTTTATTTATTGTGAGAAAAGGTTAAAATTAACTAATTAAACTAATTAATTTGTTAGTATTTTATTTACAAAAATAATTACTAAAGTGAAATTAATAATAATAATAATAATTACATTTTTTTTGTTTTTTCTGAATTTATGAAAATAATTATTTGTGAACTAACTAAATAATAATAATAATTAATAAAAGGAAAGAAAATAAGAAAAGAAATGCTAAACCAAGGAGGTGAAGGCCGGATTTTGGAGGTTTTACTCAAAATCATCCTTAGGCATCAAAAATTCCATCTAAGCCCATGGTTGTGATCGTCCATGTCTCCTGATCACGTCTATGCTTATGGTTTGTCCTAATTTCACCTGTAGACAAAATACCTAAAAACAAAACCAACGAACCCTAGGCACGGGTATTGTTATACGAAGCCTAAAAATGAAATTGAATATAGCAGTTACATTGGAAATTAGGCATGGAGTATGAATATGCTATTATTTTCCAGAAAAAGTGCAAGAATGGAGAAACATGATTTCGTGTACAGGGGTGAGTTTGAGACAACTTACAGCACTTGGTAGTGGACCTTAGGACGCGTTTGTGGTTGCTTTGGCTTCAGGGAGTGGCAAGGAAGAAAGCCACGTGCTTGCTTTGATCTGAAAATGTTTGCAACACCGCTTTAGATCTCTCACTTTTTTGGACAAATTTTGAACTTTTCCTCTGGCCGTTTGTGCACACTCTCCTTTTTTTTTCTAGGTTCTGAATGAGGCTTGCAAGGCTTGTATATATAGGCTTGGATGAGAATCAGTCACATTAAGGAGCTTTTAAGCCTTGCAATGAAGTTTTGATTTTCTCCATAATCACCATTGAAATAACTTGCCATATTTGCTCCAAATTTGATTTTTTTTGCTTGAAATAGGTCTTGAACGAATTTGGTATATGTTTTATGGTGTATCAAAGCTATTCAAACCACAAAATATCCTCCCATTAATTTTCTTGATTTTTATTTGAATTTTAAAGATTTAAAATGAATTAAATCAAATAAAATTAAACAAAAATAGAAAAATTAATTTTTATTCTTGAAATAAAACATGGGACACGTGGGAGGTATGGCAAAGCTGAATCAAGTGGAAAAAGTGGGCCCCTTTTGTCAAAAATGAAGTTTCAAGGATAATTGACTTTGGCCCTTTCACAAAAATTTCCCAACTTCTCCAATGCATATCTTGCTCAATTTTGAAGCTATGAACATGTTCTTGGACATTTTGGAAAGGTCTTGAAGTTCTCTAACCAATGCCTTTGGTCCCATGTCATTTTGATTTACCAATATCAAGTTATGGTCTTTGACTTAAAGTGCCTTTTTATTGACTTTTGAAAATGACCTATAATGTTGAGATTGATAACTTTTTGTGAGAGCATTTCTTGGACTTGGAATGTGAAGATGAGTTGTAGGAAATGTCTTCCCCTTCAAAATGAGCATTGGATGGGATTTTTCTGATGAACCATGAAAAAGTTATGCCTTGGTCAAGGTACAGTTGACTTTTCAACTGTCCAAAAATAGAAACTTTTGACACCTTGATGATTTTTGAGCCATGCTTGAGGAATCATGATCAAGATTTGACGAAATGATGATTGTGGCTTCAAAATAAGATGTTGACCAAAATTTTTGACTTTTGACTGCCAAATGACCATTTTGCCCCTGCAGTTGATTGTGAAGCAATTAGGGTTTTTGACTGTGCAACTTGACCTTGTGAGCCTTGAAACTTTACATGTAGATGCTTGACAATGTGTATGAGCATATGAGACTTGATTGAGCCCTTGAAAACCTCAACTTCCTTGCAAGAACCAAAACCCTAGTTTGACTGGCTTAGGAGGATGGTTGACTGTGTAGCCTTTGAGTAGACCTTGAACCATTTGAGGTGAAACTTTGAAGATTATGGGAGGGAAAATTTTGGGGTACAACAGTTGCCCCTGTTCAATCTTCTTAGACCTGAGGATGTAGATTGGCTGGTGTGCCTTTCGTGATCCGAAGGTGGAAGATGATTGAACACTAGAGTGCCCAGAAATTTGCACTCACATAGTAGAGTATCAGCAGTGTGATAGCGGGAATAGGCTTAAAGATGCCATTTGGAGATATGGTGGATAGAAGGATGGGCTTATAGATGCCATCTGGAAGTGTGACAGAACCTTGTCGGGAATGGGCTTATAGATGCCATTTGGAGACTGTCGGATAACTGAATCTGAATAAGAAGCAGAATAGCTTCCGTGCCTGGAGCATATCTAGCCTATATCTAGTTGTTGACGTCTGAATAAACAGTAGAATGACCGCCGTGTCTGGGGTATATCCATACTGTATCTGTATGAGCGACAGAATGCCATCCGAATCTGGATCGTATCTGGACTGAACAATAGAAGAGCATCCGGGATGGAGCATCTCTAAGTTGTTTTTTAGGAGTTTGAATCTGAATAAGCAATAGAACGACATCCGGATCTGGAGCATCTCTAGGCTATATCTGAAAGGAAATCTGGAATGAGTGTCAGAACGTCGCCATGCCTGGGTCACATCTAAACCATATCTAGAAGGAGTCTTGAATAAGCAAAAGGACAGCATCCATATCAGGAGCATTTCCAAGCTATCTCTGAAAGGAAATCTGGAATGAGTATCTGAACGTCGACATGCCTGGGTCACATCTGAACCATATCTAGAAGGAGTCTTGAATAAGCAAAAGAACAGCATCCATATCTGGAGCATTTCCAAGCTATCTTTGAAAGGAAATCTGGAATGAGTATCAGAACGTCGCCATGCCTGGGTCACATCTGAACCATATCTAGAAGGAGTCTTGAATAAGCAAAAGAACAGCATCCATATCTGGAGCATTTCCAAGCTATCTCTGAAAGGAAATCTGGAATGAGTATCAGAACGTCGCCATGCCTGGGTCACATCTGAACCATATCTAGAAGGAGTCTTGAATAAGCAAAAGAACAACATCCATATCTGGAGCATTTCCAAGCTATATCTGAAAGGAAATCTGGAATGAGTATCAGAACATCGCCATGCCTGGGTCACATCTGAACCATATCTAGAAGGAGTCTTGAATAAGCAAAACAGCATCCATATCTGGAGCATTTCCAAGCTATCTCTGAAAGGAAATCTGGAATGAGTATCAGAACGTCGCCATGCCTGGGTCACATCTGAACCATATCTAGAAGGAGTCTTGAATAAGCAAAAGAACAACATCCATATCTGGAGCATTTCCAAGCTATCTCTGAAAGGAAATCTGGAATGAGTATCAGAACGTCGCCATGCCTTGGTCACATCTGAACCATATCTAGAAGGAGTCTTGAATAAGCAAAAGAACAGCATCCATATCTGGAGCATTTCCAAGCTATCTCTGAAAGGAAATCTGGAATGAGTATCAGAACGTCGCCATGCCTGGGTCACATCTGAACCATATCTAGAAGGAGTCTTGAATAAGCAAAAGAACAACATCCATATCTGGAGCATTTCCAAGCTATCTCTGAAAGGAAATCTGGAATGAGTATCAGAACGTCGCCATGCCTGGGTCACATCTGAACCATATCTAGAAGGAGTCTTGAATAAGCAAAAGAACAACATCCATATCTGGAGCATTTCCAAGCTATCTCTGAAAGGAAATCTGGAATGAGTATTAGAACGTCGCCATGCCTGGGTCACATCTGAACCATATCTAGAAGGAGTCTTGAATAAGCAAAAGAACAACATCCATATCTGGAGCATTTCCAAGCTATCTCTGAAAGGAAATCTGGAATGAGTATCAGAACGTCGCCATGCCTGGGTCACATCTGAACCATATCTAGAAGGAGTCTTGAATAAGCAAAAGAACAACATCCATATCTGGAGCATTTCCAAGCTATCTCTGAAAGGAAATCTGGAATGAGTATCAGAACGTCGCCATGCCTGGGTCACATCTGAACCATACCTAGAAAGGTGATCTCTGAATAAACAATAGAACAGCCTCCGTGTCGGAGCATCTCTAAGTTATATCTGAGAAGAAATCTGGAATAAGTATCAGAACGTCGCCATGCCTGGGTCACATCTGAACCATATCTTAAAGGAATTTTGAATAAGCAAAAGAACAACATCCATATCTGGAGCATTTCCAAGCTATCTTTTTAATCTTTTTAACATAGACATGCCCTGGCTGGATACAGGTATCGAATCCACAATCAACCGCTCACAGACATGCCCTGGCTAGATACAGGAATCGAATCTGGAATTGCGATAGTTGATAGTAATCATCTTTGTATTGACCTTTCCTGAAAAAAGGCAAAACATTAGTTATATGCAATGTCATGGTGCATGGAATGCGCGGTGTCATGACGTTTATAACCAATGGGATTGTAGAATGTGATGTTTATATCATGTATGAAAATGTGATGTTTGCGAATGTATTTTTGTCTAGGAAAATAAATCCTTGACGAATGTCGGGAGCTTATCCTGGGATGATTGTTGAAGAGAGTTCTTTATTTCCGATGGGGATGAAGATTGCAAGAATGAACCAGTAGGAGAAAATGACTCCGTTGGGGAATAAGCTTGGAGAGATTACTCTGCGGGGAAAATTACTCTAGCGATCTTGCTGGGGAAAATACTCTGTGGGAAGAGAGGTACTTCGCTGAGATGTTGTATGAGAACTCCGTCGGGGATACCATTGTTGAGTTACGCTTTGGCGATTTGAGGAACTCCGCTGGGTTTAGGAATACTTCGCCAAGGACGATCTTTCCGTGGCAATTAGCTGAGGATAACCCAGTTATAAGCTCTGGCGAGGAATAACCTTCTGAATAAAGACGGGGAGAGATATGCTCTGCAAAGGATAAGCTTCCATAATCTACTGGGGATAGGCTTCCTACTGGGGAGATGATTTAACTCTCCTGGGGAGACTTTGGACTGTACTGGGAAGGGCTCCGCTGGATGTCTAGATTCTGCCGAGGAACAATCTTAGATCAAGACTGCCGGGGATGCTTGTTGAGGATGTTTGTAGACTCCGTTGAGGAATGTTGAGATCTGTTGGGGATACTCAACTTCCTTAAGGCTGGCAGTATGTTAACTCTGCTTGGGGAGAGTGTTGCCGACTCGCTGGAGGTATTGTGCCTTCTTTGCTCGGGGGGGGGGGGGGGTATGGCTGAACCTTGTCTCATTCTCTGGGGAATTAAGGTATCTTGGTTACATTCTTCAGCCGAACTTACCTTGGTACCTTGATGGCAGAGCAACTAGATCGCTTAGACAACTCATTATTACCCATGTTTCTATGGAGGTCTTGATAACTGCCGATTTGATAACTCTTCTGGTAGGCAAGTGACGAGATAACGGGACATAATCGTACGCTTTGATCCCTAATTTTGCCTGGACCGCCCTTTCGGGTTTTCAGTCCACCGGGATACCCATTTTTGCCCAAACCGCCTTTTCAGGTTTTCGACTTGCCGGGTGTACAAATTTTTATTTTCATCCCTTATTTTTGCCCGAACCCTTTTGGTTCGCCGGGAAGCCCTTATTTTTGCCTAGGTGTGTCAACCTAGCGGGTCTTTTGTTTATGCGTAGTATCTTTTTGACTATGTCCATATTCTCGGGACGAGGGAGTTGCCCCTGTCAGTAGGGTTGTGTTGTCATGCTACCAGAAGATCTTCGTTTGATCATCCAATGCCCCAAGTGATCCAGGTGGAGATTTGCCCCAGGCTGTTTGGCATCTTGAGAGATTCTCCGAATCTTGACTGGATTGCCCCAGATGATGGACAATGATCATTCCCTTCCCCTTGATTGGAGGTGCTTTCGCTCATTAGACATTCGTCGTGCGAACTTCTATGTTGTTCAAACAAATAGTCATATGCAAGCAATGTTATATTAAAAATGCACAGCTTATGTCTGTCTTGAAGTTTTTTGAAAATGCATATTTTTTCATAAAAACAAGTGAATTTTGTGAACTGTGATGTCAACTCGTCATTTTACCGCAAGCCTTAAGGAGTCAGGATACCTTTCGTAACGGTATGCTTTCGAACTAACCCATGCTTCAGCTAGGACTTTTGAGGGTTATAATGTGGCATGGTTCACGGTTTAAGAAACAAAGGATAAAGGCTCAAATTTATTTGTACCCACCCGTTCTTCGTGATGTTCTTCCAACCTAAACTCAGCTAATCGTGCGTTAGACCTTATTGAGTCTTTGCTTTGATATAGTGATGGTTCGGATACTGACAGTTTATTTTGACCAGGCAGTCATTTCTTTGTTGAGGGTTTGTAGGACCTCTTTCTTTTTGATTTTGTTATCCCTATTTTTTTTGCCTGTACTGTTTCTTTTGTGGAATTACAGTCAGCAGGATGCCCCAGTTTTGCAAGTCTCCTTCATAGGTTTTGACTTAATGGGCGTTTATTTTGAGGGGTAATGACTGCCTGTCTTTATGATTATTTGGAACCATCACTGTCTTTTGTTTTGTGAGGACCTCTTTGGTGCTATTTGTTGTGCACTTGGATCAACTGAGAGAACTACCCTGCCCCAGGTTATGATTAAGGGTTTTAATTTTCGAAAAGAAAAACTCCTACTTCTTTGGCTCGAAGGGGTTGACGAGGGATTATCTTCCTTATAACTCTAGTGTTTAGGAATTGAAACAATGCCTGTACCTCATCAGCGGGGTTCCTTCAAAAGCATACTGTAAATCGTGGTATCGTTTTCGTCATCCTCCCTCAAGAGGCTTAGAATTATTAACCGAGAGTTGAACATCACAAAAAAATATGAAGGCAATGTGAACATAGTGAAAATGATTGGATTAATTCAAAAACAGACATATGCCGTGCATTAATGAAATAAAAGAGTTCGCTATGACATTTAATTATTCGTATAAGCAAAAAATTACAACTCGGAACTTCAAATAAACAAAAGTCTTCAATGATTGGGCAAAGGAGCATGGATTATGTTTGGAGTCTCTGACGCTTCAAACTGAATCTCTCCGGTGTCGATCATGTCTTGAATCTTGTTCTTCAAAGGCCAGCAGTTGTCCGTAGTATGACCCGGGCTATCAGAGTGGTATGCGCACCTCTCATTAGGATGGTAGTTGGGAGCAGAGGTGTTTGGATTCCGGAGAGGAGCCCTCAAGGTAATCAACCCTGCCTTCAACATTTGCTGTAGCGCTTGATCCAGTGACATGTTGATTTTAGTGAATTGTCTCTTGGGTGCGACCTCCTTACGTTGATGCCCCTGTCCCTGTTGAGCAGGCCTAGGATTAGAGATCTGGACTGCCCCTACATGTTGATCATGGCGACCCTTTTGGCTGTACGCAGCATTGGCCTCTTTCTTCCCAGTGTAAGGCTTTTTTGTGAGTATCAGAAGGTGAAGCTTCTTGGATCTTTCCAGCCTTGATGCCAGCTTCGATCCTCTCCCCGGTCAAGATCAAATCGGTAAACCCAGCAGAAGAATTCCCAATCAGATGGTTGAAGAAGGGACCAGACAGGGTCCCCAAGAACATGTCAACGAGCTCACGGTCAGTCAAAGGCGGCTGCACCCTTCCAGCCAGATCTCTCCACCTTTGTGCATATTCCTTAAAACCTTCACCCGTCCCAAGTGACATACCCTGGAGTTGGGTACGCGTAGGAGCGAGGTCAGCATTATACTGATACTGCTTATAAAAAGCAGTAGCCAAGTCCTCCCAGTTACGAATAGTGGTTCCGTCCAGCTGATAGAACCATTCGAGTTGAGTCCCTGAAAGACTCTCCTGGAAGAAATGGATCCATAGATTCTTATCTGCCGTGTAGGGCTGGATCTTCCTTGCGTAGGAACGGAGATGCAACTTAGGACAGGAAGCCCCGTCGTACTTTACAAAGGCAGGTGCCTTGAACTTGTGAGGGATCACCACCCCAGAAGATAAACCTAGGTCCCTAAAGTCCAGCCCAGGCACACGTTGAATCTCCATAGCATTCAACCGGTCTTCCAGCTGTTTGTACCTGTCCTCCGCAGGAGGGTACTGCTCATCATTGAAGTCTGTCTCAGTGTCAGAGACCACGGTACTAGGAACCCTTCCCTCTTGGTGACTGCCTTCCCCAACAGATGGAGTAGTCCGCTCAACTTCATTCTGCAGTGTGTTCCCAGATCTGCGTCTAGGGTTGAACAAAACAGTCCTCTTCTTCTTCTTCTTCAAGAGCAGAGTCTTCAATTCCTGTTGTCCTTGTGCTAAGCTCATGACCAACTCCTGAAACTGGGCGTTCTGGGCCTGGAGGGCCTTGATAGCTTGTGCATTGGATGACTCAGGATTCATGATGGCTGCTGAAATAAACAGCGAAGAAGGTAAGCAACCTGTAGAGAAAGGGTACCTGTTATGCAATGATATGTATGATATGCATGCGATGTTTTCAAGGATCTCGCGGGGTAAACAAGAAAATCGTTAGAATTCGAATCCGGTTGCTTGATTGAAGGAACTTCATATTGTGGAGAGTCCTTCTTCAAGAGTCAAGGCTCACCATATCGAGTGGGTCATAGCCCCTGACAACCTTGGCTAGAGGAAAATAAATCCTCTTTTCCCCTTGCTAGACGTTTGATTCATCATGACCTGCATCACAGGCCCTTGAGATCCTTGAAATGGGTTAGTCCTTATGCAGGATGTATGCAATGGTATGATGTTATGCTATGCATGGGGTAATGTAGGTAAACCCTGTTATGAGTCACAATTAAGGACTATAAACAAAACCTGCAAGAAACTTAAGTGTCAGATAACAAGCATGCAAGTAGTCAAGTTTTAAGGCACACAAGTCACACCACAACCCTTAGAGTTTAGGCCAGCATGAGGTCTAGGTATTACCCTCTTTCAGTTTGTTGGTTAGGACCTGTCCTATCAGAAGTAACCGGGTTCTAGAGGATCCCAATATCACTGACTACCCTCAATCGGTCATAACTCCAGCATCGCAACCTTTTCTTGCGGCCAGAACCATCACGAGAGTTTAGCCTCAATGGGCGTAGCATACTGATACTGTTCTATTGGCCAAGTTGGGTCATTTAAGGTTCTAAGGTCGGTTGGTGCTTAATGACTCCTCAGAAGACCCATATTCTCCTCGTTGCGACACAAGGGATATCGGTACAGACCAAGGCGCCACACCAACGTAGCCACTGCTTCACCCATGTCGTTCTACGCCGGACAGGTCCCTCACAGCTTATGCTACCTAACAGGGTATCCCTAGATCTGGGTTAGGATCTATGTAACTCCGATGCAACCCACAATAATAAAGCAAATAAAGCACAACAATTGAAAACACAGTTATGAACTATCCTAAGGTACACCTAACTTTGAGAGTCCCCAGCAGAGTCGCCAGTTCTGTGATCGGTGGATCTGGAACTGACTGTTTAAAGCTGGTTCGCGAAATGTCGCGGAAGCAAGAGTCACCACCGTCTTTTATTTTCTCCAACATGGACAGGACAAAAGCACAGCAAAATTCCTTATGAGATAGTTTCTCGGTTCGGGAGGTAGATTTATAGAAAGGGAAGGTGTTAGCACACTTTCTATCCATGGTTATCCATGGGATCTTAGATACTTGCTCATTTGTGTTTTCAAAATGTTTGCTTTTCAATTGTGAGTGGGTTTGAAAAAAGTTTCGTTTAAAGATTTCTGAATAACTCTTGTATCAGTCCTCAAGAGTGTTTGAAAAATTGTTTTGAAAGCTCTTTGAAAAGTGTCGGTGTGAAAAGAAGTTTTTGATTTGTTTTGAATTAGAGCAAGTATCTACGAGTCATCTACCTACCCTAAGGAATTCTGCTGTGTAAATGTCCTTAAGGTAGTGCCATCCCACCATTGAGAGGTAGGTAGCACCACCGTTGGAGGTGTTCGGGTCAATTCGAGTTTAGGGACAGTGTGGCCACCGAGTGACAGTAAGATACCTTAGAAGTTACCCTTATGCCATTGATCTTTTTATTCCGAGGCAACCGTTTCGAGGCAACTTGTTTCGAGGCAACTTGTTTCGAGGCAACTTGTTCCGAGGCAACCGTTCGAGGCAACTAGATCAATGGAACATAAGGACTCACTAAGACATCCTATACTCGACGACCACGTTTCGAGGGGCAAGGCAACAGTGTGATCACCAGAGCAATAGTAGGACACCTTAGAAGCTACCCTTATGCCATGTTCATGGACATAAGGACTTACTAAAACGTCCTATACTCGACGACCACGTTTCGAGGGGCAAGGCAACAGTGAGGCGTACCCTAAGAGTGGTGTGTGAATTGTGTGTCATTTTCAGTTATTATTTGTCTTGTCATGCATTGGGTGAGCTACGCTTTGATTTTATTTGGGCATTCATTCTTTCATGTGATTAGCAGTTTAAAGGATGCGGAAATTAAAATGCGGAAAATAAAGGTCTTACGCTATTACAAGGCGCGGGTCTACATCGCCAAATTAACAAAGACCCGATTTTTGAATAAAGAGTGCGGAAAATAAATGTCTTAATTATTATTACAAAGCTTTGGGGCAATTACATAATAATCAAACAAATTAAATACGCGCGAATAAAGAAAAGGGAATTAATTTTTTTGTCTTTTTTTTGGTAATTAAATGAAATTGAAAACTAATTAATTATTTTAATTACAAGAAAATATTTTTTGACCTTTTTTATGTTTTTATGAAATAAAATAAAAAAAAGAATTAAAAATGTCAAAAGAAAAAGCCTAAGTCTAAATTTGTTTTTATTTATTGTGAGAAAAGGTTAAAATTAACTAATTAAACTAATTAATTTGTTAGTATTTTATTTACAAAAATAATTACTAAAGTGAAATTAATAATAATAATAATAATTACATTTTTTTTTTGTTTTTTTCTGAATTTATGAAAATAATTATTTGTGAACTAACTAAATAATAATAATAATTAATAAAAGGAAAGAAAATAAGAAAAGAAATGCTAAACCAAGGAGGTGAAGGCCGGATTTTGGAGGTTTTACTCAAAATCATCCTTAGGCATCAAAAATTCCATCTAAGCCCATGGTTGTGATCGTCCATGTCTCCTGATCACGTCTATGCTTATGGTTTGTCCTAATTTCACCTGTAGACAAAATACCTAAAAACAAAACCAACGAACCCTAGGCACGGGTATTGTTATACGAAGCCTAAAAATGAAATTGAATATAGCAGTTACATTGGAAATTAGGCATGGAGTATGAATATGCTATTATTTTCCAGAAAAAGTGCAAGAATGGAGAAACATGATTTCGTGTACAGGGGTGAGTTTGAGACAACTTACAGCGCTTGGTAGTGAACCTTAGGACGCGTTTGTGGTTGCTTTGGCTTCAGGGAGTGGCAAGGAAGAAAGCCACGTGCTTGCTTTGATCTGAAAATGTTTGCAACACCGCTTTAGATCTCTCACTTTTTTGGACAAATTTTGAACTTTTCCTCTGGCCGTTTGTGCACACTCTCCTTTTTTTCTAGGTTCTGAATGAGGCTTGCAAGGCTTGTATATATAGGCTTGGATGAGAATCAGTCACATTAAGGAGCTTTTAAGCCTTGCAATGAAGTTTTGATTTTCTCCATAATCACCATTGAAATAACTTGCCATATTTGCTCCAAATTTGATTTTTTTTGCTTGAAATAGGTCTTGAACGAATTTGGTATATGTTTTATGGTGTATCAAAGCTATTCAAACCACAAAATATCCTCCCATTAATTTTCTTGATTTTTATTTGAATTTTAAAGATTTAAAATGAATTAAATCAAATAAAATTAAACAAAAATAGAAAAATTAATTTTTATTCTTGAAATAAAACATGGGACACGTGGGAGGTATGGCAAAGCTGAATCAAGTGGAAAAAGTGGGCCCCTTTTGTCAAAAATGAAGTTTCAAGGATAATTGACTTTGGCCCTTTCACAAAAATTTCCCAACTTCTCCAATGCATATCTTGCTCAATTTTGAAGCTATGAACATGTTCTTGGACATTTTGGAAAGGTCTTGAAGTCCTCTAACCAATTCCTTTGGTCCCATGTCATTTTGATTTACCAATATCAAGTTATGGTCTTTGACTTAAAGTGCCTTTTTGTTGACTTTTGAAAATGACCTATAATGTTGAAATTGATAACTTTTTGTGAGAGCCTTTCTTGGACTTGGAATGTGAAGATGAGTTGTAGGAAATGTCTTCCCCTTCAAAATGAGCATTGGATGGGATTTTTCTGATGAACCATAAAAAAGTTATGCCTTGGTCAAGGTACAGTTGACTTTTCAACTGTCCAAAAATAGAAACTTTTGACACCTTGATGATTTTTGAGCCATGCTTGAGGAATCATGATCAAGATTTGACCAAATGATGATTGTGGCTTCAAAATAAGATGTTGACCAAAATTTTTGACTTTTGACTGCCAAATGACCATTTTGCCCCTGCAGTTGATTGTGAAGCAATTAGGGTTTTTGACTGTGCAACTTGACCTTGTGAGCCTTGAAACTTGACATGTAGATGCTTGACAATGTGTATGAGAATATGGGACTTGATTGAGCCCTTGAAAACCTCAACTTCCTTGCAAGAACCAAAACCCTAGTTTGACTGACTTAGGAGGATGGTTGACTGTGTAGCCTTTGAGTAGACCTTGAACCATTTGAGGTGAAACTTTGAAGATTATGGGAGGGAAAATTTTGGGGTACAACAGTTGCCCCTGTTCAATCTTCTTAGACCTGAGGATGTAGATTGGCTGGTGTGCCTTTCGTGATCCGAAGGTGGAAGATGATTGAACACTAGAGTGCCCAGAAATTTGCACTCACATAGTAGAGTATCAACAGTGTGATAGCGAGAATAGGCTTAAAGATGCCATTTGGAGAGATGGTGGATAGGAGGATGGGCTTATAGATGCCATCTGGAAGTGTGATAGAACCTTGTCGGGAATGGGCTTATAGATGCCATTTGGAGACTGTCGGATAACTAAATCTGAATAAGAAATAAAATAGCTTCCGTGCCTGGAGCATATCTAGCCTATATCTAGTTGTTGACGTCTGAATAAACAGTAGAATGACCGCCGTGTCTGGGGTATATCCATACTGTATCTGTATGAGCGACAGAATGTCATCCGAATCTGGATCGTATCTGGACTGAACAATAGAAGAGCATCCGGGATGGAGCATCTCTAAGTTGTTTTTTAGGAGTTTGAATCTGAATAAGCAATAGAACGGCATCCGGATCTGGAGCATCCCTAGGCTATATCTGAAAGGAAATCTGGAATGAGTGTCAGAACTTCGCCATGCCTGGGTCACATCTGAACCATATCTAGAAGGAGTCTTGAATAAGCAAAAGGACAACATCCATATCTGGAGCATTTCCAAGCTATCTCTGAAAGGAAATCTGGAATGAGTATCTGAACGTCGCCATGCCTGGGTCACATCTGAACCATATCTAGAAGGAGTCTTGAATAAGCAAAAGAACAGCATCCATATCTGGAGCATTTCCAAGCTATCTTTGAAAGGAAATCTGGAATGAGTATCAGAACGTCGCCATGCCTGGGTCACATCTGAACCATATCTAGAAGGAGTCTTGAATAAGCAAAAGAACAACATCCATATCTGGAGCATTTCCAAGCTATCTCTGAAAGGAAATCTGGAATGAGTATCAAAATGTCGCCATGCCTGGGTCACATCTGAACCATATCTAGAAGGAGTCTTGAATAAGCAAAAGAACAGCATCCATATCTGGAGCATTTCCAAGCTATCTCTGAAAGGAAATCTGGAATGAGTATCAGAACGTCGCCATGCCTGGGTCACATCTGAACCATATCTAGAAGGAGTCTTGAATAAGCAAAAGAACATCATCCATATCTGGAGCATTTCCAAGCTATCTCTGAAAGGAAATCTGGAATGAGTATCAGAACGTCGCCATGCCTGGGTCACATCTGAACCATATCTAGAAGGAGTCTTGAATAAGCAAAAGAACAACATCCATATCTGGAGCATTTCCAAGCTATCTCTGAAAGGAAATCTGGAATGAGTATCAGAACGTCGCCATGCCTGGGTCACATCTGAACCATATCTAGAAGGAGTCTTGAATAAGCAAAAGAACAGCATCCATATCTGGAGCATTTCCAAGCTATCTCTGAAAGGAAATCTGGAATGAGTATCAGAACGTCGCCATGCCTGGGTCACATCTGAACCATACCTAGAAAGGTGATCTCTGAATAAACAATAGAACAGCCTCCGTGTCCGGAGCATCTCTAAGTTATATCTGAGAAGAAATCTGGAATAAGTATCAGAACGTCGCCATGCCTGGGTCACATCTGAACCATATCTAGAAGGAATTTTGAATAAGCAAAAGAACAGCATCCATATCTGGAGCATTTCCAAGCTATCTTTTTAATCTTTTTAACGTAGACATGCCCTGGCTGGATACAGGTATCGAATCCACAATCAACCTCTCACAGACATGCCCTGGCTAGATACAGGAATCGAATATGGAATTGCGATAGTTGATAGTAATCATCTTTGTATTGACCTTTCCTGAAAAAAGGCAAAACATTAGTTATATGCAATGTCATGGTGCATGGAATGCGCGGTGTCATGGCGTTTATAACCAATGGGATTGTAGAATGTGATGTTTATATCATGTATGAAAATGTGATGTTTGCGAATGTATTTTTGTCTAGGAAAATAAATCCTTGTCGAATGCCGGGAGCTTATCCTGGGATGATTGTTGAAGAGAGTTCTTTGTTTCCGCTGGGGATGAAGATTGCAATTGACCCAATGGCTTTGATCATGCTCTTCCAGTTCTATGACAAGGAATTACGGTGTTTTACTTTTCAAGATTATCAATTGGTTCCCACACTATAAGAGTATGTGTACTTACTTAATATCAAGTTGTCCGATGAAGTTCCTTTTGTCCAAGTGCCGGAGAAGCTGAAATTCTTCATTCGAGTTTGAAAGAGGTGAAAGACAATTGGAAATCAAGTGGGGATACTACAAGGTTTTATTTGGATTTCTTAGTGAAGAAAGCTGAAGACTGGGCAAAGAAAGGGAATTGGAGTGACTTCAGCTCTCTGTTTGCTCTCATGATATACGGGATCATCCTCTTCCCTCGCAAGAGAAATTTTATGGATTTGACGGCTATTTGTGTTTTTAGAAATAAGAACCCGGTACCGACACTCTTGGAAGATACTCTTTACACCATTCATTTCAGGCATGGAAAAAGAGGTAATGTAAGTTTATGTCATTCGATGTTGTTTCAATGGTTTAAGTTGCACCTACTGGTAAATGGCCCTTTCGTGGATACCAGACATTCTCTCCGATGGTCATCAAGACTTGTCAACCTTACTTCATTTGATATCCAATTGAATTATGACATGGGGGAGGTACGAAGTGTTATCACTAGCTGCGAAGATTTCCCTAATGTTCCCCTCATAGGAACTAAGGGGTGTATCAACTATAATCCTGTGCTTGCTTATCGTCAATTGGGATATGCAATGGATGGACCGCCAAAGGTTAAGGAGGTGTTTGAATCGGTGTATTTTGTTAGAGGAAGTGATCCTGTGATGCTGAAAAGAGTGACAAGTGCTTGGAAGGGAATTCACAAGAAGGATAGAGCTACTTTGGGCAAGAAGGTTCCCATTGCTAGGGCTCCTTACTTGGAATGGATTAGAGCCAGGGTTAAGATTTTACGGTTACCATTTGCAAGGTCGACTCCTATATGTGAGCAACCTCCTACTGTTTTGAGTAACACGGTGCCTACCGAGGTGTTCACCCAGGTTCATGTTGAGAACATTCAACTTCGTGCAAAAGACCGTGAGGCAGGGATGAAACTTTATTGGGTAGATCAAGAAAGGGCCGACTTAGCTCGCAAACTCAAAGAAGCTCAAGGGGAAACTTCTGATGCAACCAGTTTTAGGAAGAGATCTCATGCTGAAATGGAAGAAGAGTTGAGTAAGACCCAACAAGAATGCCAGAAGCTTCAGGTATCTGAGAATAGCTGCAGGAAGAAGATTCAAAACTTGGAGAAACAACTCAAAGACAAAGATGCTCAGTGTTGTACCCCAAAATTTTCCCTCTTATTTATCAGGATTTTCCTCACAAGACTTCTTGGACTCAAGACAAGATTAGGGTTTGGTCAGCTCAAGACATCTCATCTTGCACTGATGACCTGAAATTAGGGTTTGAGTTTGCACAAGGATTTTTGGACCATAAATGATTCATGTGACTTTCATACACCATCTTGGACCCCTAAGATTTCTCATGTTAAGTTTCAAGCCTTGAATCACATTTTTACTCAGTCAATTGGACAGTTGACCTAAAAATCAGTTGTATTGGGGAAAAAGTCAACCATGGCCAATTTACAGTCAAACTTCATAATTTTTGATCCACAACAACATTTTAGACTCATATGTACCATTTGATCAAGTTTGGATCACAACTCCTCAAGAAATTTGATCAAATCATCAAAAGGGCAAAATGGTCAAAATTAGGGTTTTGACTGAGAAAGGGCAATTTCTGATTTTTAACCTAGCCAATGACCAATTGGGTTCAAAAATGATTTCAAGGGTTCAATGGCATCATCTTGACCTAATTACATGGTTCAAAAGATCTCAAGTTCATTGGATTGACAGATGAATTTTGCAGTCAACTCATCAAAAGTCAACTGTACACTGAAAAGTCAAACTTTGACTTTTTGGTCAAAATCAAGTGCCAAGGGTCATAATTCATCAAGATATGTCAAAATATGAAACTTGTTCACCAAGAAAACCAATTTTGCAAATTAGGATTTTGAATTTGAAAAAGTTCATAACTTAGAATTTTTCTAAGTATGGAAATTTTCTTATTTTTTCCCAACTTTCCACCACTTTTTCACCATGATTCAATTTGTTTCAAAGAAAACTTCCAACATGAAAGTTTTAGTCCTCCATGAAATCTACAACTTTGCTTCACAAACTTTTCCCAAAAGATGCTTGGATCTCAAGTTATGAATTTGTGAATAGGGGTCCATGAACTAAATGACTTAGTGAAAATTTGCCCTAATTTAGGCAGTTTTTTGACCCAACTTCATGGGAATTTTTCACCTAGTTCCAAGAGGTATCTCAAAATTCATTTCAAATATGGATTATAGAGCACATGACAAGCTTTCCAAAATGTCCAAGAACTCTCCAAGATCATTTGTGGTTAGGGAGAATCGAAGAAGAGAAATTGGCATTTTGTCACTTTTGTTCATGCCATTTTTACAAAGTATCAAGTTGCAAATCTGATTTTGGATGCTTGTACCTTGCATTACAGGTCCTAAACTCATTCTACACTCCATAATTAAATGCTAATTCAGAAGACAAAGGCTTTATTTTCACTATTGAAGCATTGTACAAGAGATAATTCCATTAATGGCATAAAGGCCACATTGCTATTTTCATAAAGGCAAGTGTTGTACCCCAAAATTTTCCCTCTCATATTTCTCAAAACATGGCAAGAAAATTCTCCAAGTGGCTCAAGATTGCTCAAGAGTTGGACAGTCAAGTTGTCTCCTAAGGCAGTAAACCCCAAACTAGGGTTTTGTGTTGCATCAAGATCCTTGAGTCCAAATGACCTCAAATTATCCCTAATGTCCTAATATGTTCTCAAGGTCATCCATGTCAAATTTCAAGCCTTGTAGAGGAAGTTTGCTCAGTCAATTGCTCAAAGGGTCCAAAAATCGACTGTGTTAGGGCAAAAGTCAACTGTGACCCAAATACAGTCAAACCTCAAGATTTTTTGTCAACATTCTCATTTTCAAGGATATTTCATCATTTGATCAAGTATTGATCATGATTCATCAAGGATTGCTCAAAATTCATCAAGACTCAAAAGTTGCTAAATTAGGGTTTTGTAGGAAAAGTCAACTCAACTTTGACCAAGCATAACTTTCTCATACTTTATGAGAAATGACCCATCCAAATCTCATTTTGAATAGGATGCAATTTCATACAATCCATATTCATACCCCAAGATCAGAAAATGCACTCATAAGAAGTTATAAATTTGGACATTATAGGTCATTTTTGAAAGTCAACAAAAACACCTTTTTTGCCAAAGCTTATAACTTGAGAATGGAATATCAAAATTAGATGAGGCCAAAAGTGTTGGTTATAGGAAATATCAATATTTCTAAAAAGTCCAAGAACACTTCCAGAAGTTCAAAATTGAAGAAGTTATGCATTGTTGAAGTTGGGCATTTTTGCAAAATTGCCAAAAGTCAACTATCCCCAAAACTTCAAATTTTGTCAAATGGGCCCATTATTTTCCACTTGATTTGATCTTGCCACATTGCACACGTGTCCTAGCTTCAGCCATGACCCATATCTTATTTTTATTATTTTATTTGATTTTTTATTGAATTATTTCATTTTAATCAAATTAAATCATAAAAAAATCCAAAGCTTTGATTACATGATATCTTTTGATTGTTTCAGGTTTTAATTGTCATCATAATCATCATCAAAATTCGTATCAAGCATATCATGTACAAAAAGATGGAGATTTGATAATTTTGGCAAGCTTTAAAGGATGAATCAAATCAAATCACAAGGCATTGATTTGGAGAGATTTGATTCATGATTCTTGACCTAATACATTCCATGATACATAAGGAAGCTAGAGGGCACGAAAAAGAGGCTAGAGGCTGCAAGAACAAACCAAAGAAAACTTGAAAAAATGGTAAAAAGTGTGAAACCAAAATCGTGTTTAGAGGCAATTTCAAAAGCAAAGCTTGACACCAATCGATTGCTGGAGGTTCACTGAGTCAGAGCCAATCCCTAGCAAGCCTCCATACACGCTCAAACTCACTGTAAGTGTCACGAAAAACGGCTCTGCATTTGAATTCGTGAATCTTTATTCCTGCACCTTTTGTACAAACCATTTGCATATTCATGATCCTCATCAAATTTCCAAGCTTTCTGCATTATCCAATTTCATTTATCTGATCTATGAAGCCAAGTGCCATATCTAGGGTTTCGTGGTTGGTTTTTGGGCGTTTCTTTTACAGGTAAAATTAGCCCCAATAATGGCCATGGACATGACCGGAAGAGAAGGACGAACTCAACCATGTGCTTGGAATTGATTTTCATGGACTGGAATGGATTTTAGAGTGAGCCTACACATTTAGCTGCGGATCTAAATCCGCAGGTAAAGTTATAGGGTTGGAAGGTCAGGGACGACAATGTGTCTCCCTCTGATTGGCCTGATTCAAACACGCGCGCCCTTTTTTTATTTTTCTGGCATAATGACGCGTTTTAATATATTATATTTTGTTTGCGTTTAATTAACAATTGAAACGCATTGGTTGAGTGGTGAACGTGTGCATCCAAACGCCTATAGGACCTGGGTTCGAATCCCAGGTCCCCCATGCTATTTGTTATAATTTTTCTTCAGGTATTCTAGTGCGCCTAAGGAGTAGCTGTACATCATACACCATCATCTAATCAATGGACAGATGGCCAATGGCCAGATCTGATGGATGGAGATGGAACGTCCACCATGCTACCAAGTCAAAGTGCACACACTGGATCTCACAAAGTCAGCCAGGCCAACACAATTAGGCCATGGAATTTTCTTCTCAAACCCCATTAATCAGGCCCACACCCTAACTCTTTCTATTTCATTTTTTTATTTTATTTTAATTGTTTGTTTTATTATATTTTTATTATCAATTAACCAATCAAATTTTTTCTTAATAAAATTAAAACCAAAAAATATTTTCTTTATTAAATTAAATTTCAGTATTTTATTTTTTATTAACAATATTAATTAATTAATTTAGGCCATTAATTAGGAATAACTTTAATATATTTTTCAATAATTAAAATTAACTTAGACATAATTAGGTTTTTATTAACATTGATCAATTTTATTTTTCTTTCTTAAAATATCAAAAACCCAAAAATATTCATTTTTATTAATTAATTAATTTATTTAATTTCATAATTAACTTAGTTTAATTTCTTTCTTAATTCAAAAATAACCAAAAAATATCTTTCCTTTAATGACAAAGGGTCAAAACCCTAGAACTTGCGCCCGATTTAATTTCCCGCACGCGATCCATTTTATTCAATATTGTATTTGTTCCCGGAATGTAATAGCTTAATAGGACTTTAACTATTTTTATCGCTTTATTTATTTTCCGCATTTAAATTTCAAAGGGTTGCTTTTGGCGATGTAAATACCGCCTTGTAATTTAATTTCCGCAATTTATTTTCCGCAAAACATAACTGTTAGATGTTTGATAATATGAATGCATGATAAGAATGAATGTTTAACCTAAAATCAATCTAGATAACCATTAACATGTATAAAAATAAAATAAACTGAAAACGACACACTCGCACATGCGCACTCTTAGGGTACACCCCACTTGGTTGCCTTCGTACGCGGTCATTGAGTATTATAGGTTGTTTTAGAGGTTGCCCTCTTGTCTAAAAGATCATAGTCGCCTCGAAACGGTTGCCTCAGATATTGTTGCCTCAAAACAAATGATCTAAGACATTAGGGTTACCGCTAAGGCATCCTAACATTGCTTTGGTGACCGTAAGTCCCTAATTCGAATTGACCCTCAAACTCCAATGACGATGCTACCTACTCATCAATAGTGGGATAACATTGTCTAAAGGAAGATAGCATAGAACGATTCCTTTTTCGAGTAGGTAGATGGTTCTCAGGTACTTGCTCTTTCCAAAACAAAATCTTTTTCACACTTACACTCCTTTTCAAACAAAGACTTTTTCAAACCCACAAACACAAAGCAAGCCAATTTTTGAAAACAATTGAGCAAGTACCTAAGAGCCCGTGGATAACCACGGATAAAAAGGGTGCTAACACCTTCCCTTTCTATAATATACCCCCCGAACCCGAGAAATATCTCAAAAAAGGAATTTTTCTGTGCTTTTTTCCTTTCCTTGTTGGATAAAATAAAAGTCGGTGGCGACTCTTGCTTACCGCGACATTTTGCGAACACCAACGCAAAACGCAAACCAGCATTTCAAACAGTCAGTTCTTTCCCACCGTATCACAGCAAGCTTTTGTAACTTTATCAACCTTGAGCCATGGACCTGTTCCTTTGGTACAAATAACTTCCACAGATATCAAGCAATGTATACCAACTCTCTGCAGCTAGCAAGCCATCCAGTACAAGCATGTTTAGTGTGGTCACTTCACTTTTCTTCAAAAGCAAGAAAAGTTGCAAAAGTCCAAAGGCTTGCACATCTGATGAAGAGTGGACTTTGTATCCATTCTATACATATTCAAAAACTTATCACAACTCAAGACACGAATGGATTGCATCCAAAACTCTCCCAAACACAAAAACATCATTTTTCTGCCCAAACATTGCAGTTCTGCAAAATCATTGCCAACTTCATTTTGGATCGTGCGTTTTCCCTTTTAACACTTGAAACATCTTATCCACATAATATCAAAGCTATCCAAGCCCTTGTCCTGGTACTGTAAGCTCTGTTTTAGCCATTATCATTTTCAAATTTGGAGGTTGCAAATTGACTTCTACAGAGACTTCTGGCCATCCATAAAGCAAGCTAGACATTGGAATAGCTTGAAGGAACTTCAAGAAAGCTCACATGATCCTCAGGCGTCACTCAAAGTCTCCATATTGTCATATCCAAATCCAGCTGAAGGAGGTATTTTTTAAATCTCTATCTCTCTATTTAGGCATCCTCAAGCCACGATTTGTGAAGCAAAAATGTAGTCCTTAACATGGTGAAGTTGTACATATGCATACTTGTCATTTATATTAACTGTGCCAAGAGAATTTGAAGCTTGAAGTTGCTGAAATAATTAGGTCACGAATTAGGGCTGATTAAATTCTCTCTGATCTTTGAGAGTTAGGTTACAAATTTTATATCATTGGAATCGTGAGATAAACTGCTACATGTTTTGTGCTATAAGTTTTTGTTTTTATGCAAGCATCTGAGAGTTACAGATTTTGAAGAAAAACGCACGCAAGGTGAAGAGGTTGGAGGACAGGGATGAAGTTTTGGGCCTTGGCGCCTTGGGCTTGTTGTTTTTTATTTTCACACCTCCTGGATCACTATTTGCACCCCCTGACTTTATTTGTTATATTTTTCATATTTTCTCATATTTTTTATATGTATTGCTTTTATTTATTTTTCTGAATATTAAAAAATCATAAAAATAATTTCTTTATTTTTTACATTTTTATTTTATTTTTCTATTATTTTTTGCATAAAAAAATAGTTTATTAGGATAATATACTTTATTTTCTTAAATAAAATTTGTAAATATATTTAAAAATACTATACATTTTTATCATATTATTTATGCACATAAAATATTTATTTTCATACATATTTTAATTTTTAATATTTGTACATAATATTATTTATTATTTTCTTGTACAAAATGGACAAAATAAATAATAGGAAACATATATTTCTTTTAATAAAAAAATTAGGGTTTCTCCCTTTCAAAAATAATAATATTATTTTTCCTTATCTTCTAGGGTTAATTGATTTTATTTTCTCATACCTTAAACAAATACAAAACATTTTTTTCATAAATACATTGCATTGCATATTTAAATATTTGTATATTTGTTTATTTCGCACAATATTCAATTGGGTTGTAATAGTATTTTTAGGGTTTATTTTGTGCAATATCGCCATTCAAAAACTTGTATCCCCCCTCCCATAATAATTGTTGTAATAGCTTAGTTTACTTTTACGCAACTTACCGCTTTATATACATGTTTAGTAAACTAGGGTTTGCATGACAAGACCAAAAACAAACAAATAGAAAAGACCTAATCCAAGACAAATGCATGAAAAATGACACACATTACACACAAGCACCCTTAGGGTTTCACCCACTTGGTTGCCTAAAAGAAAATGGTCATGTTACGCATGCGAAGTATCTTAGCAAAACAAAACAAAATAAGATCATAGTCCCTCGATGACGCTATCAAAAGGTTGCCTAAACAAAGATGATCTTGGTCCCTCAAGCATGCTAAGATACTTGGCAATATTGCTATCATGGTCATACAATGACCCACGCCCGTCCCGTTTACATCCAAAGATAGGGTTGTTTACCAAATCAATGGTAAATCAACAATGTCAAAGGAATAAAAATGCACAAGAAATACTTTTGAGTAGGTAGAATGCTTCTAGTTACTTGATCAATTTCAAAATAATCCTTGCTATTTTCACAAACACATACACATTTCAAAAACAACTTTCAAAACATTGGAACATTTTTCAAAAGACAAACATCTTTGTATACATTCTTACGAATGAGAATCATTACAAAGATCGCCTAAGCAATGACCTCTTTTCAAAATACTTTCAAAACCTCACAAAGCACCATTTCAAACAATTTCAAAGAAAAGCAAGTGATCTAAACAAGTAACTAAGAGCCCATGGAAAAACATGGATGAAAAGGATGCTAGCACCTTCCCTTTTCATAATCTACCCCCCGAACTCAAGAAAACATCTCAAAGGTCTTTCCTGTGCTTTTTTACTTTTCCTTTTGGATAAAAGAAAAGTCGGTGGAGACCCTTGCTAACCACAACATTTGCAAACACAAACACAAAACCTCAAGTCAGTTCTCCCACCGCATCACACTCAGCTTAAGAAGGAAGTATCCCAGAGGCGTGTCGCAGAGGATCAGTTTCAAGAAAGTAAAGTAGTCGCATCACAACTTCTGAAGGAGAAATCCAGGCTTGAAGAGTATTGTCAACACCTTGAAGTGTGTCTTGTTCCGGAGATTTAGTTTTTGTTACTTGCCTTTGGTGTATTTGGTCACCCCCAGGATTGTTGGAAGGGACCATTGTTTGTTTTTATTATTTAGTTTTTTGTTAAGTTTACTTTGAAACACGTATTTTGTTGTTTATCGTTACACTCTTAAATGCCCGAAGTCTCTCGAACATCGTTTCTTTTGTTTGTAAATAATTGAAGTGTTCGTCTTTTTGTCCTTTTCCCCCTTATTTGTATGCTTGACTATTGGTTACGTGCCGTGACTGATGAATAAAAGGACTCTCGAATACCGAGAAATGATAAACATATCATGCACATCATGCATTTCATAACATTACAGGTTGTCTCAAGATGGTATTCTTATTCTGCTGCTTTTCTTATTTAGAATTCAAGACGACTACTCATCAGTATTCCACCAGAAACAATTTGCCAAGACAGATAGAACAAGTTCAAGCTGAACTCGCTGAAATAAGGGCCCAGATGGCTATGCAGATGACCTAGTTCATGGAGGTCATCACCAATGTGAACCGCCGACAGGAGGAACTGGCTGCCATTGTCAACAACCAGCGCCGCTATCCAGGGGATGGTGGAAATCAAGGGCTCTATCAGGACATTTATGTAGGATTGGGGGATGTGCAAGATCAGCCTGTTGGAAATTTTCACGGGATGCCTGGAAACCCCTTTGTGCGCAACATAGGGCAGTTTCCCCCGTCTCCGGGACCTTGTCTTGTGGGGAACAGAAGAGATAATCAGGGCGGTGTAAGGAACTATCAGGAGCTAGATTATGACTTTGACCAGGATAAAGATCAGTTTTCTGTTCGGTGTTCAGAGCCGGAAGTTCAGGTTGAGGATACGAAGTATCGGTTGTTGGAAGAATGTTTGAAGGTTGTGGAAGGGAAAGGAGCCCTTGGTATGGATGATAATGATCTCGGGTTGGTGTCTGGAGTGAGAGTTCCTCCAAAGTTTAAGCCTCCTGTATTTGAAAAATACAACGGAACGTCATGTTCTGTTACTCATGTAACTGCTTATTTCCGAAAGATGTCGGTGCATACTGAGGATCAAGGGCTTTTGATTCACTTTTTCCAGGATAGCCTATCTGGGGCATCCTTGGAGTGGTACATGAAGTTGGAGAAAACCCATATTCGTTGCTGGAATGATCTTGCTCGGGATTTTGTCAAACATTATCAGTACAATGTGGATATGGCGCCTAATCGCACTCAATTATAGAATTTGTCACAGGGACCAAGAGAATCTTTCAAGGAATACGCTCAGAGGTGGCGTGAGTTAGCTGCGAGGGTTCAACCTCCACTCATGGAGAGATAACTCATTGATATGTTTATGAGTACCCTGCAAGGGCCATTCTATGAGCACATGATAGGAAGTACTTCGACAGGATTTGCAGACTTGGTTATGGCTGGTGAAAGAATTGAGGTAGGTTTGAAATTGGGTAAAATTCAGATTGGAGGTTCTAGTGGCTCATCAGGGGGCAGTAAGAAACCATTCAACACTTACCCTAAGAAAAAGGAAGGCGACGCAAGTGAGGTTTACTCTCATAGAGGAAGAAGAGAGGATCGTCAGCATCAACAAATCAATGTTGTTTCTATTCCTATTAATGCTCCTCCGCAGCAGAGACCGAATACGATGCCTCAACAAAAAAGACAGCAAGATGCTCCCCGTTAGTATAATAATCAACAACAGAGACAATTGAGAAAATTCGACCCCTTGCCAGTATATCTTACTGAAGCACTCCACCATTTGCTCGATTTGAAGTTGATCGATTTGAGAAATATGCCACCACCCCCCGCAAGACTCCCTCCTAACTATGATGCTAACGCAAGATGTGAATTCCATTCAGGCGGAGTTGGTCATTCTACTGACAATTGCTTTGTGTTGAAGTGCAAGATACAAGACTTGTTGGATGCTAAGGCAATTGAGTTTACTCCAGTGACTAGTCAGAATGTTACTCAGAACCCAATGCCTAGGCATGGAGGGGGTGCTGTTAATATGATTGATGATAGTGGTGAAGTGTTGAATTTAATCATGAATGTGGAACAAGTAACTACTCCGTTGTGGTATGTTAAGAGGTATTTGCTTGACAATTCTATTTTCCGGGGTTGTACTTCAGAGCGTGCCAAGTGTAGAGAGCAACCGAAGGGCTGTGATAATTTAAAAGTCGGTATCCAGTCTTTTATAAAGGAGGGTTCCCTGCAGTTCAATAGAAAATCGAGCTACCACAAGGTTACCGAAGAAGATTTTGCTGTGGTATCTATTCCTTACACCCCTGTGCACATTCCTACCCCATCTAGGGAGCCTCCTTTGATGATTACGGTACCTGGACCCGTGCCGTATACCAGTGAGAAGGCCATCCCATGGCATTACGGTGCTGATGTTTATTACCATGGGGTGAAGCAGGAAGTAAGTACTCGTTTGTCTGAGGAAGAACGTGCTAAAGATAATGAAGGGGAAGTTCATGACTTTTCTGGTGTGGGTCGAATGACTAGAATCGGGAGAGTATTTGGTCCTTCTAGTGTGCAAGATGCGGCAGATACTTCTGCAAGAGAAAAAGGAAAACAGCAGGTGATGATTGGTAATCCAAGGGTTACATCGGCCAATGTAACTCAACCAATTCTGATACCAGAAGCTTCTTCAGTTCTCGATGAGGTTGAAGAGTTGATGCGAATTATCAGAAAGAGTGATTATAGCATAATTGATCATCTGAGCCATACTCCTTCCAAGATGTCTATCTTGTCTCTGTTGATTTATTCAGAACCTCATAGAAATGCTTTGATGAAGTTGTTAAAGAATGCGTTCGTGCCACATGAGATAACAGTCAATCAGTTTGAGAATGTTTGTGCTAACATATCTGCCGGGAACGGTTTGGGCTTCACAGATTTTGATCTTCCTCTGGAGGGGTGAGACCATAACAAAGCGTTGCATATTTCAATGGAGTGCAGGGGCACTACTTTATCTCGGGTTTTGGTGGACACAGGGTCGTCTTTGAATGTACTGCCCAAGTCACATTGATGAAAATTGATTATTCTGGACTGGAGTTGCGCCCTAGTGATTTGATGGCGAAGGCGTTTGATGGATCTCGAAGGTCAGTGTTTGGGGAGGTGGAATTACCAATCAAGGTTGGTCCTCACACCTTCACAGATACCTTTTTTATGATGGATATACAGCCAGCGTATTGTTGTTTGTTGGGGCGGCCGTGGATTCATAAAGCAGGGGCAGTCACTTCTACTCTTCATCAGAAACTCAAGTATCCTGCAGAAGGAAAGGTGATAACTGTGTGCGGCGAGGAAGAGTACATCTTGAGTCATTTGACATCATTCCGCTATGTTGAAGTTGAAGGCGAGATACATGAGACTCCGTTTCAGGCGTTTGAGACAGTTCACGCTGTCAATTTTCCTCCTCCAGAGCAGAAAAGGAAACCTGATACTATTATGTCTTCTTTCAAGGATGCGAGAGCTGTGGTGGAAAATGGTAACCCTGAAGGTTGGGGTCAGGTGCTGGACGTTACCCCAAAATTTGATAAATTTGGTCTTGGTTTTAGCCCAGGTCAGTAGAGTTCAACTCCCAGAGCATCTAGTTTATCTACTCCTGTGAGGTTTTCCCGTCCTTGTGCTACTCAAGAAGGACATGTCAATGCAGTTGGAGACGATAGGGTTGATGGCTACAATATTGAAGATTGGATTCGTCCGAGTATTCCAGGCCAGACACTCAACAATTGGACTTCTGTGGATGTTATCCAAGTTTCAAGCGCTGAGGAGTATTTTTCTTGTTTCTTTTTTTATCATATCATAATTCCTACGCTCTGCCCAAGGCGTAGTGGATCATTTGTGTAGGGCCACCATGTTTATTTTCAAAAAGTTTATCATGAAATAAAGGACGTTTTTGCATTCAAAATTTTGTTTCACTTCTTTTTTATTTGAATGGCAATGTTTCTCTTTTCACACACTATCACTAAAAAACGCCAAAATGTCATTCATGCAGATGCACTTCCACCACCGATCATATTGATAACGACTCTGCTATGGCTCATTATGACTTTGATACTCCTATCTATCAAGCTGAAGAAGAAGCATATGAGGATTGCGATCTTCCTGAGGAATTAGCAATATTGTTAAAACAAGAGGAGAAGGTTATCCAGCCGAATCAGGATTCGATCGAGGTGGTGAATATTGGCATATAAGAGGTAAGAAGAGAAGTCAAGATAGGGGCAGATCTCGAAGAAAGTATAAAGGTCGGATTGATTAAGCTACTCCGTGAGTATTATGATATCTTCGCTTGGTCTTATGAGGATATGCCTGGGTTGGATACAGACATAGTGGTGCATTGACTATCGCTCAAAGAAGGTTGTTCTCCTGTCAAGCAAAAGCTCTGAAGAACTCATCCTGAGATGTCCAAGAAGATCAAGGAGGAGGTCCAGAAGCAGTTGGACGGGAATTTCTTAAAGGTCATCAATTATCTGCCATGGATTGCAAATATTGTGCCTGTGCCCAAGAAGGATGGTAAGGTCAGGATGTGCGTGGATTATAGGGATTTGAACAGGGCCAGCCCTAAAGATGATTTCCCTCTTCCGCATATTGATGTGTTGGTCGACAATACTGCTCATTCCAAAGTGTTTTTGTTCATGGATGGTTTTTCGGGTTACAATCAAATTAAGATGGCTCCGTAGGATATGGAGAAGACAACATTTATCACTCCTTGCGGAACTTTTTGCTATAAAGTGATGCCGTTTGGTTTGAAAAATGTCGGGGCAACATATCAGTGCGCCATGGTCACTCTCTTTCATGATTTAATTCACAAAGAGTTTGAGGTTTATGTAGACGATATGATTGCTAAGTCTGACACGGAAGAGGAACATGTTGTTCATCTACAAAAATTATTTGAGAGACTGAGGCAGTTCTTGTTGAGGTTGAATCTGAATAAGTGCATCTTTGGGGTGAGATCCGGCAAGCTGTTGGGTTTTATTGTAAGTGAAAAAGGTATCGAGGTGGACCAGGCCAAGGTAAAAGCGATGCAGGAAATGCCTGAACCAAGGACAGAGAAGGAAGTATGTGGTTTCTTGGGAAGGTTAAACTATATTTCTAGATTCATTTCTCATCTCACAGCCACCTGTGAACCTTTGTTCAAGTTGTTGAAGAAGAGTCAAACAGTGAAATGGAATGAGGATTGTCAGAAGGCCTTTGACAAAATAAAGGAGTATTTGCAGGAACCTCCGATACTCATGCCGCCAGTGGAAGGAAGGCCACTAATCATGTATCTAACTGTGTTGGAGAGCTCAATGGGTTGTGTCCTTGGTCAGCACGATGAGACAGGGAAGAAAGAGCAGGCTATTTACTATTTGAGTAAGAAGTTTATGGAATGCAAGTCGAGGTACTCATTGCTGGAAAAGACTTGTTGTGCGCTTGCCTGGGCCGCCAAACGTTTGAGGCAGTACATGTTAACTTATACCACCTACTTGATATCCAAAATGGATCCAATCAAGTACATTTTTGAGAAGCCAGCTCTTACATGCAGGGTAGCCCGTTGGCAGATGATACTCACTGAATATGATATCCAATACACAACTCAAAAATAAATTAAGGGTAGTGTACTGGCCGACCATCTGGCTCATCAGCCCATGAACGATTATGAATCGATGAAGTTTGATTTTCCAGATGAGGAAATTATGTATATTCGGGATTGTAACATGCCAGACCCAGACAAAGGACCCGAGCCGGGATCACGCTGGACGCTTGTTTTTTATGGTGTTTCAAATGCCATGGGAAACAGTGTCAGAGTTGTTATCACTTCCCATGAGGGATACCACATTCCTTTCATGGCTCGTATTTGTTTCGATTGCACTAACAACATGGCCGAATATAAGGCTTGCATTTATGTCATTGAAGCGGCGATCGACCTGCGCATCAAATTCTTGAAAGTTTATGGGGATTCCAATCTTGTTATTAGCCAGATTAATGGAGATTGGGAGACTCGCCATCAGAACCTAATTCCCTATCATGAGCACGTTATGAAGCTGATTCCATACTTCGAAGAGATCACGTTTGAGCACATTCCCAGAGAAGAAAACAATCTAGCTGATGCACTAGAAACTCTGTCCTCCATGTTCAAGGTTAAATGGGCTAATGAGGCACCTTCCATTACCATCAAAAGTTTGAGTGAGCTATCTTTCTGTTTTGAGGCCGGTTTGGAATCAGATGGTAATCCTTGGTTTTATGATGTTAAACGATATCTTGAAACACAAGAGTACCCTGAAGAGGCATCCGTTACAGATAATAAGTTCTTGAGAAGATTTTCAGCCAAATTCTTTCTCAATGGTAGTGTGTTGTATAGAAGGCATCATGACGGTTTACTGCTCAGATGTGTTGACAAGAAAGAAGCAGCTAGAATCATTTAAGAAATACATGAAGGTGATTTCGGGACCCATTCCAGTGGGCATGCCATGGCTAAAAAGATTTTGCGAGCAGGTTATTATTGGTCCACCATGGAGACTGACTGTTACAATCATGCACAGGTTTGCCACAAATGTCAAGTATAGGCTGACAAGGTGCATGTGCCACCAGTACCCTGAATGTCTTGACTTCCCCTTGGCCGTTTGTGAAGTGGGGAATTGATATGATCGGCAAAATTGAGTTGACTGCGTCCAACGGGCACCGTTTCATTCTGGTTTCCATTGATTATTTTACAAAATGGATCGAAGCTGCATCCTATGCCAATGTCACCAAGCAGGTGGTAACTCGGTTCATTAAGCACAATATAATCCGCCGCTACGGAGTGCCTGAAAAGATCATTACTGATAATGGGTCTAATTTGAACAACAAAATGATGAAGGAGCTTTGTGAGTCCTTCAAAATCAAGCATCATAACTCTTCCCCATACCGACCAAAGATGAACGGTGTTGTCGAAGCGGCCAATAAGAATATCAAAAAGATTGTACAGAAGATGGTGGTAACTTATAAAGATTGGCATGAGATGCTGCCTTTCGCTTTGCATGGTTATCGCACCATTGTGCGTACTTCGACTGGGGCAACCCCATTTTCATTGGTTTATGGCATGGAAGAAGTATTGCCGGTGGAAGTCGAGATTCCTTCTCTTAGGATCATGAGGGATGTTGAGCTGGATGAAAGTGAATGGGTACAGAATCGGCTGGATCAGTTGGAACTTATTGATGAGAAGAGGTTGACGGCCGTATGTCATGGTCAGGTATATCAGCAAAGGATGAGGAAAGCTTTTGATAAGAGGGTACGGCCTCAGTGTTATAACCAGGTGACCTTGTGCTAAAAAGGATAATTATCCCCCAGGGAGATCCTAGGGGCAAGTGGGTTCCGACTTATGAAAGTCCTTTCGTGGTCAGAAAAGTTTTCTCTAGAGGAGCGATGATGCTTACTGCTGTACCCCAAAATTTGCCCTCTCATTCTTCAAGGCCTTTCTCATAAGGTTTCTCAAGGTTCAAGCTTGCACAAGTACTTTAGAATTTTTCCAGTACCAAAATTAAAAGGAAACTGTCAAAAAGAGAAAACAGATAAAAATATTATTTTGACAAAATTTGGAAAAAATACAAGTGTTCTTCGTTTCAGCTCCTTCGATTGGCATTTTGGCCTCTTTCGACACAAGCTTGGCTTGCGACCTTCGACTGGGCATGGGCCTCTGGCACATTTTGGTTTGGATTCACAAGGAAAAAGCCCCTTGTAATCTATTTCATTTCCAAGGCAAAAGGCTCTCTTTTAACATCCTTCGATTTGCACATTTCGTTCCCTATTAGCCTCTTTCGAATGTGAACATTTTGTCCCCCTGGCATGCAAGCTTTCGACTGGACATGAGCCACCTTCACACAAAAGCTTCGATTGGAGTTTTGGTTCCCTTCGAATTAGCACTGTTGTACCCCAAAATTTGCCCTCTCATGTTTTCCAAAGTCTCCCCCCTGCATGGTTGATAACAAACCCTTGCCTAAGGAAAAAGAAATTTTTTGAGTGGTGCTTTAAGTACCTTTCGATTGGCATTCTGAAAGACCCCTCGATTGGTATTCTGAATGAGCATTTTGATTGACATGGACAAGCACTTCGATTGGCATTATGTCAAAGCATTTCGATTGGCATTCTGAAAGACCCTTCGATTGGTATTCTGAAGGAGCATTTCGATTGGCATTATGGACAAGCACTTCGATTAGCATTGTGTCAAGGCAGCTTCGACAGGCATGTGAACCATGCCCTTCGATTAGCATGAACAACACCTTTCGATTGGCCTGTTAACAAAGCCTTTTGATTGGCCTGTTGTGATCGGTGGATCTGGAACTGACTGTTTAACGCTGGCTCGCGAAATGTTGCGGAAGCAAGAGTCGCCACCGTCTTTTATTTTCTCCAAATGGAAAGGACAAAAGCACAGAAAAATTCCTTAAAGAGATTGCTCTCGGTTCGGGAGGTAGATTATAGAAAGGGAAGGTGTTAGCACCCTTTCTATCCATGGTTATCCATGGGCTCTTAGATACTTGCTCACTTGTGTTTTCAAAAGATTTGTTTGCTTTTCAATTGTGGGTTTTAAAAAGTTTCTTTGAAAATTTCAGTTCGACTCTTGTGTCAGAGTGTTTGAAAAATTGTTTTGAAAGCTTTTGAAAAGTGTCGGTGCGAAAAGATTTTTGTTTGTTTTGAAGAGAGCAAGTATCTACGAGAACCTACCTACCCTAAGGAATTCGTCTGTGTAAATGTCCTTTAAAGTAATGCCATCCCACCATTGAGAGGTAGGTAGCACCACCGTTGGAGGTGTTCGGGTCAATTCGAGTTTGTAGGGACATGGTGATCACCGGAGCAATGGGAAGACACCTTAAAAGCTACCCTCATGCCAGGTTCCCGGATCATGAGGACTTACTAAGACATCCTCTACTCGACGATCACCTTTCGAGGCAAGGCAACAGCGAGGCGTACCCTAGGGGTGATGTGTGCGAATCGTGTGTCGTTTTCATTGATATTTGTCTTGTCATGTTTATTGGTGTTCTACGCTTGATTTTATTTTTGAGGCCATTCATTCTTGCATGCTTATTTAACAGTTAATATTTGCGGGAAAATAAATCTAAACTATTACAAATGGCGCGGGTCCACATCGCCAAAATTAAACCGGACCCGATTTGACGGAAAGTAAAGAAAGCAAATAAAAGTGCGAAAAGTAAATGTTACAACGCTTTGGGAGAGATACATAATGAAATAAGGGAAATGCGCGAAATAAAACAATTAAACAATATGGGCGTTGGACCCTTTTTTAAAAATTAAATTAATAAGGAATTAAAATTAAAAATGTTTTTGGTATTTTATGTTTTTTAGATTTAATAGAAAAAAGAATTAATTAAAATAAAATGAAATGCAAACCCTAATTCTAATTATTTTTTAGTTATTAAGAAAATATTGAAAATTTTAACTAAATGAAACCCTAATTTTTGTGTACAATTTAATCATGAAAATAAATAAATAATAATATTATGACAAAAAGGAAAAATTAAAAGGAATGAAAATTGTCAATTAACCTAATTCTACCTTTTTTATATTTATTATGAAAAGAATTAAAATTGCAAAAATCCTAATTAAAACTAAATTCATTACATGTTAATTTATTTACAAGAAAATATCAAAATAAATAATCGTTATATTTTTTTATCTTTTTCTGAGTTTTAAGGTATTTTTTGTATTTGGTAAATAATTAATTGAATTAAAACAAATAAAGAAAATAAAATCATAATTGAAAATAAAATAAATAATAAAAAAAATATAGAGAAGCAAACCAGGGGGGGTTCAGTCCCAATTGTGAGGTATATGCCTTAGAATGCTGGCCCATTAAGCTTTGGTCCATTTGACCTTTTCAGTTCGTGTGTCAGCGCGTTGACCTGGGCGTAGCATGCTCTTTGAATCCCTGCCCTTGATTTGAATTCATGAGACGCGTGTATGCTTAGATTATGGGGATGTATGGTGCACTCCAATGATGAACCTGCATGTGAATGTGAACAAGAAAATAATATTGAAATTATTGAAGACTTGGGGATCGAACCCAGGTCTTGTGCATTGCCCATACGTTCGCTTGCCATCTGTGCCACTTAACCAATTTGTTATATAATAAGCAAAGAAATATTATAAAAGAAAAACAAGATTAGTGCTGGAAAACGCGCGAATTTTTAAACCAACGAATCATAGCTTGCCACGCTTCATCGTCTTCATCGCCCCTGTAAACAAAACACAAAGGCAACGTTTTTCATGCGTTTCATTAGGTGGGCTACTGGAAAATAACGATTAGGTCCTCATTGAATATAAATTAGGCGCGACAATTGGTTCTTCTTCGTCTCCATACGCTGAATCCAACCATGGTACTGTGGTGATCTAATTTCACTTGGTCTGAAAACCCCTAATTTAAAAACCTGCAAACCCTAGAAAGCTAACATGGTGAAATCGCGTGTATGGCATAAAAATGCAATTAAAGGCATTGGTTAGCATCAGAACATTATGAGGAACAAGAATCCATGAATCAAATGTTAAAAAAATGCTTAAAATATGAAACACGATGATCAATTTTTTCCTATACAGTTCATGTTTATTCTACCAATTCTTGGCGTGGTGATGGATGGTTCTGGTTGGAATTTGTTCAGTAAGCCTTGAGGATGCTATTGGAAAAGGAATTAGGCCTTGAGTCCACCTCTATCAATGATTTCAGTTTTGCTTTTTATGGAGAAAACTTCAAGTTTGTCTATGGTCTTTGAGCGCAGCATTCAGTGTCCTGTGATTAGGGTTAGACTCAGTACTTATGAGGGAAGGGAATTAAGTCATTAGCTGGCCTTGATCCATGCCCATGAGAGAACTAGTCTTAGGTTTTTCACCATTAACAAACTTTCCCTTTTTTAAGCAAAACCAAGACTTGGTGTACAACATAACCCTAGCATGAGTTTGTGAGCTGGCACATGATATATGGAAGCTATTCCAATTCAAATGACACTATTCCATTGATTTTTAAATTTTATTTGAATTATTAAAGATTTAAAATGAATTAAATTAATAAAAATTAAATAAAATAGAAAAATCAATGTTTGATCTTGAAATTAATCATGGGACACGTGTGTGGCATGACAAGGCTGAATCAAGTGGAAGAAAGTGGGCCCTTTTGTCAAAAATTGAAGTTTCAAGGATAGTTGACTTTTGCCATTTCACAAAAATTTCCCAACTTCTCCAATGCATAACTTGCTCAATTTTTAAGCTTTTCTCATGTTCTTGGACATTTTGGAAAGGTCTTTGAGTCCTTTAACCAATGCCTTTGGTCCCATGTCATTTTGATTTTCCAATCTCAAGTTATGGCCTTTGACTTAAAGTCCCTTTTTGTTGACTTTTGAAAATGACCTATAATGTTGAAATTGATAACTTTTTGTGAGAGCATTTCTTGGACTTGAAGTATGAAGATGAGTTGTAGGAAATGTCTTTCTCTTCAAAATGAGCTTTGGATGGAATTTTTCTGATAATCCATGTGAAAGTTATGCCCTGGTCAATTTCAGTTGACTTTTTCAGCTGTCCAAATAAGGAAACTTTTGCATCTTGATGATTTTCTGAGCCAAATTTTGAGAATCATGATCAAGCATTGATCAAATGATGTTTGTGGCTTCAAAATGATATGTTGACAAAAAATTTGAACTTTTGACTGCCAAATGACCATTTTGCCCCTACAGTTGACTGTAGTGCAATTTAGGGTTTTGACTGTGCAATTTTGAGCTGAATGCCTTGAAACTTGATATGAGGATGCTTGACCATATTTGTAGGCATGTGAGACTTGATTGGGCCTTTGAAAACTACCTTTTCTTGGTCAGAACACAAACCCTAGTTTTGACTGTATAGGAGACAGTTGGACTGTGCAACCCTTGGGGGAGTTTTATGACTTGGCTTGGCAATTTCTTGAAGAATATGGGAGGGCAAATTTTGGGGTACAACAGTTGCCCCTGTTCAATCTTCTTAGACCTGAGGATGCAGATTGGCGGACGTGCCTTTCGTAATCCGAGGGTAGAAGATGATTGGACACTAGAGTGCCCAGAAATTTGCGCTCACATATTGGCAGTGATGGTGGAATGGGCTTATAGATGCCATCTGGATGTTTGATTGCGTAAGAGATTCCTTGGCGAGAACCTGTATACCTGCAAAACAGAAAATGAGTACCTGACACGTTGCAGGAGCTGATTTTTAGATGCCTGGTATAGATGTGTCCTGACTGGTTACAGGAGCTGAGTCTGGAGCTTCAAACGGCGATGAAAGAACCAGGGATGGTTACTACCTTAGCGTGAATGGTAAGAAAACCTTGGGCGACTTTAACTTCAACAACGCTCATTGAGAAAAATCTTGGGTGTCTTCTACTGGGATAAGAATCAGGGAGATCTTAGGGTCGATCTGACTAAAACCAGAGAAGGCCTTTGACTGGATAAGCATCAGGAAAATCTTAGGGTCGATTTAACTGAACCGGACAAGGTCTTGAAATATCTTCAACTGGATAAGCATCAGGGAGATCTTAGGGTCGATCTGACTGAACCAGAGAAGGCCTTTGACTGGATAAGCATCAGGAAAATCTTAGGGTCGATTTAACTGAACCGGACAAGGTCTTGAAATATCTTCAACTGGATAAGCATCAGGGAGATCTTAGGGTCGATCTGACTGAACCAGAGAAGGCCTTTGACTGGATAAGCATCAGGAAAATCTTAGGGTCGATTTAACTGAACCGGTCTAGGTCTTGAAATATCTTCAACTGGATAAGCATCAGGGAGATCTTAGGGTCGATCTGACTGAACCAGAGAAGGCCTTTGACTGGATAAGCATCAGGAAAATCTTAGGGTCGATTTAACTGAACCGGACAAGGTCTTGAAATATCTTCAACTGGATAAGCATCAGGGAGATCTTAGGGTCGATCTGACTGAACCAGAGAAGGCCTTTGACTGGATAAGCATCAGGAAAATCTTAGGGTCGATTTAACTGAACCGGACAAGGTCTTGGAATATCTTCAACTGGATAAGCATCAGGGAGATCTTAGGGTCGATCTGACTGAACCAGAGAAGGCCTTTGACTGGATAAGCATCAGGAAAATCTTAGGGTCGATTTAACTGAACCGGACAAGGTCTTGGAATATCTTCAACTGGATAAGCATCAGGGAGATCTTAGGGTCGATCTGACTGAACCAGAGAAGGCCTTTGACTGGATAAGCATCAGGAAAATCTTAGGGTCGATTTAACTGAACCGGACAAGGTCTTGAAATATGATTGAGAATTTAGCTGAATCTTTCCTGAAAGGTAAAGGTCAGTCATATGCAATGCATGATATGGATCAAGCAATGATATTCTCGACATAAGTGAGATTTGTATGATATAATGCGTCTATGCATGCTATAATGATGTATGTGATGTTTTATGAATATATGTTTTCGTCTGGGAAAGTAAATCCTTGACGGGTGCCGGGAAGTCACTCCTGAGCTGATGTTGAAGAATAAGCTTTGCTTCCGCTGGGGATGATAACTGCAAGAATACCGGTAGGAGAAGATGACTCCGTTGAGGAACAAACTTGGCAAATGGAAGATTCTGCGGGGGAAAAATACTCTAGCGACCATGCTGGGGAGTGATATTCTGTGGGGAGAGAGATACTCTGCCGAGTAGTTGATAATAGTTTGCTGGGGATAGGAAGACTTTGTCGACGACACTCTTTCCATGGCTTTTGGCTGAGGATAACCCAGTTATATCCGGTTAAGGAAATAACTCTTTGAATAAAGCCGGGCGACGCGTTCGTGCTCTGCGAGGGGGTAAGCTTCCAGAATCTACTGGGGATAAGCTTACTGCTTGGGGATATGAATTCCAACTTTCCTGGGGAAACTGGATTGGACTCTTCTGGGGAGTTTTGATATGCTGGGGAAGTGATCCCTTTGAATGTTGATATGCCGCTGGGGAACAATCTTTTAGATCCAGACTGCCGGGGATGCTTGTTAAGAATATATGTATTGCTGCTGGGGAATGTTGATATCTGCTGGAGGATATCCGACTTCCTTGAGATTTGATAATTTTGCTTGGAGAAGAATGCGCTATTTTGCTGAACCACTCTCTGGGGATTTAATATGTACTTGGTCGTGTTCTTCAGCTGAACCTACCTTGGTACCTTGGAGGATAGAACAATTAGACTGCTCAGACAACTCTTTTATTGCCTCTGTTTCTAATGTCCCCTGTAATTAATTCTTTGTTTCGTATGCAAATATTTATGAGCTAGCAAATTATTGTCAATGCATATATCACAAATTGAACCTTGGACGTTCTTCGCAAAACAAAACAGAAAAGGAAAAAACAAAAGGCACATTTTAACTGAAAAGTATATTTGTATTGATTTTTGAGTGGCCTGTAAATAGGCGTTTTGTATACAAGAGGCTGACGTCCTAATAAGAGAACGCCACCAAGCAAAAAGGGTTTATACAAATTTTGTACAAAAGAAAATAAAACAGCTGTGTGAAATGAATGATCCACTGGGTTTCAACTCTGCTATTGCCTTTATAACTCCGAGCGTCTCATCACTTGATGACCTTGGTTGAAGGTGAAGCTGACTGATCGATGCCGTCTGATCTTGATGTAGATACCGGATTCTGGATGCAAAGTGATCAATGAGACATAGCATTATGCTTTTATCCCTAATTTTTGCCTGGACCGCCCTTTCGGGTTTTCAGTCCACCGGGATATCCATTTTTTCCCAAGCCGTCCTTTCAGGTTTTCGACTTGCCGGGTGTACAGATTTTTCCATTTTCATCCCTTCATTTTGCCCGAACCCTTTTGGTTCGACGGGAAGCCCTGATTTTTGCCTAGGCATGTCAGCCTAGCGGGTCTTTTTTTTTTTTTTTCATGCGTAATATTTTTTTACTATGTCTGCATTGGCGGGGTGAGGAAGGTCGTCACCATCCATATTGGTTAATATCATTGCTCCTCCTGAGAACACATGCTTAACCACAAATGGCCCTTCGTACGTAGGAGTCCATTTGCCCCTTGGATCACTCTGAGGAAGGATGATTCGCTTGATTACCAGATCCCCGACTCGATATTCTTGTGGTCTGACCTTTTTGTTAAATGCCCTGATCATCCGTTTCTGATACGTCTGACCATGACAGATAGCAGCAAGTCTCTTTTCATCAATAAGGTTGAGCTGATCAAGTCGTGTCTGGATCCAATCATCTTCGTTCAGATTTGCATCCTTCATTATCCGGAGAGAGGGTATTTGCACTTCGATTGGCAAGACTGCCTCCATACCATAAACCAGAGAGAAAGGAGTTGCCCCGGTTGACGTCCTGGCTGAGGTACGGTACCCATGTAGAGCGAACGGTAACATCTCATGCCAATCTTTATAAGTTACTGTCATCTTCTGCACGATCTTCTTGATGTTCTTATTTGCTGCTTCTACAGCCCCATTCATCTTCGGTCTATAAGGAGAAGAGTTGTGGTGCTGTATCTTGAACTGTTCGCAGAGCTCAGCGATCATCTTATTGTTTAGGTTGGTACCGTTGTCTGTAATAATTCTCTCAGGGACGCCGTACCGACAGATCAGGTTATGCCGAATGAACCGTGCTACAACAGTCTTGGTTACCGTAGCATAGGATGCTGCTTCAACCCATTTCGTAAAATAATCAATTGCCACTAGGATGAAGCGATGTCCATTAGATGCCGTAGGTTTAATCTCGCCGATCATGTCTATGCCCCACATTGCAAACGGCCAAGGCGCAGTCAGAACATTCAGGGGGACCGGAGGAACATGCACCTTGTCTGCATAAATCTGGCACTTGTGGCATGTCCTGGAATGTTGGTAACAGTCAGCTTCCATTGTGGACCAATAGTATCCTGCCCGTAGGATTTTCTTAGCCATAGTGTGTCCACTGGAATGTGTACCAAAGGTCCCTTCATGTAGCTCTTCCATGATTCTTTCTGCTTCAGTTTTATCCACACAACGCAGTAAGGTTGAATCATGGTTTCGCTTGTACAAGATGTTGTTGCTAAGGAAGAATTTGGCTGCGAATCTTCTCAGGAATTTCTTATCGTTGATAGATGCACCTTCAGGGTATTCCTGAGTTTCCAGATATCTCTTCACTTCGTGGTACCAAGGCTTCTCAGTCACCAATTCAGTTTCGAGATCACAACAGTATGCCGGCTCGTCCAGTTTCCAGATGATGATCCGGGGAGCCTCATTATCCCATTTGACCTTGAACATTGAAGACATTGTAGCTAACGCGTCCGCCAACTGATTCTCTTCTCTTGGAAAGTGCTCAAATGTTATCTCTGTGAAGTGGGGGATCAGGGTCAACACACATTCTCTGTAAGGAATCAAGTTCGGATGTTTCGTATCCCACTCTCCTTTGATCTGATTGATCACAAGAGCGGAATCTCCGAAGACACTCAGAAATTTGATCCTCAGGTCGATCGCAGCTTGAAGACCCATGATACACGCCTCATACTCCGCCATGTTGTTGGTACAGTTGAAACACAGCCGGGTGGTGAGTGGAGTATGAGTACCTTGTGGAGATATGATGATGGCGCCAATACCATTTCCCAAAGCGTTGGATGCTCCGTCAAAATGCATAGACCATCGGGATCCTGGTTCAGGTCCTTCATCCGGTCCAGGTACTTCACAGTCAGTTACTATCATAATGCTTTCATCCGGAAACTCGAAGTTCATTGATTGGTAGTCATCCACAGCTTGATGTGCTAAGTGGTCTGCCAATACACTTCCCTTGATGGCTTTTTGGGTCGTGTACTGAATGTCGTATTCCGTCAAGATCATCTGCCATCTTGCAATTCTCCCAGACAGAGCAGGCTTTTCGAATATGTACTTTATAGGATCCATTTTTGAGATCAACAAGGTAGTGTGAGTCAGCATATACTGTCTCAGCCGGCGAGCAGCCCATACCAAAGCGCAGCAAGTTTTCTCAAGCAGTGAGTATCGGGTCTCACAGTCGGTAAACTTTTTGCTAAGGTAATAAATGGCATGCTCTTTTCGGCCAGACTCGTCATGCTGCCCCAGCACACACCCCATTGAATTATCAAGCACTGTCAGGTAAAGTATCAAAGGTCTCCCTTCAACTGGTGGCATAAGGATGGGTGTTTCTTGGAGATATTCTTTGATTCTGTCAAAAGCAGCCTGACATTCATCATTCCAACGTACTACCTGATCTTTCTTCAGCAGCTTGAAGATTGGTTCACAGGTAGCAGTTAGGTGTGAGATGAACCGAGCAATGTAATTCAGACGTCCTAGAAAGCCTCTGACTTCCTTCTCTGTCTTAGGAACTGGCATCTCTTGAATGGCTTTGACCTTAGCAGGGTCCACTTGAATTCCCTTGTCACTTACCACGAAGCCTAGCAACTTTCCAGATCTTACCCCGAAGGTGCACTTGTTCGGGTTCAACCTCAGCTTGTACAGTTTCAAACGGTCAAACAGTTTCTGTAGATGATCAAGGTGTTCTTCCTCAGTCTGGGACCTAGCGATCATGTCGTCAACATACACTTCTATCTCATGATGGATCATGTCATGAAATAAAGCAACCATGGCACGTTGGTAGGTTGCCCCAGCATTCTTTAGTCCAAAAGGCATGACTTTGTAGCAGAAGGTGCCCCACTGAGTAACAAATGTAGTCTTTTCCATGTCTTCAGGAGCCATCTTGATCTGATTGTAGCCTGAAAAACCATCCATAAAAGAGAACACTTTATGCTGAGCTGTATTATCAACAAGGACATCAATGTGAGGTAGAGGGAAGTCATCCTTGGGGCTGGCCCTGTTCAGATCCCTGTAATCGACACACATTCTGACCTTGCCGTCCTTCTTAGGTACCGGCACCACATTAGCAACCCACTGAGGGTAAGAAGTTACTGCAAGAAACCCGGCATCAAACTGCTTCATAACCTCGGCTTTAATCTTCTCAGACATCTCTGGACGCATACGGCGGACCTTTTGCTTAACCGGAGGGCAATCTTCTTTAGTTGGTAAGTGATGGACCACAATGTCGGTATCTAATCCGGGCATATCTTCGTAGGACCAGGCAAAGATCTCCATATAGTCATGCAGCATCTGAGTCAACCGTTGCTTCACGCTGAGCTCTAGGTTGGCACCAATCTTTACCCCTTTCTTGTCTTCTTCAGTACCCAAGTTTATTATTTCCACTGGCTCTTCATGGGGTTGAATTGCCCTCTCTTCCTGTTGTAACAGTCTTGCAAGTTCACAAGGCACTTCGCAATCATCTTCACCTTCGTCTTCGGCTAAGTTGATCGGATTTTCGAAGTCATAACTGGCAGTAGCAGAGTCGTTACCAGTGAGATCCAGAGTGGATTGAAACCTGTATGAGTGAGTGTGTGTGTAAATACAGCTGTTTTGCAATATGTAAAGAAAGGAAAGAAAAGGAGCGCAACATTTGAAATGTGAAAAACGTCCAATGCTTTTATTTATGATATATGACAGTGACAAACAAAAGCCCTCATAAACAAAACCACGGTGTCCCGGGTAAGACACCGGGCCATATAGTTTCAAATTATTGTTTATTACAAATCCAGAACAAAGAAGTTCATTACTGGGGAACAAAAGTTATGGGTGTAAAGTCTTTAGCAGTCCAATTGGTCAATCCACCGTCGGTCGTCGGGTAGATCCAGCTATCGAACTCTGACTCTTCCACTTCGTCTTCCTTTCCAATAGCATTCACTTCTGAGTGGGTGATGAGCACAGGAGGTCTTCCAATTCTCGCCTTGCGCACTGCTTTCTGAGCTTCTGTGGTGAAACCCAGCCCAAACTTGTTAGTCTTAGGAGTAAGATCAGGGAGCTTGCCCCAGTTTGCACATTCACCTCTTTCGATCGCAGCCCGGGCGTCCTTTAAGGAGGCCATCTTCAAAGGAGAAACCTCTTCATCCACTGCTTCTGCTGCTGCCAAGGTTTGTGGCACTTCCTCAAAATGTTGAAAGGGGGTTTCAATGAACTCCCCATCCATTTCTACGTATCTGAAGGAGTTGAGGTGGTTGACCATGTACTCCTCTTCCCCTTGCACCGTTACGATCTTCCCCCTGACCGGGTACTTGAGCTTCTGATGCAACGTGGAGGTCACAGCTCCATCCTTGTGGATCCACGGGCGACCCAGCAAACAAGAATAGGACGGATGGATGTCCATCACATAGAATTTTGAATCAAATACCTGCGACCCAACCCTGATTGGGATGTCCACCTCACCATGTACCATTCTTTTGGACCCGTCAAAGGCCCGGACAACAATGTTACTTGGTTTGAGCTCTAGACCCTCACAATCCAGCCTATCCAGAGCCTTCTTGGGCAGCACGTTTAATGAAGAACCTGTGTCAACCAGCACATGAGCAAGAGTAGTGCCCCTGAATTCAATGGAGACATGCAGGGCGTCATTATGGTTCTTCCCCTTTGCTGTCAGATCGGCATCAGAGAAACCCAGGCCATTATCAGCGGTTAGGTTGGCCACACAGTCGGTGAACTGGTCAGCAGACGTCTCTTGGGGTACGTGGGCTGTCTTTAAGAAAGCAATCAGAGCCTTGACGTGGGCCTCTGAACACAGCAGCAGTGACAACATGGAGATTTTAGAGAGGGTGTGCCCCAGCTGTTCTACAACGTTGAAATCACTTTTCTTTATTATCTTGAGGATTTCTTCCATTTCCTGCCTGGAAGCCTCAACAATGGTCTTTGGTGCCTCCGTCCTGGCAGGCACATCAGCAGCAATCCCCTTGCCCCGAGTATCAGATGACTCGGTAGCAGGGGTGGATACTTGGTCAGGGGGAGAAACAGGCACCCTGGCAGGTGTGAAGACCAAAGGCCTATGAATTACCGGAGGAGCAATGTCTGGCGAGAACAGTCTTCCACTACGAGTGACCTTAGCAGGCCCAGTGATGTTGGAGACACCAGCATCAATGTTGAACTCTTGTTTCACACCCAGAACATAAACATCCGCCCCATAGTGCCAAGGGACAGCCTTATCAGATTTGTAGGGGATAGGCCCCGGAACAGTAATGGTGATGGGAGTAATCTTGTGAACCGGCAAAATTTGGACAGGCTTCTTTGAAGGAGCCTTGGAAGGGTTGTTGAAGATGGTAACGATCGACACTTCTTCAACAGGAGCAGCAGGAACAACAGTCTTTCTGAACAAAATTTCTCTACTATCTATCAGGTTTTGGACGCCTGACTTCAGCAGAGAACAACCAGCAGGGGAAGCAACACATAGAGGGCAACCTTCGCTACATCCCGGAAATAAACCGGCTAGCAACAGGTTCCTCTTGACCGTCAGCAGCGGAGTAGCAACATCATCCACCGAAGCTACATACAAATCCTCCTCAACAGCATTCACTCCATGCTGGGGCATGGGAGCGGTTACAACATTCGGCCTCTCGGGCGCCTCAAACTGTATTTCCTTTGCATCAATGAGGTCTTGAACCTTATTCTTTAGGGCCCAACAGTCATCTGTGCTATGCCCCGGGCTATCAGAGTGGTAAGCACAACGAGCATTTGGATTAAACTTGGGGGATGCAGTATTGGGAAACTTTGGAGCCTCCCTGACAGTCACTAAATTGGTGGATAGCAACTGTGGCAGGATCTGTGATAAGGTCATGCTTAACCGGGTAAACTCTCTCTGGGGTCTTTCAAACTTTTGAGGATTAGTTGGCCGAGGAGCGGCAGCAGGTTTGGCAATCATTACCGCACTGACAGATAGGCGGCGTTCAGGTTGCTCTGGTCTCCGGGAGCTATATACAGCATTAGCCTCCTTTTTGAAGGGTTTCTTTTCAGTACTGGAGGAGGCAACCTTCTGTATCTTCCCCGATTTTATACCGGCCTCGATCCTTTCACCAGTCAGGATCAGATCAGTAAACCCAGCAGAGGAATTACCAATGAGATGATTGAAAAATGGACCAGATAGGGTCCCTAAAAACATATCTACCAGCTCCCGGTCCGTCAATGGTGGCTGCACCCTGCCAGCCAGGTCTCTCCATTTCTGGGCGTACTCCTTAAAACCTTCACCCGACCCTAGCGACATACCCTGGAGCTGGGTACGCGTAGGAGCGAGGTCGGAATTATATTGATACTGCTTGTAAAAAGCAGTGGCCAGATCCTCCCAGTTACGAATGCTGGTTCCATCCAGCTGATAGAACCATTCGAGGTGAGTCCCTGAAAGACTCTCCTGGAAGAAGTGGATCCAAAGGTTCTTGTCTGCTGTGTAAGGCTGGATCTTCCTTACATAAGAACGGAGGTGCATCTTGGGACAGGAAGCCCCGTCATACTTCACAAAGGCAGGTGCCTTGAACTTGTGTGGAATCACCACCCCAGTAGATAACCCCAAGTCTCCGAAATCCAGTCCAGGCACTTGCTGAACTTCCATAGCCTTTAATCTGTCTTCCAGCTGCTTGTACCGGTCTTCAGCAGGAGGGTACTGTTCGTCGTTGAAGTCTGTTTCAGTATCAGAGCCCACAGGAGTAGGGACCTCCCTTTCTTGGTGACTACCTTCCCCCACAGATGGAGTAGTCCTTTCAGCCTCAACCTGTAAGGTGTTCCCGAGTCTGCGCCCAGTGTTAAATAGCACAGTCCTCCTCTTCTTCTTAGTCTTCTTCAGAAGCATGGTCTTCAACTCTTGTTGACCCTGAGCCAAGCCCTTGATCAGCTCCTGAAATTGGGCGTTCTGCGCCTGAAGAGCCTTGATAGATGCCTCGGTTGATGATTCAGGGTTCATGATGCTGAAATAAACAGCGAAGAACAGTAAACAACCTGAAAAGAAGAGTACCTGTGATGCACATGATGAATGATATGTGTTTATGCAATGCATTCAAGAGTTCGAAAATTCAAATTTGTTGTAGACCAAAAGGAACACACGTTATTTTTAAGAAAATCATTGTTTAATACATCAAAGCCTCATGGGCAAAAGTACAAAAAATCAAATCAATCCCAAAATATGCTGCGCATCCTCTTTGGAGCTATGTAAGTGTTGAGGTTCCTCTCCTCATGCAACAGGCGGGTGAGCTCCAAGACCTTCTTTTCACTGGCACGCAGACTAGTCTCAAGAGAATTCCGCTCTTCCTTAAGCTGGATCCAGCTCTTCTGCATCTCTTCCCAGGATGTGGGCATATCAGGGTGCTGAATAACGTGAGACACTTCTCCTTCCAAGGCAGGCTCTTTGATTACTGGAAGCATGTGAGGATAAGGCATTACTAACTTCTGAGAGCGGGCTCGTACCCACTTGAGGTAAGGCTCCAAAGGGATGGAGTTCCTGTGCCCCAATGTCTTGCTGTCTATCCTACTAGGCATCCTCCAGGCTCTGATAAATCTCTGGCGAAGTCCTTGAGTATCGTTGTCGAAGTCAAAAACTATGTCAGGAATTAACATGTCATGAGGACCATCCCTCCGAGCATAACCAAATTGTCTCCAAGCCAGGCATGGGCTATAAGTAATACCCCCTCTGATTCCAAGTAAAGGAACATTAGGATACTCCCCGCAACGATCAATGATAGTGACATCTTCTCTGGACCTAGGGCACCAATGTATATCTGCATGTGTAAGAGTCATCAACCGTTGTGACCATCTCAAACCCCGCTCATTCTTCAAGACCGATTGTGGAAGGTGCGAAATAAACCACTTTCCCAGGAGAGGAGTGCAACACATAAGGACACCTCTTTTTCTCATGGTTCGAGTGTAACATGAGTGAAGGATGTCCCCCAGCAACGTAGGTATAGGATTCCTGGACATAAAGATCTGGACAGCACTGATATCAATGAGCTGATCTGGGTTAGGGAACAACACCAAACCATAAACAAGGAGGGCCACAACCTCTTTGAAAGCTTGCAAGTCAAGGGAGTTCCAACATTCATGGGCCTTTTCAAACAGAAACCTGGATAAGAACCCTTTGATACCACTTCTAACTTCCCAATGTCCCTTGAGGTCAGATGACTGTAGGTGCAAGGCTTTAGCAATCTCTTCAAGCTTAGGTTCCTTTTCTGTACCGTTGAAGGGTAGCTGATCAAGGATAGGGATCTTCAGGAGCCGGGAGAACTCCTCCAATGTAGGTACCAACTGATAGTCCAAGAAGGTGAAACAGTGATGCAGAGGATCAAAGAACTGGAACAGGACCTTTATCATATCTTCCTCAATGTTGGTGTTGACCAAGCTGATGAGGCTTCCATGCCTTTCACTGAATGAAGAGTTCTCGGGAATCCTGGATATAAGCTCCTTAAGCTGAGGAGGGATCCTTACAAGACTGATTTGAATTGTCTTTCTACGAACAGTTTCCATGTCCTACAAAACAAGAACAAAGATGAAAATTCGAACCCCTGAAATGGTTAGTTAATGCATATGATGCTGGATGATGTCATGATGCTATGATTAAACACACCACAGATATGTACAAAGACAAACATGTAAGGCACACAAGGCACACAAGACAAGCCCTTAAGGTTTAAGGCCAGCATGGGGTCTGGGTAGTACCCTCTTGAAGTTGGTGGGTTCAACCTGTCCTAATCAAAGTAACCGGGTTCTAAGGTTCCCAATATCACGGGATTGCTTTCATTGTTCATCGTTTCGATTTAGACACTGAACTGGCGACCAAAATATTCCAGGAAAGCAACCCTCAATTGAGTGTAGTATCGAGTATCAACCAACCTCGGACTGCACCAAAGTCAGTTATCTCACTACCCTAAAGAGGCCAAGTTTGTTCAATTAAGGTTCCTAAGGTCTGTTGATGCTTCACGACACCACGCGGAGGCCCCGTACTCTCCTTGACTGAACTCAAGGGTTACCGGTACACACCAAAGTGCCACATCAACGTAGCAGACTGTTTCAACCATGTCGGTATACCCCGCACAGTTCCCTCACAGCCTTGTTGCTACTTTCTAAGAAGGTGGTATCCCCAGATCCGGGTTAGGATCTATAGAACTCCCAAGCAACCCACAATAATAAAGCAAGCAAAGAAGACAATTGAAAACACAGTGATCTTAGTCCTAAGGTACACCTCACTTTATAAAGATGTCCCCAGCAGAGTCGCCAGTTCTGTGATCGGTGGATCTGGAACTGACTGTTTAACGCTGGCTCGCGAAATGTCGCGGAAGCAAGAGTCGCCACCGTCTTTTATTTTCTCCAAATGGAAAGGACAAAAGCACAGAAAAATTCCTTAAAGAGATTGCTCTCGGTTCGGGAGGTAGATTATAGAAAGGGAAGGTGTTAGCACCCTTTCTATCCATGGTTATCCATGGGCTCTTAGATACTTGCTCACTTGTGTTTTCAAAAGATTTGTTTGCTTTTCAATTGTGGGTTTTAAAAAGTTTCTTTGAAAATTTCAGTTCGACTCTTGTGTCAGAGTGTTTGAAAAATTGTTTTGAAAGCTTTTGAAAAGTGTCGGTGCGAAAAGATTTTTGTTTGTTTTGAAGAGAGCAAGTATCTACGAGAACCTACCTACCCTAAGGAATTCGTCTGTGTAAATGTCCTTTAAAGTAATGCCATCCCACCATTGAGAGGTAGGTAGCACCACCGTTGGAGGTGTTCGGGTCAATTCGAGTTTGTAGGGACATGGTGATCACCGGAGCAATGGGAAGACACCTTAAAAGCTACCCTCATGCCAGGTTCCCGGATCATGAGGACTTACTAAGACATCCTCTACTCGACGATCACCTTTCGAGGCAAGGCAACAGCGAGGCGTACCCTAGGGGTGATGTGTGCGAATCGTGTGTCGTTTTCATTGATATTTGTCTTGTCATGTTTATTGGTGTTCTACGCTTGATTTTATTTTTGAGGCCATTCATTCTTGCATGCTTATTTAACAGTTAATATTTGCGGGAAAATAAATCTAAACTATTACAAATGGCGCGGGTCCACATCGCCAAAATTAAACCGGACCCGATTTGACGGAAAGTAAAGAAAGCAAATAAAAGTGCGAAAAGTAAATGTTACAACGCTTTGGGAGAGATACATAATGAAATAAGGGAAATGCGCGAAATAAAACAATTAAACAATATGGGCGTTGGACCCTTTTTTAAAAATTAAATTAATAAGGAATTAAAATTAAAAATGTTTTTGGTATTTTATGTTTTTTAGATTTAATAGAAAAAAGAATTAATTAAAATAAAATGAAATGCAAACCCTAATTCTAATTATTTTTTAGTTATTAAGAAAATATTGAAAATTTTAACTAAATGAAACCCTAATTTTTGTGTACAATTTAATCATGAAAATAAATAAATAATAATATTATGACAAAAAGGAAAAATTAAAAGGAATGAAAATTGTCAATTAACCTAATTCTACCTTTTTTATATTTATTATGAAAAGAATTAAAATTGCAAAAATCCTAATTAAAACTAAATTCATTACATGTTAATTTATTTACAAGAAAATATCAAAATAAATAATCGTTATATTTTTTTATCTTTTTCTGAGTTTTAAGGTATTTTTTGTATTTGGTAAATAATTAATTGAATTAAAACAAATAAAGAAAATAAAATCATAATTGAAAATAAAATAAATAATAAAAAAAATATAGAGAAGCAAACCAGGGGGGGTTCAGTCCCAATTGTGAGGTATATGCCTTAGAATGCTGGCCCATTAAGCTTTGGTCCATTTGACCTTTTCAGTTCGTGTGTCAGCGCGTTGACCTGGGCGTAGCATGCTCTTTGAATCCCTGCCCTTGATTTGAATTCATGAGACGCGTGTATGCTTAGATTATGGGGATGTATGGTGCACTCCAATGATGAACCTGCATGTGAATGTGAACAAGAAAATAATATTGAAATTATTGAAGACTTGGGGATCGAACCCAGGTCTTGTGCATTGCCCATACGTTCGCTTGCCATCTGTGCCACTTAACCAATTTGTTATATAATAAGCAAAGAAATATTATAAAAGAAAAACAAGATTAGTGCTGGAAAACGCGCGAATTTTTAAACCAACGAATCATAGCTTGCCACGCTTCATCGTCTTCATCGCCCCTGTAAACAAAACACAAAGGCAACGTTTTTCATGCGTTTCATTAGGTGGGCTACTGGAAAATAACGATTAGGTCCTCATTGAATATAAATTAGGCGCGACAATTGGTTCTTCTTCGTCTCCATACGCTGAATCCAACCATGGTACTGTGGTGATCTAATTTCACTTGGTCTGAAAACCCCTAATTTAAAAACCTGCAAACCCTAGAAAGCTAACATGGTGAAATCGCGTGTATGGCATAAAAATGCAATTAAAGGCATTGGTTAGCATCAGAACATTATGAGGAACAAGAATCCATGAATCAAATGTTAAAAAAATGCTTAAAATATGAAACACGATGATCAATTTTTTCCTATACAGTTCATGTTTATTCTACCAATTCTTGGCGTGGTGATGGATGGTTCTGGTTGGAATTTGTTCAGTAAGCCTTGAGGATGCTATTGGAAAAGGAATTAGGCCTTGAGTCCACCTCTATCAATGATTTCAGTTTTGCTTTTTATGGAGAAAACTTCAAGTTTGTCTATGGTCTTTGAGCGCAGCATTCAGTGTCCTGTGATTAGGGTTAGACTCAGTACTTATGAGGGAAGGGAATTAAGTCATTAGCTGGCCTTGATCCATGCCCATGAGAGAACTAGTCTTAGGTTTTTCACCATTAACAAACTTTCCCTTTTTTAAGCAAAACCAAGACTTGGTGTACAACATAACCCTAGCATGAGTTTGTGAGCTGGCACATGATATATGGAAGCTATTCCAATTCAAATGACACTATTCCATTGATTTTTAAATTTTATTTGAATTATTAAAGATTTAAAATGAATTAAATTAATAAAAATTAAATAAAATAGAAAAATCAATGTTTGATCTTGAAATTAATCATGGGACACGTGTGTGGCATGACAAGGCTGAATCAAGTGGAAGAAAGTGGGCCCTTTTGTCAAAAATTGAAGTTTCAAGGATAGTTGACTTTTGCCATTTCACAAAAATTTCCCAACTTCTCCAATGCATAACTTGCTCAATTTTTAAGCTTTTCTCATGTTCTTGGACATTTTGGAAAGGTCTTTGAGTCCTTTAACCAATGCCTTTGGTCCCATGTCATTTTGATTTTCCAATCTCAAGTTATGGCCTTTGACTTAAAGTCCCTTTTTGTTGACTTTTGAAAATGACCTATAATGTTGAAATTGATAACTTTTTGTGAGAGCATTTCTTGGACTTGAAGTATGAAGATGAGTTGTAGGAAATGTCTTTCTCTTCAAAATGAGCTTTGGATGGAATTTTTCTGATAATCCATGTGAAAGTTATGCCCTGGTCAATTTCAGTTGACTTTTTCAGCTGTCCAAATAAGGAAACTTTTGCATCTTGATGATTTTCTGAGCCAAATTTTGAGAATCATGATCAAGCATTGATCAAATGATGTTTGTGGCTTCAAAATGATATGTTGACAAAAAATTTGAACTTTTGACTGCCAAATGACCATTTTGCCCCTACAGTTGACTGTAGTGCAATTTAGGGTTTTGACTGTGCAATTTTGAGCTGAATGCCTTGAAACTTGATATGAGGATGCTTGACCATATTTTTAGGCATGTGAGACTTGATTGGGCCTTTGAAAACTACCTTTTCTTGGTCAGAACACAAACCCTAGTTTTGACTGTATAGGAGACAGTTGGACTGTGCAACCCTTGGGGGAGTTTTATGACTTGGCTTAGCAATTTCTTGAAGAATATGGGAGGGCAAAATTTGGGGTACAACACCTGTTAACAAAGCCATCAAGAGGGCACTCAAAAAACATGTCCAGGTCCACTGAACATGAGAAAATGGCATGTTTCCCTTGCAAATATAGAAATAATTAAATGCTGATTGTGGATTTAATTCCTGAGTTAAAGGCCAGATTCTTGCCTTTTCTGTTCCTAAAGAGTTGATTCGACCAGAGTGATTCTGTGCAACTCAAGACCATTCGAAGAAGCATTCAGAAGGCCCATTCGAAGGGTACATAAGAAGTCCATTCGAAGGAGGCAAATCAAGACCAATTGAAGAGCCGGGCCTGAGGGCATTCGAAATTCAAAAGTGTCCAGGTTCATTCAAGAGACATGAATATTTCAAAAAAGGAAATTATTTAATGTGTCTGATTCTTGTCTCATGGCTTTAAAGGCCTGTTTAATGGCTGTCTCTTGCCGTTACTGCACCCTCACACCCCTATAAATACAGTGGCCAACATACATATCCAGGACACACGAAAATTATACACGAAAAAACATAAAAACTCTGCAGGAAAACATAACAGAAAAAGGAGAAACAAGGAGGACTTGGAGATACACTGCCAAAGGTCATCAGCATTTTCAGAAGTGATCCAAGCCAAAGCAGTCCTTCAGATCAAAAGTGCCTACATCCAGGAAGTGCCCAGATCGAAGGTGCCTACATCCAGGAAGCGCCCAAATTAAAAATCCAATCTGCTGGTAAGAAAGGGTAAACTATCCAATCTCATATTTGCATAATACATCTATACTGGTTGTTACCTTAGATTTTCTATCTTAGACAGGATCCAGAGGCCTGAGTTTTGCACCCAGGCCATGTCCATCGTTTGCTAATATTTGCTGCAGACATAGCCTGAAGGGACCCAACAAGCGCAGGATCGAAGGGCCTGGGGTTCAATACCCAGGCCCTGTGTTTTATTTCGCTAACATACTTTTACAGGTATAACATCCCAGATCGAAGGAGACACCTTCTCTGGATCGAACCCATTAGCATGCTGGATCGAAGGAGGCATCTCATTCCTGGATCGAAAGCCATGACCTCCATGATCAAAAGACAATCCTCTTCCCTGGATCGAAGGCTACTCACGCCTTAATGTCTGGCCCAATCGAAGGGCCTGGGATCCCCCTTGTATTTTATTTTTGTTTTCATTGACATCTTTTTATATTTTTAATTAACATTAAAATAAAATCAAAAACACAAAAACATTAGGCTAGTTTTTCCTATTAAATTAATTTTGTTAATCAATTTTTTAATTATCTTAACGTTTTTTTCAAAACTAAAATTAAGTAGATTTAGATCATTTTCTCAAAATAAAATAAAACAACAAAAAGATTTTATTCTTAGGATTTTTAGAAGTTATGTTCAGATTCGTGCGCGTTTATTTTATTGTAATTGCCTACTGGGATGTAATAGCTTAACTAAGACTTTTACTTTACTGCTTTTATTTCCCCAATTTTTGAACATGTAAATAATCCCCCTCCCCGAAACCTTGTAATAGCGTAGGATTTACAATTCCCGCACTTTAAATTCCTGTACATATATTAACTGTTTAGATGTATGCTAACTAGGATTGCATGACAAGATTAACCTTTAACTTAAAACCAACAGTAGCTCACCATGACATGCAAAGATAACATAACTGAAAATTGACACACTTGCACATGCCACTCCTAGGGTACACCTCACTTGGTTGCCTCGAACGTGGTCATTAAGTATAGGATGTTTTAGAGGTCGTCCTTTTGTCCCAAGATCATAAGTTGCCTCGAAACGGTTGCCTCGGAAAAATGATCTAAGACATTAGGGTTACCGCTAAGGTGTCCTAACGTTGCTTTAGTGACCACACGTCCCTTAAATCGAATTGACCCGAAAACTCCAACGATGGTGCTACCTACTCCTCAATAGTGGGATAGCACCGTCTAAAGGACATTTGCACAGTTTAATTCCTTTTTGAGTAGGTAGAGGTTCTTAAGTACTTGCTCCTTTTAAAAACAAAACTTTCCGCACTTACACTCTCTTCAAAAACAAAACTCTTTTTCAAAACACACAAACACAAAGAAAAGCAAACTTTTGAAAACATAGTGAGCAAGTACCTAAGAGCCCGTGGATAACCACGGATAGAAAGGGTGCTAACACCTTCCCTTTCTATAATATACCTCCCGAACCCGAGAAACAATCTCGAAAAGGAATTTTTCTGTGCTTTTATCCTTTCCTTGTTGGATAAAATAAAAGACGGTGGCGACTCTTGCTTACCGCGACACTTTGCGAAAACAAACACAAACGTGAACCAGCATTCCAAAACAGTCAGTTCTCATTCCCATCGATCACAGAACTGGCGACTCTGCTGGGGATTCATAAGTGAGGTGTACCTTAGGATTAGATCACTCGTGTTTTCAATTGTATGCTTTGTATGCTTTTAATTTTGTGGGCTTGTATTGGAGTTCTATAGATCCTAACCCGGATCTGGGGTACCCTTTTTAGGTAAGTAGCAATAAACTGTGAGGGATCTGTCCGGCATAGACCGACACGGATGAAGCAGTAGCTACGTTGGTGTGGCACCTTAGTCTGCACCAATATCCCTTGTGTTGGAACGAGGAGAATATGGGTCTTCTAAGGAGTCATTAAGCACCAACTGACCTTAGAACCTTAAATTGACCAACTTGGCCATAGAACAGTAGCAGTATGCTACACTCATTGAGACTAAACTCTCGCGATGATTCTGGCCGCAAGAAAAGGTTTCTAAACTAGAATTATGACCGATTGAGGGTAGTCAATGATATTGAGATCCTCTAGAACCCGATTACTATTTTTAGGGCAGGTTTAAACCAACTAAACTGAAAGAGGGTAATGCCTAAACTCCATGCCAGCCTAAACTTAAGGCTATTTGTGTGACTTGTGTGCCTTCAAACTTGAACTACTTGCACATTCTTGTTATCTGACAACCTGAGTTCCTTGCAGGTTTTGTTTACAGTCCTTATCCAATAATTTGGACTTATTGCAGGGTTTACTTACATCACCTCACGCATTTGCTTAAACGCATAGCATACACATCATAACATCATGTCTTAACATTTCCTTAACCATTTCAAGGATCTCAAGGGTCTGTGATGCAGGTTATGGTAAATCAAAAGTCTAGCAAGGGGCAAAGGGGATTTATTTTCCTCTAGCCAAGGTGGTCTAGAAATCCAAGCACGATAACTTGAGTCAGGGGCTATGACCCACTCGATATGGTGAGCTTGACTCTTGAAGAAGGACTCTCAGCAACATGAAGTTCCTTCAATCAAGCTACCAGATTCAGATTCTAACAGTTTCTTATTTACCCCGCGAGATCCTTGAAAACATTGCATACATATATCATACATATCATTGCATAACAGGTCTCCCAGTACAGGTCTCTCATGTTCTCACTGTTTATTTCAGCAATGGCTTTCCAACCAAACAACCAAGATCTCCGGGCTCAAAACGCCCAACTTCAAGAAATGTTCTTGAACCTATCCCAGGGGCAAGAAGAAATAAAAGCTCTCCTCACAAGGGGCTTGGTCCTAGGGAATCCAGGAGGCATCAGGAATGATCAGTTGGAAGGGCTACAAATTGAGTTGGCAACAATGAAGATCCAAATGATGGGACAGCTGATGGACCAGATGGCTCTCATTCAAGACTTAGCTCAAAGACAAGAAGAGCTCAGGGTCCTCGTCAACAAGCTGCTTCAAAATAACCAAGTGGGGAAAACAACTAGGGTTGAAGATCAAGTCACCATTCAACCACCTTTGGGGCAAGAAGACAAGGGAAAAGCTCCTCAGCTTGCTTCAGGGTCACAAGCCCATCATCAACCTCGCCAGCATCAACAGGGTAATCGTCATAAGCGAAATACGTCTGGAAGACATTTCTGAGACTGATGTACCATCATCTCTCATACTGAAACACTTGTTGGAGGTTAATCTGATTACTTTAAAGGATCCTCTCTGGAATCCCAACACCTCTGCTCCTACCTATCATCCCAATGAAAGATGTGCATACCACTCTGACAGTCCGGGACATGACACCGACGACTGTTGGACTCTGAAGAACAAGATCCAAGACTTGATTGACGCAAAGGAGATTGAGTTCATGCCGGATGGTGAGATGAAAATCTTCCGCTGAGAATTCCCCATCTGAGATGACTAGTTCAAACTAAGCACTTTTGTTCATTTGAATTCTGAAATATTATTTTTGTTTGCTTATTTAAACAATTATTATCATGTCGAACTCTTTTATTTCATTAATGCATTACATGTGTCTGTTTTGAATTAATTGTTTTCACTATGCTTAAATTGCTTCATATTTCCTTTTTGTGATGTTCAACTCTCGATTAAAAAAATCTAAGCCTTTAGAGGGAGGATGACGAAATAATGCCATAATCTCATACAGCATGCTTTTGGACAGACCTTGCTGACGATGTACAGGCGTTTCGTTCCAATCCTAAACACTGGAGTTATAAGGAAGATAATCCCTAGTCAACCCCTTCGAGCCAAAGAAGTAGGAGTTTTTTGTTTTAAACACAAATTGAAACCTTTAATTTAAACCTGGGGCAGGGTAGTCTCTCAGTTAATTCAAAAAGATGCACATTGAGGTCGCAAAACTCTCAGTTCATAATACAACGAACGACATCAAAAGCATTCCTCTGGAATCAAAAGACAGTGGTGGTTCCTTATCTCATAGGCAGTCAATCTCTCAAAAGAGAAAAGCCCACTGAGCCAAAACCTATAAAGGAGGCTTAAGAAAGCTGGGGAATCCCGCTGACTGTAATCTCGAAAACAGGAACAGTCAGGCAAAAGTTAGGGATAACAAATCAAAAGAACGAGGTCGCTACAACATGAAATTTTTTGCAAAAATGACTGCCTTCCAAAATCCAACTTGTGTGAACCATCACCAAAATGTTGTTCCTAATTCGAATAGAGTTCGACGCACAATTAACTGAGTTTAGGATTGAAGAACATCACGAAGAGCGGGCGGGTACAAATATACTTTGAGCCTTTATCCTTTGTTTCTTAAACCGTGAACCAGGCCACGTTACAACCCTTAAAAGTCCTAGCTGAAGCACGGGTTCATTCGAAAGCATACTGTTACGAAAGGTATCCTGACTCCTGTAGGGCTTGCTGTAAATCCTGAGTTGACATCACATTTTACAAAAATTCGCTTGTTTTATTGAAAACTGCATTTTCAAAGAACTTTAAAACAGACATAAGCTTTGCATTCTTAAAATAACATTGTTTGCATATGACTATTTGTTCAAATAGCAGAGAAATTCGCACGACGAATATCTAGTGAACAAAAACCTTTTCAATAAAAAGGGTCATCTCAAGTGGAAGAAACACTTCCAACCAAGGGGCATACATGATCATTTTCCATCATCTGGGGAAGTCAAGTCAAGATTCAAGGAGTCTCTCAAAGATGCCAATTAGCCAGGGGCAGATCTCCATCTAAATCACTTGGGGCATTGGACATGAATGCCAGCAACGAATCTTGCAGGATCAAACGAAGATCTCCTGGTAGTATGGCAACACAACACTACCGACAGTGACACCTCTCTACATCCTGAGAGCATGGACATAGTAAAAAAAAAATACCGCGCATGAACAAAGACCCGCTAGGTTGACACACCTAGGCAAAAATAAGGGCATCCCGTCGAACCAAAAAGGTTCGGGCAAAAATAAGGGATAAAAATGAAAAAATCTGTACACCCGGCAAGTCGAAAACCTGAAAAGGCGGCTTGGGCAAAAAAGGGTATCCCGATGGACTGAAAACCCGAAAGGGCGGTCCAGGAAAAAATTAGGGATTAAAGCATACGACTATGTCCCGTCATTTCGTCATTTGCCTACCATAAGAAGATTTGTCATTTCAATTGGCAATTACCAAAGCACCTCATAGGTTGGAATAATACTCGATCCACAAGGCCTCCGCATGCACCTTCTCCCACAAATACAGGTGCAGAAAAGTCTCAATGCAAAGTCATGGTCATATCCTCATTCCGCGTCCCAGTAACATCTACACTCCCCACAGAGTAAGAAAAGGACAGTGGTATTAATTCTCCGCAGCAGAGGCTCGCAACCACGAATGGGTCGACAAAATTCTCCCCAAGAAGAGTTTATCTATCACCAACACTGGAAGGTTATCCCCAGCGGAGTCTGAAAGATTATCCCCAGTAGAATCTAAAAGTGAAGTCGCCATTGGAAAACCATCCCCGGCGGAGTTCATTCCTTTCACAGACAGAAATTTAATCCCCAACAGGGTTCACTGTCACCAGCAACAGTAATTCATCCCTAGCTGAGTTGTATTTCTCCTAAATGCAACCCTACACTGGTTCCCTCTCTTTCCAAGATGAAGTTTTACACAGACTCATCATCAAGAAACCCTATACAGGTTCCCTCTTTCAGATGCAGTTTTACACGGACTCATCATCAGGCAACCCTACACAGGTTCCTTCTCAGGAAATTTCAGATACAGTTTTACACAGACTCATCATCAAGAAACTCTACACAGGTTCCCTCTTTCCAAGATGCAGTTTTACACGGACTCATCATTAGGAAACCCTACACAGGTTCCTCCATTCCAGATGAAGTTTTACACGGACTCATCATCAGGCAACCCTACACAGGTTCCTCCATTCCAGATGAAGTTTTACATGGACTCACCATGAAGCAACCTATTCCAGATTCCTTCTAGAGACAGTTCAGATACGACCCAGATATGGCTGACATTCTGATACTTATTCCAGATTCCTTCTAGAAACAGTTCAGATGCGACCCAGATATGGCCGACATTCTGATACTTATTCCAGATTCCTTCTAGAGACAGTTCAGATGCGACCCAGATATGGCTGACATTCTGATACTTATTCCAGATTCCTTCTAGAAACAGTTCAGATGTGACCCAGATATGACTGACATTCTGATACTTATTCCAAATCCCTTCTAGAGACAGTTCAGATGCGACCCAGATATGGCTGACATTCTGATACTTATTCCAGATTCCTTATAGAAATAGTTCAGATGCGACCCAGATATGGCTGACATTCTGATACTTATTCCAGATTCCTTCTAGAAACAGTTCAGATGCGATCCCGATACGGATGACATTCTGATACTTATTCCAGATTCATTCAAATTACAGTCCAGATACGATCCAGATTCGGATGTCATTCTGTCACTCATTCAAATACCTTTCAGATACGCTCCAGATGCAGACGCAATTCTGACAATCATCTAGACTCAACTCTATTCTCCAGCAGCTCCGGGATTCATTTTCCCCAGCTAAAACATTACATTTCCATACATCATGATACATGCATAAACGCATCATACCACACAATCTCATTTATGTTGAGAACATCATTGCTTGATCCATATCATGCATTGCATATGACTGACCTTTACCTTTCAGGAAGGATGCAGTTAAATTCTCAGCCATATCAAAAGGGCTTCTCTGGTCCAGTTAAATCAATTCCTAAAGATTTTTCTGATGCCGATCCAGTTGAAGATATTCCAAGACCTTGTCTGGTCCAGTTAAATCGATTCCTAAAGATTTTTCTGATGCCGATCCAGTCAAAGGCCTTCTCTGGTCCAGTTAAATTGATTCCTAAAGATTTTTCTGATGCCGATCCAGTTGAAGATATTTCAAGACCTTGTCTGGTCCAGTTAAATCGATTCCTAAAGATTTTTCTGATGCCGATCCAGTCAAAGGCCTTCTCTGGTCCAGTTAAATCGATTCCTAAAGATTTTTCTGATGCCGATCCAGTTGAAGATATTCCAAGACCTTGTCTGGTCCAGTTAAATCGATTCCTAAAGATTTTTCTGATGCCGATCCAGTCAAAGGCCTTCTCTGGTCCAGTTAAATTGATTCCTAAAGATTTTTCTGATGCCGATCCAGTTGAAGATATTCTAAGAGCTTGTCTGGTCCAGTTAAATTGATTCCTAAAGATTTTTCTGATGCTGATCCAGTCAAAGGCCTTCTCTGGTCCAGTTAAATCGATTCCTAAAGATTTTTCTGATGCCGATCCAGTTGAAGATATTCCAAGACCTTTTCAAGTCCCAGTTTAATACCTGTAGCAAGCCAGGAAAACTATCTGTGGACGACTGATTGTAGATTAATACCTGTAACAAGCCAGGAAAATTATCTACATGAAGATATCGAAGATTAATACTTGGAACCAGACATGACAAGTTCTATAACCTCAGCGATATACTCCCGGTGGGCACGAGACAGTTCCTATATCTTGATAAAGATATTTCCTCCGTCATAGTGTGGACGAGTTCTATAACCTCAGCGGTATACTCCCGGTGGGCACGAGACAGTTCCTAGATCTTGATGAAGATGTTTCCCTACGTCATAGTGTGGACGGGTACTATAACCTCAACGGTATACTCCATTGAGCACGAGTCAGTTCCTAGATATTGATGTTTTCCTCCGTCATAGTGTGGACGAGTTCTATAACCTCAACGGTATACTCCCGGTGAGCACGAGACAGTTCCTAGATCTCGATGAAGATGTTTCCCTACGTCATAGTGTGGACGAGTACTATAACCTCAACGGTATACTCCATTGAGCACGAGTCAGTTCCTAGATCTTGATGTTTTCCTCCGTCATAGTGTGGACGAGTTCTATAACCTCAACGGTATACTCCCGGTGAGCACGAGACAGTTCCTAGATCTTGATGAAGATGTTTCCCTATGTCATAGTGTGGACGAGTACTATAACCTCAACGATATACTCCTTTGAGCACGAGTCAGTTCCTAGATCTTGATGTTTTCCTCCGTCATAGTGTGGACAAGTTCTATAACCTCAGCGGTATACTCCCGGTGGGCACGAGACAGTTCCTAGATCTTGATGAAGATGTTTCCCCCCAATTGAATTATGAACAGGTTCTTAAAACTCAGCTGAAGCATTCTCTCAGCTGAAGTACAGGCAGATTCCTAAATCTCAACAAGGTTAGACTTCCCCAGCAGAATCTTCTACAACAACAGGTATGCAAGTTCTCGCTAAGGAATCTCTTATGCGATCGACACTCCTGCAGATGGCATCTATAAGCCCATCCTCCTACCAACAATCTCCAAATGGCATCTGTAAGCCCATTCCCGACATCACAATGCTGATACTACACCATGCGAGTGCAAATTTTCTGGGCACTCTAGTGTTCAATTATCTTCCACCTTCGGATCACGAAAGGCTCGAAAGCCAATCTATATCCTCAGGTTTAAGAAAATTGAACATGGGCAACTGTTGTACCCCAAAATTTTCCCTCTCATGTTTTCCAAAGTCTCCCCCCTGCATGGTTGATCACAAACCCTTGCCTAAGGAAAAAGAAAATTTTTGAGTGGTGCTTTAAGTACCTTTCGATTGGCATTCTGAAAGACCCCTCGATTGGTATTCTGAAGGAGCATTTCGATTGGCATGGACAAGCACTTCGATTGGCATTATGTCAAAGCATTTCGATTGGCATTCTGAAAGACCCTTCAATTGGTATTCTGAAGGAGCATTTCGATTGGCATTATGGACAAGCACTTCGATTAGCATTGTGTCAAGGCAGCTTCGACAGGCATGTGAACCATGTCCTTCGATTAGCATGAACAACACCTTTCGATTGGCCTGTTAACAAAGCCTTTCGATTGGCCTATTAACAAAGCCATCAAGAGGGCACTCAAAAAACATGTCCAGGTCCACTGAACATGAGAAAATGGCATGTTTCCCTTGCAAATATAGAAATAATTAAATGCTGATTGTGGATTTAATTCCTGAGTTAAAGGCCAGATTCTTTCCTTTTCTGTTCCTAAAGAGCTGATTCGACCAGAGTGATTCTGTCCAACTCAAGACCATTCGAAGAAGCATTAAGAAGGCCCATTCGAAGGGTACATAAGAAGTCCATTCGAAGGAGGCAAATCAAGACCAATCAAAGAGCAGGGCCTGAGGGCATTCGAAATTCAAAAGTGTCCAGGTTCATTCAAGAGACATGAATATTTCAAAAAAGGAAATTATTTAATGTGTCTGATTCTTGTCTCATGGCTTTAAAGGCCTGTTTAATGGCTGTCTCTTGCCGTTACTGCACCCTCACACCCCTATAAATACAGAGGCCAGCATACATATCCAGGACACACGAAAATTATACACGAAAAAACACAAAAACTCTGCAGGAAAACAGAACAGAAAAAGGAGAAACAATGAGGACTTAGAGATACACTGCCAAAGGTCATCAGCATTTTCAAAAGTGATCCAAGCCAAAGCAGTCCTTCAGATCAAAAGTGCCTACATCCAGGAAGTGCCCAGATCGAAGGTGCCTACATCCAGGAAGCGCCCAAATTAAAAATCCAATCTGCTGGTAAGAAAGGGTAAACTATCCAATCTCATATTTGCATAATACATCCATACTGGTTGTTACCTTAGATTTTCTATCTTAGACAGGATCCAGAGGCCTGGGTTTGGCACCCAGGCCATGTCCATCGTTTGCTAATATTTGCTGCAGACATAGCCTGAAGGGACCCAACAAGCGTAGAATCGAAGGGCCTGGGGTTCAATACCCAGGCCCTGTGTTTTATTTCGCTAACATAATTTTGCAGGTATAACATCCCAGATCAAAGGAGACACCTTCTCTAGATCGAACCCATTAGCATGCTGGATCGAAGGAGGCATCTCATTCCTGGATCGAAAGCCATGACCTCCATGGTCAAAAGACAATCCTCTTCCCTGGATCGAAGGCTACTCACGCCTTACTGTCTGGCCCAATCGAAAGGACCATGACCCTCTCTGGATCGAAGCTTCCATTCCCTCCCTGGGTCGAAACTCCTTTTTTCCCCTGGATCGAAGGATCCCTCTTGTATTTTATTTTTGTTTTCATTGACATCTTTTTATCTTTTTAATTAACATTAAAATAAAATCAAAAACACAAAAACATTAGGCTAGTTTTTCCTATTAAATTAATTTTGTTAATCAATCTTTTAATTATCTTAACGTTTTTTCCAAAACTAAAATTAAGTAGATTTAGATCATTTTCTCAAAATAAAATTAAACAACAAAAAGATTTTATTCTTAGGATTTTTAGAAGTTATGTTCAGATTCGTGCGCGTTTATTTTATTGTAATTGCCTACTGGGATGTAATAGCTTAACTAAGACTTTTACTTTACTGCTTTTATTTCCCCAATTTTTGGACATGTAAATAATCCCCCTCCCCGAAACCTTGTAATAGCGTAGGATTTACAATTCCCGCACTTTAAATTCCTGTACATATATTAATTGTTTAGATGTATGCTAACTAGGATTGCATGACAAGATTAACCTTTAACTTAAAACCAACAGTAGCTCACCATGACATGCAAAGATAACATAACTGAAAATTGACACACTTGCACATGCCACTCCTAGGGTACACCTCACTTGGTTTCCTCGAACGTGGTCATTAAGTATATGATGTTTTAGAGGTCGTCCTTTTGTCCCAAGATCATAAGTTGCCTCGAAACGGTTGCCTCGGAAAAATGATCTAAGACATTAGGGTTACCGCTAAGGCGTCCTAACGTTGCTTTATTGACCACACGTCCCTTAAATCGAATTGACCCGAAAACTCCAACGACGGTGCTACCTACTCCTCAATAGTGGGATAGCATTGTCTAAAGGACATTTGCACAGTTTAATTCCTTTTTGAGTAGGTAGAGGTTCTTAAGTACTTGCTCCTTTTAAAAACAAAACTTTTCGCACTTACACTCTCTTCAAAAACAAAACTCTTTTTCAAAACCCACAAACACAAAGAAAAGCAAACTTTTGAAAACATAGTGAGCAAGTACCTAAGAGCTCGTGGATAACCACAGATAGAAAGGGTGCTAACACCTTCCCTTTCTATAATCTACCTCCCGAACCCGAGAAACAATCTCGAAAAGGAATTTTTCTATGCTTTTATCCTTTCCTTGTTGGATAAAATAAAAGACGGTGGCGACTCTTGCTTACCGCGACACTTTGTGAAAACAAATGCAAACGCAAACCAGCATTCCAAAATAGTCAGTTCTCATTCCCACCGATCACAAGCACCTTTCAAACCCAACTCTGGATCCTTCGACGCAGTCTTCTTTAGTATATTTCCATAATTCTTCGACACAAGTGGAAAATAGGACTTTGAAAGGACAATGATCAAATCTGTGGAACCTGCTACGTGATCTTACTTTACAAACCTTAATGCTTGTATTTCACTCCATAATTAATTGCTTACATTTTGGATTAAGCTATTGTCCAGGTGATTAAGCCTTTGTCCAGAAGTTTTTGTATAAAGGTGAACTTGCTAAGTACAAATCCTGTCCCAAGCCCATGCTTTGCTTAAATCCTATTTGTACTTCACCATAAGTCAGGAAAGTCAGCCCCTTTTAACCAACAACTTCAGTACTTCACCTTGGGATCTCAAAAAAAAAAACAGACATAGCTTAATATTCACGTTTCAGCCAAACCACATCTTTGTTTAAACTCCCACACCTTTTCTCTATAAATAGAAGAAATGTTGACAAAGAAAAGGGCCAGATTTTTGCTAAGAAAGAAAAATCATAAAAATTCCCAAGCACTCAAACTCTCCCATATTCTCAAATTCCCATATTCTCAAACTCTCCAACATTCTCAAACCTTCAAAAAACTCTAAGATTTTCTCATAAAAAGTCCTAGTAGTGTACCTTTCAATTTACTTCCCCTAGACTGAAGAAACCTTCGATTCACCCACCACCATCATATACTCTCTCTCGATTCAGTGACTGCCCAAACCAAGCAGTAACAGAACTAGCTTCAGGAAGATCCCAGCGAAGCTCCTTCCACTATCATAAAAAGGTCACATGCAGCTCTTGCAACTAAACACTTCAAGAGGTAAGTTCTCTCTAACTTGGAACTCGTTCATTTAAACATCATATACACCTGCCAATAAAGAAAAATGTAGATATCTCTAGACCATGTTTTAGCATTCGATTCTGACTACCCATATGCTGAAAACTCAACCTTAGTTAGTTATACTTTGGACTTTGAGACCCATTTTTTTTTGTGCTAACCCCTGGACTGTAGTTATATTTGGATGTTGCATTTTAAGAACTTGAGACATGTTTATTATATCCTTCGACTGGCTAGCTGCACAAGCCTTTGGAATCATAATTTGAAGGCCTAATATGCTCACAAAGAGTCAACAAGGAGCCTGTGGAAAAGTCATAACCTTGTTGTTTCCAGGCTCAGTCGAAGCACATTCCCTCACTGCTTTCAACTTCCAGTCGAAGAAGGCAACGAGGTAGAACCAGAAGGCTTCGCCATACACTGACTTCCAGGCCAGTCGAAGACCATGACTTCCCTGGTGCTAGCCCTAATCGAAGGAGGCAAACAGAATGCAGGTCGAAGGGTGCTACTGCCTGGGTCGAAGAACTCATCTTCCTTTCTTTTATTTTGTTTTTGCCTTTACATTTTCTTGCCTTCCGATATGGTTGTAATAGTGTAGGATATTTATTTCTTGCATTTTTATTGCTTTATACAAATGTTAGTAAAATAGGGAATGTATGGCAAGATAAAAACAACAAAATAGATAACCCTTAATCAAGACAAAAAACACATGCAAATAACACACTATTCACACATGCACCCTTAGGGTTTCTCCATTTGGTTTCCTTGTACAAAAATAGCCATGTTACGCATGCAAAGTATCTTGGTAAAACAAACAAAATCAAAAGATCATAGTCCCTCGATGACGCTATTCAAAAGTTTCCTAAACAAAATGATCTTGGTCCCTCAAAAAATGCTAATATACTTGGCAACATTGCTATCATGTTTATACGATGACCCACGCCCGTCCCGTTTACATCCAAAGATAGGTTTGCTTACCAAATCAATGGTAAGTCAACAATGTAAAAGGAATAAAAATGCACAAGAAAGACATTTGAGTAGGTAGATAGCTTCTAAGTTACTTGCTCCATTTCAAAACAATCCTTTCTATTATCAAAAATAAACACACACATATTTCAAAACATCTTACAAAACATTGAAAACATTTTCAAAAAGACAAACATCTTTGTATACATTCTTACGAACGAGAATCATTACAAAGATTGCCTAAACGAATCGCCTCTTTTCAAAATACTTTCAAAATCACACCAAACACCATTTCAAACAAAACAAAGCAAGTGATCTAAACAAGTAACTAAGAGCCCATGGAAAACAATGGATGAAAAGGGTGCTAGCACCTTCCCTTTTCATAATCTACCCCTCGAACTCAAGAAAACTATAAAAGGTCTTTCCTGTGCTTTTTTACCTTTCCTTTTGGATAAAAGAAAAGTCGGTGGCGACTCTTGCTAACCGCAACATTTGCGAACACAAACGCAAAACCTCAAGTCAGTTCTCCCACCGCATCACAGAACTAGTGACTCTGCTGGGGATCATTATAAAAGTGGGGTTACCTTAGGGTTTAGATAACATTTATTTGCTTATATTGTTTGACTTGTTTGCTTTACAATTATGGTTCTTTGTTTGGGTTTGAATCCTCCACCCAGATTTGGGAAACATTATAGGTAAATAGCAATATGTTGTGGAAACTGTGCGGGGTATACCGAGATGGTCTAAGCAATAGCTATATTAGTGTGAAATATTTGTGGGTACCGGTAGCCTTTGAGTCAATCAAAGAGAATACAGGGCCGCTGAGTGATGTCATGAAGTACTAATGAACTTCTAGAACCTTTACTTGACCAACTTGGCCTTTTAGGATGTAGTGAGATGACCGACTTTGGTGCAGTCCGAAGTTGGAAGATACTCGATACCACACTCATGGAGGGTTGCTTTCTTGGGATATTTCGGTCGCCATTAAAGAGGCTTGAGCTGAAACAATGACCAAGGAAACAATCCAGTGATATTGAGCTCCTTAGAACCCGGTTACTATTACTAGGACAAGTTGAGCCAACTAAACTTCAAGAGGGTACTTACTTATGAAACCCCATGCAAGCCTAAACTAAGGACTTGCTTGATTTGCTTGTACATATATACTTGTGCATAACATCATGGGCATCATGAACATCATATGCATTCACTAACCATTTCAAGGATTTTGGAGATTCATCTTTGTTCTTGTTTCGTAGGTTATGGATTCACTTCGCAGGAAAACTATCCAAATCAACCTTGTAAGAATTCCTCCACAACTCAAGGATCTAGCTTCAAGGATCCCTGAGAATTCTCCATTCACCGAGAGGCATGGTTGTCTACTCAACTTGGTCACTTCCAGCACAGAGGAGGATATGATGAAGGTTCTCTTCCAGTTCTTTGGCCCTTTGCATCATTGCTTCACATTTCCTGACTATCAACTTGTGCCCACTTTGGAAGAATTCTCTCAACTTCTGAGGGTTCCTATTCTCAATCAACAACCCTTCAACGGTACGGAAAGAGATCCAAAGCCAGAAGAGATTGCTCAAGCCCTACACTTGCACTCATCTGATGTCACAACTCATTGGGAAACTAGAAGTGGTGTCAAAGTCTTCTTGGCAAAATTTCTGTTTGAGAAGGCCCAAAGCTGTTGGAATTCCCTAGACTTGCAAGCTTTTGAGGAGATTGTAGCTCTTTTCATCTATGGGATGGTCTTGTTCCCTAATCCTGACCAACTCATAGATGTGAGCGCTGTCAAAATCTTCATGTCTCGCAACCCGGTGCCTACATTGCTTGGGGATATCCTACACTCTTTTCACACTCGTACAATGAGGAAAAGAGGTGTTCTTATGTGTTGTACTCCTCTCCTGGCAAGATGGTTTATTTCTCATCTTCCCCAATCAGTCTTGAAGAATGAGCAAGGTTTGAGGTGGTCACAAAGGTTAATGACACTTAAACATTCAAATATTCATTGGTGTTCTCGATCCAAAGAGAATGTTACCATTGTTGACCGTTGTGGGGAATTCCCTAATGTCCCTCTACTTGGCATTAGGGGAGGCATCACCTACAACCTGTGCTTGGCTCTAAGACAGTTTGGTTATGCCCGAAGGGATGGCCCACATGATATGCTGATTCAAGGATTGGTTTTCGACTACGACAACGACGACCAAGGACTCCGCCAGAGATTCATCTGAGCTTGGAGGATGCTAAACAAGGTGGATAGCAAGACTTTGGGACACAAGAATTCCATCCCTCTTGAGCCTTACCTCAAGTGGGTACGAACCCGCGCCCAAAGTCTTATGATGCCTTATCCCTCCATTCTCCCAGTGATTATAGAGCCTGTTAAGGAAGGAGAAGTTCCATACACTATCCTGCATCCTGACATGCCGACATCACTCGATGACCTACAAAGGGATTGGATACAGCTCAAGGGAGAGCGTGATACTTTCGAAGCCCAATTCTACACAAGCCAGAAGAAGGTTTTGGAACTCACTCAGCTACTTCATGAAGAGCAGACTCTCAATACCTACATTGCACCAAAGAGGATGCGCAACGTATTTTTACCTTAGAATTTTGTATTATTTTGCCCAAGCGGCATTGATGTACTCAAATTCTATTTTATTAACATGACATGTGTTTATTTTTTGTTTAAAACAAATTTGAATTTCTAGATCCTTGAAAGCATTGCATGAATACATATCATTCATCATAAGCATAAACGGGTATTTGCAACAAGTTTTCTCATCTCTCTACTGTTTATTTCAGTATGATGGATCTCAAACAAACGGTCAAAGATCTACAAGCTCATAACTCACAATTCCAACAGTTACTCATGACCTTAGCCAAGGGGCAAGAGGATCTGAAGACTCTGCTAGAGAAAGAGAAAGAGAAAAAGAAGAAGAAGCCAGCTGGTGTGGTAGCCATGGGCAGAAGGTTTCAGGGACAAGCCAGAAGGACCTTAGAATTTCCAACATCTGAAGAAGGGGAAAGAAAAGGAAAAGAAATGGCAGTACCATCAGATTCTGAAGAAGAGGAGGAAGAAGAGGACTACTCTGAACAACAATACCCTTCGGCTGATGACAAATACAAACACCTGGAAGAGCGTCTAATTGCAATGGAAATCCAGAGGGTACCAGGTCTAGATTTTGAGGAGTTAGGGCTGGTATCAGGAATTGAATCCCGCCAAAGTTTAAAGTGCCAATATTTGCCAAGTATGATGGGGTGTCTTTCCCAAAAATGCACCTTAGATCATATGTCAGGAAGATTCAGCCACACTCTGCTGACAAAGACTTGTGGGTCCATTTTTTCCAAGACAGTTTATCAGGAATGCAACTTGATTGGTTCTACCAATTAGAAAGGGATGATGTCCACAATTGGGAAGACTTGGCAGCAGCTTTCTATAAATAATATCAGTACAACGCCGACTTGGCGCCTACCCATACTCAGCTGCAGAGTATGGCTATGGCTTCCAATGAGGGCTTTAAAGATTACGCCCAAAAATGGAGAGATCTAGCCGGAAGGGTGCAACCCCCCTCTATCTGAGAGGGAGTTAGTGGACATGTTCTTGGGAACTCTATCAGGTCCTTTCTTCAATCATCTGATTGGGAGTTCCTCTGCAGGGTTTACTGAATTGGTTTTAACCGGCGAAAGAGTGGAGGCTGGTATAAGAAGTGGGAAAATTCAGAAGGACGCGTCTGCCTCAACAGCTGTGAAAAAGCCCTTTACGGGAAGAAAATAAGTATTTGCTGTCTATTCACAGAGGAATCAGGGAAGAACTAAGTGCCGACCAATAGTGGAGGGCGTTATGATCCCGAAGCCTGCATCAGACCAGCCAAGAACTAACCAGCCAAGAACTAACCAGCAAAGGGTGGAAAGGCCAGTTCGGAAATTCACCAAGATTAACATGACTCCAGCCCAAGTTCTACCATATCTTCTGAAGTTGAATCTGGCCACTCTAAAAGAGGCCCCAAAGAATCCCAATATTGCGTCTCCATATTACCATCTGAATGCCAGATGCGCATACCATTCTGAAAGTCCAGGGCACGACACCAATAATTGTTGGGCTCTGAAGAACAAAATTCAAGACCTGATAGATGCGAAGGAAGTTGAGTTTGAAGCGCCTGAGAAACCAAATTTTATTTCCGCTCCAATGCCTAGGCATGGTCACAATGCCAATGCTATTGAAGAAGATCTGTTTGTTGCTACCGTGGATGAATTGTTGACTCCGCTCCCGATTATTAAGTTGAATTTGTTGAAAGCTGGTATATTCCCAGGTTGTGACAATGATTGCCATGTTTTCCTGTCCTCATCATTTGACTGCCCTCTGTTGAAGAAAGGTATCCAATGACTGATGGATAACCAATAAATTTTGTTTGAGAATGCTCCTATTTCACCCATTCCAGTTAAAGAAGTTTATATTATAACCATCTACTTCAATCCTTCCAGGGCCCCTAAAAGACCCGTTAGGATTACACCTGCTCCAAAGACTACTCCACTTAAGATTATAATGCCCGGGCCGGCCCCATACAAATCAGATTAATCAGTACCATGGAATTATGGTGGAGAAGTCTACTAGCATGGTATCAAATAGGATGAATTGACTGCCGAAGAAGAAAGCTCTGAAGAGGAAAATTCCAACATTAGCAATATTGTCGGAACTAGCAAGATTACCCGCAGTGGTAGGATCTTCTCTCCAGAGATTGCCCCTCCAACGGAAGTCTTTGGTACCGTGGTCATTCCGAAGATTACCTCTGCACCAGTGATTATACATGAAAGCGTACCCACCGACAAAGACAGTACAATCCCTATCCCTATTTCCACTGCTGAGAATAAAGGAAAGAATGTTCAAGAGGAGCCTGTCCGGACGAAGGCTCAATCACTAGCTATTCCTGAAACATCCAAGAAGGAGATGGAAGAAATCCTGAGGATAATAAAAAAGAGAGATTATGATGTGGTTGAACAGTTGGGGTAAACCCCTTCCAAGATCTATATGCTAGCCCTGCTGCTGTGCTCTGAAGCACATGTCAAAGCTCTGGTAAAATTTCTGAAGACAACTCATGTGCCACAAGAGACGTCTGCTGACCAGTTCCAGGACTTTGTGGCCAGTTTGATAGCTGATAATGGCCTGGGTTTCTCTGATGCTGACTTGACACCCAGAGGGAGAAAACACAACGAGGCATTACATGTCTCAGTGGAGTGTAGAGGAACAACCCTAGCCCATGTCTTGGTTGATACGGGATCATCTTTGAACGTCTTACCGAAAAAAGCCCTTGACAGATTGGATTGCAAGGGGCTGACTTTAAAACCCAGCAACATAGTGGTGAGAGCTTTTGATGGTTCTAAGAGGACGGTCCACGGGGAGGTGGACATCCCAATAAGGGTGGGAATTCAGGTTTTCAACTCAACCTTCTATGTGATGGACATTCGTCCTTCTTATTCCTGTCTATTAGGACGCCCCTGGATCCACAATGTCGGTGCTGTCACCTCCACCTTGCATCAGATGCTGAAGTACCCCGTCCAAGGGAAGATCATAACTGTCCATGGGGAGGAGGAGTACATGATTAGTCATCTTAATTCTTTCCGATATGTGGAGTTAGATGGCGAGTTCATTGAAACCCCTTTCCAACATTTTGAAGAAGTCTCTCCAGAAGAAGCAACGACCAAGGAGGTATCCTCGATTCCTAAGATCATAAGACCTCCGCTTCGGATGTCATCTCTAAAGGATACAAAGGCAGTAGTGGAAGAAGGGGGATGCACCATCCGGGGGAAGTGTGATACGGTGGGAGAATTGACTTGAGGTTTTGCGTTTGTTTTCGCAAATGTTTCGGTTGAGCAAGAGTCGCCACCGACTTTTTATTTTATCCTAAGGAAAGGTTAAAAAGCACAGGAAAAACCTTTGAGATGTTTTCTTGGGTTCGGGGAGTAGATTATAGAAAGGGAAGGTATTAGCACCCTTTCTATCCATGGTTATCCATGGACTCTTAGTTACTTGCTTAGATCACTTGTCTTTGCTTTTCAATTGTTTGAAATGGTGCTTTGTGTGTGGTTTTGAAAATGTTTTGAAAAAGATGCCTTGTCTAGGAAACCATTGTAACAATTCTTGTTTGAATGTTTTACAAAGGTGTTTGTCTTTTCGAAAAGATGTTTCAATGTTTTTGAAAGTTGTTTTGGAAGTTGTGTTTGTGAAGTGTGTTTTGAAAAATGGCAAGGATTGTTTTGCAAGATTGATCAAGTAACCAAGAGCTATCTACCCTAAATTTCTCAAAGATCTTTCTTATGTTTTAACCCTTTTAACAGTGTTGTTTCACCATTGTATTTGGTGAACAACCTTGTGTTAGGATGTTAACGGGACGGGCGCAGGTCATCGTATAGACCATGAATACAATAGTGTCAAGTATTTTGGCAATTTTCTTGAGGGACTATGATCATTTTTTTTAGGCAACAAGATAGCGTCATCGAGGGACTATGATCATTTTGTTTGTTTTTGTTTTGTTTTGCCAAAGTACTTGACATGCAAACATGGCCCATTTTTGAAGGCAACAAATGGAGTAACCCTAAGGGTGCAAGTGTGTATTGTGTTTGTTTTTCATGTATGTTTATCTTGAATTAGGTCAAGATATTTGTTGATTGATTTTGCATACAAGCCCTAAGTCTATCATGGCATAATTTGGAAACTTTTAAATGTGCGAGAATTTAAAGTCCTAAATTATTACAACATGATTATGGGGATGGGGATACAAGTTTGAATTGGGGGATATTTGACAAGGAAATAAAATCTAAGTTATTACAACCATATCGAATGTATAGGATACAAATAGTTTGTGTGGATGGAATGGAATGTGTTTGAACTGGTTTTAGTCAAAGCGCACGAGTGGACTGAGTTGTGGACCTCAATCTGCAGCAGGTGCCCTGTTTTTGCAGCAAGATGGTGTTTTTGTGTTTTGGGAGGTATGAGGGATGGTTGAGTCGTGCCTTAGGTCTGCTTGGGTGTATGAAAGATGTTCACAAGGTTTATTCTTGGCTTTCTTGACAAGAAGTGGAAGTTGGCTTGAGTTTGCAAGGTTTCTTCTATTGTAAGCAAAGATAGTGTAAGTTGTGATACAAGCCAGTACCATGCCCTAATGTATGCTGCAAGTTAGGCTCTTGATAACTGGGATTTGTGGATTTGATTTGGCTCTAAGATCTGGCCCCATGCCTCAAGGATTTGGTATTTGACATAAAGCATAACTTTATCAAAATGGCATTCTACCTTTTTCCATTTAAGGGTTAATTTTGTGTGCAATGTCCAAATGAACAAAATAATGCATTAGCTCAGTGGATTTGCATTCAATTAAGGAGTGTAAAAGGGTTTAGAGGCCTTCAAGCTAGCACAAACCAAACTGATTTGAAAATGCCACTTGCTATGAACATGTATTGGTCATGAACAAAAGTGAGTTTTGGCCAACTTTGTGAATTCGATTCTCTCTAACCACAAGGGTGTTTAATGAGTTCTTGGACAATTTGGAAAGCTTGGAACATGTAATACAATCCATATTTGCAATGCAACTTGAAATTCCTCTTGGAACTAGGTGAAAAGTTGCCATGAAGTTAGGTCAAAAACCTGCCTAAAATAGGGCAAAATTTCTCTAAGTTAAAAATGTTTTGTACCCTTGTTCCAAAAATCATAACTTGAGATACAAGCTTCCTTTGAGAAAACTTTGTGAATAAAAGTTGTATATTTTTCAATGGACTACAACTTTCATGTTTCAAGTTTTGTTTGAAACCACTTGGATCTTGGTGAAAAAATGGGACAAAGTTAGGAAAAAATAAAGAAATTTCATAACTTAGAAAAATTCTAAGTTATGAAATTTTTTCATTTTAAGCCCTAATTTGTAATTTTGGGTTTCTTGATGAACAAGTTTCATAATTTGACATGTCTTGATGAAAAATGAATCTTGGCACTTGATTTTGACCAAAAAGTCAAAGTTTGACTTTTCAGTATACAGTCAAATTTTGATCAATTGACTGTAAAATTCATCTGTCAATCATATGCATTTGAGATCTTTTGAACTTGTTGAATGGGTAAATACAATGCCATTGAGTCCTTGAGTCCATATATGAGCTTGGTTTGCCATTGGTTAGGTCAAACAGTCAAAAATTGCCTTTGTGCAGTCAAAACCCTAAAAATGACCATTTTGCCCTTTTGATGATCTGATCAAATTTCTTGTGGAGTTGTGATCCAAACTTGATCAAATGATTCATATGAGTTCATAATGTTGATGTGGGTCAAAAATCATGAGGTTTGACTGTCAATTGGCCACAATTGACTTTTTCCCCAATACAGTTGATTTCTAGGTCAAATGTCTAATTGACTGGGCAAAGATTGGAATCAAGGCTTGAAACTTGGTATGGATAAACTTGTAAGTCCAACATGAAGCATGAAAGTCACTTTGGGCATTTTAGGTCAAAACATCCTTGTGCAAACTCAAACCCTAATTTGGGTCAACAGTGCAAGGAGGGGCCTTGAGCAGAGCAAACCCTAACTTGATCTTGAGTTCCAAGAGTCTTGTGATGAGAAAATGTTGATGAAAAGGGAGGGTAAAATTTTGGGTACAACAGTTGCCCCTGTTCAATCTTCTTGAACCTGAAGAGTTAGATTGGCGGGTTTGCCTTTCGCGACTCGAGGGTAAAAGGAGATTGGACACTAGAGTGCCCAAAAAATTTGCACTCGTCCAAGCGTAGTTGAGGGAATGGGCTTAAAGATGCCATTTGGAGATGGGCTTAAAGATGCCATCTGCAGATGTGACAGAATCTTGTCGGGGGATGGGCTTAAAGATGCCATCTGGACTGTATGTTGTAGGTGAGAGAAATGAGTATCAGAAAGGTGTCCATGTTTTGGAACATCTCTGAGCTGGGGGTCTGAATAAGCAATAGATTGACATCCGTATCTGGAAGCATCCGTAAACTGTTTTCAAAAGTTGAATCTGAACAAGCGATAGATTAACATCCTTGTTTGGAGAATCCATAAACTGTTTTCAGAAGTCGAAGTTGAAGCTTATTAATCTTATCCTGAAAAGGGTAAAATATTAGCTGAAACACAAAGTTATGTTGCATGAAATGTATGATGCAAGATATGTTATATCAATGTTTATGATATGAATGTAATGAATGCGCATGTAAGCTGATGAGCTGTCTTACTGAGGATAGATGAATCCCTGATAGCCGGAGATAATAGAATCTTGACTGCTGCCGGGGAAAGTGAATTCTTGACTGCTGCAGGGGAAAGTAAATCCTTGACTGCTGCAGGGGATTGCAAGAATCTTTTGATTATTGAAAATGAGAAGTCCTGGGACCACTGTTGGGGACTCAGGAGCTTGGGTTGTATGCCAATCTACTGGGGATTCAAGGACGAGAGTCTTCATTCTGTTAACGGTTAACTGTTATCTGGTTGATCTCCAGGCTTTCACAAAAGCTTGTATTGCTATCTGGTCATAATCCAGGCTTCACAATAACTTGTTGAGCTGCTATCTGGTCAAATCCGGGCTTCACGGCTTGTGTTAAAGATATACCACTATCTGGTCGACTCCAGGCTTCGTAGTATTCTTGGATGCTGTCTGGTCGTAATCTAGGCTTCACAGAAACTTGTATTGCCATCTGGTCGTAATCCAGGCTTCACAATAACTTGTTGAGCTGTTATCCAGTCGAATCTGGGCTTCACGGCTTGTGTTAAAGATATACTGCTATCTGGTCGACTCCAGGCTTCATAGTATTCTTGGCTGCTGTCTGGTCGTAATCCAGGCTTCACAGAAACTTGTATTGCCATCTGGTCGTAATCCAGGCTTCACAATAACTTGTTGAGCTGTTATCCGGTCGAATCCGGGCTTCACGGCTTGTGTTAAAGATATACTGCTATCTGGTAGACTCTAGGCTTCATAGTATTCTTGGCTGCTGTCTGGTCGTAATCCAGGCTTCACAGAAACTTGTATTGCCATCTGGTCGTAATCCAGGCTTCACAATAACTTGTTGAGCTGTTATTCGGTCGAATTCGGGCTTCACGGCTTGTGTTAAAGATATACTACTATCTAGTCGACTCCAGGCTTCGTAGTATTCTTGGCTGCTGTCTGGTCGTAATCCAGGCTTCACAGAAACTTGTATTGCCATCTGGTCGTAATTCAGGCTTCACAATAACTTGTTGGGGATTAAACTATTATCCGATCGAATCCGGGCTTCATAGCTTGCTCTTAGGAGATACCACTATCTGGTCGTAATCCAGGCTTCGCGATAGTCTGACACTGTTATCCGGTCGTAATCCGGGCTTCGCAATAACTTGCTAAGCTGTTATCCGGTCAAATCCGAGCTTCACGGCTTGTGTTAAAGATATACCACTATCTGGTCGACTCCAGGTTTCGTGGTATTCTTGGCTGATGTATGGTCGTAATCCAGGTTTCACAAAAACTTGTATTGCCATCTGGTCGTAATCCAGGCTTCACAATAACTTGTTGGGGATTAAACTATTATCCGGTCGAATCCGGGCTTCATAGCTTACTCTTAGGAGATATCACTATCTGGTCATAATCCAGGCTTCGCGGTAGTCTGACACTGTTATCCGGTCGTAATCCGGGCTTCACAATATGCTGTAGAGATCAAGATACTATCCGGTCGAATCCGGGCTTCATAACTTGAATTTTGTGAGACTTTGATCTTTGACGACCGTAACTTCCAACAGGTGATGAAGGAACTTTTGAACGACCGATCAATTTGAAATGTAATTTGTTTTGGAGAATAAATCCTTGACAAATGTTGGGGAAATAAACCCATAACCGAAGCTGGGGATTGAAAATCCTTTGATTACTGAGGGTGAGAAATCCTTGTTGACTGTTGATTGCTTGGGGAACAAGATCTTCAATTGTTGAGGGATCTTAGGACCACTGCCGAGGATTGAAAATCCTTGGTGACCTGTGGGGAATGAGAATTCTGACGATCTCTACTGGGGAATTTGAAACCCGAGAGACTTATGCTGGAAAAGTGAGACTGAGAATCTTCAATCTGATGGGAAGTATCTCTGTGGGGAGAATGTTCACTAATCTGGTTCCGCTGGGGATTAATAGTTTTGGCTCCACTGGGGATCTTGAAACTTGACTCTGAGGGGAATTAGATTCTGGAAGGCTCTCTGGCTGGGGAAATCAGCTTTGAGAAAGCTTTTGTTCTACTGAGGATCCTGAAGTTTAACTCTGTTTGGGGAATTAAGTTCTGGATTTTAACCTTGTTGAGGAATTTGGAGTTTAACTCTGCTGGGGATTTCCTCTGAAAGGGAATCGAGATATCTACCTACACCTTCAATCTATCAGCAATCATCTTTTCTTAACTTTGTAAGCAAATGATTATGTTCAAATGCATATGCCTATTTAACAAATCATTGGACGTTTCTCAAATAAAACATAAGTGTGAAAAAGAACAGGAAGACAAAGCAAATTTCTGTATTTGGAAAAGTGTTTGTATTAACTTTTTATGAGTATCTTTGTACAAAGGAGACAGACATCCTAGTAAGAGGATGTTGTCGTAAACATTGAAAAATTTATACAAAAGGAAAGATGGCTATGTGTAACAATTCCATGGGATTCCCATTCTGTTATAGCCTTCACAACTCTGAATATCTTGTCCATTCACTGCTTTGTCCGCCGATGATTGGATTGATTAGAAGCTCGGAGCTTGTTGATGAAGAGATTGTTCTTTAAAGTGATCCGACGAGACATAGTCATACGCTTTAATTTCCTAACTTTTGCCTGGATCGCCCTTTCGGGTTTTCAATCCACCGGGAAACCCTTTTTTTCCCAAGCCGCCCTTTCGGGTTTTCAACTTGCCGGGTGTACAGATTTTTTGTTTTATCCCTAATTTTTGCCTGAACCGCCCTTTCGGGTTTTTGGTTCATCGGGATGCTCATTTTTGCCCAAGTCGCCCTTTCGGGTTTTTGACTTGTCGGGTTATTTTATGCGTAGTATCTTTTGACTATGTCTGCGTTCGCAGGGTGTGGCAAATCGTCGCCATCCATGGTGGTCAGAATCATTGCACCACCAGAAAAGATGCTTTTGATCACAAACGGTCCTTCGTAAGTAGGAGTCCATTTGCCCCTGGGATCACTTTGCGGCAAGATGATTCGCTTGATTACAAGATCTCCGACTTGATATACTTGACGTCTGACTTTCTTGTTGAAAGCCTTGATCATCCGTTTTTGGTACGTCTGACCATGGCAAACAGCAGTGAGTCGCTTCTCATCGATCAAATTGAGTTGATCAAGTCGGGTCTGAATCCAATCGTCTTCACTCAAACCAGAGTCCTTCATAATCCTTAAAGAAGGAATCTGAACTTCCATGGGTAGGACAGCTTCCATGCCATATACCAAAGAAAATGGGGTTGCCCCTATTGAAGTACGTGTCGTGGTACGATATCCATGCAGAGCAAACGATAACATCTCATGCCAGTCCTTGTAGGTAACTGTCATTTTCTGAATGATCTTCTTGATGTTTTTGTTCGCAGCTTCAACAACACCGTTCATCTTCAGCCGATAGGGAGATGAATTATGATGATAAATCTTGAACTGTTCGCATAGAGCGGTGATCATAGTATTGTTCAGATTTGTACCGTTGTCTGTGATGATCCTGTCGGGGACACCATACCGGCATATGAGGTTCTGCTTGATGAAGCGGGCAACCACATTTTTTGTAACAGAGGCAAAGGAAGCTGCTTCGACCCACTTGGTAAAATAGTCAATAGCGACCAAGATGAAGCGATGTCCGTTGGATGTCGTGGGCTTGATCTCTCCAATCATGTCAATGCCCCACATTGCGAATGGCCAAGGAGCTGTCAGAACGTTGAGAGGAACAGGAGGAATATGTATTTTGTCGGTATAGACTTGGTATTTGTGACAAGTACGGGAATGTTGATGGCAATCAGCCTCCATGGTAGACCAGTAATAGCCTGCCCTTAGAATCTTCTTAGCCATCGTATGTCCGCTCAAGTGGGTGCCAAATGTGCCACTGTGTATCTCAGTCATGATTAACTCTACTTCATCTTTGTCCACACAACGAAGTAAAACACAATCGTGGCTGCGCTTATAAAGGATGCCATTGCTTAGGAAGAACTTGGCCGCAAATCTCCTTAAGAACTTCTTGTCATTTACGGAAGCTCCTTCAGGATACTCTCTAGTCTGGAGATACCTTTTGATTTCATGAAACCAAGGTTGTTCCATTACTTCTTCGGTATTAATCTCATGACAATGCGCAGGTTCATCCATTCGCTCGATGGTGATTTGGGGAGCCTCGTTATCCCAGTTGAGTTTAAACATGGAAGACATTGTAGCCAGAGCATCTGCTAGCTGATTTTCTTCTCGCGGGAAGTGCTCGAAGGTGATCTGCTCGAAATGAGGCAACAACGTCAGGACATGTTCTTTGTATGGGATAAGATTAGGATGTTTGGTGTCCCACTCTCCTTTGATTTGACTGATAACCAAAGCCGAGTCCCCAAATACAACCAAAGATTTGATCCCCAGGTCTATAGCAGCCTTGAGACCAAAGATGCTAGCTTCATATTCGGCCATGTTATTGGTACAGTTGAAACAAAGTCGGGCCGTGAAAGGTGTATGGCAACCTTCTGGGGAAATGAGTACCGCACCGATACCGTTTCCAAGTGCATTTGAAGCACCATCAAAGTACAGGGTCCATCAGGATCCATTTTCAGGTCCGTCATACGGTCTGTTACCTTCAATGTTGTCCAAAGTCATGATGTCCTCATCCGGGAAGTCGAATCTCATGGATTGATAATCTTCGATAGCTTGATGAGCTAGATGGTCAGCTAGTACACTCCATTTTATAGCTTTTTGGGTGGTATACTGGATGTCATACTCAGTCAGGATCATTTGCCATCTAGCGATTCTTCCAAATAAAGCAGGCTTCTCGAAGATATACTTGATCGGGTCCATTTTAGAGATCAGCAAAGTGGTATGAGTCAACATATACTGCCTTAGTCGGCGAGTAGCCCATACCAAAGCACAACAAGTTTTCTCGAGCAGTGAGTAGCGAGTCTCACAGTCGGTAAACTTTTTGCTAAGGTAATAAATGGCATGCTCTTTTCGACCAGACTCGTCATATTGGCCCAGTACATACCCCATTGAGTTGTCCAAAACAGTCAGATACATGATCAGCGGCCTTCCTTCGACGGGTGGCATCAGAATAGGAGGTTCTAGAAAATACTCCTTGATCTTATCAAAAGCAATTTGATAATCATCGTTCCATTCGACTACCTGATCTTTCTTTAATAGTTTGAAAATTGGCTCACAGGTAGATGTCAGGTGAGAGATGAACCTGGCGATATAGTTCAAGCGTCCCAAGAATCCTCTAACCTCCTTTTCAGTACGGGGGGCAGGCATTTCTTGTATAGCCTTTACTTTTGTTGGATCGACCTCAATGCCTTTGTTGCTAACAATAAATCCCAGAAGTTTACCAGACCTAACTCCAAAAGTGCACTTACTTGGATTCAGCCTGAGTTTGTATTCCTTCACCTGGCAAACAGCTTCTTCAAATGTTCAAGGTGTTCCTCCTCTGTTTGTGATCGAGCTATCATGTCATCTACGTAAACTTCAATCTCATGATGTATCATATCATGAAACAAAGCTACCATGGCACGTTGATAAGTTACCCCTGTGTTCTTTAGTCCGAACGGCATCACCTTGTAGCAGAAGGTACCCCATTGTGTAACAAAGGTTGTTTTCTCCATGTCCTCGGGGGCCATTTTAATCTGGTTGTAGCCCGAGAATCCGTCCATGAAAGAAAATACTTTGTGCTGAGCTGTGTTGTCAATCAAAATGTCGATATGTGGTAGCGGAAAATCATCTTTAGGGCTGGCCCTGTTCAAATCCCGGTAGTCTACACACATTCTGACCTTGCCGTCTTTTTTGGGAACGGGCACAATGTTAGCAACCCATTGCGGATAGGATGTAACAGCCAGAAATCCAGCGTTGAATTGCTTCATTACTTCAGCTTTAATCTTCTCAGACATGTCGGGCCTCATTCGGCAAACTTTTTGCTTGATCGGTGGACAATCTTCTCTTGTAAGGAGACGATGAACCACGATATCTGTGTCTAACCCCGACATGTCTTCGTAAGACCAGGCGAAAATTTCAACGTATTCATTCAACAGCTGTATTAAGCGCTCCTTGACACTTGGTTACAGATTGGCACCCACTTGTACTTATTTCCTGTCTTCCTCTGTTCCTAAGTTGACGGTTTCCAACAACTCTTCATGAGGTAAGATGGCCCTCTCTTCTTGTTGTAGAAGTCTGGCTAGCTCTCCCGGTACTTCACAATCTTCGTCATCTTCGTACTCAGCCTGATTGACCAAATCTTCAGAGTTATTGAAGGATACAACAGAATAGTCACCCATGGAATCCGGAGTGGATGGGTACCTGCATTTGTGAGTGTGGGTGTGTGTAAGGGATAGCCATCCTTAAATAAACAAAAATGCAAAAGGAAAGAAAATGAACACAATAGTTTATAAATGAAAAACGTCCAATGATTCATTAAACATGGCATATGATTATGAAGAGAATCAAGCCCTTACAAATGGACCTACATGCCCCAGGAAAGGCATGAGGTGAAAAAGTGTGCAGATTGTTTTAGTAATTATTACAGACCAACAGGAAATGTTCGAAAGATAAATTACTGATTGATGAAAGTAATGGGAACGAAGTCTTTCGCCTCCCAGTTGTGCAGTCCCCCTTCAATGGTTGGGAAGATCCAATCTTCAATGTTACCCTCTTCGTCTTCGTCTTCTAAAGCATTGATTCCATGAGGAGAAATCTTGACGGGTTTCCTCTCAATTTTGGAGCGACGCATAGCCTTTTTCCCCGCAGCCGTAAATCCCAACCCAAACTTGTCTGTCTTGTGGGGAAAGTCAGGCAACTGTCCCCACACCGTGCTCTTTCCCTCCTTTATTGCAGCCTTTGCGTCTTCCAGAGATGCCATCCTGGCCACCTGCTTGGGTACCTCAGCTACTGCCTTTGCTACTGCAACCTCGGGAGCAACTTCCTCGAAGTGTTGGAACGGTGTTTCGATGAATTTGACATCCACTTCCACATACCGAAAGTAATTCAGATGACTGATCATGTACTCCTCCTCACCGTGTACAGTTATGATTTTACCCTTAACAGGGTATTTCAGCATCTGATGTAGAGAGGAAGTGACTGCCCCAGCATTATGAATCCACGGCCTTCCTAGCAAGCAAGAGTATGATGGGCGGATGTCCATCACATAGAATGTGGAGTTGAACACCTCAGTGCCTATCTTGATGGGAATTTCGACCTCCCCATGCACCATTCTTTTAGACCCGTCAAAGGCCCTGACAATGATATTACTTGGCTTCAGCTCCAAACCTTCACAATCCAACCGGTCCAGAGCTTTCTTAGGGAGCACATTTAGAGAAGAACCAGTATCGACCAAGACATGGGAGAGAGTGGTTCCTCGGCATTTAACTGACACATGCAGTGTGTTGTACCCCAAAATTTGCCCTCCCATATTCTTCAAGAAATTGCCAAGTCATGCTTCAAAAGTCCCCAAGGGTTGCACAGTGCAAGGGTCTCCTGAACAGTCAAAATTAGGGTTTTTGTTCTGATCAAGAAAATGAAGTTTCCAAGGGTCCAATCAAGTCCCACATGCCTACAAATATGGTCAAGCATCCTCATACCAAGTTTCAAGACTTTCAGCACAAAATTGCACAGTCAAAAACCCTAATTGCACTATAGTCAACTGTAGGGGCAAAATGGTCATTTGACAGTCAAAAGTTCAAATTTTTGGTCAACATCTCATTTTGAAGCCACAAACATCATTTGATCAATGCTTGATCATGATTCTCAAAGCTTGGCTCAAAAATCATCAAGATGCAAAAGTTTCCTTATTTGGACAGTTGAAAAAGTCAACTGTAAATTGACCAGGGCATAACTTTCACATGGATTATCAGAAAAATTCCATCCAATGCTCATCTTGAAGGGGAAGACATTTCATACAACTCATCTTCACACTCCAAGTCCAATAAATGCTCTCACAAAAAGTTATCAATTTCAACATTATAGGTCATTTTCAAAAGTCAACAAAAAGGGACTTTAAGTCAAAGACCATAACTTGAGATTGGTAAATCAAAATGACATGGGACCAAAGACATTGGTTATAGGACTTCAAGACCTTTCCAAAATGTCCAAGAACATGATCAAAGCTTAAACATTGAGCAAGATATGCATTGGAGAAGTTGGGAAATTTTTGTGAAATGGCCAAAATCATTTATCCTTGAAATTTCATTTTTTGACAAAAGGGGCCCACTTTTTCCACTTGAATTAACTTGTCCATGCTTCCCACGTGTCCCACCTTTTATTTCAAATTTTTAATTTAATTTTTTCATTTTTAATTGATTTTATTGGATTTAATTAACTTTAAATCTTTTAAAATCAAAGGAAAATCAAAAAGTTTAATTAAAAGGAATATTTGGTCTTAACTAACTTTGACTCATCATTATGCAACTTCCCAATTTCGTTTCAAGGCCAAATGGAGCAATATTTCAAAAATTGGTTCAAAAAGGAAAGTTTGTTAAGGGAGTTTATGTTAAAATCTCAAGCTTGAATGCATGGTATGATGAGCCTTAATGTTGATCAGAATCACCTACATAACCTAGAGAAAACTATCACAAGGGATAAGAAAAAAAAAGGTGAGAGAGAGGCAGCCAAGAGAAATTTCTTTTCAAAAATTCCAAAGAATTGCACTAAGATCGAACTCAAGGATTCAGCCATCCACAAGACCTCCCACCCATCCTATCGTGATCTACAGGCAAAATAAGGTATAGACACACTCTTTTCATATAACCATGCATGCTGAAACTGTAGCTACATGAATATCCATTTTGCAGAATTTCCATGGATCGTATTTTTGATTATAGCTTGATTTAATCCCTACTAACCATACCTTTGAGTTCCAGTGGGTGTTTAGAGCAGGTCTGGGCTATCGCTTGGGATTTTTCGTGGCCAAAACGTGAACCTCCATGGCTAGGGTTCATATTATGTGGAGTTGTGTTTTGATGAAAACATGCCCATTTCCTTTTTCCCTTGAATTTATTTTCTTTTCTATTTTATTTTAATTTATTTAATTTGCTTTTTTATTAACAAAATTAATTTTTCTTTTTATTTCAAAAAATCACAAAAATATTCTTACCCAAATAAATTTTAGATTTTTCTTTTTTTTCTAAATTTAATTAATTAATTAGGTTTTTTTATTCTAGGAAACTCTAAATTATTTTGCAATATTAAAATTGATTAGACTTAATTAGATTCCAAATACTAATTTAATTAGTTTTATTTCTTAATATAAAAACCAAAAAAATCAGGAAATCATAAAAGAGGTATAAAAATATTTTATTTAATCAATTAATAGTTCCATTTTTGTAAATAAAATTCAATAATTAATTTAGTTTTGATTTTAGGTTATTAACTTTAATGCTTTTTTTAATAACTAAAAAATATAAAAAAATAAGTCTTTAGCACATTTTCATCTTTTTAAATAAATATTTTATTTTCTTATTATAATTATTATTAACCATTAATTAATTTCGTAAATACTTGTAATTAATCAATTAGGTTTAAATTAGATTTAACTTAGGTAATTTTTCTTTAATAACTTAAAAAACAATTAGAACTAGAATTATTTGACTTTTAATTAATTTAATTTTCTTTAAATCCACAAATCCAAAAAACATAAAAAAATAAGTCATTTCCTTTATTTAACTTAATTATTTCAATAATTTTATTTTAATTCCGTTAAAGGGTCCAACGCCCTCGCATTCGATTACATCTTCGTTTCGCGCGTTTTATTTATTTCTTTTTGTGAATATAATGTACTTGCTCCAAAGCCCTGTAATAGTTAATTAGGCATTTATTTTCTGCATTTTATTTTAAATCGGGTCTGGATTAATTTGGCGTTGTAGACCCGCGCCTTTGTAATAGCGTAGGACCTTTATCTTTCCCGCACTTTAAATTCCCGCACCTTTTAACTGTTAAACAATAACATGAAAGAATGAATGCCCAAAAATAAAAATAAAGCGTAGATCACCAATGCATGAACAAGACAAAAATATCTGAAAACGACACACAAATCACACACCACCCCTAGGGTACGCCTCACTGTTGCCTTGCCCCTCGAAAGGTGGTCATCAAGTATAGGACGTCTTAGTGAGTCCTTGTGTTCCATTGATCTAGTTGCCTCGAATAAGTTGCCTCGGAACGGTCGCCTCAGAATAAAAGATCAATGGCATAAGGGTAGCTTCTAAGGTATCCTACTGTTGCTCTGGTGATCACCCTGTTGCCTTGCCCCTCGAAACGTGGTCGTTGAGTACAGGACGTCTTAGTAAGTCCTTATGTTCCATTGATCTAGTTGCCTCGAATAAGTTGCCTCGGAACGGTTGCCTCGGAATAAAAAGATCAATGGCATAAGGGTAGCTTCTAAGGTATCTTACTATTGCCCGGTGACCACACTGTCCCTAACCCTCGAATTGACCCGAACACCTCCAACGGTGGTGCTACCTACCTCTCAATGGTGGGATGGCACTACCTTAAGGACATTTACACAGACTAATTCCTTAGGGTAGGTAGATAACTCGTAGATACTTGCTCTAATTCAAAACAAATCAAAAACTTCTTTTCACACCAACACTTGGCAAAAAGCTTTCAAAAAAACAATTTTTCAAACACTCTTGAGGACTGATACAAGAGTCGATCTGAAACTTTCAAAGAAACTTTTTCAAACCCACTCACCTTGAAAAGCAAACAAACAATTTTGAAAACACAAATGAGCAAGTATCTAAGAGCCCATGGATAACCATGGATAGAAAGGGTGCTAACACCTTCCCTTTCTATAAATCTACCTCCCGAACCGAGAGCAATCTCAATAAGGAATTTTTCTGTGCTTTTGTCCTTTCCATTTGGAGAAAATAAAAGACGGTGGCGACTCTTGCTTCCGCGACATTTCGCGAACCAGCGTTAAACAGTCAGTTCTAGATCCACCGATCACACAGTGCGTCATTGTGCTTTCTTCACTTCGGAGTCAGGTCAGCATCAGAGAAACCCAGGCCGTTGTTGGCGGTAAGGCTGGCTACACAATCCTGGAATTGATCGGCTGAGGTTTCTTGGGGCACATGGGCTGTCTTCAAAAACCTTATCAAAGTTTTGGCATGAGCCTCCGAACAAAGCAGCAGGGCCGACATGGAGATCTTCGAGGGGGTTTGCCCCAGTTGCTCCACCACATCGTAATCACTCTTCTTAATTATTTTCAGAATCTCCTCCATTTCTTTTTTAGAGGTCTCAGGGATGACCAATGGCTGAGCCCTTGTCCTGACGAGCTCTTCTTGGATCCCTTTCCCCTTATCATTAGTAGCAGCAGAAGGGGCAACCACAGGAGTTATAATTTCTTCAATCATTGAAGTTCTTGCAGATAGTTTTACCGGTGCAGGGGTAACTTTGGGAACAGCTGAGGGTCCAAAGATTGCCTTTGGAGGGGCAATCTCTGGAGAGAAAATTCTTCCACTTCGGGTAACTTTGCTCGTACCGGCAATGTTTCCAATGTCGGCAGTTTCTTTGTCAGAGCTCTCTTCAGTTATCTCAATTTGTTTAACACTGTGGTAGTAGATTTCTCCACCATAATTCCACGGTATCGATTTGTCAGATTTGTATGGGACGGGCCCAGGCATGGTTATCTTCAAGGGTACAATCTTCGGAGCGGATGTAATCTTAACAGGCCTTTTGGGGACCTTGGAAAGATTGGCGGAAATGGTTATTATTGAAACTTCATTGATAGGAGTTGGAGTAACAAGAGTCTTTTCGAAAAGAATTTCTTGGTTGTCCATTAGGCGCTGGATGCCTAACTTCAGTAATGGACAGTCGGTTGGTAGGGAGGAGCAAAGGTAGCTGTCTTATTTACAACCTGGGAAAATCCCAGCCTTCAACAGATTCAATTTGATTGTCAGTAGTGGGGTTATCAAATCATCAACATTAGAAACAAACAGATCTTCTTCAACAGCATGGAAATTGCGACCATGCTTTGGCATCGGAGCGGAGATTACATTTGGCTTCTCAGGGGCGTCGAACTCAACCTCTTTAGCGTCTATCAAATCCTGAATTTTATTCTTAAGCGCCCAGCAATCGTTTGTGTCATGCCCGGCGCTGTCAGAATGATAGGCACATTTTGCGTTGGGATGATAATGTGGGGAAGTGGTATTCACAACCTTTGGCGCCTCTCTAATATTGGTGAGATTTAGCTTCAACAAATGGGGAAGAACTTGTGCAGGCGTCATGTTGATGCGGGTGAACTGCTGTTGTGGCCGTTCTACCCGTTGTTGATTAGGTCTAGACTGATTGTTACGAGGCTGATCATTTGACGAATTTTGAATCATCACGGCCTACAGTCGAACGGCGCTCAGTTCTTCTCAATCCTTTCTGAGAGTATATAACAGCTGCTTCCTTCTTGGTCGGGAATGGTTTTTTAACAGTTGCGGAGGCAGAGGCATCCCTTTGAATTTTCCCACTCTTAATACCAGCTTCCACCCTTTCGCCAGTCAGAATCAATTCAGTAAACCCTGCGGAAGAGCTCCCGATCAAATGGTTGAAGAAAGGGCCTGATAGGGTCCCCAAGAACATATCAACTAACTCCCTATCTGAAAGCGGTGGTTGTACCCTTCCGGCGAAGTCGCGCCATTTCTGGGCGTATTCTTTGAATCCCTCATTTGAGGCCATCCCCATACTTTGTAGCTGAGTACGGGTTGGCGCCAAGTCGGCGTTGTATTGATACTGGCGATAAAAGGCAGCTGCCAAATCCTCCCAACAATGCACTTCTGACCTCTCAAGCTGGTAAAACCAATCTAGCTGTGTACCGGACATGTTGTCTTGGAAGAAGTGCACCCAAAGATTTTTACCGAATGAATGAGGTTGAATTTTTCTGACATACGACCTCAGGTGCATCTTTGGGAAAGACATACCATCATATTTTGCAAAAGTTGGCACCTTGAACTTGGGAGGGATAACAATCCCAGCAATCAATCCCAATTCTTCAAAATCTAGCCCGGGAACCCGTTGCAACTCCATGGCTGCCAGTCTATCCTCCAGGTTTTTATATCTGTCATCTGCTGGTGGGTATTGCTGCTCTGAATAATCTTCATCTTCCTCAACCTCTTCCTCTTCAGCCTCAGACTCATAAGGTAATGCAGCTCCTTTTCCTTTGCCGGTCCCCTCGTCAAACGCGGAGGGGAATTCAAGAACTCTCCTAGCTTCATTCTCAAATCTTCTTCCCAGTGTAGCTACCCCAACTCTTTTCTTTTTCTTTTTTCCTTTTTCTTGCTCTTTATTCCCTAACAGTGCTTTAAGATCCTCCTGACCCTTTGCCAAGGTCATAAGGAGCTGTTGAAACTGCGAGTTTTGTGCCTACAGATCTTTGACCGTCTGCTCAATATCCATCTTACTGAAATAAACAGCAGAAAGATAAGGAAACCTGGTGTGAAGACCTGTTTATGCATATGATGAATGATATGTTTATTCATGCAATGCATTCAAGGATTTAGAAATTCAAAGTTGTTGCAGACAAAAAGAACACACGTCATATTAATAAGAAGAAATTTTGTCAGTACATAAATGCCCCATGGGCCAAATATTACAAAAACTTCTAAGGTAAAAAGATGTTGCGCATCCTCTTTGGTGCGATGTAAGTGTTGAGGGTCTCCTCTTCGTGAAGTTGGAGGGTAAGCTCCAAAACCTTCTTCTCACTAGCGTAGAAGTTGGCTTCAAAAGTATCCCGTTCTTCCTTGAGTTGGATCCAACTCTTCTGCATTTCCTCCCATGATGTTGGCATGTCAGGATGTAGGATGGTGTATGGAACCTCTCCTTCCTTAATAGGCTCTTTGATCAAAGGGAGAATGTGAGGGTAAGGCATCATAAGACTCTGGGCGCGGGTTCGTACCCACTTGAGGTAAGGATCAAGAGGGATGGAGTTCTTGTGTCCCAGTGTCTTTCTATCTACCTTGTTAGGCATCCTCCAAGCTCTGATGAATCTTTGGCGAAGTCCTTGCGCATCGTTGTCGAAGTCAAAAACTAGGTCAGGAATCAGCATGTCATGAGGGCCATCCCTCCGAGCATATCCAAATTGTCTCAAAGCTAGACAAGGGTTGTAGGTAATGCCTCCCCTAATGCCAAGTAATGGAACATTAGGGAACTCACCACAACGATCTATGATGATGACATTTTCTCTGGACCGAGAACACCAATGTACATCAGAATGTGTGAGGGTCATCAATCGTTGCGACCACCTCAAGCCTTGTTCATTCTTCAAAACTGATTGTGGAAGGTGAGAAATAAACCACCTTGCAAGGAGAGGAGTACAGCACATGATAACACCTCTCTTCCTCATTGTTCGTGTGTAAAATGAGTGGAGGATGTCCCCAAGCAATGTAGGTATGGGATTCCTGGATATGAAGATCTTGACAGCATTCACATCTATAAGTTGGTCAGGATTTGGGAACAAGACCAACCCATAAATGAGGAGTGCCACAATCTCTTCAAAGGCTTGTAGATCCAAAGAATTCCAACACTCTTGTGCCTTCTCGAACAAGAACTTTTCCAAGAAGCCTTTGACACCACTTCTAGTTTCCCAATTCCCCTTGATGTCAGATGGTTGCAAGTGTAGTGCTTGAGCAACATCTTCAGGCTTTGGTTCTTTTTCCGTACCGTTGTAGGGTAGTTGATTAAGAATAGGAATTCTCAAGAGTTGAGAAAATTCCTCCAAAGTAGGCACCAATTGGTAGTCGGGGAATGTGAAATAGTGGTGAAGAGGGTCAAAGAATTGGAACAACACTTTCACCATGTCTTCTTCAATGTTGGTGTTGACTAGGCTGAGCAGTCTACCATGTCTTTCACTGAAGAGAGAGCTTTCTGGAATTCTGGATGTAAGCTCCTTGAGTTGAGGAGGGATTCTCACAAGGTTGACTTGGATAGTTTTCCTGCGAAGAATTTCCATGACCTACAAAACAGGAACAAAGATGAAGATCCAAACCCTTGAAATGGTTAGTGGATGCATATGATGCTTTATGATGTTCATGATGTATGCAGAAACACATGTACAAGCAAGTCACACAAAACCCTAGTTTCAGGCCTGCATGAGGTTTCATAGGTAAGTACCCTCTTGAGTGTAGTTGGCTTAAAAACCTGTCCTATAAATAGTAACCGGGTTCTAAGGAGCTCAATATCATTGGATTGTTTTCTATGTTCATCGTTTTGGTTTAGCCACTTAACTAGCGACCAAAATATTCCAAGAAAGCAACCCTCAATGAGTGTAGTATCGAGTATCTACCAACTTCGGACTGCACCAAAGCCGGTCATCTCACTACCTCTAATAAAAGGCCAAGATGGTCAAGTAAGGTTCTAGGTCATTTGTGCTTGGTGACATCACTCAGCGGCCCCGTACTCTCCTTGATTGAACTCAAGGGTTACCGGTACTCACAAATATGTCGCACTAATATAGCTATTGCTTCAACCGTGTCGGTATATCCCGCACAGTTTCCACAACGTATTGCTATCTATGAATGTTTCCCCAAATCCGGGTGTAGGATTTCAAGCCCAAACAAGAGAACCAAAAATTTAAAGCAATCAAAGCAAACAATTAATCATGCAAAAGGTGATCTAATCCCTAAGGTTACTCCACTTTCAATTTCTCCCCAGCAGAGTCGCCAGTTTTGTGATACGGTGGGAGAACTGACTTGAGGTTTTGCGTTTGTTTTCGCAAATGTTTCGGTTGAGCAAGAGTCACCACCGACTTTTTATTTTATCCTAAGGAAAGGTTAAAAAGCACAGGAAAAACCTTTGAGATGTTTTCTTGGGTTCGGGGAGTAGATTATAGAAAGGAAAGGTATTAGCACCATTTCTATCCATGGTTATCCATGGGCTCTTAGTTACTTGCTTAGATCACTTGCCTTTGCTTTTCAATTGTTTGAAATGGTGCTTTGTGTGTGGTTTTGAAAATGTTTTGAAAAAGATGACTTGTCTAGGCAACCATTGTAACAATTCTTGTTTGAATGTTTTACAAAGGTGTTTGTCTTTTCGAAAAGATGTTTCAATGTTTTTGAAAGTTGTTTTGGAAGTTGTGTTTGTGAAGTGTGTTTTGAAAAATGGCAAGGATTGTTTTGCAAGATTGATCAAGTAACCAAGAGCTATCTACCCTAAATTTCTCAAAGATCTTTCTTATGTTTTAACCCTTTTAACAGTGTTGTTTCACCATTGTATTTGGTGAACAACCTTGTGTTAGGATGTTAACGGGACGGGCGCGGGTCATCATATAGACCATGAATACAATAGTGTCAAGTATTTTGGAAATTTTCTTGAGGGACTATGATCATTTTGTTTAGGCAACAAGATAGCGTCATCGAGGGACTATGATCATTTTGTTTGTTTTTGTTTTGTTTTGCCAAAGTACTTGACATGCAAACATGGCCCATTTTTGAAGGCAACAAGTGGAGTAACCCTAAGGGTGCAAGTGTGTATTGTGTTTGTTTTTTATGTATGTTTATCTTGAATTAGGTCAAGCTATTTGTTGATTGATTTTGCATACAAGCCCTAAGTCTATCATGGCATAATTTGGAAACTTTTAAATGTGCGAGAATTTAAAGTCCTAAATTATTACAACATGATTATGGGGATGGGGATACAAGTTTGAATTGGGGGATATTTGACAAGGAAATAAAATCTAAGTTATTACAACCATATCGAATGTATAGGATACAAATATTTAACATTTAAATAAATACAATTTAAATAAAATATCAAAATGCAATGTATTATGCAAAAAAGATTGTTTATGTATGTGAAAAAGTTTTCATGTTTGAAGTATAAACAAAATAAAAAAGTCATTTTTTGGTTATTTTTATGGTTTAGGCTAAAACCCTAGTTTTTGAATAAATAGTATTTATTTATTAATTATGTACAAGATATATTAATTTATACAAAAGATAATAAAAAAAGGAAATATATTGTAGAAAAAGTATTTTTGGTGTCAAATATTAAATAAAAAAAATAAAAGGTATTATTTTTATGTTTTTTGTCCTAAATATTTAATAAAATATGTATATGTATATATTATATATATTTAATATACTAAGTATATACAAAAATAAAATATTAGTTATTTACAAAAATGTATATTTAAGAAAATGTTTTCAAAATGTAAATAAAAAATAATAACTAAAAAAAAAATATTTTTGTATTATTTTTAGGGTTTTAAAATGAAAAGGAATTATATTTATTTACATACATATGTTTAATAAAGTAAATAAATGCCAAATAAATGTAAAAAATGTGGAAAAATATTTTTAGTGTTTTTTATGTTTGAGTCAAAAATATAAAATCAGAATCAAAAAGAAAAATGCAAAAATAACAAATATTTCACATAATGGGCCAGGGGGTGCAAATGAGAAAAAGGGGTGCAAAAAGCCAGACTGACTCAGGCACAGCCCAAGCCAGTCATCTTCAACCTTCAGCTTTGTCCAAACGCGCGCTTCCTTTGTTCAAAATACAAACTCCTGATTCTTTGATTTTTAGCCAAAACTCATAACAGAAACAATGTAGAGCATCAAACCACGATTCCAAACATGTAAAAAACTTGACCTAACTCTAAGAAACCAGGGAGAATTTCATCACCCCCAATTTCTGACCTAGTTTTTTTCAAATGTTCATGGCTAAAATTCTCACAGCATGCTTAATATAAATGAAAAGTGACCACATGTATGGCTTCAGGGCTATGAGTAGAACATGTTTCATTCACAAACCTAAGCTTAATCATGCCTGGATAGAGAGATAGAAGTCCATAGATTACCTGTTTCAGCTTGGATCATGTAGAGCAATGTGGCCAACTTCAATGGAGTTTGAGCTTTTGAGTAGCTTGCCTGAGGTCCAAGGAAGCTTTTCCCACACCTAGCTTGCTTTGAATCACTCTGTATCGTGCTATGGAAGTTCACCTGCAAAACTGAAAAATGAAAATGGCAACTGAGGTTAGGGGAGTTACAGCTTGTGTTTAGTGCTTGGAATAGTTTGTGTGGATGGAATGGAATGTGTTTGAACTGGTTTTAGCCAAAGCGCACGAGTGGACTGAGTTGTGGACCTCAATCTGCAGCAGGTGCCCTGTTTTTGCAGCAAGATGGTGTTTTTGTGTTTTGGGAGGTATGAGGGATGGTTGAATCATGCCTTAGGTCTGCTTGGGTGTATGAAAGATATTCACAAGGTTTGTTCTTGGCTTTCTTGACAGGAAGTGGAAGTTGGCTTGAGTTTGCAAGGTTTCTTCTATTGTAAGCAAAGATAGTGTAAGTTGTGATACAAGCCAGTACCATGCCCTAATGTATGCTGCAAGTTAGGCTCTTGATAACTGGGATTTGTGGATTTGATTTGGCTCTAAGATCTGGCCCCATGCCTCAAGGATTTGGTATTTGACATAAAGCATAACTTTATCAAAATGGCATTCTACCTTTTTCCATTTAAGGGTTAATTTTGTGTGCAATGTCCAAATGAACAAAATAATGCATTAGCTCAGTGGATTTGCATTCAATTAAGGAGTGTAAAAGGGTTTAGAGGCCTGCAAGCTAGCACAAACCAAACTGATTTGAAAATGCCACTTGCTATGAACATGTATTGGTCATGAACAAAAGTGAGTTTTGGCCAACTTTGTGAATTCGATTCTCTCTAACCACAAGGGTGTTTGATGAGTTCTTGGACAATTTGGAAAGCTTGGAACATGTAATACAATCCATATTTGCAATGAAACTTGAAATTCCTCTTGGAACTAGGTGAAAAGTTACCATGAAGTTAGGTCAAAAACCTGCCTAAAATAGGGCAAAATTTCTCTAAGTTAAAAATGTTTTGTACCCTTGTTCCAAAAATCATAACTTAAGATACAGGCTTCCTTTGAGAAAACTTTGTGAATCAAATTTGGAGATTTTAAAATGGACTACAACTTTCATGTTTCAAGTTTTGTTTGAAACCACTTGGATCTTGGTGAAAAAATGGGACAAAGTTAGGAAAAAATAAAGAAATTTCTTAACTTAGAAAAATTCTAAGTTATGAAATTTCTTCATTTTAAACCCTAATTTGTAATTTTGGGTTCTTGATGAACAAGTTTCATAATTTGACATGTCTTGATGAAAAATGAATCTTGGCACTTGATTTTGACCAAAAAGTCAAAATTTGACTTTTCAGTATACAGTCAAATTTTGATCAGTTGACTGCAAAATTTATCTGTCAATCCTATGCATTTGAGATCTTTTGAACTTGTTGAATGGGTCAAGACATTTCCATTGAGTCCTTGAGTCCATATATGAGCTTGGTTTGCCATTGGTTAGGTCAAACAGTCAAAAATTGCCTTTGTGCAGTCAAAACCCTAAAAATGACCATTTTGCCCTTTTGGTGATCTGATCAAATTTCTTGTGGAGTTGTGATCCAAACTTAATCAAATGATTCATATGAGTTCATAATGTTGATGTGGGTCAAAAATCATGATGTTTGACTGTCAATTGGCCACAGTTGACTTTTTCCCCAATACAGCTGATTTCTAGGTCAACTGTCCAATTGATTGGGCAAAGATTGGAATCAAGGCTTGAAACTTGGTATGGATAAACTTGTAAGTCCAAAATGAAGCATGAAAGTCACTTTGGGCATTTTAGGTCAAAACATCCTCGTGCAAACTCAAACCCTAATTTGGGTCAACAGTGCAAGGAGGGGCCTTGAGCAGAGCAAACCCTAACTTGATCTTGAGTTCCTAGAGTATTGTGATGAGAAAATGTTGATGAAAAGGGAGGGCAAATTTTGGGGTACAACAGGAAGCTTTTGGACATTCCGTACAAATCAGACAAGTTTGGCTTGGGGTTTACTTCGACTGCTCAGAAGGCTGTGCGCCGTGCCCATGCTAGGGGTCCACCTGTAAAGATTAGCAGCCAAAGCGTCAATGCAGTGGAGGACAGTGAAGAGGATGGCAGCTTGGAAGATTGGATATTTCCTACTATCAGCGGAGGACTTCGCAACTGGGAAGCCAAAGACTTTGTCTCGATAACTTTCATCTCGCAGTAATTTATCTTTTACATTTCTGTCGGACCTGTAATATTCACGAACAATTCACACTTTAAAAACCTTGTGTCTTACCCAAGGCACAATGGTCCATTTGTAAGGGTTTTTATTTCATCTACATATGACATTCAATGAATCATGGACGCCTTTTCACATATAAACTTTTTATGCTCATTGTCTTTCTTTTACTTTTTATTGTTTTAAGATGGCTATACCCTTACACACACCCACACTCGCAAATGCAGGTACCCTTCCATTCTGGATCCCATGGGTAACGATATAGATATAGCCTTCAGTGACTCTGAAGATCTGATCTACCAAGCCGAATACGAAGGTGAGGAAGATTGTGAGGTGCCAGGGGAATTGGTCAGACTACTACAGCAAGAGGAAAGAGCTATTCAGCCTCATGAGGAGCTGTTGGATACAATTAACTTGGGTACCGAGGAAGATAAAAAGGAAATCAAAGTGGGTGCTAATCTAGAGCCGAGTGTCAAGGAGCTCCTAATTAAGCTGTTGCATGATAATGTTGAGATCTTTGCCTGGTCATACGAAGACATGCCGGGACTCGATACAGACATCGTGGTACATCGTCTACCCACAAGAGAATACTATCCACAAGTGAAACAAAAAGTCCGCCGCATGAGACCTGACATGTCAGAGAAGATCAAAGCAGAAGTTATGAAACAATTCAATGCTGGATTTCTGGATGTTACTTCTTATCCTCAATGGGTGGCCAACATTGTTCCCGTGCCTAAAAAGGACGGCAAAGTAAGAATGTGCATGGATTATAGAGATTTAAACAGGGCCATCCCTAAAGATGATTTTCCACTACCACACATTGACATCCTGTTCGACAATACAGCCCAGCACAAAGTATTTTCTTTCATGGATGGATTCTCAGGCTATAACCAGATCAAATGGCACCTGAGGACATGGAGAAAACTACAGTTGTCATAGTGGGGTACGTTCTGCTACAAAGTGATGCCATTCGGACTGAAGAATGTCGGGGCAACCTATCAACGCGCCATGGTAGCTTTGTATCATGATATGATACATCATGAGATAGAGGTCTATGTAGATGACATGATAGCCCAATCACAAACGGAAGAAGAACACCTTGATCACTTGCAAAAGTTGTTTGTCAGATTGAAGGAGTACAAGTTAAGATTGAATCCAAACAAGTGCACATTCAGAGTCCGGTCCGGTAAACTCTTAGGTTTCATTGTCAGCAACAAAGGCATCGAGGTTGATCCTGCCAAGGTTAAAGAGATATAAGAAATGCCTGCTCCTCGCACTGAGAAGGAAGTCAGAGGATTCTTAGGACGCCTGAACTATATTGCCAGATTCATTTCTCACCTAACATCTACTTGTGAACCAATCTTCAAACTGTTTAAGAAAGATCAAGTAGTCAGATGGAATGATGAATGTCAGATTGCTTTTGATAAAATCAAAGAGTATTTACAAGAACCTCCTGTCTTGATGCCTCCAGTTGAGGGAAGACCACTAATCATGTATCTGACCGTCTTAGAGAATTCAATGGGGTGCATATTGGGGCAGCATGACGAGTCTGGTCGAAAAGAGCACGCTATTTATTACCTACGCAAAAATTTTACCGACTGTGAAACCAGATATTCACTGCTTGAGAAAACTTGTTGCGCTTTGGTATGGGTTGCTCACCGGCTAAGACAGTATATGTTGACTCATACCACTTTGCTGATATCTAAGATGGATCCGATAAAGTACATATTTGAGAAGCCTGCCCTGTCTGGGAGGATAGCTAGATGGCAGATGATCCTAACAGAATACGACATACAGTACACTACCCAAAAGCTATAAAGGGCAGCGTACTAGCTGATCATCTGGCTTATCAAGCTGTAGAAGATTATCAGTCCATGAAGTTTGACTTCCCTGACGAAGACATCATGACAGTAGACAACTGTGAAGAAATCAGACTATATGACGGACCTGAACAAGGATCCCGATGGACCCTGTTCTTTGACGGGGCGTCCAATGCACTTCATAATGGTATCGACGATGTGCTCATATCTCCGGAAGGATGCCATACTCCTTTTACTGCTAGACTTTGCTTTAACTGTACGAATAACATGGCAGAGTACGAAGCGTGCATCTTTAGTCTCAAGGCTGCCATAGACTTGGGAATCAAATCTTTAGATGTATTTGGGGATTCAGCTTTGGTCATCAGTTAGATCAAAGGAGAGTGGGATACTAAGCATCCAAACCTTATCCCTTACAAAGAACATGTTTTGACATTGCTACCACATTTCGAGCAGATTACCTTCGAGCATTTCCCGCGAGAAGAAAATCAGCCAGCAGATGCTCTAGCTACAATGTCATATATGTTTAAACTTAATTGGGATAATGAGGCTCCCCAGATCACCATTGAACAGATGGACGAACCAGCACACTGTCACGAGATTAATACCGAAGAAGTAGTGGACCAGCCATGGTTTCATGAAGTCAAAAGGTATCTCGAGGCTCAAGAATATCCAGAAGGAGCTTCAATCAATGACAAAAAGTTCTTAAGGAGATTCTCAGATAAGTTCTTCCTAAGTAATGGCATCCTGTACAAATGCAATCATGATTCTATTCTGCTCCGTTGTGTGGACAAGATTGAAGCTGAAAAGATCATGGTTGAATTGCATGAAGGTACATTTGGCACTCACTCTAGTGGGCATACGATGGCTAAGAAAATCCTACGGGAAGGCTACTACTGGTCTACCATGGAAGCAGACTGCTATCAACACTCTTGGACTTGTCATAAGTGTCAAATTTATGCAGATAAGGTGCACGTGCCTCTGGTTCCTCTAAATGTCTTAACAGCTCCTTGGCCCTTCGCTATGTGGGGAATCGATATGATTGGGGAGATCAAGCCTACAACCTCCAATGGAAACCGCTTATTCTAGTGGCCATTGACTATTTCACCGAGTGGGTCGAAGCAGCTTCCTTCGCATCCGTTACTAAGAATGTTGTTGCCCGCTTCATCAAGCAAAATATTATTTGCCGGTACAGTATCCCCGAAAGGATCATCACTGATAACGGTACAAACTTTAACAATACTATAATCACCACCTTGTGCGAGAAGTTCAAGATTCAACATCACAATTCATCCCCCTATCGGCCAAAGATGAATGGTGCGGTCGAAGCTGCTAATAAAAACATTAAAAAGATCATACAGAAGATGAAAGTCACCTACAAGGACTGGCACAAAATGTTACCGTTTGCTCTCCACGGGTACCGTACCACGGCTCGCACATCAACTGGGGCAACACCATATTCTTTGGTTTATGGCATGGAGGCTATTTTACCCGTTGAGGTTCAGATCTCCTCTTTAAGAATCATGAAAGATGCAGGTTTGAGTGAAGATGATTGGATCCAGACCCGGTTTGATCAACTGAACTTAATTGACGAAAAGAGACTTACTGCTATTTGCCATGGTCAGACGTATCAAAAACGGATGATCAAGGTTTCAACAAGAAAGTCAGATGCCAAGTATATCAAGTTGGGGATCTAGTGATCAAGCACATCATCTTGCCACAAAGTGATCCCAGGGGCAAATGGACTCCTACTTATGAAGGACCATTTGTAATCAAGAATATCTTTTCTGCTGGGGCAATGATCTTAACCACCATGGACAGTGATGACCTGCCACACCCTGCGAACGCAGACATAGTCAAAAGATACTACGCATAAGAGACCCGCTAGGTTGACACACCTAGGCAAAACAAGGGCATCCCGGCGAACCAAAAGGTTCGGGAAAAAATTAGGGATAAAAAAAAATTGTACACCCGGCAAGTTGAAAACCCGAAAAGGCGACTTGGGCAAAAAAGGGTTTCCCGGTGGACTGAAAACCCGAAAGGGCGGTCCAGGAAAAAGTTAGGGAATTAAAGCGTATGACTATGTCTCGTCGGATCACTTTGAGGATAATCTCTTCACTAACAAACCTGGAGCTTCTGATCAATTCAATCATCTTCGGACGAAGCAACAAATGGACAAGATATTCGGAGATACGAAGGCTATAGCAGAATGGGAACCCCATGGGATTATCACATATAGCTATCTTTCTTTGTATAAATCTTTCTTACTTTCATGACACCGTCCTCTGACTAGGATGTATGTATCCTTTGTACAAAATACTTATTCAAAGTAAATACAAAGATATCTCTTTCAAAGTACAGAAAACTATTTGCCTTTTTCTTTACACTTGTGTTTTTATTTGCAAAAACGTCCAATGATTCATTAATGAACATATGCATGTGAACATAATTACTGTTTACAAATAAACAAAATGGAAAAGAACAATTACTGACAGGTTGAAAGAATAGGAAAACGTCTTTAGGCTATTCTATGAGCAATCCCTACAGTACATCATTAAGATCCCCAGCGGAGCTAAAACTTCAAACTACCAATCCCCAGGGGAAACCATTCAGTTTCTCCAAATTCCCCAGCAAGTTATATTGAAGCCCGAAAAGCAACCGAACAACAGTTAACTTTTGTTTCTCCCCAACCTAGGATAATTCCCCAGTAGAGTGGAAGACGACCGAAACTCCTGAACTTTTTTCCAAACAGGAATAAGCTTTTTACCCATAGAATTTTCTTTATTCCTCAGCAGAACAAGGATTCCCATTGTGTAATCCCTAGTAGAAGTCATCAAAATTCTATGGATTCCCCAAGCAGATTACTCAAGCAGTGTATGGCATTGCTCACAACAGAAATTTTGTCAATACTCCAACTTCAAGACATGAAGAACCAACATATCCTCAGCAACAGTCAAGGATTTATTTTCCTCAGCAATACAGCGAATCAGCTTACATGCGCATACATTACATCCATATATCATAAACATTGATAAAGTACATATATTGCATCATACATTTCATGCAGCATAACTTTGTGCTTCAGCTAACATTTTACCCTTTTCAGGATAAGATTAACAGCTACCGTTTAACAATATGCAATCATGATACAGTTCAGATACGCTCCAGACGAGGATGCCATCCTGCTACTCATTCATATTCAGCTTTCAGATACAGTACAGATACACTCCAGACACGGAAGTCATCCTGCTACTCATTCAGATTCAGCTTTCAGATACAGTATAGATACACTCCAGACATGGAAGTCATCCTGCTACTCATTCAGATTCAGCTTTCAGATACAGTACAGATACGCTCCAGACACGGAAGCCTTTCTGATACTCATTCAGTCTTCAACATTCAGATACAGTTCAGATATGCTCCAGATACGGATGCCATCCTGATACTTATTCAGATTTCAACTATCGGATACGGTTCAGATACACTCCAAACAGGGATTCCATTCTGAAACTTATTCAAATTCAGATTTCACACTCTTGATACAGTACAGATACGCTCCAGACACGGATGCTATTCTGTTTCTCATTCATATTTCAAGTCTCCAGATACGCTCCAGACAAGGATGCCATTCTGATACTCATTCGGATCTCAACTTTCAGACACAATACAGATACGCTCCAGACACGGAAGCCATTCAGATACTCATTCAGATTCAGATTTTCAAATACAACACGGACACGCTCAAGACACGGACGCCATTCTGATACTCACTCAGATTCAAACTTTCAGATACAATTCAAATACGCTTCAAACACAAATTCCATTCTGATACTCATTCAGTTTCTCTTTCAGATTCGACAATCACCTTTGGATGGCATCTACAAGCCCATCTCCAACAACTTTCTATCACTTCTCCAAATGGCATCTTTAAGCCCATTCCCTCAACTACACATTGACGAGTGCAAATTTATGGGCACTCTAGTGTCCAATCATCTTTCACCTTCGAGTCACAAATGGAAAAGCTCGTCAATCTGACTCTTCAGGTCTACGAAGATTGAACAGGGGCAGCTGTTGTACCCCAAAATTTGCCCTCTCATTCTTCAAGGCCTTTCTCATAAGGTTTCTCAAGGTTCAAGCTTGCACAAGTACTTTAGAATTTTTCCAGTACCAAAATTAAAAGGAAACTATCAAAAAGAGAAAACAGATAAAAATATTATTTTGACAAAATTTGGAAAAAATACAAGTGTTCTTCGTTTTAGCTCCTTCGATTGGCCCTTTGGCCTCTTTCGGCACAAGCTTGGCTTGCGTCCTTCGACTGGGCATGGGCCTCTGGCACATTTTGGTTTGAATTCACAAGGAAAAAGCCTCTTGTAATCTATTTCATTTCCAAGGCAAAAGGCTCTCTTTTAACATCCTTCAATTTGCACTTTTCGTTCCCTATATGCCTCTTTCGAATGTGAACATTTTGTCCCCCTGGCATGCAAGCTTTCGACTGGACATGAGCCACCTTCACACAAAAGCTTAGATTGGAGTTTTGGTTCCCTTCGAATCAGCACCTTTTAAACCCAACTCTGGATCCTTCGACGCAGTCTTCTTTATTATATTTCCATAATTCTTCGACACAAGTGGAAAATAGGATTTTAAAAGGACAATGATCAAATCTGTGGACCCTGCTACGTGATCTTACTTTACAAACCTTAATGCTTGTATTTCACTCCATAATTAATTGCTTACATTTTGGATTAAGCTATTGTCCAGGTGATTAAGCCTTTGTCCAGAAGTTTTTTGTATAAAGGTGAACTTTCTAAGTACAAATCATGTCCCAAGCCTATGCTTTGCTTAAATCCTGTTTGTACTTCACCATAAGTCAGGAAAGTCAGCCCCTTTTAACCAACAACTTCAGTACTTCACCTTGGGATCTAAAAAAAAAACAGACATAGCTTAATATTCACGTTTCAGCCAAACCACATCTTTGTTTAAACTCCCACACCTTTTCTCTATAAATAGAGGAAACATTGACAAAGAAAAGGGCCAGATTTTTTCTAAGAAAGAAAAATCATAAAAATTCTCAAGCACTCAAACTCTCCCATATTCTCAAATTCCCATATTCTCAAACTCTCCAACATTCTCAAACCTTCAAAAAACTCTAAGATTTTCTCATAAAAAGTCCCAGTAGTGTACCTTTCAATTTACTTCCCCTAGACTGAAGCAACCTTCGATTCACCCACCAACATCATATACTCTCTCTCGATTCAGTGACTGCCCAAACCAAGCAGTAACAGAACTAGCTTCGGGAAGATCCCAGCGAAGCTCCTTCCACTATCATAAAAAGGTCACATGCAGCTCTTGCAACTAAACACTTCAAGAGGTAAGTTCTCTCTAACTTGGAACTCGTTCATTTAAACATCATATACACCTGCCAATAAAGAAAAATGTAGATATCTCTAGACCATGTTTTAGCATTCGATTCTGACTGCCCATATGCTGAAAACTCAACCTTAGTTAGCTATACTTTGGACTTTGAGACCCATTGGTTTTTTTGTGCTAACCCCTGGACTGTAGTTATGTTTGGATGTTGCATTTTAAGAACTTGAGACAGGTTTATTATATCCTTCGACTGGCTAGCTGCACAAGCCTTTCGAATCATAATTTGAAGGCCTAATATGCTCACAAAGAGTCAACAAGGAGCCTGTGGAAAAGGCAGAACCTTGTTGTTTCCAGGCTCAGTCGAAGCACATTCCCTCACTGCTTTCAACTTCCAGTCGAAGAAGGCAACGAGGCAGAACCAGAAGGCTTCGCCATACACTGACTTCCAGGCCAGTCGAAGACCATGACTTCACTGGTGCTAGCCCTAATCGAAGGAGGTCAACAGAATGCAGGTCGAAGGGTGCTACTGCATGGGTCGAAGAACTCATCTTCCTTTCTTTTATTTTGTTTTTTCCTTTACATTTTCTTGCCTTTCGATATGGTTGTAATAGTGTAGGATATCTATTTCTTGCATTTTTATTGCTTTATACAAATGTTAGTAAAATAGGGAATGTATGGCAAGATAAAAACAACAAAATAGACAACCCTTAATCAAGACAAAAAACGCATGCAAATAACACACTATTCACACATGCACCCTTAGGGTTTCTCCATTTGGTTGCCTTGTACAAAAATAGTCATGTTACGCATGCAAAGTATCTTGGTAAAACAAACAAAATCAAAAGATCATAGTCCCTCGATGACGCTATTCAAAAGTTGCCTAAACAAAATGATCTTGGTCCCTCAAAAAATGCTAAGATACTTGGCAACATTGCTATCATGGTTATACGATGACCCACACCCGTCCCATTTACATCCAAAGATAGGGTTGCTTACCAAATCAATGGTAAGTCAACAATGTCAAAGGAATAAAAATGCACAAGAAAGACATTTGAGTAGGTAGATAGCTTCTAAGTTACTTGCTCCATTTCAAAACAATCCTTGCTATTTTTGAAAACAAACACACACATATTTCAAAACATCTTACAAAACATTGAAAACATTTTCAAAAAGACAAACATCTTTGTATACATTCTTACGAACGAGAATCATTACAAAGATTGCCTAAACGAATGGCCTCTTTTCAAAATACTTTCAAAATCACACCAAACACCATTTCAAACAAAACAAAGCAAGTGATCTAAATAAGTAACTAAGAGCCCATGGAAAACCATGGATGAAAAGGGTGCTAGCACCTTCCCTTTTCATAATCTACCCCCCAAACTTAAGAAAACTCTCAAAGGTCTTTCATGTGCTTTTTTACCTTTCCTTTTGGATAAAAGAAAAGTCGGTGGCGACTCTTGCTAACCGCAAAATTTGCGAACACAAACGCAAAACCTCAAGTCAGTTCTCCCACCACATCACACTCACGACTATGGATGGAGAGTATTTCCCTCTCCCTGTTGTGATACGGTGGGAGAACTGACTTGGGTTTTGCGTTTTGTATTCGCAAATGTTTCGGTTGAGCAAGAGTCGCCACCGACTTTTTATTTTATCCTAAGGAAAGGTTAAAAAGCACAGCAAAAACCTTTGATATGTTTTCTTGGGTTCGGGGAGTAGATTATAGAAAGGGGAGGTATTAGCACCCTTTCTATCCATGGTTATCCATGGGCTCTTAGTTACTTGCTTATATCACTTGCCTTGCATTTTCAATTGTTTGAAATGGTGCTTTCAATTGTTTGAAATGGTGCTTTATGTGTGAGTTTGAAAATGGTTTTGAAAAGAGGCCATTTGTTGTGGAAACCGTTGTAACAATTCTTTACTCGAATGTTTTACAAAGGTGTGTGTCTTTTTGAAAAGATGTTTCAAGGTTTTTGAAAGTTGTTTTGAAAGTTGTGTTTGTGAAGTGTATTTTGAAAAATGGCAAGGATTTGTTTTGCAAGTTGGTCAAGTAACCAAGAGCTATCTACCCTAAATTTCTCAAAGATTTTTTTTCATGTTTTAACCCTTTTAATAGTATTGTTCCACCATTGTATTTGGTGGACAATCTTGTGTTAGGATGTTAACGGGACGGGCGCGGGTCATCGTTTAGGCCATGAATGCAATAGTGCCAAGTGTCTTTGGCAATTTTTTCCTTCAAGGGACTTGATCATTTTTAGGCAACTTGAGAAAGCGTCATCGAGGGACTATGATCATTTTGATTTGTTTTTGTTTTGCCAAAGATACTCAACATACAAGCATGACCCAATATTGAAGGCAACAAGTGGAGTAACCCTAAGGGTGCAAGTGTGATTAGTGTTGTCCATTTTCATGCTCTTTGTCTTTGCATTAGGTCAAGCTATTTGTTATTTGATTTTTGCATACAAACCCTAAGTCTATCATGGCATAATTAGAAAGCTTTAAATGTGGAATTTAAAGTCCTAAATTATTACAATATAATTATGGGGATGGGGGTACAAATGTTCAAATGGGGGATATTTAGCAAGAAATTTAAACCTAAACTATTACATCAATATTGAATATACAAATATTAAAATTGTACAATATTAAGACAAAATATAATAAATATGCAAAATGTATTATGCACAAAAAATGGTTTTTTATGTATGTAAAAGTATTTTTCAATGTAAAATATAAACAAAAATAAAAAGTCAATTTTTGGATGTTTTCATGGTTTAGGGCAAAACCCTAGTTTTCTAAATAAATGGCATTTATTAATTATATTATATACAATATTTATTGATTATATAAAAAATAAAAAAAAGAAGTATATTGTGAAAAAAAGTATTTTTTTATGTCATACATTAATAAAATAAAAAATAAAATAAAAGTATTATTTTCATGTTTTTATCCTAAATATTTAATAAAGTATATACAAGTATTTATATTATATATTTAAATATACTAAATATATACAAAAATAAAAAATATTAATTATTTACAAAAAAAGTGTATTTTTAGAAAATGTTTTCAAAAGGTAATAAAAAATAATGACTGAAAATATGCATGTTTTTGTATTATTTTTAATATCTTAAACAAAAGGTATTATATTTATTTACATGTACAAGTTCAAATAAAACAAATAAAATCCAAATAAAAATGCAAAAATGGGTGGAAAAATATTTTTAGTATTTTTTATATTTTGATAAAAAATAAAAAGTCAGAAGAAAAAATAAAAAGTCAAAAATGATTAAAAAATCACACAATGGGCCAAGGGGGTGTAAGTGGAAAAGTGAGGTGCAAAAAGCAGGGATTACTCAGGCCCAGCCCAAAACATCATCTTCTTCCTCCAGCTTCTGTTTGAAACAAGAAAACGCGCGTTCCTTGCTCATCCTGCTATCTCTTGATTCTTTGACTTTTAACAAAAACTTACAACATCAATAATGTAGAGCATCTTGTCACGATTTCAAACATATAAAAAAGTTGTTCTAACTCTCATAAATGAGAGAGAATTTCTTCTCCCCCAATTCCTGATCTAAGTTTTTTTCAATGTTCAGGTTCAAAATTCTCTCAAGACACACAACATAAATGAAAAGTAAGTATATGGGTAGCTTCAGGGCTATGATTAGAACATGCTTTCTTCACAAACTTAAGCCTAAATATGCTTGGATAGAGAGATAGAAGTTCAAACTTTTACCTGTTCAGCTTGAGCCGTGTACAGCAATGGAGGTGTCTTCAATGGAGTTTGAGGACTTGTACAGCTTGCCTGAGGTCCAAGGATGCTCCTCCAACCTTTAGCTTGCTTTGAAACTAACTGAATTGAGCTATGGAAGTCAACCTGCACAGGTGAAAAGTGAAAATGGCAACCTTGGTTATGGATGTTACAGTTCAAGTTCAATGCTTGGAATAGCTTCAATGGATGGTAGGGAGTGTGTTTGAACAAGCTTTGGCCAAAACGCACGAGTGGAAGTGTTTGTGGAAGTCAAGTTGCAGAAGGGACTCTGTTTTTGCAGCAAGAAGGTGTTTCTGTGAATGAGGAGGTTTGAGGGATGGTTTGGTCGTGTTTCAAACTTGGTTTTATGTTTGGAAAGTGTTCATGAAGTTTGTTTTTGCTTGTGCTCGCAGGAAGTGAATGTAGTGTATCTTTTGCAATGTTTCTTCTTATCTAAGCAAAGATTGTCAAGTTGGATTATAGGCTACTACAGGCCCCTCAAGCATGCTGCAAACTTGGTTCTTGATCAGTGGGATTTGTCCATAAACTTGTGCCCAAAAGATCTGGCTTGTACCTCTTTGATTTGTGAATTTGACATAAAGCACTTCTTTACAAGAATGCCAAAAATGCTTTTTCCATATATGGATTAATTCTTTGTGTAATGACTATATGGACAAAATAATGCTAGAACACAATGGATTAGAATTTAATTATTGAGTAAGAATGGGATTAGAGGCCTGTAATCTAGTTTGTGCAAGCTGAGTTTGAAAATGCAAAGTGTATGAACATGCCTTGGTCAAGAACAAAAGTGGATTTTGCCTAACTTTGCAAATTCGATTCTCCCTAACCACAAGGGTGTTTGAGAAGTTCTTGGACAATTTGGAAAGCTTGGAATATGTAATACAATCCATCTTTGTAATGCAAGTTGAAATTCCAAGTGGAAGCATGTGAAAAATGGCCATGAAGTTGGGCAAAAATCCTGCCTAAAATAGGTCAAAAATTTTCTAAGTTAAGAATGTTTTGCACCCTTATTCCAAAAATTATAACTTGAGCTACAAGCTTATTTTGAGGAAACTTTGTGAATAAAAGTTGTATATTTTGCAATGGAATACAACTTTCATGTTTTTAGTTTTGTTTGAATCCAAATGTATCTTGATGAAAAAATGGGACAAAGTTAGGAAAAAATAAGGAAATTTTATAACTTAGAAAATTTCTAAGTTATGAAATTTCTTCATTTTAAAACCTAATTTGTAAATTTGGATTTCTTGATGAACAAGTTTCATAATTTGACATGTCTTGATAAAAAAATGAATCTTGGCACTTGATTTTGACCAAAAAGTCAAAGTTTGATTTTTCAGTATACAGTCAAATTTTGATCAGTTGACTAGAAAATTCATCTGTCAATCCTATGCATTTGGGATATTTTGAATTTGTGGAATGTGTCAATACCATGCCATTGAGTTCTTGAGTCCATATATGAGCTTGGTTTGCCATTGGTTAGGTCAAACAGTCAAAAATTGCCTTTGTGCAGTCAAAACCCTAAAAATGACCATTTTGCCCTTTTGGTGATCTGATCAAATTTCTTGTGGAATTATGATCCAAACTTGACCAAATGGTCCATATGAGTTCATTATGTTGATGTGGGTCAAAAATCATGAGGTTTGACTGTCAATTGGCCATAGTTGACTTTTTCCCCAATACAGCTGATTTCTAGGTCAACTGTCCAATTGACTGGGCAAAGATTGGAATCAAGGCTTGAAACTTGGTATGGATAAACTTGTGAGTCCAATATGAAGCATGAAAGTAATTTTGGGCATTTTAGGTCAAAACATCTTTGTGCAAACTCAAACCCTAATTTGGGTCAACAGTGCAAGGAGGAGTCTTGAGCAGAGCAAACCCTAACTTGATCCTGAGTTCCAAGAGTCTTGTGGGGAGAAAATATTGATAAAATGAGAGGGCAAATTTTGGGGTACAACAGTTGCCCCTGTTCAATCTTCTTGCACCTGAAGAGTTAGATTGGCAGGTTTGCCTTTCGCGTCTCGAAGGTAAAACGAGATTGGACACTAGAGTGCCCTTAAATTTGCACTCGTCAGAACAATGGATGCGGGAATGGGCTTAGAGATGCCATTTGGAGATGGGCTTAAAGATGCCATCTGGAGGGGTGACATAATCTTGTCGGGGATGGGCTTAAAGATGCCATCTGGAATGAGTATCAGAAAGGTGTCCATGTTTTGGAACATCTCTGAACTGGGGGTCTTGAATAAGTAATGGATTGACATCCGTTGTTGGGAAGAATCTGTAAACTGTTTTCAAAAGTTGAGTCTGAACAAGCGATAGATTAACATCCGTTACTGGAGAATCCGTAAACTGTTTTCAGAAGTCTTTGAAGAATCTGAACAAGCGATTGGTTAACATCCGTTACTGGAGAACCCGTGAACTGTTTTCAGAAGTCTTGAAGTTGAACAAGCGATAGATTAACATCCGTTATTGGGAAGCGTCCGTAAACTGTTTTCAGAAGTTGAGAAGAATCTGAACAAGCGATAGGTTAACATCCGTTACTGGAGAAGCCGTGAACTGTTTTCAGAAGTCTTGAAGTTGAATAAGCAATAGAGCAGCATCCGTTGTTGGGAAGCGTCCGTAAACTGTTTTCAAAAGTTGAGAAGAATCTGAACAAGCGATAGGTTAACATCCGTTACTGGAGAACCCGTGAACTGTTTTCAGAAGTCTTGAAGTTGAATAAGCAATAGAGCAGCATCTGTTGTTGGGAAGCGTCCGTAAACTGTTTTCAAAAGTTGAGAAGAATCTGAACAAGCGATAGGTTAACATCCGTTACTGGAGAACCCGTGAACTGTTTTTAGAAGTCTTGAAGTTGAATAAGCAATAGAGCAGCATCCGTTGTTGGGAAGCGTCCGTAAACTGTTTTCAAAAGTTGAGAAGAATCTGAACAAGCGATAGGTTAACATCCGTTACTGGAGAACCCGTGAACTGTTTTCAGAAGTCTTGAAGTTGAATAAGCAATAGAGCAGCATCCGTTGTTGGGAAGCGTCCGTAAACTGTTTTCAAAAGTTGAGAAGAATCTGAACAAGCGATAGGTTAACATCCGTTACTGGAGAACCCGTGAACTGTTTTCAGAAGTCTTGAAGTTGAAAAGGAACCGGTGTAGGGTTTCCTGATGATGAGGCCGTGTAAAACTGCATCTAGATGAATCTGGAATAAGTATCAAAATGTCGCCATGTCTGGGTCACATCTGAACTATTTCTAGAAAGAAACTCGGGAGATGATGATCTTTGTCTGTTGACTGATCTTTCCTGAAAAGGTAAAGAGTTAGTTGTATGCAATGTCATGATGCATGATGCAATGTATGTTATATCAATGTTTATGATATGAATGTGATGAATGCGCATGTAAGTTGATGAGCTATCTTGCTGAGGGTAGATGAATCCTGGATGGCTGGAGATAAAAGAATCTTGACTGCTGCCAGGGAAAGTGAGTCTTTGACTGTTGCGGGGGATTGCAAGAATCTTAGATTGCTGAAGATGAGACATCCTTGTTGACTACTGCCGGAGAAAGTGAGTCTTTGACTGCTGCGGGGGATTGCAAGAATATTAGATTGCTGAAGATGAGACATCCTTGTTGACTACTGCCGGAGAATCAGGAGCTTGGGTTGTATGCCAATTTACTGGGGATTCCTGTCCTGAGGAGATCTTCACTGGGGAATATCTGAATATCCTGTTGAGGAACTGAGAATGAGGGTCTTCATTCTGCTTGGGGAATACAAGATCTTCAATTGTTGAGGGATCTTAGGACCACTGCAGGGGATTGGAGTTCCTTGGTGACTTGCAGGGTAAGAGAATTCTGATGATCTCTATTGGGGAGTTCAGGACCTGATAGACTTATGCTGGAGAAGCGTGACTAAGAATCCTGAGTCTGGTGGGAAGTATCTCTGTGGGGAGAAGGTTCACTAGCCTGGTTCAGTTGGGGATTGATAGTTGGAAGTTTTAGCTCCGCTGGGGATTGGATTTTCATATTTTTTTAAGGCTCCGCTGGGAATTCTGAAATTTAACTCTGAGGGGAATTGAGTTCTAGAAGTCTCTCTGGCTGGGGAATTAAGTTCTGGATTGAGGAATTTGGAGTTTTAAATCTGCTGGTGAGTTCTTCTGAAAGGGCATCGAGATATCTACCTGTACTTTCAACCTATCAGTAATCATATTTCTTGATTCATAAGGAAATGATTATATTCAAATGCATATGCCTATTTAACAAAACATTGGACGTTTCTCAAATAAAACATAAGTGTAGAAAAGAAGAAGGAAGACAAAGCAAATTTCTGTATTTGGAAAAGTATTTGTATTAACTTTCTATGAGTATATTTGTACAAAGGAGACAGTCATCCTAGTAAGAGGACGTCGTCGTAACAATTAAAAAATTTATACAAAAGAAAGATGGCTATGTGAAACAATTCCATGGGATCCCCATTCTGCTATAGCCTTCACAACTCTGAACATTTGTCCATTAAATGCTTCGTCTGCCGATGACTGGATTGATCAGAAGCTTGGAGCTGGTTGATGAAGAGATTGTCCTTAAAGTGATCCGACGAGACATAGTCATACGCTTTAATTCCCTAACTTTTTCCTGAATCACCCTTTCGGGTTTTCGATCCACCGGGGAACCCTTTTTTCCCAAGCCGCCCTTTCGGGTTTTCGACTTGCCGGGTGTACATTTTTTTTGTTTTATCCCTAATTTTTGCTTGAACCGCCCTTTCAGGTTTTCGGTTCACCGGGATGCCCATTTTTGCCCAAGCCGCCCTTTCGGGTTTTCGACTTGTCGGGTGAATTTATGCGTAGTATCTTTTAACTATGTATGTGTTCGCAGGGTGCGGAAAATCGTCGCCGTCCATGGTGGTCAGAATCATTGCACCACCAGAAAATATACTCTTGATCACAAATGGTCCTTCGTATGTAGGAGTCCATTTGCCCCTGGGATCACTTTGCGGCAAGATAATCCGCTTGATTACGAGATCTCCGACTTGATATACTTGACGTATGACTTTCTTGTTGAAAGCCTTGATCATCCGTTTTTGATACGTATGACCATGGCAAACAGCAGCGAGTCGCTTCTCGTCGATCAAATTGAGTTGATCAAGTCGGGTCTGAATCCAATCATCTTCATTCAAACCTGCGTCCTTCATAATCCTTAAAGAAGGAATCTGAACTTCCATGGGTAGGACAGCTTCCATGCCATATACCAAAGAAAACGGGGTTGCCCAGGTTGAAGTACGTGCCGTGGTACGATATCCGTGCAGAGCAAACGGTAGCATCGCATGCCAGTCTTTGTAGGTGACTGTCATTTTCTGAATGATCTTCTTAATGTTTTTGTTTGCGGCTTCAACAGCACCGTTCATCTTTGGCCGATAGGGAGATGAATTGTGATGATAAATCTTGAACTGTTCACACAATGCGGTGATCATAGTATTATTCAGATTTGTACCATTGTCCATGATGATCCTATCAGGAACACCATACCGACATATAAGGTTTTGCTTGATGAAGCGGGCAACCACATTTTTAGTGACAGAGGTGAAGGAGGCTGCTTTGACCCATTTAGTGAAATAGTCAATGGCGACTAGGATAAAGCGATGTCCGTTGGATGTCGTGGGCTTGATCTCTCCAATCATGTCAATGCCCCACATTGCAAATGGCCAAGGAGTTGTCAGAATGTTGAGAGGAACAGGAGGAATATGAATCTTGTCAGCGTAGACCTGACATTTGTGGAAAGTACGGGAATGCTGATGGCAATCTGCTTCCATGGTAGACCAGTAATAGCCTGCCCTTAGAATCTTCTTAGCCATTGTATGCCCGCTCAAGTGGGTGCCAAACGTACCGCTGTGTATCTCAGCCATGATTAACTCTGCTTCAGCTTTATCCACACATCGGAGTAAAACACAATCATGGCTGCGTTTATAGAGCATGTCGTTGCTCAGGAAGAACTTGGCAGCAAATTTCCTTAGGAACTTCTTGTCATTGACGGAAGCTCCTTCGGGGTATTCTCTAGTCTGGAGATACCTTTTGATTTCGTGAAACCAGGGTTGTTCCACTACTTCTTCGGTATTAATCTCATGACAATGCGCAGGTTCATCCATTCGCTCGATGGTGATTTGGGGAGCCTCGTTGTCCCAGTTGAGTTTAAACATGGAAGACATTGTAGCCAGAGCATCTTCTAGCTGATTCTCTTCTCGCGGGAAATGCTCGAAGGTAATTTGCTCGAAATGAGGCAACAATGTCAGGACATGTTCTTTGTATGGGATAAGATTAGGATGTTTGGTATCCGACTCTCCTTTGATTTGACTGATAACCAAAGCCGAGTCCCCAAATACGATCAAAGATTTGATCCCCAAGTCCATAGCAGCCTTGTGACCAAAGATGCAAGCTTCATATTCAGCCATGTTGTTGGTGCAGCTGAAGCAAAGTCGGGCCGTGAAAGGTGTGTGGCAACCTTCCGGAGAAATGAGTATCGCACCGATATCGTTTCCAAGTGCATTTGAAGCACCATCAAAGTACAGGGTCCATCGGGATCCTTTTTCAGGTCGGTCATACGGTCCGTTACCTTCAATGTTGTCCAAGTTCATGATGTCCTCGTCTGGGAAGTCAAATCTCATGGATTGATAATCTTCGATAGCTTGATGAGCTAGATGGTCAGCCATTACACTCCCTTTTATAGCTTTTTGGGTAGTATACTGGATGTCATACTCAGTCAGGATCATTTGCCATCTAGCTATTCTTCTAGATAAAGCAGGCTTCTCGAAGATATACTTGATAGGATCCATTTTGGAAATCAGCAAGGTGGTATGAGTCAGCATGTACTGCCTTAGTCGGCGAGCAGCCCATACCAAAGCGCAACAAGTTTTCTCGAGCAGTGGGTAGCGAGTCTCACAGTCGGTAAACTTTTTGCTAAGGTAATAAATAGCATGCTCTTTTCGACCAGACTCGTCATGCTGGCCCAAAACACACCCCATTGAGTTATCCAAGACGGTCAGATACATGATCAATGGTCTTCCTTCGACGGGTGGCATCAGAATAGGAGGTTCTAGCAAATACTCCTTGATCTTATCAAAAGCAGCTTGGCAATCGTCGTTCCATTCGACTACCTGATCTTTCTTCAATAGTTTGAAAATTGGCTCACAGGTAGACGTCAGATGAGAGATGAATCTGGCAATATAGTTCAAACGCCCCAAGAACCCTCTAACCTCCTTTTCAGTACGGGGAGCAGGAATTTCTTGTATTGCTTTCACTTTTGCTGGATCGACCTCAATGCCTTTGTTGCTGACAATAAATCCCAGAAGTTTACCAGACCTAACTCCAAAGGTGCACTTACTTGGATTCAGCCTGAGTTTGTATTCTTTCAACCTGGCAAATAGCTTCTGCAAATGTTCAAGGTGTTCCTCCTCCGTTTGCGATCGAGCTATCATATCGTCTACGTAAACTTCGATCTCATGATGTATCATATCATGAAATAAAGCTACCATGGTGCGTTGATAAGTTGCCCCTGCGTTCTTCAGTCCGAACGGCATCACCTTGTAGCAGAAGGTACCCCATTGTGTAACAAAGGTTGTTTTCTCCATATCCTCGGGGGCCATTTTAATCTGGTTGTAGCCCGAGAATCCATCCATGAAGGAAAACACCTTGTGTTGAGCTGTGTTGTCGATCAAAATGTCGATGTGCGGTAGCGGAAAATCATCTTTAGGGCTGGCCCTATTCAAATCCTGGTAGTCCACACACATTCTAACCTTGCCGTCTTTTTTAGGTACTGGCACAATGTTAGCAACCCATTATGGATAGTATGTAACAGCCAGAAAGCCAGCGTTAAATTGCTTCATTACTTCTGCTTTAATCTTCTCAGACATGTCAGGCCTCATTCGGCGGACTTTTTGCTTGATCGGTGGACAATCCTCTCTTGTAGGGAGACGGTGAACCACTATGTCTGTGTCTAAACCCGGCATGTCTTCATAAGACCAGGCGAAGATTTCAACGTACTCATTCAACAGCTGTATCAAGCGCTCCTTGACACTTGGTTCCAGATTGGCCCCCACTTGTACTTCTTTCTGGTCTTCCTCCGTTCCTAAGTTGACAGTTTCCAACAACTCTTCGTGAGGCAAGATGGCCCTCTCTTCTTGTTGTAGAAGTCTGGCTAGCTCTCCTGGTACTTCACAATCTTCGTCATCTTGATACTCAGCCTGATTGACCAGATCTTCAGGGTTATTGAAGGACATAGCAGAATAGTCGCCCATAGAATCCAGAGTGGATGGGTACTGATTAATAAAAGTAATGGGGACAAAGTATTTCGCCTCCCAGTTGCGTAGCCCCCCTTCGATGGTTGGGAAGATCCAATCTTCAATGTTGGCCTCTTCGTCTTCACCTTCCAAAGCATTGATTCCGTAAGGAGAAATCTTGATGGGTGTTCTTTCCACTTTTGAGCGGCGCATAGCTTTCTGCCCTGCAGCAGTGAATCCTAAACCAAACTTGTCTGTTTTGTGAGGAATGTCAGGCAACTGTCCCCATGTTGAGCTCTTCCCTTCCTTCATTGCAGCCTTTGCGTCTTTCAGAGATGCCATCCTGGCCACCTGCTTGGGTACTTCGGCTACCGCTTTTGCTACTGCCACCTCAGGAGAGACTTCCTCAAAGTGCTGGAATGGTGTTTCAATGAATTCACCCTCCACCTCTACATACCAAAAGGAGTTCAGGTGGCTGATCATATATTCTTCTTCACCGTGCACGGTTATGATTTTTCCTTTGACAGGGTACTTCAGCATTTGATGTAGGGAGGAGTTGACTGCGCCAGCATTATGTATCCATGGCCTCCCTAGCAAGCAAGAGTATGATGGACGGATGTCCATCACATAGAAAGTTGAGGGGAACACCTCTGTGCCTACCTTAATAGGAATGTCGACCTCCCCATGTACCATTCTCTTGGACCCGTCAAATGCCCTTACAATGATATTACTTGGCCTTAGCTCTAAGCCCTCACAATCCAATCGGTCGAGAGCCTTCTTAGGCAGCACGTTCAGAGAAGAACCAGTGTCGACCAAAACATGGGCCAGAGTAGTTCCCTGGCATTCTACTGACACATGTAATGCGTCATTGTGCTTTCTTCCTTTTGGGGTCAGGTCAGCATCAGAGAAACCTAAACCGTTGTATGCGGTAAGACTGGCTACACAGTCTTGGAATTGGTCGGCAGAGGTTTCCTGGGGCACATGGGTTTTCTTCATGAATTTTATCAATGCTTTGGCGTGCGCCTCTGAACAAAGCAGTAATGCTAACATGGAGATCTTCGAGGGGGTTTGCCCCAGTTGCTCTACCACGTCATAATCACTCTTCTTAATTATTTTCAGAATCTCCTCCATCTCTTTCTTAGAGGTTTCGGGGATAACCAAAGGTTGAGCCCTCGTCCTGACGAGCTCGCATTGGATCCCTTTCCCCTTATCAGCAGAAGTAGGAGGGACAACAACAGGAATAACAGTTTCTTCAATCAACGGAGTTTTTGCGGAAAGTTTTATCAGTGCTGGAGTAACTTTGGCAGCAGCTGAGGGTCCAAAGATTGCCTTTGGGGGGGCAATCTCTGGAGAAAATATTCTCCCACTTCGGGTGATCTTGCTTGTGCCGGCAATGTTTCCAATGCTGGCATCTTCTTCATCAGAGCTTTCTTCGGTTATCTCAACTTGTTTAACACCATGGTAGTAGATTTCTCCACCGTAATTCCATGGTATTGTTTTGTCAGAAGTGTAGGGGACAGGCCCCAGCATAGTTATTTTCAAGGGAACAATCTTTGTAGAGGATGTAATCTTAACAGGCTTTTTGACGGCCTTGGAAAGATTGGTGGAAATGGTGATTATTGAAACATCTTCAGTAGGGGTTGGAACAACAGGAACTTTTTCGAACAGAATTTGTTGACTGTCCATCAGGCCTTGGATGCCTTCCTTCAGAAATGGACAGTTGATTGGTAGAGAGTAACAACAGTAGCAATCTTCTTTGCATCCTGGGAAAATCCCAGCTTCCAACAGATTTAGCTTGATTGTTAACAGCGGAGTCATCAGGTCATCAACATCAGAAACATACAGATCTTCTTCGATAGCATGGACATTTCAACCATGCTTCGGCATTGGAGCGGATATTACGTTTGGCTTCTCTGGAGCATTGAACTCAACCTCTTTCGCCTCTATCAAGTCTTGAATTTTATGTTTAAGCGCCCAGCAATCGTTGGTGTCGTGCCCGACACTGTCAGAATGATAGGCGCACTTAGCATTGGGATGATAATGCGGGGAAGATGTGTTCACATTTTTTGGTACCTCTTTGATAGTAGCGAGATTCAACTTCAACAAATGGGGAAGAACCTGTGCGGGCGTCATATTGATGCGGGTGAACTGTCGTTGTGGCCGTTCCACCCGTTGCTGATTTGGTCTGGACTGATTATAACGAGGCTGGTCATTTGATGGATTTTGGATCATCACGGCCCCCACAGTCGGTCGGCGCTCAGTTCTTCCCGCTCTTTTCTGAGAATAGATAACAGCTTCTTCTTTCTTCGCCGGAAATGATTTCTTAACAGTCGTAGATGCAGAGGCATCCTTTTGAATCTTCCCATTCTTGATATCGGCTTCCACCCGTTCGCCAGTCAGAATTAATTCAGTAAACCCTGCGGAAGAGCTACCAATCAAATGGTTGAAGAACGGGCCAGATAGGGTCCCCAGGAACATATCAACTAGTTCTCTATCAGAAACAGGTAGTTGCACTCTTCCGGCTAAGTCGCGCCATTTCTGGGCGTATTCCTTGAATCCCTCACCTGAGGCCATTCCCATACTCTGTAGCTGAGTACGGGTTGGTGCCAAGTCAGAGTTATATTGATATTGGCGATAAAAGGCAGCGGCCAAATCCTCCCAACTGCGTATCTCTGACCTTTCCAGCTTGTAAAACCAGTCTAGCTGAGTGCCAGAAAGGCTATCTTGAAAGAAGTGTACCCAAAGGTTCCTGTCGGATGTGTGAGGTTGAATTCTTCGAACGTACGACCTTAGGTGCATCTTCGGGTAAGACATCCCATCATACCTTGCAAAGATTGGCACCTTCAACTTTGGAGGGATCACAATTCCAGCAATTAATCCCAAATCCTCGAAATCTAACCCGGGAACCCTTTGCAGCTCCATAGCTGCCAGCTGTTGCACCCCAAAATTTGCCCTCCCATATTCTCCAAGAAATTGCCAAGCCAAGTCACAAAACTCCCCAAGGGTTGCACAGTGCAAAGGTCTCCCATACAGTCAAAACTAGGGTTTGTGTTCTGATCAAGAAAAAGAAGTTTTCAAAGGCCCAATCAAGTCTCATATGCCTACAAATATGGTCAAGCATCCTCATATCAAGTTTCAAGGCATTCAGCTCAAAATTGCACAGTCAAAAACCCTAATTGCACTACAGTCAACTGTAGGGGCAAAATGGTCATTTGACAGTCAAAAGTTCAAATTTTTGGTCAACATATCATTTTGAAGCCACAAACATCATTTGATCAATGCTTGATCATGATTCTTAAAATTTGGCTCAGAAAATCATCAAGATGCAAAAGTTTCCTTATTTGGACAGCTGAAAA